>CM030359.1:52298336-53498336 GCA_017893485.1 Hemerocallis citrina | reverse complement strand
GAAGGAGCTTGTGGAAGCTATGAGGAGATTGGAATTGGAGGTGGTATTGCCTGGTTCTGAGCAGAGTTGTATGGTGCTTCAGTTGCAATCATCATTGGTAGATCAGATTAAAGAGGCACAGTCTGGTGATGTGCAATTACAGCAATTTCGATCTGAGGTTGAAGCTGGTTCGAGGACTGATATGGTGATTCATGAGGATGGATCTCTCTATTTTGGGTCTCTTCTTTGTGTTCCGAAGGGAGAAGTCAGGCAGAGGTTACTTGAAGAAGCTCATTGCTCGTCATACTCTATTCATCCCGGTGGTTTTGAAGTTGCATTTCTGGTGGCATGGTATGAAGAGGGCTGTTGCAAGATTTGTTTCTCGGTGTCTAATCTGTCAGCAAGTGAAAGCGGAACACCAGAGGACTGCTGGACTTCTTCAACCGCTTCCTATTCCGGAGTGGAAGTGGGAGAATATCACTATGGATTTCGTGACTGCGTTGCCTAGAAGTCCCAAGGGTCACAATGCCATCTGGGTGATTGTGGACCGCTTGACGAAGAGTGCTTATTTCATTCCTTTCAGAGTTGGTCAGTCTACAGAGAGCCTGACAGAAAGGTATATGCAGGAGATTGTGAGATTGTATGGTGTTCCTGTCAATATTATATCAGACAGAGATACTAGATTCAGATCTCAATTTTGGGAGAGTCTTCAGGCCAATCTTGGGAGTAAGCTGAAGTTCAGTATTGCATTCCACCTGTAGACAGATGGTCAATTAGAGAGGACTATTCAGACCTTGGAGGATATTTTGAGGTCCTGTGTGCTTCAGTTTGGGGGATCTTTGGAAGATCATCTACACTTGGTGGAATTTTCATACAATAATAGCTACCAAGCTAGTCTTTAGGCAGCTCCGTATGAAGTTTTGTAAGGTCGAGAGTGTAGATCACCAGTGTGCTGGGATGACATTGGTGAGAGGAATCTTTTGGGGCCAGAGTTGATAACGAGGACTGTTGATGTAGTAGCCCAGACCAGGAAGCATTTGTAAACCGCACAGGACAGGAAGAGGAAATGGGCAGACATGCACAGGAGATCGTTAGAGTTCGAAGTGGGTGATCATGTGTTCCTCAAGGTGTCTCCATGGAAAGGTGTGTTTCGTTTTGGTGGTGGGGGCAAGTTGAGTCCTAGATTCATTGGTCCGTTCGATGTGGTGGAGCGAGTAAGCAAGGTGGCCTATAGACTCGCGTTACCGCCAGCTCTTTCTGAAGTGCATGACGTCTTCCATGTTTCTCAGCTCACTAAGTATGTTCGGGATGATAGTCATGTTATTGACTATTCGGAGTTGTCGGTTCGACCAGATTTTTCTTGTGACATTCATCCAGTTTCGAGTGTGGATCAACGGGAGAAGATTTTGAAGAATAAAGTTATCAAGTTGGTTCGTGTTGCTTGGAATCCTCACACTCCTGGTGAGTCGACTTTGGAGCTTAGAAGTGTGATTCGGAGGAGATTTCCCCATCTTTTTGAGTAGTTCTTGTTCTTTTCTTTTCTTCGGGGTTACCTTATTACCACTTGCTTAAATTTCGAAGATGAAATTTTATTATAAGGTGGGTTGGATTGTAACTACTGTTCCCGCTATTTTCATTTTTCCCCCTTTATAATATTTTTTTATTTGAAATCGAATAAAATACTCTATTTTGTGTTTTTTGATTTTTTTAATTTAATCTTGTTCATGAAATTCTCTGTTCTTCTTGTTGATCTGTTCTTATTGACTTTATTTCTTTCGATTTAATTGTGGGTATTTTTATTTTGAACCCTATTGATCTGGATCTATCTCTTATTGAACCATAAAACCTAATTTTATTTGTTCTTAACCAAAATCCACTATTATTGGACCCTAGATTACCAACCCAGTACCCTAATTGTACCTTACAAATACAACTATACTGCAAACCCTAAAAATTGTTCACCATCGAATCCCTAGCCGCTTATTCTCTCTCCTCTCTCCTCGTCGTTCTCTCTCCCTCGACTGTTTCCCGCCCAATTTCCAAGAGACCAATCGCTGAGTTCATCTTCTCCAGCGAGCTGCCCGCCTTCGGCGACCCCCTCTTGTCGTCATCCCTTCCCAAATCCCGATACCCCCTTCTCCTGTCTCCGTCGACGGCGCCGTCGACCCACCCCGCCCCCGTCGCCGCCCTCGGCCAGCACTGCCGCCGCTGTCGCCCTTGCGTTGGCCATTGTTGTCGTGGCTGATTGTTACAGTGGTTGTCTCTTCTTGCTGTTATTGCTGAGTTCTCTATTACACGTATATTGCACGTGTTATAAATTACTAGTTCATAGGTTTGTTGCTTCGAGATCCTTATTCAGTTATTCTTGGTATTCGTTTTCATCGTCTAACAGGTAATTTACCATCCTCTTGAATTTTTAATTGTATTAAATTCAAGTTTTTTTGAAACTCTTGCAAGTAGATCCTCTTGTTTATCGTATTATACTTTGTTCATCTCTTCGTTAGGTCTATTGAGGGTTTACACGAGCTAACCTCAATATTCTTGACATCGTGACACTTTCGACTCTAAACATTTGATCTTT
The DNA here is from genome assembly GCA_017893485.1 of Hemerocallis citrina. Lineage (NCBI taxonomy): Eukaryota > Viridiplantae > Streptophyta > Magnoliopsida > Asparagales > Asphodelaceae > Hemerocallis > Hemerocallis citrina. Next base: position 53,495,776 of record CM030359.1, on the reverse strand, counting down.
CATGCATTTATGTAGAATTTATAATACGGTTAACCGTATAATCATGACACGATTAATTATTGTTGAGACAATTACTAGGTTGTATGTTATTTGATCGATTGATGGTTGATTGATGATAAATTAGTGTATGTATGTGTTCTAATTTTATTTATCATATTTTGACACTCATCATGCTGATTATATAGTTTATCGACTAGTAGAATTGACACTCATCATATTTATTTCATGAAAACTACACAAAACCTGTATATTGCTTGCTGACCTGTATGTTGACAGCTATTTTTGAACCAGTAGATGATCTTTTCTGAATATGAATTGTAGCCTTATCTTTCTAGTTTCCAGAACATCTTGAATTTCTTAATTTCGAGTTGTTTAGCAAAAGTTATGCCCGTTTTATTACAGCTGTGTTTTTTTACTTTCAGATTTACAGATTTTTGTATCTTTCATGTTTAAATAGTAAAAAGACTGATCAAATGATAAAATTTTGCTCTGAAAATTTCCAGGTTGTTGCTTAACATGTTTATGAGTCTAGAAAATATTTTTAATGAATTTATTACTGAGCTTTTTCTGATTCTAAAAATAAAATAACATAATGTCAAATTTCTGCCTAAACATGAAATCTGTAAAGAATAGTGTGATTGACCTAGCTACTGTTGTCGGATTTTGAACTTTAAATATGCGTTGGAACCATGTGGAAGTCTAGTTTCCAGAATTTCTGACGGATTCAGTTTTTGATTTCTGTAATAGCAGGAAACTGCATTTTTGTACAGACTGCTCTTGCTGTCCAGAATTTCACTTTTCAGTCTTTAATAGTTTAATTATTCTTGTATCGTATTATTGTATGAATTAATGTATGTATGTTGTATTGCATGATCCCAATGGGTTACTGTCATCTTTCTAATTTTCCTATTTCATGTTGATATCCTATTGTTTCCCTATTGATACTATCGTTCACCGAAATGTCCGAAATGTCTATTAATTGCATATTGTATTGTTGCATTGATAAATAATTAATAAGTCAAGGTTTAAGGGATTGACTAGAGTAGTTGATGATATAGAGACTGTACTCAGATGATGGCCCGTGATAATTACCATTATCGTCATCGTGTAAGAAATTATATCATGGTTCGTGTTATTATCGTTATCGTCATCGTGTAAGAAATTACACCATGGCCCATGTTATTATAGTTATCGTCATCATACCCAGTACATGAACTATAAAATATACCACTATAGTCTAAACGAAATTGATTGTATGCATCGAACCTGTGGTATGGAACATATGGGACACAGTAGTATGCGCATTAGTTAGGATTAAAATGATTAATAGACATAAGGATTGACACGTCACTGACTTTGCATATTGTTCATCATTGTTTCTGTTGATATCTAATATTGGCTAAGTGTTACCGTTATTGATCAGTGATTACTGTTACCGAATATTGCATCATTGTTTATAGCCATTGTACCGATTTTCATGGTATCGATTATTATTATTGTTCCATGTTATTGATTTCTATTGATCCATTGATTCACTGTTATACCGTTATTCCATTGTTCCTTGCTTTCTCTACTTGCTGTCCATGACTTGCTCTAAGGATAATTTTTCTTCTCTTTTTAGATGAAGTGTATACATGTAATGAAGGAGAATAGCCTACTGGAATTGGAGAACAGACATTCTGAAGGCTTAATGTTTTTTAATTGCTTATTGCTTTAATGAACTTATTGTATTGAGACTTGTTACTATTGTATTGGGATTTATCATTGTATTGGGCTTATGTCCCGAATTTTATTATTGTTCCAGATGTTGGATTATTATTGTATTTGGATTTTTTATATTGTTTCATTCCAAGTCTTATTGTTCATGAGATTATTATTGCCTGCGCATTTATTCTGTATTGATTATATTGTTGAGTTGATCGGATACACAGCTTATGGGTGACGTTAGTCATTCGCTGTGCCAATGTCATGTGCTTGTATTCCGTATTTTTGGGAAGCGGGGTGTGACAATCTCTCTGTAGGGTCTGTATTCTCCTTTGAATAGTTTAAGGAGATCTTCTTAACATGCTTCGTCAGCAGCTACAAGACTGAGAAGACGAGTGCCTCCTTGCTCAACTTGAAGCAAAGAAAAGGGGAGCCGCTAAGGATTTTTTTAGGCACTTCACAACAGAGTTTCGATCCAGCTCTTGCTTTGACTCAGCCATGACATCTACTTCCTTCAGACACAATGCCTGCCAAATCGACCTCTAAGCAACCTCGACCAAGAAGTCACCTCAGGACTTCTTTGTACTCCTACTATGGAATGAAAGGTATATCCGAGCTGAAGAGGCTATTCATCCCCAGGACCAAGGAGAAACTTCATCCGGGAACAAAAAGAAGAATATCAATAAAGAAGGGCCCAAGAAGTCCTAGAAGAATGGTTCAGGCCAGTGTCACCCTCCTCCAGCACCTCGCTTCGTCACGTACACTCCTCTCAACGACAGCATATCAATGGTCCACATGGAAATTGAGGGGGATGGATTTTATATGTCCCCCTCTTAGGATGAATACACTAGGAAAGAGAAGGAATAAGAACCTATGGTACTGATTTCATAAGGACCATGGCCAACAAACCTATGACTTTCGAACCCTCGAAAAAGAAATTGAGTCACTAATCCAACGAGGTCATCTCTTCAATTACACTCAGAAAGACAGGATCGAGCCTCCCCTAGCTTGGGGAGCTAACAACCGCGCAAAGAGAGGTTTTGATCCCCAAGATTCAGTGCACAACCAGTGGAGCAGTTCTCCACTCCATCTCAGGAAGACCCATTGGTGGGGGGTGTAATACCCTATATTTAAGGGGTGTATATATATATATATATGGAAAGCTTCGGTTGAGCACTCCTCTAGTGCTCACCGCGTGAACACTAGGCCTTCGGGTGTTCATATCGAAAATCCGAACCGTTCACATTGATCTACACATCTAAATTAGTCTAAATATGTAAAATCAAATCATTTGAAATTCATTTGCCTATTCATTGAAGTGTTACAAAATTGTATGGCAGAAAATCATTGTTTTTATAGTCACATGATGGATGGGCAAATGAATTTCAAATGATTTGATGTTACATATTTAGACTAATTTAGATGTGTAGATCAATGTGAACGGTTCGGATTTTTGATATGAACGCCTGAAGGCCTAGTGTTCACGCGGTGAGCACTAGAGGAGTGCTCAACCGAAGCTTTCCCTATATATATATATATATATATATATATATATATATATATATATATATATATATATATATATGTTTGTGTGTATGTGTGTGTATGTGATATATAGATGGGCCTTCATGGTGGGCTTAGTAATTAATTCATAGTTAGAATGAGCCTATAGATTTGTTAGTGTGTGTACAAATGCTATAGAAATAAATGGATTAATTACTATGGGGCCATGAAGTTCATGAAGGATTTATGGTGACTTAGTCCCACATTGGTTGTGTGCTTGGAAATGCATGTGTATATCAGGAACCAAGGATTCATAGGTCACATGTAAGTCATGACACCTTTTGGTGAGTCTGCGAGTCATGATGGTGGGCCGTATTAGGATTTTTTTTGTTCGTGTGTGCGCACGTGTAGTTGCGTGCGCAGCTGAGCGGGGCTCGGGGCATTACAAATAGTATCAGAGCCAACTTTGGACACCGATTGTGGGTAAGAGTGGGTTAGAGGTACACCTGAGATGGAGCTAGGACAGTACAGCAATCTGGAATAGAGAGAGACAGAGACAGATTAATGCTGCCGCTGTAACACCCCAATTTTTTTTTTTTTTGAAAACGAAGTCTCCAAATTCAATTCTTTCAATTTCTATATCACTTTAATCATAAACTAAGAAAGTTATATTTCAGGAAAAATTTTGACAGAGTCTCCCCTGTAAATTTTGCCCCGAAACACAAAAAGCTTACGGAATTCTGCTCAAAATTCCGTAGCTCACAATCCACATAATATTTTCATGGACTCCCCAGGCCAAAATGAGCAGATACACACAGGCAATATAATATTATGCTCTGGGGGCCAAACTCATAACGGATTATCAAATATCAATTAAAAACTATAAATTTCTTTGAAAAACAAGGTAAATTTTTAGAAAAATCCTTGTAAAACCTACCACAGAGCCCGATACTCCACAACGAGGTGGGTACGGGTCACAAACATACCTCGCCACCTCACACTATACTCATCATCGTCATATACATACTTATACACCCATAATACAATTTAAATCATAAATTTTACTATTCCTATAACTAAATAGTACAAATTTTTAATATAAAAATTTATCCTACCCATCCATGCCTCACCTCTGCACTGATGAGAACCTGCAACAATGGGAGAATCAGGGGTAGTCCTCAGACTCCCCTAACCCCCCAAACACTAAGGGGTTAGCCATTTCTGGTGTGAGTATAATTATTAATCTAACGACAAATTAAAATAGTATAAAGAAAATAATTTAAACTTACGAATACCAAATTAAGTTAATGCAACCTGAATCCTGAACACAACATCGTCAATACAGTGATAATTCACATACTTTGTCAATCCTGCATTCAATTATTTAATTATCCGTAACTTCTCACATTTCATAATATGCTTCACATCAGCCTCGTATATATATATACTTATTCGACATCCGTATAGTACGAATACACATAACATCCATTACTTTTCAATTTAACTACTCTGACCCAATATTTATTCTTCCACAAGTATCGTCATAATAGCATTTTACTATTTATATTAATATAACTACATGATGTTATTACATCATTTCTCCAACTCTATTTAGACATGCGTTTCAGTTACTTATATTATGTCATCAACACACCCATTCATCCTGGAAGTTGTGCCGAGGCAGGTAGTTCCCACCATTTCCACGGAAATAGCAGGCGAGTAGTTCCCCGATACACTTCCAAGGTACACAAACTCATATCACAACATACTTTCTTTAATAACCATTGTCATACCCAATCTCATAAAACAGGTATTTATTTTATTATGTTATAAAAGTATCACATCATAAACATATGCATCTATTCTCATACTACCACATTCCTTCATTTCTCAGGACATAATTACCACACCTCATTGCCCATGCGATTTACTCACATTTCATCACATCATTAACACCTCATTAATTAGAATTCTTATACTCATTGCATCAAAACCATATTTTATAGCTCATTCACATCTTATTATATCACTTTAGTAATTACTTTTTCTTATAACAATAAATCTTATTATCATTTTTACTTAATCCCCAAACACACTCTAGGGCCACCATATATCACATCCCATAGCCGATAGCTTGGGTAATAATCACTGTACCTCAAACACACAGTTTGGGTAATATCACATCACATCTCAAGCCGATAGCTTGATTATTAATTTCACTTCAATCACTTATCATCTTCACTTCACTTTATTTCTCATTTCTATTAATCATTACCACTATTATATCCACTCACCCTGCGAATTATGCCAAGGCAGGTAGTTCCCACAATTTCCACTGAAATTGCGGGCCGGTAGTTCCTTGACACAATTCCAAGGTACAACTCATATCAACTGTATTTTACTTTAATGATCACACACATAATACAATTACTCCGTATTATTCATGATAACACATCTCTTTTATTATTACCATCTTAAATTAATCACAAGCGGCATTTATCACTTCTTTTCATATATTAACTCATAGCACGTTCACTTTCACATTTACTTCATTCACACAACTTTCTTTTCCACACACAGTTCACATTTCACTATCCACTTTCTTTTCCACACGCAATTCACATTTTACTATCCACTTTCTTTTCCACGCACAATTCACAATTTACTATCCACTTTCTTTACTACCACATTTATTAACACTTATTTATTTTATTAGTTTGTCGACCAGTGAGCCACAGTATCCCAACATACTGAAAGCCGACAGCCCAGTAAACACGCGGCCCGATGCTCACACAGAGTCTTACTCGTCCGAGGCTACGTCTTCCTCCTAGCCGAACTAGCGAGGGAACCACATCGCCCCAGGTAAACTGGGTACTTCCTCCCAGCCGATAGCCAGGAGGGAAAAACATCGCCCCAGGTAAACTGGGTACTTCCTCGCGACGTCTGTCATCGAGGGAAAAACACATCGCCCCAGGTAAACTGGGTACTTCCTCCCAGCCGATAGCCAGGAGGGAAAAACATCGCCCCAGGTAAACTGGGTTCTTCCTCGCGACAGCTGTCATCGAGGGAAACCGGGCCTAAAGCCGATAGCTTGGGCGATAAAATCCACTTACCCCAAACATAGTTTGGGTCCACTTACCCCAAGCCGGTCCTTGGGTGTTAGGAGGTCTAGCCCAAACCCCCAGGATTGCTGTAGGTACTGGTCAACAAAGCCATCTGTTATTAACATTAATCATTACATCTTTCCATTTTACTTTATCAACATGAAGCATCACAGCTTTTAATTCAACAACAGCCACATCTTTGAATTTAATCACAAGAATAATAACACATTTTATTAACACTTATCATCTCACTTTTTATCTTGCATTTGATGCACATCTGATGTCCACGATATAGATTATCATCCCGTTGTATCATATATTTATATGCATACACCATGTCATTTAACATAGAAACCATCATGTTGTTTAATTTACCATAACATCACTCATTATGAATACCATGCAATTCGCTACTTCATTAAATCCCATATAAACATACACCAAGTCATTTATCATATAATCCAACATGTCATTTTATTGCCCATTAATTCACTTCAAACATAATTAAAATGTAAACATGTACCCAATTATTAATTTCATGAATTATCACATCACGAGTCAATTTCATTATATATATATATATACACAACATACACCACACATGCGGGTTTCCAAGAAAAGGGGCCAAAATCATTTATTTCTTCTAATTAAATTTCATAATATCTAATTATAGCATACTAGCTCATACATCATGTTTCATATAAGTAAAATCACTTATAAGGGATCATATGCCCCAAATCATGCACAAAACGGGCACTATAATTACACAGATTTTCAAAACATGATCACAATCACTAATTTCATCTAATTATATCTAATAACATCCTAATATAACAAGCTGGCCCATATACCACGTTCCACGTGAGCCAGACAACCTATAAGGGCCTATGTGGCCAAAAACATGCACGAAACATGCATGGAGTAGAAAACGACATAAACCACGTGAGTTATTAATTTTTATTGCTTAAACATGTCACACTAACCTCTAGGGTAGATTTGTTGTGTTTAAAATGGTGAATATTGTCAATTCTCACAAAAACCCGTTTTTGGCCCTTAAAAATTCGTATTTTTCGGGAAAATGAATTTTTCGCATAACTTCTACAAATTATATTGAAATGTCACGAAATTCGGCCACAACATAAAATATACATAAACACAACATACTCACTTGACGGATCGAGCAAACGAAGTCCCACGTCCGCCCTGTAGCCTGTCGAAGTTCGACTTTTTCCACCTAAATAGGAAATTATAGGACCAATTAGCTTAAAACTCAAAACTCGACCTACGAACCTCCAAATTCGAATCCGTCTTCACCCACGTATCACAAATGACCTAAGTAGCTGAGCTACATGGACGGATTTCGAATTCGGGTCCCAATACAAACATTCCCTTATTGATCGGAGGCTTTCTCATAGGAAAACTTCCTATTTTCTAATTTCTTTAATCCCTTTTGTCCTAATCTCTCAAATTAGAGTTAATAATAATACTAAGACTCAATTACACCTCCGAATCTAACAAATTCTCAACTTAATCTCGCTCGGGCATTTCACCGAACACCCGGCGTGCATAATATACATACACTCTTTCTCATTCAATTTGATTGAGAATTAAGCCTACAAAAATCACCCTAAATTCATATTAATACTCCCACACTATTTTACAACCCCAAAGGCATTTTCTAAATTCACTAGAATCAAATTTCTTACCCAACTTCACATACCCTAAAATTTGGCTTTATGCCAAAATTACCACTTCTCAATTTCATTATTATAACCACAATTTCTAACTCCTAACATGTTCTATATGCTCTATCCATCTCCCTACATCAATTTCTAGTAAAATAAATGAAAAGCATATAATCCAATAGGCTATTATACAATTTATCATACCTCCATGAAACTTTCTCGGAAAACCGACACCACCACGTGGAAGAGCACTTAAAGTTCTCCTAGAAACCCCAAAAGATTAAAGCTTGGAGGTGGAGATTAGATGGGTTATTCAAAACCCTAATTGATTTTCCAAAGGGGGGGGGGGGGTTCAGTTCTGGTCGGCCAGAGGAGAGGAGGGGGAGAAAGAATAGGGGAAATGGCATTTTTGCAATTTTTTTGAGTTTTTAATAAGGTTTGGGTTTGGGGTTATGGGCTTTGGCCCAAATACTTAGGAAAATGACCCAAAATAGGTTATTTCAGCTCGATTTTGAGAAGTTTACTACCAAAAGCCACAAACTAAAAATTCTAGTAGTTTACTGACCCCCTATAATGCACAAAGGCCCCAGAAAAATTTCAGGTCAAATCGGATTCGTCTCCTCCGAGAAAACTCATCTCAAAACTCCTATATTTTCAATTTTTCCCGTTTACCCCAAAATATCAATTTAATCATTCTAATGCTAATAAAATCAATTAATAGGGGTAAATATACTCAGAAACATATTTAAAAATAATATAAATCAAATAATTAAGGAAATTAAAAAAAACAGATGTTACAGCCGCCCAACACCCATCCATCATGTGACAATAATGAAATTGAGACAGAGAAATGCTGCCACCCAACACCCATCCATCATGTGACAATTTCAAATGATGGATCGCTGTTTTCCAACCCAGACAGAGAAGGATTTGTTTTCACTGGGTTGGAAAACAGCGATCTGAGCTGTTGGATCGATCTTGATCGTGATCAACGGCTCAGATCGCTGTTGCCCAACACCCATCTCACTTAAGTGGTGGAGGGTTAATTTGGAAATTTCATCCCAAATAACTCTTCGTCTCATTCGCTCCAAAAAATTGAATGAACCTAGGTCGTTGTTTGAAATATTGGCCTAGGTTATACAAAATTGAATGAACCTAGGCCGTTTTTTGGAACAATGACTTTTTATAACCTAGGCCATTGTTCCCAACAATGGCCTAGGATATAAAATTTTGTTGTTTCAAATAACCTAGGCTATAACATTTTATAAACTAAAAGGCTGTTGTTCCAAACAACGGCCTATGTTCATTCAATTTTTTAAACCTAGGTCGTTGTTTCAAACAACGGCCAAGGTTCATTCAATTTTTTAGAATCCGTGAGGCGAAGAGTTATTTGGGACGAAATTCCCAAATTAACCCTGCGCCACTTAAGTGAGATGGGTGATGGGCTACAGCGATCTGAGCCGTTGATCACGATCAAGAGCGATCCAATGGCTCAGATCGCTGTTTTCCAACCCGGTGAAAACAAACCCATTTTCAATAAAGCATTTCTCATATATATATATATATATATATATATATATATGGTGAGGGGGAGTTGGGTCTATAGATGTCTATGGGCTTGGAGGGAATTTGGCCAAGAATAAGAAATGAGAAGTGGTTGTGTGTGTATTATGCATGCAGTGGGGCTCAGGTGGAGGGTGTGTGGTGCACGTGAAAGAACAAGGATGAGGGAGTGTGTTGTTTGTTGTATGTTTGGTGTCGTGTGTGAGGCTTGCATTTATCCCACATCGGGAGTGAGAAGGAAATAGTTAGAGTATATATAGTATAGCCTATGATCAATTGGTACCTGAAAGCTATAGCACCTTTTGTGAGGCAAGCCTATGGTGGGCAGTTGTTAGGATTTATTTTATTCGCGTGCGCGCACGTGTAGTCGCGTGTGCAGCTGAGCCAAACTTGGGGCGCTACAGCTTTCTCCTGGGCTTTATACTGGTCGATCAGGTTGCCGAAGTGGCAGGTGCTATGCAAAGAGGAAAAACTTCAGGGCTTAGAAACATATAGAAGAATGTAAAGCTACACTATTGAGAATGATACACACCGCTATGTTAGCCCGGGAGATTTCCATGATGGAGGCGGTCGTCATCTCCTACCTTACCCTCGTCAGATCTAGTGGGGTCGAGAGGTTTCTGATTGCATCAAAGCAATCCACCGAATTGTCGAGGAAACCATTGTGGTCCTTCACGTTCCAGTCAGGAAAATATATATTCTTTTTCTCCTCGGTGAGGATCGCCTCGGCCTCGGCTGTCAAAGGGGGGAGCGGCATGCCGAAAAAATTGTGGCCAGAGAAGAACCCTCTACAGCAGGGCTAGTCATCGCCTTTGAAAATGACTCCAGAGGAAACGATCAAATTGCTTCTGGCCAACTTTGAGGAGGGTGGTTTGCTTGTGGTCCTCTTCCTCTACTTTGCCTCCTCAATTGCCTTGTTGCACAGAGCTACGCGGTCGGCAAAGAGATCCTCAAAGTCCATGTCTTCCTTGTATGTGAAAACAACACACAAGAAAACGTCAAGAAATAGGAAAAGCTAAATAAATTGGTGAAAAAGCAAAGTTCAAAACTTAAGAGCAATAAAACTAAAAAAAATCATACGAAGGTCCATCGGGCTCAGAACCTCCTCGATCATATCCTTCCACCTCAATGCTTTCCGCTCAAGGAGAGTGTCGCTCAATCCCTCTCTCGTTCACCTCTGGCTTGGCCTTTTCCTTCTTGGACACACTCTCCCTCCATTTTGTGGGAATTCCCCATGGTTCTGGACTACGGATGATAAAGAACTTGTACTTCTAGCATTTGATCGAGTCTGGATTCTCGATCATTCCCATATCCGAGATGGTGGGGGGGGGGGAGGTAGAATAGAACCACTCCTCCATCATACTCGGATGAATAAATCTGAAGTGCCTCCTCTAGACATCCAAACTCGGTTCGCCGTCGGCGCTTCGACATTGCATAATGAAGCCCATCACATCTCTCCACCTGTTCGATTGCATCAGGATCAATTTGTACTAGTTCATAATCTATTTCATGAAGGTATAAATAGGTAGACACAATCCGGCGTATAAGGCATCGAAAGGAAAGAAACAAAACTCACGGGGCATCTCGTACTATGCCCTGACTCCAGGGCTAGGTAGAAGCAACTCGTACTCGGGGGGAATCCTGCAAGAAACCAGCATTTTCATGATATCTTCCTTCGTGACAATGGTCTTGGTAAAATTGGCCTTAGTAGCGTGAACATAGTCTAGCTCCTTGTGTCACATGCCATATCGAATGAAATCCCATAAGTCTTCTGAATACTGGCAAATGAGGTGGGGGACCTCAGGAGGATGAGACTGATCGAACAAGTTCCTCATAGGGTTTCTCTTTGGCTCAATTATGGTCTCCTCAATAATAGAAGCCCCAGCAATTCATTTTCCTTTCTCCTCCCTCGTGGGAAGGACGAAGACCACCTCTTCTTTGATATGACCCAAGGGGGAGGTGAAGTCTCCCGCTAAAACCCTAGACATGGCTTATAAAATTACTATAAGTTACATGGCTAGCGACCGTGGCCAATCAACAAAAAAATACAAAAAGTTCGTCGGAAAACTTTAAATCTTGCTAGGAAACTTGAATCTTAAAGAGAGAGATCTCGGAGAAGACATAAAGTAATTAGAGAAAATAAGATGAAGTGAGGGGAAAAGAAGAGGAGGAGAGAATATATAGGAGATAAAGAAGACCGTTGAGATCTCAACAGTCGGAAGCCTAATGGTCGCGAAAACATTGGGTTTCAAGACCAATGGGCTCCAATGAAATGCCTTGAATTCCAAAACACAAGTAATTCGTAGCAAAACTAGAATCTTACTTCAATTTCATACAAAATTACAAGGAAATTAATACTTTTCATTACAATATTATTTTTTACAAAGGACAACAGAAAATGTAAATACAATATAAATTTTGTTAATAAAACTCTTCATTCATGTGACATCCATCATCACGGCCTCACGGCCAAGCCACTTGCTAATCCAAATCCTGCAACTTGAGAACTGTGGGCATGTCAATTAAATGTAACTGATGCAATGCTATAATACAATGATTCCTCAATTTAACAATCACAAACTTGAATGCAAATAAAATGGGATATGACTATCCTAACCATGTTAGTGTACGTTCTAAATCTAATGACTAATACAAATACTTATGCACACAATGCAACTCTAATGCGCACTTGTTCGGATTCTATGCCGCCCATAAAACATAGGTCCGAGGGTAATCCCATATCGTATTCCTCATTATAGGGTTCAATCCATTGTTATGCAGACCTAGAACCATGACGAAAGATAGGATTTAGACATACCGTGACTATTGGATCTTGCCCCGGAACTCTGGAGGTTAATCTCTATCCACATATCATTCTGGAGACTATTTCACTCTCGTCTGGAATTTTCAACAATACCTCTCCCTGTAGGTCATTCTGGAACCCTCATCACACGAATGTCCCATAAGCGTCGCACTCGACCCGGAATACTGGAGATCAATCCCGCACGAGAATCTCACTTCGCGGATCACTCTGGTCCCTCATGCTTATGTTTGCTCAAGTTTCATCACATCACCCATCTAGTGTCTATCCTAAAATTTCACGTGTAGGTAGAATTATTTAGCACCACCTAGAGCTAGGTTACCCTTCCGGACTTAATCAAACACTAAGAATATTTGCCCATACTGGCCACTTCTCAAATTTTCATTTATCAAACTTGCTGGTCACCCTGGGTCTCACTCAGCCTCTATAACCCACTTATCCAATTTTCATAAATTTCCAGGTTATTGTTAACTTCTTTCAAAAATCTTGTTCATTCGTATAACTCATTTCATCATCTTATTTATCCTTTCTAATTAATTATTCTCAAAAAGTTAGAGAGTCCCTTGGCCTACTATAATAGGTTTTTCAATGAAACTTTTAGCTGAATAAAAGTTTTTCAAAATATCAAAACCAAATTTCCCCAAATCAATATTTTTTTCTTTCAAATTCTTAGTTCATTCACCAAACTAATTTACAATTTACTCCAAATCGAGCTTATTTAAACCATATGAACTCTAAATAAATCTAGATCAAGACAATTAAAATTTCCCTCCTTTAATCAAATCTAATTTTGTAATTTAATTTAGACCCCAAATAATCCTTGAATTTACACATATTCATCTCAAAGTTAAATTAATAACACATTCAAATCTTATTTAAAACCTTCTCCTTAGTGAAAATAGAAAAAAAAAAGAATTCTAGAAAAAAAAAAAGAATTCATTTAAACAAAATGAGACCCCCGGGTTTCAAACTAGGGAGTGCTCGGTGCCTAGTGCCCTAATCCAAACGCACAGAAAAAAATTCCACTTCCCAATCACGTAGAAAACAGTCTACTAAATGTTTATAAATGTTACTGCCATCTTAATTCAATTTAAACGAAATTCCCAAAAGAAAAGAATCCCACAGATTCGAACTCGCGACTTGCAATAGAGCCTAAGCACCCTAGACTGTACACACTTACCAGGCAATCATGCCTCATAATCTGTCTACAACAGAAATGCAAAGTTTTTGAGTGTGAAACACTCTGTCTCAAAACCGAAACGAATATTTAACCGAAACTTGATCTTACAATAAACTCACAGTCACTACACCGTATACAAAAACTCTTATTAAATTTCTAGAGAATATTCCTAATTAAACTAATACATTTTGGCATGAATTTTATGCATTTAACCATTTATATTTACTCAAAATCAAATCTAGCATACAATTCACACATATAAAATGTCATACTCAAGTTTTAAAACCCATGACAGGGAGTTAAATTATATGAACATTAATCAATTCACTTGTAACACCCGGCAAATTTGGGTAATGACAATTTTTCCCTTGTGTGTTACGCACGTGTATTTTGTACCGTTACGAGTAATATTCGTAACATATTTTTATATAAATGTCATACGTATCTTATATTCTGATTATTTATATGTTTTTCATTTTCTCAAACATTTATTTTAATCTTTGTGTTTTACATACATTGCACGTGCTTTCAATGCATGTGTTGATTACGTATATTTTTTATTACGTAAAATATCCATAACATTATTAAACATACATGTTTCGTATTTTAACTATTTTCGTTCTCCTTAATTAATTTTAATATTTTTTTTATACATCACACGTAAAATTTTATATGCATTTTATTTCTAAAATTTTCTAAGGAGTAATGTACATTTTTCTTCTCACTTTATTATTAAATTTTTGTATTATTTTTAATTAAAATCAATGGGCCAAAATTGCTTTTAAAACCCACAAAAATTATTTAAATAGACACCCACAACTTGTCATGTAGAATACCCAATTTTTTATTCAATAAAAATAAATTATAAATTGTGTGAGTGTACACAAAGCACATGCACGTGCACACGTGCAATATGCATCTCCAAAGATGAAGAGACTTGGATGGCTGTTACATGGAGTGGGTGAGGGAGAGGAAGAGGTGAGTGGTGATTAATTGTTTATGTGGATAATTAATAGATCAATTACATTAATGTATGTTTAATTGAATCCCCTTATAAAACAAACCAACCCACCCCCTTTTCTTCATAATCTTGCACCAAAGATCAAAAGAAACAAAAGATAAGAAAGAGAGGGGAAAAACAAAAAGAGTTGTTTGAGTTCTTGCTTGGAGGAAGGAGGGCTTGCTTGGTGGAGAAGGGAGTCTCATTCTTAGAGCTAGGAGTAACTTCTAGGAGTCTTCTTCTACATTAGAATCTTCATTGAGGTGGGTGTCTCCGTGAACTTTCTAAATTATAGTATCATGCATGTGTCGGTAAATTGATATATAAAATTGATATGCATATGAGTAGTGATTAAATTGTAATAATGATATTTAAAATGAAAATGCATGCTAATTGAAAGATTATATTGTAGATAAGTTGAAATGATGTTGTTTGGGTGCATGGTAGTACTTCATGATTAGATTAAATGATTGGATATGAATTTACACACAAAATTGCTAAATCATGCAAAGAAAGTTATTGTTTTGAATTTCGTTTGCACATCAGAAAAACGTATCTAATAAAATAGTTGGAATCTAGAACTGAAACTTTTTAGGGAGCATCTTGTATTTTTCAGGAACATCCCTTTAAAATTTCATAAGATTTGGAGGTCGTTTACTATTTTAATAAAATCTAAACTCAAAACTGGTTAGTAGTTGGCTGGTTGCTAGATATCTGCACACCTTTCAGTTTTTGATCAATTCAGCATTGTAAATGACACAATTTGAGAAAATTCAGAACTAAGAAATTGTAGTAGACTCGTTAAACTTTTTAAAAAGTCTAAGAAATCAAATTTTCACAAAGAATTGGATTTTATATGAATTTACAAGACTGTACAGTGGCAGTATTCAGTATCTTAACCCCACTGTATATTTTGAAGAATTCAGGGTTATAAATACAATATTTTGAGAAACCTTATAATTAAAAAATTAAAGTAGACTTGTATACCTTCAGTTTGATATAAAGAACGCTAAGTTTCGTGAAGCATACAATTTTTATGATTTGTACACATAGCATGACATGCAGTTTTCTAACTTTCAATTTACTGTTTTACAAATGATACTTAAACGAATTGATTGAAAATATATTCTCGCCATTTTAAGTTATATTTTGGAAAATTAAAGATCATATTCATGCTTAGATGAGATGTGAACTTAAAAATATATATATATATATATATATATATAGGATTAAAGATGTTAAGATTAGTTCAAAATAAATCAAAGGAAGACGATAGATAAATTTTCAAAGATGAAGTTTAAAGAGATTATGTCTTAATCTTAATTAACTTGTATTAATAAAGTTTTGATGAATATGAAAAGTGTATTGTAAAAATGAATAGGTCGAGATTGTACTTACTAACGAAAGAATAAGAATGAATGAAAGAATTTGAATAAAATATGAATACATGAAAATTGAGAACATGAGTAACAAGGGAATGAGTTACCCAAGTTGTTGAACATGAAAAGATGTTGATTCTAGAGGATTAGTGAGACCCAGGTACCGGCAAAGAATTAAAAATGAAAAAATTATTGTGAGAAGTAACCGGTATGGGTTGACTGTCTCAGTATTTTGTTTAAGACCGGTGGGTAAGCTAAACTTTAGTTTTTAATAACTGTAACTTAAACATAAGGATAGAAACTAGTTTGAGATATGACGAAATGAGTGCAAACGTGAGTTATGGATTCTAGAATGATCCTCGGAGACAGACGGTCCCCAGCATTCCGGGACGATGGACGTAAGTGTTGGATCCTGTAGGCAAGGCAAGAAACATTAGTGGGGGGGGGTGAATAGTGTTGTATAAAAAATAATTGCGGAATTGAAAGTTTTCTTCTGTCCAGTCGACTGTAAAGGAAATATCAGTCGACTGGAGCGTTAGAGTAGAAGAGTATTTTTGAGACTAGTCTGATAAGTCGACTTAAATAGGAGAGACAGTCGACTTGCCAGAAGAGTTTTTAAGACGATTGTTATACCAGTCTGATCAGTCGACTTAAGATAGAGATCCAGTGTACTTACCAGAAAGATTTCGAGTAAACTGAAATGCAAGTAATGAAAAGAGTTCAAAGAGATACAACCACAGAGATACCAATCACAGAGTACACACGATGTATCCTGGCTTAGTCCTCCCGACCTATATCCAGTCCCCAAGCAACACACTTGAGATTT
This sequence comes from Hemerocallis citrina, assembly GCA_017893485.1. Classification (NCBI taxonomy): domain Eukaryota; kingdom Viridiplantae; phylum Streptophyta; class Magnoliopsida; order Asparagales; family Asphodelaceae; genus Hemerocallis; species Hemerocallis citrina. Next base: position 53,479,011 of record CM030359.1, on the reverse strand, counting down.
TCCACTATTCTTCAAAATGTAAAAGAATACCCTACAGCATTAGACAACAACTTTGTCCAACCCGTAGTCCTTCCCACCACTAGAGAGAGCAAACTCACTCTTCCACCAAGAGTGAAAAACTGACTCTACACTCTAGAGTCCTACTCTCCAACCGAGAGGAACCACTCTCACAACCGAGAGTAAAAGAAAACAATAAAGATGTTTACAATCAACCTATAGCCTTGTAGTGTTTGTTATTTTGCAAGTGGCTATTCGGTCAACTTCTAAAATAAGTCCAAAACGAATTCGATGTTATGCTGGACTGAAATCAGAGAACCAAGACATAGAGATTAGAGTGCTTTGTATGAAAAACTTATTCTCATGAAAGAAAAAATACTTAAACTTTTCTCAAAAATTCTTGGAACCTTTCCATGGTGATTATACGGCTCTATTTATAGAGTAGAATCGATGGACGTTGTAGAAACAGTTCCTACAACTGTTTAACAACGGATATAATTATTTTAAATTCGATAATACAAGTTTTGAAATCAGTAAACTGTCGAAATGACTTGAACAGTCGACTGGGTTGCCGTTACGAGTCGACTGGCCAAAGTTTGAAGAAGATCAGACAGTTTTGTATAGATTCAGTCGACTGGTCCTTAACGGCAGTCGACTGGTACTCAACAGCTGATCTAGTTCAAGCTGTTTCGACCTTTAGATTTTGTAAAATACACAGTTATAAAATTATGTGTGAGTGTGTGTGTGTGTGTGTGTGTGACAAGGCTGTACATCAATCTAAGACTCAACAAAGAGAAAAATTACATTTGTTTTTACAAGACACAAAATAAAACATTGAAGCTTTGGTCTTGACTTGAGTCTTGAGTCTTGAGTGAAGCTTTAGCCATTGTCTTTGTGTGAAGCTTTGGTTGATCATTCGTCAGCATTAGAACCTTGTGGCTTACTTGATCAATTTGATTTGGCGCCTTTGTGTATCATACATGATAACTTTGATACAACCTGCAATATATGAGAAGTAGCATGACAACTTTGCATTGTGTTGTAATCATCAAAATCAAGAATCAACATTCTCCCCCTTTTTGACGATGACAACACAAATAGCTTACAATAATAGGAATATTACAAAAAATTACACATGCTCAATGTTCAATGCTCCCCTTAACAAATGTACAATATGCATATGCATATATTAAAAACATGCACACCATGCACAACAATAAAACATACATGCACAACAATAAAACATACACAAAAAATGCACGATACAGAATATTCTCTCTCCCTTTGTCATCAACAAAAACAAAAAATAGGAAAGACAAGCATAGGAAGCATTAAAAAGCAAAAAAGCAAAGTTATACATAGAAAGTGAAAAGTACATAGTTCGAACGAGCTACATAAAGACAAAATACAAAATAAGTAAAAAAAATACATAATAAGAAAAAATAAAAATATTGCTAATCAGTTTTCGTCAGCTTCATCTTGAGCACCTTGAGAGGGAGGAGGAAACTGAAAGGTGAACAACTGAGTAAGATGAGAAATACTTGCTTCAAGGGCATCTTGACGATCCATGGGAATGTCTTGACGATCCATAATATAATTAATAGAAGTGTAAAGACTTCTTGGATCATCAAAATCAGCACGAGGACGAGATGAACTAGAAGCAGAAGACCGACGAGCTGAAGTGGCTAAGGGGATAGGAGGTACATTCCTAGAAGAAGACCTAGGTGGAGAATTTAGCAACTTCATACGTGCTAAATTAGCACGATCAAATGTATCAAAGTGTTTTACAACTTCCGTCTCAGATGTGAGTGAGTAAAACACCAAATGGAAGAAACGAAGTATGAGCCTTAGCAAGACGCATAAAGATTACTAGACCCCAATTTATTTTAATATTGCTGAATATTACATAAACAGCTTGTTGCAACTCAAGAGAATACTGATCATAACTCCTGGTTATGGGAATAATGTTATATGACATTATGCGTGCAACTAGCTTAGCAATAGGAGTAATAGATCGATCGGTCATAGGAGGACCATGATGTGGACCATGATGTGGCAAATAAATTTTAGAAAAAATGGAGTCATCATCCGTATCAACATCTCCTAAGTTACACCCTTCATCAGACAGACTCAAAATAAGACTTAGTCTAGCAGGGGAGATTTTCATACGTTTACCTTTGACAGATGATAAAATATAAATCTCATTACCATCTTCCGAAGTAGTAATCTTCATATTTGTGTAAAACAAATATAGGTGAGGATAGTAAGAGGGTTGACTGACAAGAGACAATAGATCAAATAACCCATATTGCTCAAACAATGGGGCTAAAGGGAACCTATCTAAATCCGGAAAATTCGCAAACCTACCCGGAAAAATGATAATGGAACAAATAATGTACCATTTATCAATGAGATTCGGATTTCTCAAATATTGAAGATAGTCTCTAGATCTTTGTCCTTCTTCTACATTAGAGGAACGAGATTTTTTGGGGGCCATAACAAAAAAATCCTAAAAATCAAGAGAGGGAAAGAGTCTAAGAAGATATACCGACAAAGAGGTAGCAAAGCGAAGTAAAGAACTTCAAGAGATCTTCTGAGAATCACTTGAAAATGAAAGAGAGCATCGATCTGGGGTTTCAAATAACTTGAAATCGCCAAGCAGCAGCAGCCGACTTAAGAGCTCGGTAAAGAGAGAGAGTTAGGGTAAAAGTGAAAGAATTAGAGTAAAGGTTTAGGGTTTTTACTTAGAATGGACGACTGAGATGAAGGTTAGGGAGTTTCAAAGGCTCAGATCGGTCAAAGGGTAGCAGTAAAGTGAAAAAGTCGCCTCAAAAGATGTGTCAATATTCGAATTTGAAGAAAACTGATTCGCAACAGTCGACTGATATGTATAACAGTCGACTTATTCGACAGCAAAAATAGAGAAACACAAAATAGCAGAAATACTACTAGCAGTCGATTGTATTACTGTACACAGTCGACTTTCCAAAGTATACAAACTCAGGAAAATATATATGACAAAAAACAGTTGGTCAGTCGACTGAAAGAAGGTCTTAAGTCGACTTACCAGAGTTAAAATCTCAAGAAACATCAGAAAAACTACAAATTCCTAGTTCTCCTCTTAAAGTGATAAATGTGTCTTCCTTAAGTGGTTTAGTAAAGATATCAGCTATCTGTTTATCAGTAAAAATAAAGTCTAAAGAAATGTCTCTCTTTAAAATATGATCACGTAAAAAATGATGTCTAATATCAATATGTTTTGTACGTGAATGTTGAACCAGATTCTTAGATAAGTTAATGGCACTGGTATTATCACACATTATTGAAGGCTTTGAAAAAGAAATACCATAGTCTAATAGGATTTGTTTCATCCACAAAATTTGGGCACAAGCCAAACTTGCAGCGATATATTCAGCTTTTGTAGTTGATAGGGATACCGAATTTTGCTTCTTACTGCACCAAGAGACTAGTGAATGTCCCAAAAAGTGACATGTCCCACTAGTGCTCTTACGGTCAGTTTTACTAAACGGCAAAATCCGCATCACTATATGACAAAAGTTGAAAGTTATCGGTGCGTGGATAAATAGACCATATTCAGACGTGCCTTTAAGGTATCTGAAAATACGTTTCACAGCTTTTAAGTGAGACTCTTTAGGATTTAACTGATATCTAGCACACAAACATACACTAAACATAATTTTCGGTCCACTAGCAGTTATATATAAGAGTGAGCCAATCATACCTCGATAGAGTTTTTGATCGACACTCTTACCTAATACATCTTTGTCAAGGGTAGTGGTAGTAGCCATAGGTGTGGTCTTACTACTCGTGCTATCCATGTTAAACTGTTTGAGTAATTCCTTAGCATATTTTCATTGATTAATAAATATGCCATTTGGTGACTGTTTAATTTGCAGTCAAAGGAAATAGTTGAGTTCACCCATGTGACTCATCTCAAACTCGTTTTTCATGGTGTTAGCAAAATCTTGACAGAGATTACTATTAGTAGAACCAAAGATTATGTCATCTACATATATTTGTATGATCAAGATATCTATCTCTATTTTCCTAATAAACAGGGTAGTGTCTACTTTACCTATTTGAAAACCCGTTTCTAAAAGAAAAGTCTTCAATCGATCATACCAAGCACGTGGTGCTTGTTTAAGACCGTATAAAGCCTTTTTCAATTTAAAAACGTGGTTTGGAACTTGTTCATGTTCGAAACCTGGTGGTTGCTTAACATAAACATCTTCCTTTATAAATCCACTTTGGAAGAGTGTAAAATTTATAAAACATGCAAAAAATAATAGGATATGAATTGATTCTAATCTAGCAACAGGAGCATATGTTTCATCAAAATCTATGCCTTCTTCTTGATTATACCCTTGAGCAACTAGTCTAGCTTTGTTCCTAACAACTTGTCCTGATTCATCTAACTTATTATTGAATACCCATTTGGTACCAATTATTGTATGATCAGGAGGCTGTGGAACTAAATCCCATACATCATTCCTTATAAATTGGTTTAACTCATCTTGCATGGCATTTATCCAAAACTCATTTTCAAAAGCTTCTTGTATATTCTTCGGCTCAAAATCCGACAAGAAAGCTGTGTGAGAAAACATGTTAACATGTGATCTTGTCTGAATACCATGTGAAATGTCACCAATTATTAAGTCATGAGGATGATCTCTATCTTCAACAAAAAATTTTGGTAAAGTTGGAGACATCACAACAAGATCAGTCGACTGATTTACAGCAGTCGACTTGACTTCCTTATCAGTCGACTTATCCACAAGGCTAGTTTGCTCTAAAGATGTAATTACTTTATTTAAAGGTGATGAATCAGTTTTATCATCTTCAATTAAAGTCGATGAAGACAGAGATTCATCAAATGCAACATGCATGGATTCTTTAATAGTCATTGTTGACTTATTGAAGATCCTATATGCCTTACTCCTATTTGATTATCCTATAAAGATACCCTCATTAGATCTAGGATCAAACTTATCTAAATTATCCTTAGTGTTCAGAATAAAACACTTACATCCAAAAATTTTGAAGTAAGAGACCTTAGGAATTCTATCAAAAAATAGCTCATAACATGTTTTCTTTAGCTTAGGCCTAATCAAAATTCTATTTAAAACATAACAAGTTGTAGCAACGGTTTCAGCCCAAAAATACTTAGGTAAATTAGTTTCAACAAGCATGGTACGTGCACATTCTTGCAAAGTCCTATTCTTCTTTCAACCACTCCATTTTGTGGTGAAGCTCTAGGAAATGCAAACGAATGAGTTATACCATTCTTGTTGCAATATTCTGCAAACGTTTCATTTTCAAATTCTCCACCATGATCACCTCTAATAGTGACTATGGTTAGAGACTTTTGATTTTGAATTCGTTTACAAAAATTACCAAATTCTACAAAAGCATCATTCTTATGTTTTAAAAAGAAAGACCAAGCGAATCGTGAAAAATCGTCTACTAAAACAAATACATACCTACTTCTATTCAAAGAAGAAACTTTAGTAGGGCCAAATAAATTCATGTGGATTAATTCGAGTGGCCTACTAGTAGAAATTACTTCTTTTATTTTAAAAGTAGATTTAATTTGTTTACCTAGTTGACATGCATCACATAATTTATCCTTTTTAAAGGATAGTCTTGCCAGCCCTTTAACTAGGTTGTACTTAGACAATTTAGAGAGATTTTTCATATTCACTTGGCCAAAATGTTTATGCCATAGCCAAGAATCATTATTAGAAGCTACTAAGCAAAAATCTTTCGAAAAATCATATGCCTTTAAACATAGTTCATAAATGTTATTTTTCCTAAATCCTTGAAAAATTATATTTTGCATGGTAGAATCATAAATTAAGCATGCATCTTTTTCAAACATGATTTTATAACCCTTATCACATAGTTGGCTAATACTCAACAAGTTATGCTTAAGTCCACTAACTAGTAAAACATCTTCTATAGAAGGATTAGTGTACTTACCGACCATATCAATTCCAATGACTTTTCTTTTGTTATTGTCACCAAATGTGACTGTTCCTCCATCAATGTCTTGAATGGAAGATAGGAGGTTGGCATGACCAGTCATGTGCTTCGAGCATCCGCTGTCAAGTATCCAACGATCTCTCTTAGATACCTATAAAATATTCAAAGTGAATATGGTACCCTTTTCTTTGGGTCCAAAATAGATTAGTTTTTTGGAAACCAAACCCAACAAGAGTTTGATTTTCCACCATAAGCAGAAATATAGTTAGCAGAATTACATACAGTAAGCATATATGAATTAATATAGGTAATTCTATCTTTCGGACTTAGGTTGGCTGGAACCCATACATTTTTGCTTTGTCCAGTCGACTTTATTATAACTTTCGGTCGACTTTGACTGATATGCAGTCGACTGTGAGGTAGTATAGGTTGACTTATCTGAGGTGTTTGTCTTGTTGAATGAGACTCAGTACTTCTGGACAGGCGACTTATGGTTGGGTTCAGTCGACTGGTCTGAACTATAGATTTGCCTTTATCATGAAAACTTACAGTTTTAGGCTTTTCAAAAAACTCATACAGTTTATGCTTAACACTAGAAATAGATGCAGTTTTATTTACACTAGTGTTCTTAGAAGCATGAGATTTTTCAGGAGATTTTTGAAAACCAAGTCCAAACCTTTTATAGGATTGAACTTGATTTTGAAGAACATCATTTAAATTTTCCTTTCCTTTATTAAATTTAGATACGTTCTTGGATATCTCTTCATAATCTTTCTTTAGAGACACAAGATCTATATCTAAACTAGAAAGATGAGAAATTAAAGATTTCTCTTCTTTATCAAGGTTAAGATTCTCTTGAGAAAGTATTTGATTAACTTTCTCCAATTTCTTAACTTTAATCTTTTATTTTTTTTTTGTTCCTGAAAAATCTCATTGAAAGCATCAAGTAAATCATTAGAGTGATAGTCATTACTTACTTGATTTTGAGACGCCATAAAACACACATTAGTAACCTCGCTTGTCTCTTCATTTTTTTCTTCCGATGAAGGCTCGCTATCATCCCAAGTTGCTTGGTCCGCCTTTTTGTTCTTCATGGACTTGTTCTTTGTGTACTTGTCCTTCTTGAAGTTGGACGCCTTTCCTTTAGATTTCACGTTCTCCAGTGGGCAATCCTTCTTCATATGGCTTGTTTCGTTACACCTGAAACAAGTTGGAGGTTCATTAGATTCCTTAGACTTTGAATTAAACTTACCTTTCCTTAGTAACTTTTTTAACTTTCTCATGAACATGGCAATCTCATCCTCATCTTCTTCTTCATCCTCAGAATCCGACATGGCCTTGAAAGATAGTGTCTTCTTCTTGGATTGCTGAAGTTCTTGATCCTTCTTGCGCTCTTCAAGTTGTACCTCATACGCAATAAGATTTCCCATAAGATTCTCAAGAGAAAGTTGTATTAAATCGTTGGCCTCTTCTATGGCGGTGGTCTTCTTCTCCCATTCGGGGTTTAGTGCACGAAGTACCTTCCTCACCGTCTCGGCTTGAGTGTACATCTTTCCAAGTGTCACAAGTGAATTGGTAATGTCAGTGAACCTTGTAATCATCTCAGACACATTCTCATTCTCCTTCATGTGGAACATTTCAAACCTGTGAACAAGAACAGATATTTTAGATTCTTTTACTTTATTTGTTCCTTCATGAGTTACCTCGAGTGTGTGCAAAATTTGATGTGCGGTTGTTGCATTCGACACACGGTTGAAATCCTCCTTTGTAAGGGCACAAACAGCGCATTCATCGCCTTTGCATTGTTCATTGCTTGGTTCTTCATGCATCGTTCCATTGTGGAATGGTAGGAGCGGTATACTCGGTCTCTTTCATGTTTCATATTTCATAGTTGATGGACTGAAGGTAGATCATCATTCTACACTTCCAATAGTTGTAATTGGTTCCATCGAAGAGGGGTGGCCTTTTTGTAGATTGGCCTTCTTAGTATTGATTTGCATTAGAAGTAGTTGCCATTGCACTCAACCAGGCTCTGATACCAAGTGTTGGATCCTGTAGGCAAGGCAAGAAACACTAGAGAGGGGGTGAATAGTGTTGTATAAAAAATAATTGCGGAATTGAAAGTTTTCTTCTGTCCAGTCGACTGTAAAAGAGATATTAGTCAACTGCAGCATCAGAGTGGAAGAATATTTTTGAGAATAGTCTGATAAGTCGACTTAAACAGGAGAGACAGTCGACTTGCCAGAAGAGTTTTTAAGACGATTGTTATACCAGTCTAATCAGTCGACTTAGGATGGAGATCCAGTCGACTTACCAGAAAGATTTCGAGTAAATTGAAATGCAAGTAATGAAAAGAGTTCAAAGAGATACAACCACAGAGATACCAATTACAGAGTACACACGATGTATCCTGGTTCAGTCCTCCCGACCTACATCCAGTTTAAAAGCAACCCACTTGAGATTTTCCACTATTCTTGAAAATGTACAAGAATACCCTATGGCGTTAGACAACAACCTTGTCCAACCCGTAGTCCTCTGTCACCACTAGAAAGAGCAAACCCACTCTTCCACCAAGAGTGAAAAACTAACTCTACACCCTAGAGTCCTACTCTCCAACTGAGAGGAACTACTCTCACAACCGAGAGTAAAAGAAAACAATAAAGATGTTTACAATCAACCTATAGCCTTGTAGTGTTTGTGATTTTGCAAGTGGCTATTCGGTCAACTTCTGAAATCAGTCCAAAACGAATTCGATGTTATGCTGGACTGATATCAGAGAACCAAGACTTAGAGATTAGATTGCTTTGTATGAAAAACCCTTTCTCTTGAAAGCAAAACTACTTAAACTTTTATCAAAAATTCTTGGAACCTTTCCATGGTGATTCTAAGGCTCTATTCATAGAATAGAATCCCTGGACGTTGTAGAAACAGTTCCTACAACTGTTTAACAACGAATATAATTATTTTAAATTCAAAAATACAAGTTTTGAAATCAGTAAACTGTTGAAACGACTTGAACAGTCGACTAGCCAGAGTTTGAAGAAGATCAGACAGTTTTGTACAGATTCAGTCGACTGGTCCTTAACGGTAGTCGACTGGTACTCAACAGCTGATCAAGTTCAAGCTGTTTCGACCTTTAAATTTTGTAAAACACACAGTTATAAAATTATGTGTGAGTGTGTGTGTGTGTGATAAGGCTGTACATCAATCTATGACTCAACAAAGAGAAAAATTACATTTGTTTTTACACGACACAAAATAAGACATTGAAGCTTTGGTCTAGACTTGAGTTTTGAGTCTTGAGTGAAGCTTTAGCCATTGTCTTTGTATGAAGCTTTGCTTGATCATTCGTCAGCATTAGAACCTTGTGGCTTGCTTGATCAATTTGATTTGAGGCCTTTGTGTATCATACATGATAACTTTGATAACCTGCAATATATGAGAAGTAGCACAACAACTTTGCATTGTGTTGTAATCATCAAATTCAAGAATCAACAGTAAGGGTCACAGAATGATCCATGGAATGGGAATGATCTCCAGTATTCTGGGACGAAAGCGACGCTCATTGGATGCTTGTGCAGTGAGGGCTCCAGAATGACCTGCAGAGTGAGACGATCCCTAGTATTCCGGGACGATGGACGTAAGGACCACAGAATGATCCACAGAGAGGGATTGGTCTCCAATATTCTAAAGGCGATAGCCAATACTTGCAAAGTGTCTAAAGCTTGTAGTAGTCATCGTAGTAGGCTGCATGGCAAGGGATCTAACCCTACAATGTGGAGTACGTAGGTGCTTGCCCTCGGACCTATGTAGTATGGGATGCATAGAATCCGAACAAGTATGCATTAGTGTCATCCTAGCATAAACATCTGCATTAGGTATTAAGTCATTGCATACACTAACATGTTTAGGATAGTCACTCTTTACACTTTTATATGCATTCAAGTTTGTGTTTGTTAAAGTAAGAGATTTCGTTATAATACAGCATAGAGAGGATCGTTGTTTGTAATATTGGGTCGGTTGTAAGCAACTGATGTGCCCACAGATTCATATGCAGGACTTGGAACTTACAAGGAGATATAAAGATGAATTGGATGCTGATGATTACTTACATGCTCAAGTTGTTAAAATTGTATATTGATCATGTTGTACTTCATTTATTTTCTGCTACGTTATTGATGTAAAAGAACAATGTTGTAATAAAAGTTTCAAAATTCCTTATAAATTTCTACGAAGTGAAGTGTAGATACTGTTGAGCTACGAATTTCCATATTTTGGTATTCGGGGCGTTACATCACTAGCTAGCAATTATAGAGATCAATCACATAACAATTTTCTCAGACATGAAATTTAACTACAATTTTTACACATATTTTAAATACAGTCATTACTATATCAATTAAAGACAAAATCTTAAGAAATTTCTACACATATGCATTTTTCGTCAAATTAATCATCAGATGTATGTTTACAACTAAGCATGAAGAATCAACCAAAATTTAGAAATGTTGGAAACACCCACCTCTTAAATGCAACTCCTTACAATTGAAAGCTCCTACCAAAATTTTCAAGCCTTCTCCCCATCCAAAACACTCAAAAATTTTCAAGCCTTATCTCCTATTCAATTCTTGGCTGGTGGGTTTAAATGAGAGAAAGGAGAGGCGTGGTTTTTATTTTCAAAAGAACTACCCATGTTTTAGGATAATAACAACCCACTTGCTCCATGATCTTTTGACCAATTTAACTTTTCTTTCCTCTTATTTTTGGCCGGTCAAATGCATGGGTGGGGTGTGCACGGGTTTCCCTTTTGCATTAAAACAATTTGTTTCATTTTATAAAATAAAATAATACCTCTCATTAACAAAATACATTTTTTTAAACATATGAATTCCTTTCAATCTATTTTTCTCCATATGCTTAAATTATACATAAGTAAAAGTTAGGATACACATTTCATTATATAACCAACACGTGCGTTTGAAGACACGTGTAATGCACATATGAACAAAATATTTAAATAATATTTTGCAGATGTTACATCCCAACAGGCAAAAGCCCAATCACCAAAAAGAAGATGTTGTCGTTAGTAAGTGTCTCGACAAGCGTAAATGCTCGGCGAATTTTTCATCCGAGCTCCTATTCACTTTTGAACGACCTCGGTCATTCGATTACTCCAATTTTCGTGCGGACTTGATCTTGCCGTCAGATTTGCTTCAGAAAGCGCACCCACCAGCACGCGCTAGAAGACAAGAATGCTGATGTCACCAGGCGTCAGTAGGGAGCTCGGCCACCCCGTAGCTTGGCGCATTTTTCATCTGAGCTACGCAGCGATTGCGTCGATCCCTGATCGCCCAATTCCCTTAATTTTCGTGCACGCTTGATCCCATCGTCAGATCGCTCCAATTTTCATGACCGCTATAATTTTTTGATTAAAATTCCAATTAATAATTATTAATTCATAAAAATAATTAAAATTCAGAAAAATAATTATGAGTTTTGAAATTTTAATTTAAAAAATTCCAAAAACTAATTATAGATTCGGAAAAGTTAATAAATTTTTCTGAAAAAACAATAAAAGTTGAGAGATATTAATTAAAAATGTAACACCCCGAAATTTTCAAAAGAGTATAAATATATATATATATATATATATATATATATATATATATATATATATATATATAAATATGTTGAAAAATAAAGTTGGTTGTTTGGTTTAATAATGCAAGATGGCATGATGGTAATATATTGAAAAAGGAATAGTATAGGTGGGGGGCACGTGAAACAAGAACACAACAAGGTTGGCTTGTGCTATTGTGCATTTCACTCGTGGCTGACGTCACCCTCAGGTGACGTGGCATATGGGGGGCCCACGAGTTCCTTTGTGTATATAGAAATTAAGAGTAAGAGTATGGGATTTAGTCCCATATCGGATTTCGACATGAATAAAATAATATATAAATACTATTGCCTATGATCAAGAGTCACCAATTCGGTTAACCACCTTTTGAGAGGCAACCTGTGGTGGGCAGTTGTACTATACTATAAATAATTTATCTTCTAAATTGTATAAATTGTCTGAGCTAGGGGCAGGGGTGTTACAAATGGTATCAGAGCCAGGTTTTCGACACCGAGTGTGGGTAAGAGTGAGTGAGATGTATGGCTTAGATGGAGCTAGCAGATGTATGGGTAAGTATTGCCTGAGAGGGAGCAAGGTTGGGGACAGGTCGCCTAGGTAAGGGGACTGTACAACCCGCAGAATCAGGGGTACTGTGCAGCTAACAGAATCAGGGTACTCCACTCCACATCAGCTAGAAAGGAGATCCTGCACTAGATTGTGCATGCCCCGTGCTCAGCGAGGACGCTGATTTCTGAAGGGGGTGTGTGTAACACCCTAAAATTTTCAAAAGAGTATAAATATATATATAAATATATGTTGAAAATAAAGTTTGTTGTTTGGTTTAATAATGCAAGATGGAATGATGATAATACATTGAAAAAGGAATAGTATAGGTGGGGGCCACGTGAAACAAGGACACAGCAAGGTTGGCATGTGCTGTTGTGCATTTCACTCGTGGCTGACGTCACCCTCAGGTGACGTGGCATACAGGGGGCCCACGGGTTCCTTTGTGTATATAGAAATTAAGAGTAAGAGATTGGAATTTAGTCCCATATCAGATTTCAACATGAATAAAATAATATATAAATACTATTGCCTATGATCAAGAGTCACCAATTCGGTTAACCACCTTTTGAGAGACAGCCTGTGGTGGGCAGTTGTACTATACTATAAATAATTTGTCTTCTAAATTGTATAAATTGTCTGAGTTAGGGGCAGGGGCATTACAAAAAATTTCTTAAAATCGAGTACCTTGAAGTTATAAAAAACATTTACTTACTAGAGAAGCTCCGAACAAGGTACTATGCATAACCAAAGCTCCAATATGTTCTCCTGGTCACTCGAAAACTAGCAAACTACTCCTCAAAGGCTGCGACCCAACCTTCAGGAGTGGGGGGCTTATGACAATCTCAGTACACATCTTAAAGCTTCTCAGGGCAGGACAATAATTTTACAGCAGCTACAGGTCTATAAGAATTACATGAGTTGCCTCCACGGCCATCAACTCAACGTGGCCTACAATCAAGGCTAACTTATAGTCTAAGAGGGATTTTCAATTAATTACGACTGGAAATCAAATCCCTTATTTTAAACAATATTATTAACTTATTATATCCCTTAACCATGAGACTCTGTAGTTTAGACTCAAAATATTCTTTTTAAATTCCATCTTTTGAGGCCAACTCCTATCCTTAAAATACTCTCCATACTTTTCTACTAAAACTCTAATCTCCTTTATGAGTTACTGACTTAAGAGGGTCTTTCGTTGGGGCCAGCCTCGGTGTGAAGACTTTGTGCAGGTTTGTTGGCGATCTTTCAGCCGTCCAATCCAGATCCAAACTCTTTCAGCTGTTCAGATTCAAATTAAGAAGATTTCTACCATCACAATTCAGATCTAATCGATAAACTGGATTATATATTTCATTCTAAAAAAGATCTCATCATCTGATTGCTCACTCACCAAAAAAGCAGCAATAAACAGAAAATAAAAAAATTCCATCCTCCTTGCCAAGTTTTCCTAACCTATAAAACTCCCTCTACTCCATCTCCTCAATTAAAGAAACTGTAGATAGTCAGGAAAAAGAAAAAAGATAATCAAGAAACTATGAAGAGAGAAAGAGAAAGAAAAGATGAAGATAATAGAGAAGATAAAGCAAGAAGTAGATACGAATGGAACTACCATCTTCTCCTTCGAGTTCGTCCCACTCAAAACTGAGCCGGGAGTCGAGAACCTCTTAGACCGAATGGACCACATGGTCACCCACAACCCAGCCTTCTGCGACATCACATGGGTCGCCGGTGGGTCCACCGCCGAGCTCACGCTCAATATCACATCAGATGCAGAACATGGTAATTTTTATGGGTTCTGTGTTGTATTTTGATGCAATCAAAATTGCATCGTCGTCATTAGAAAAGCTCAAGCAATGAATTGATGGTAGAAAGTAAAAGTGAGGGTTAAAGTTAGAAATCAAGAACGAAGGAGAAGAAGATTAGTAGAGGATGAGAAGAAGAACCAAGAAGACAAGGAGATTTCTCACAAATCAGACATAGCCCTTAACTGAGCTATTCCCTTTGTATTTATAGGAGTTCATTACATGTGCTTAACATGTAAATTACACTTTTCACACATAAGTCCGTATACTTACATTTATTTACATCTGAACTGATACAAACAACAGAGGAAACATATCAGCTAAACCTGTGCAGTCAACCTTACCTTCATCTCTTCCCTGTTCAGCTATCCCTCCATTTCGGATGTGTATCAACTCCTCCCCCTTTCAACAGGACCTTGTCTCAAGTTCAAAAAAGGAAACCTCTTCCAATGTTACCCCAATTGCAACTATGAAGAAGTTCAAGACTATTGAACTTCAATGAACTGTTCATGAGAGATAGCCATGAGCTGAGATAACAACTAACAAGAACGAGTAGCCACCAAAGTCATTTTTTCACTTGCTTCAACAGAAATCACTGAGCTGCAAATAGACTTGTTGCTAATCATCTTCCTGTGAATGCTAAAGGAACCATATTCTCCAAGGTAGTTATCATCTGTGTTCTTAATCTCTATAACAACAACATTTGCAAAAGAAACATTTAGATCCTTCTGATTCTCAAGTTGTCCTCCATTAGTCTCCTTTTTAATAGCACCATTACTTGTGATTTTCTTAAAAATTTGGGTCATGTTCTCTACGGCATCCTCTTCTTCCTCAACCTTACTACAATCATTACCTATTTCAGCCATACTTCCATTATTCATCAACTATCTCATAACTTCCTCCTTACTAATTGTTTCTTTGTAACTTTCATCATCAGTCAACAATTTGCTTACTAATTCAAGTCCAACAGCCAAACTTTAATATCCAGTGACTGATCAACACAATACTTTCCATTAAGTGACTTCTCTAAATTGTGCAAGATGTTATTGGCATCTAGCACATGCTGCTTCAAAACTCCAAATAGAGAAGAACAGTCATGATCTTCCTCACCATTCGTCTCAAACAATAGCATCTCTTGAGAGCCATATTCTTCAGCTTTAGAATTTGTTTTCACGGGTCTCCCACATAGCACCTTTATCTCATTTAAGTTGTGCTGAAGTTGTATCCCTCCTAAACAACACAACACCTTTAGCTCATATAAGTTGCTCTGAAGTTGTATCCCTCCTAAACAACTCATCACCACCCCAATTTTCCCAATCATGCAATCAGATGTTGTCATCAGTTCAGGCATGTAAGTGTCTTTGGTTAGCCCTATGAAGTTTGGAGGAAACTCTTGTTTGTCGGCTACACCACAACCCAGACAAAGCCAACCAGAGGGAAACCACTTTTTCTTCAATCTCCATTCAGTTGGCTGCTCACAAAAATTGAAAATGACCAGCTTCACTCTCTGTACAACATCATCAACGATCTCCTTTGAAACTCGATTGAACACGGACATTGCAGCAACCCTGCAAAGTTGGGTGCAACCAACCATCATACGCTTTTCCAAATCTTCCAGCTCCAAGAAAAATTGAGAAATCTTCACTCTTCCTCTATACTCCTCCCACCAATAAAACCATTCAAGCAATTGCCCTTTGAGACCAATTGAACACCATTCTAATAAATGCATAAGGACATCATGAAGTAATCCAATTGTAGATAAGTGTCCAAAACCAACAATACAAAGAATACTTGACAACGAATTGAATAAAAAAATTTCTTGAGTGTGGGGAGATGCTTCAGGAGAACTTTCTTCGAACAACCTTCCTACATGAGTATAAAACTCTATTTGTGCCACAATCTTGCTCTCTTTGCTTTCCTTAGCTTCACTAACCAAACTATCAAGTAGAGAAATCCCTAAAGTATTGTCTCCACACACATCACCAAGACCATTAAAGGAATTTTCATTTACCTCTTCAAGAACGATCATAGTTGTCCCCTGATTAATATTTGTTTCTTCAATTAACTGCTTCTCTGTTGAATCACTAGCTTCCAAAGTCAAATTTTTTTCAATTTCTATGAACCTTTCTTCTGCACTTTCTTCAATTTTCTTTCCAAAATCAGCATCATTAATTTCAAAATTTAACAATTTATCACTAACTACTCCATCGTTATCTTTTGAGGCCAAATTCTTTTCCTTTTCTTGTTCATGCATTTCATCAAACACATTAGACGACTTCTCACCATTATAATCTTCAACATACTCTATACAAATAAAGTATAATGGTGCCAAACCCAATTTAAATCTTCCACTAGAGAAACAACTAGAACATATATCACAATCGAATACTTTGTTGCTCTTGTATCGTTATAGGAACAATCAGCAAAACAAATATTGCATTCATACTCTTCCATAGGACATCGATCAAGATTCGGTTTAGGAATATGCTTACAAATGGATTTGAACGGCGGAATCTCCTCCATAGATTCTTGAATTGGTGTTGATGAAGCAACCAATTTCTCAATTTGATGAGTCAGATGCTGCAACTGTGCAAGAATCACCGAAAATGGAGTGGCGACTTCTTAAAGATGATCCCCAATTTGATCATTCAAGAACTGATGTTGACGATGTTCTTCACCTTTAGGAATTGCATCTAAATCTCCCAAGGTACTCATCCCTTCCATTTCTTGATGATGATTCTTCGTCATCGATGAGATTGGCTGGAGAATCGACTGCTCTGATACCAATTGATGTAATCAAAATTGCATCGTCATCATTAGAAGAGCTCAAGCACTGGATTGATGGTAGAAAGTAAAAGAGAGGGTTAGGTTTAGAAATCAAGAATGAAGGAGAAGACGACTAGTAGAGGATGAGAAGAAGAATCAAGAAGACAAGGAGATTTCTCACTAATCAGACATAGCCCTTAACTGAGCTATTCCCTTTGTATTTATAGGAGTTCATTACACGTGCTTAACATGTATATTACACTTTTCAAACATACGTCCATATACTTACATTTATTTACATCTGAACTGATACAAACAACAGAGGAAACATATCAGCTAAACCTGTGCAGTTAACCTTCATATACTGCAGTCGATCTTCATCTCTTCCCTGTTCAGCTATCCCTCCATTGCGGATGTGAATCATATTTTAATTTGATGATTGTTATGCCCTAGAATTTTGGAGATGTCATTGATATTAGTTCGGGTTTGGATTGCTTTAGAGTTGAATATAGGAGAATGAAGTGAAAAGCGAAGATACGGGATTTTGGTGGTTGTTCAGGCTTATGAACAAACATTTGCAGTGCATCAGTGCAACTGTTACAAAATTTATAAAAGGTAAAGGGAAAAAAATGAAAGTTTGAAAACTCAGTGTTGATTTAAGACATTGGACTTTATTGGGAGTAATAGAGAGTAGCTACTTGAGTGCATACTATGCTCGTGTCATATGGGAGACCATGATTAGTAAAAAATGAATGAAATACACACATTGCACGTGTTGTTGGAATGGATACATTAACATAAGACCGAGATGCTGACTTCAAAGGAGTTTTAGTGTTATGGGTAAAAATATAACCAGTAAAATTCACTAGAAACATGCCTATAAAAGGGAAGGGCCACTTTTAAGCCCAACGACTCATAACAAGTTTGTCATACTGGGTTGCTATAGCGACCCAACATGAAGGAGTTCATAATTATCTGAAGTGTTACCTTAAACTCTTTATCTCTAAGAGAGTAACCACTTCTATTCCTCCGTCAATAAGAGACGGTTTAAAAATCCTAAATCTTTATCAAGAGAATAGAGTCTTAACTCTATATCCACAACTACTTCTATCTCTTCATTAAGAAGAAAGTCAACTAACTCTATCTCTTTATCAAGAGAAGAGTCTTAACTCTATATCCACAACTACTTTTAACTCTTGATGAAGAAAAAAGTAAACTAACTCTACTAACCCTATATCTTCATGAAGAAGCTTATAACTAACCTTATCAAAGCACCATAAAATAGAGATAAATTAATATCTTGAAGTCAGCCCCCAATGCGACTATAAATAATCCATGGTCTCAACAGCAACTATGTAATTAGTATTTTGACGCTAAAAACTCTCATATATTTCAGAGCTCTGACTTGAGTGTTAGAGGGTCAATCGCCGAGGCCAACCAAGGTGTGTCAAACTTATGCAGATCACCCACCATCCAGATCAGATCCAAGCTTTCAAACGAGTCAGATTTGGGAATCGAGATCTACTGGCAGCAATCAATATCGGCGGTTAAAAGGTCAGTTGTCATACCCCGCTTTCCAAAAATACAAAATACGAGTACATGACATTGGCCCAGCGAATGAATAACGTCACACATAAGTTGTTTATTCGATCAACTCAACAATATAATCAATACAGAACAATTGCGCACGCAATAATAATAATCTCTTGAACAATAATACTTGGAATGAAGCAATATAAAATATCCAAATACAATAAACCAACATCTGGAAACAATAATAAAATATGGGACATAAGTCCAATACAATAATAATCCAATCACAAATAGATAATAAGTTTCAATACATTAAGTTCAATAAAATAATAAGCAATTAAAAAGCATTAAGTCCTCAGAATCTTTGTTCTCCAATCCCAACAGGCAATTCTCCTTCATTATCTGTGTACACTTCATCTAAAAAGAGGAGAAAATTGTCTTTAGAACAAGTCATGGACAACAAGTAGAGAAAGCAAGGAACAATGGAATAATGATATAACAATGAGTTCAACGATCAATAGGATCAATAACATGGGATAGTAGTAATAATCAATATCATGGTAAACGATGCAATGGTATAAACAATGATTCAATATTCAATAACAATATTCCATGGTATCAATAACACTTAAAATGTATTTGGTATCAATAGGAACAATGCTGTACAATATGCAATGTCGATGTTGTGTCAATTCTTAAGTCTATTAATCATTTTAACCCTAATTAATGCACGTACTACTGCATCCCATACTAAAGGTTCGATGCATACAATCAATTTCGTTTAGACTGAGTGGTGAATTCTATAGATCATGTGTCGGTACGATAATTACTGATACGATACAATATTGTTGCTTAATACATTACGATGATTCACTGATTCACTGATACGATACATTGATACGATTCATAGATGTAATACACGAAAGATTGGGATGTCGTAGTCAGCGCTCCACAATTAATCATCAACACTGGCCGACATAATCACTATATTATTCACTACTCAAGTTATTCCCTTAAACCCCGGCTTATTACAATATGCA
The DNA here is from genome assembly GCA_017893485.1 of Hemerocallis citrina. Lineage (NCBI taxonomy): Eukaryota > Viridiplantae > Streptophyta > Magnoliopsida > Asparagales > Asphodelaceae > Hemerocallis > Hemerocallis citrina. The sequence continues at coordinate 53,459,680 of CM030359.1, read as the reverse complement.
ATTTGAGACATGGGATAAACAATAGTAACAATAAAGGAACAGTAAGATGACAACGTGCAGAAGAAATATTGGAATAATGACAATAAGACATTGGGATCATGCAATGCAACATATACACTTCGATTCATGCAACACAATGATATAGAATTAATTAAAATATCGAAAACTGGAATATAAAATTCTGGACAGCAAGAGTGGTCTGTACAAAAATGAAGTTTCCCGCTGTTTCAGAACTCGAAAACTAAATCCATCAGAAATTATAGAAACTAGACTTGCACATAGTTCCAACGCAAATTAAAGATCAAAATCTGACAACAGTAGCTAGGTCAATCACACCATTCTTTACAGATTTCATGTTCAGGCAGATTTTCGATATCATATGGTTAAAATTTTTGGATCAGCAAAAACTCAATATTAAATTCGTTAAAAATATTTATTAGACTCCTAAACATGATCAATAACAAAATGGAAATTATCAGTGCCAAATTTTATAACTTGATCAGCCTTTTTATTATTTAAAAATGAAACGTACAAGAATCTGAAAATCTGAAATTAAAAGCACAAGTGTAGTAAAACGGGTATTACTTTTGCTACACAACTTAAAATTTAGAAATTCAAGATGTTATGGAAACTAGAAAGATAAGGATACAATTCTTATTCAGAAAATTATTCATTTTAAGATCATTTACTGGGTCGAAACTAGCAGTCAACATACAGCCAGCAAGCAAGATACAGGTTTTAGGGTATTTTTCATGAAACAAATTAATTAGACATGATGGGTATCAATTCTACTAGTCGATAAATTATATAATCAGCATGATGGGTGCAATAACAAGATGAATAAAATTAGAATACATGCAGACATCAATTTATCATCAACAAATATCAATCGATCAACCACATACAACTTAGAAATTCTCTCTACAATAATTTATTTGTGTGACAATTATATGAATAACCCTATCATCAATTCTATATGCACACATAAAAGATTCAATCTTTGGAGTCAAAAGTGGCACGATGTCAAGTAAATTGGGGTTAGTTCGTGTAAACCCTCAGTATACCCAACGAAAGAGATGAACAATGTATAATACAATAAACAAGAGATTTGCTTGCAAGAGTTTCAAAAAAACTTGAATTTGATACAATTAACAATTCAAGAGGAAGTGACTTGCCTTATTAACACTGGAAATGAATACCAAGAATAACGGGATAAGGATCCCGAAGGAACGAACCCACGAATTAACATAATTTAACACGTGCAATATACGTGCAATAGAGAATCCACCCAACAACAGCAAAAGAAATGTCAGCAACAACACAAGGGGGCTTGCGGTCTAACTGGCAATGAACAACGATGGTGGTCGGCGTCACAGGCAGCGGCGCGATGGAGACCGGGACAGGGGGGCATCAGGGAGTGTTGTTATCATCGAGGAACAGGAAGTGCATACAGAGGCTGGGGTTTTTGGGTGTCTGGGCATCGAGGGCAGAGGGCGGAGCTGGGGAAGGGTCCACAGGAGGTGGTGACGGTGGGGGTCACCGGAGATGGCCGGGGAAGAAGAACTCTGTAATGGGTTTTGGAGTTTGGGCGGGAGATTGAACGGGAGAGAGAAACGGTAAGGAGAGAGAAAGAGGAGAGAGAGAATAAGCGGCTAGAGTTTCAAATTGCACAAATTTCAGGGTTTGTAATAGAGTTGTATTTATAGGGTACAATTAGGGTATTAGGTTAGTGATTTAGGATCCAATAATAGTGGTTTTGGGTCAAGAACAAATGAAATTGGGTTGTAGGGTTCAATAAGGGATAGATCTAAAATAATAAGGTTCAAAATAAAAATACCCACAATTAATAAAAGAGATTAGGATCAACAAGAATAGCTCAATCAACAAGAACGAAGAATTTTATGAACAAAATCATAATAAAAATAATCAAGAAAGAAAGAAAATAGGGTATTTTATTCAATTACAAATAAAAATATGACAAAAGGGGGGGAAATGAAAATAGCGGAAATGGTAATTACAATCCTACCTAGCTTACAATAAAATTTCGTTCGCGAAATTTAAGCAAGTGGTAGTAGGGTAACCCCGAAGAAAAGAAAGTAAAAAGAAACACTCAAAAAGATGGGGAAACCTCTACCGAATCACACTTTCAAGCTCCTAAGTCGACTCACCAGGTGAGTGAGGATTCCAAGCAACACGAACCAAATTGATAACCTTATTCTTCAAAATCTTCTCCCACCGGTCCACAATCGACACTGGATGAATCTCACATGACAAATCTGGTCGAACCGACAACTCCGAATCATCAATGACATGACTATCATCCCGAACATACTTCCTGAGCTGCGAAACATGGAAGATGCCATGCATTCCGAAAAGAGTTGGCGACAACGCGAGTCTATAGGCCCCTTGCCTACTCGCTCCCCCACATCGAACGGACCAATAAATCTAGGGCTGAACTTGCCCCCACCACCAAACGAATCACACCTTTCCATGGAGACACCTTGAGGAACACGTGATCACCCACTACGAACTCTAACGGTCTCCTACGCATGTTTGCCCATTTCCTCTGCCTGTCCTGTGCAGCTTGCAAATGCTTCCTGATCTGGGCCACTATATCAATAGTCTACGTGATCAATTCTGGCCCCAAAAGCTTCCTCTCACCAATTTCATCCCAGCACACTGGTGATCTACACTTCCGACCATTCAAGACTTCATACGGAGCTGCCTGAAGGCTAGCTTGGTAGCTATTGTTGTATGAAAACTCTACCAAGTGTAGATGATCTTCCCAAGATCCTCCAAACTGAAGCACACATGACCTCAACATATCCTCCAAGATCTAAATGGTCCTCTCCGATTGCACATCTGTTTGTGGATTGAATGCAGTACTGAACTTCTGCTTACTCCCAAGACTATTCTGAAGACTCTCCTAAAATTGATATATGAATCTAGTATCTTTGTCTGATATAATACTGACAGGAACACCATGTAATCTCACAATCTCCTGCATATAATTCTCTACAAAGCTCTCTGTAGACTGAACAACTCTGAAAGGAATGAAATGAGCACTCTTCATCAAGCGATCCACAGTTACCCAGATGACATGGTGACCCTTGGGAATTATAGGCAAAGCAGTCACAAATTCCATAGTGATATTCTCCCACTTCCACTCCGGAATAGGAAGCGGTTGAAGAAGTCCAACAGTCCACTGATGTTCAGCTTTTACTTACTGACAGATTAGACACCGAGAAACAAATCTTGCAACATCCCTCTTCATACCTTGCCACCAGAAATGCAACTTTAAATCCCGATATATCTTCTTACCACCGGGATGAATAGAATATGGCGAACGGTGAGCTTCTTCAAGTAATTTCTGCCTGACTTCTCCTTTCGGAACACATAAACGAGTCCCAAAGCGAAGAGATCCATCCTCATGAATCACCATATCAGTTCTCGAACCAGCCTCAACTTCAGCTTGAAACTACTGCAACTGCACATCACCAGATTGTGCCTCCGTAATCTGATCTACCAAAGACGACTATAATTGAAGTACCATACAACTCAGTTTGGAACCAGGCAATACCACATCAATTCCAATCTCCTCATAGCTTCCACCAGTTCCTTCTGCTCAGTAAGGACCATAGCAACAGTTTTTCTACTCAGAGCATTAGGTACCGAATTAATCTTGCCAGGGTGATACTACAAACTGATATCATAATCTGACATCAATTTCCACCATCGCCTTTGCCTAATATTCAGCTCCTTCTAAGTGAACACATACTTGAGACTTTTATGATCAGTGAAGATTTTCACTCGATCTCCAAGTAAATAATGACTCCAAAGCTTCAAGGCAAAAATCACAGCAGCAAGCTCCAAATCTAGATGCATATGCAACAATCTTGCCTTGTTGCATCAATATAGCACCCAAACCTCTACCTGAAGCATCACAGTTAATTACGAAACCTCCTGATCCATCCGGTATAGTCAACACAGGTGATGATGTCAACCGATTCTTCAGTTCAACGAAGGCTTCTTCACAGGACTCATCCCACACAAACTTCTGATCCTTCCCATTCAACTTGGTTAATGGCCCTGCAATCTTAGAGAAATCCGAACAAACTTCCTGCAGTAACCCACTAGACCAGGAAAACTTCGAACTTCCGAAATGACTTCGGCGTCGGCCAATCCTTAACTACAGAAATCTTGGACGGATCGATAGAAACTCCATCACCAGAAATGATATGACCCAAGAAAGACGCACGATCTAACCAAAAATCACACTTGCTAAACTTCCCATACAACTGATTCTCCCTCAAAGTTTGCAAAACAAACTTCAAGTGCTCAGCATGCTCATCCCGATTCTAAGAGTAGACAGGAATATCATCAATGAACACCACCACAAACTTGTCTAGAAAGGGAGAGAAAAATCGATTCATCAAGCTCATAAACACAGCTAGAGAATTAGTAACTCCAAAAGGCATCACCAAGAATTCATAGTGTCCATATCTAGTACGAAAAGCAGTCTTCTGTACATCCTCAGCTTTCACCTTAACGAGATGATAACCAGAACGAAGATCCATCTTTGAAAATACATAAGTGCCTCCCAATTGATCAAATAGGTTATCAATCCTTGGCAACGAATACTTGTTCTTCACTGTGACATTATTGAGCTCGCAGTAGTCAATGCACAACCTCCGACCACCGTCCTTCTTATTGACGAAGAGAACAGAAGCTCCCCAAGGCGAAACACTTGGCCTGGTAAAATCTCTATCCAACAACTCCTGAATCTGCTCTTTCAACTCAGCCAATTCAATAGGAGCCATTCTGTACGGACTTTTAGAGATTCGAGCTGTATCCGGCTGAACATCAATACTGAACACCACTTCACGATCTGGCGGTAATCTCGGCAATCCCTCAGGAAAAACATCCAGAAAATTCCGCACAACCAACGGTGAGACAACATCATCAGCACGCACTTCCTCCATAACTCTAATTTCCTGACTTGCCAACTTTTCCACACAAGCAAGCAACGTTTCATCGGCACAGAATTCAAATTCCTGACATTCTGGCATACGAAACACCACCTTCTTCTTGCGACAGTCAATCACAGCATGAGTGGCACCAAGCCAATCCATCCCTAAGATAACATTGAAACCAGAATTGCTGATGACAATCAGATCAGCAATAAAATCAACATCACCAATAACCAAGGTACTCTGCTCACAAATCTGAGAACACACGAAAAATACCTCCACCTGTAGTAATGTTCCAAGCTACTGGCATAGCGTTGCTAGCCAAGTGATGCAGATCGACGAAGCGGGAAGAAACAAATGAATCAGTAGCTCCAGAGTCAAAAAGAGCATGAGCAGGAAAGGAATGGATAAGGATAATACCTAGCAAGAAGTCAAAGTGAGAACACAAAAGGTAGAAGCAAAAATGCAAGAAATAGACATGAATGAGAGGCTAACATGAATAAGCAATAGAATAGAAGAAAGAAATAGCATGAAAATCAAAATGAAATAAAAAATGAATACAAAATGAAAAACAACTAAAGATATACCTGCAACAATGCCCAAAGCAGTCTCAGCATCCTGCATAGTCAAGTTGTAGGCCTGACCACAACCCGCATGACGATTACCCCTAGGAGCGGCTCTCCTCTGATAAAGATCTGCCTCTGCAGAGGAAGTGGTGGTCCACCTTGACCACGAACAAGCGCTCCTTGCGGAGCGGAACCTCCAGCTGGTGCCTGGGGCCTAGACTTAGGGCAATCACAGACCATATGATCATTGCCTCCACACAGAAGGCACAGGCGATTAGCTATCCTGCAATCTTGGCACAGATACCCAGACTTTCGACAGTATGAACAAACCAACTGTGGCCTCTGATCAGCAGGTGGGTATGGCAGTGCCCTAGCAATAGGGGGTGGAACTGGCCTCCTAATAGGCCTCTCTGAAGGTCTAGCAGAGTGCAGAGCAGAACACTGAATAGCACGCTTCCTCTTACTAGTCTGTTCTTGAATTCTTGCAGCATCCAGGATATCAGCATAAGAATGAATTCGCAAGGCAAGATGATCCTAAATCTCAATATCCAAGCCCAACAGGAAACAACGGCCTCTATCTTCGTCATTCTCCACCATGGAGGTAGCAAAACGACTTAGTTGGGTGAATTCCGCAGCATACTTGTCCACGGTCCGACTCCCCTGGTTCAAGACAGTGTTTAGTTTAATATCGGTACTTTATAAAATAACAACGAAAAAACATAAATAAACACTATCTGATGAACCTGAGTTTAAGAAACAAACTGTCGTTCCATCTCATTCTTGGTGGCATTAGGGAAGAACTTCGTGAGGAAGCTCTCCGTGAAGGTTGCCTACGGAATGGGTCACCCCAATCGTTCAACCTCAGCTTGCCACCATATGTGGGCAAGATCAACAAGTTGGATTCTCACAACATCCACACGATCAACATCTGCTATACGCTATAGTCAACAGCTGAGCAGTCCTGATAAGCCATTGTTTGGCTTCAAGTGGACCTTCCGTGCCCGAGAACTTGTATGGATGGAGCCTCATGAATTCAGCCACATTACCAGGTCTCAGTGGTGGCATTGCGGGGACAGGCACAACAGGTTCCCTATTAGCAATTTCGTAAGCCATTCTGAACTGTTCATTAAGTTCCCGTTGCATCCACAACATCAGTTCGTTGTGCTCACGCTGCATTTGCATCATCTGTGCAATAGTGGGCTCATCAGACTGATCATCCCTAGCATGGGAAGATGAAGCACCTCTCCTAACCATGGTCTACAATAAAAATCAATTGGTTAGCCTCCAAATCATAAGTTGGTTATTAATTGTTCATGCGATCTCTGTATTGCACATACTATTGAGTCAAATCGATAAAACCTAAATCTGATTAATATATCAATCAAAGCCAAACTTTCTTTTATTAGTCACGTTTGACTGATATATTATCCAAACCCGAGCTCTGATACCACTAAAAACCATGTCACGCCTCGCTTCCCAAAAATACGGAATACAAGAACATGACATTGGCCCAGCGAATGACTAACATCACCCATAAGCTGTTTATTCGATCAACTTAACAATATAATCAATACAGATAATTGCACAAGCAATAATAATAATCTCCTGAACAATAATACTTGGAATGAAGCAATATAAAATATCCCAATACAATAAACCAACGTCTAGAAATAAAAATAAAATCTGGGACATAAGCCCAATATAATAATAATCCAATCACAAATAGATAATAAGTCTCAATACATTAAGTTCAATAAAATAATAAGCAATTAAAAAACATTAAGTCCTCAGAATCTTTGTTCTTCAATCCCAGCAGGCAATTCTCCTTCATTACCTGTGTACACTTCATCTAATAAGAGGGAAAAAATTATCCTTAGAGCAAGTCATGGACAGCAAGTAGAGAAAGCAAGAAACAATGAAATAACGATATAATAATGAGTTCAATGATCAATAGGAATCAATAACATGGGGCAGTAGCAATAATCAATAGCATGGTAAACGATGCAATGGTATAAACAATGATTCATTATTCAATAACAATATTCAATGGTATCAATAACACTTAAACAATATTTAGTATCAATAGGAACAATGATGTACAATTTGCATTATCGATGTTGTGTCAATTATTAAGTCTATGAATTATTTAACCATAACTAATGCATGTACTACTGCAACCCATACTACAGGTTCGATGCATACAATCAATTTCGTTTAGACTTAGTGGTGAATTCTATAGATCATGTGTCGCTACAATAATCACCGATATGATACAATATTGTTGCATGATACATTACGATGATTCACTAATTCACTGATACGATACATCGATATGATTCATTGATGCAATACACGAAAGATTGGGGTTCTGTAATCAGCGCTCCACAATCAATCATTAACACTGGCTGACACAATCACTATATTATTCACTACTCAAGTCATTCTCTTAAACCCCGGCTTATTAATTATTTTATTAATGCAACAATACAATATGCAATTTGAGACATTGGTGAACAATAGTAACAATAAAGGAACAATAAGATCATAACATGTAGTATGACAATTGGAATGACGACAATAAGAAATTCGGATCATGCAATGTAACATACCCACTTCGATTCATGCAATACAATGATATAGGATTAATTAAACTATCAAAAACTGCAATATAAAATTCTGGACAGCAAGAGTAGTTTATACAAAAATACAGTTTCCCGCTGTTTTAGAACTCAAAAACTGAATTCGTCAGAAATTATAGAAACTAAACTTCCACACGGTTCCAACGCATATTTATATATCAAAATCTGACAATAGTAGCTAAGTCAATCACAGCATTCTTTACAGATTTCATGTTCAGGCAAATTTTCGATATCATGTTGTTAAAATTTTAGAATCCGCAAAAACTCAATATTAAATTTGTTAAAAATATTTATTAGACTCCTAAACATGATCACTAACAAACTGAAAATTATCAAAGCAAAATTTTATTATTTGATCAGCCTTTTTACTGTTTAACAATGAAACGTATAAGAATCTGAAAATCTTAAATTAAAAACACAATTGTAGTAAAACGGGCAGAACTTTTGCAACACAACTCGGAATTTAGAAATTCAAGATGTTCTAGAAACTAGAAAGATAAGGATACAATTCTTATTCAGAAAATCATTCATTTTAAGATCATTTACTAGGTCGAAACTAGCAGTCAACATACAGCCAGCAAGCAAGATACATGTTTTAGGGTATTTTTCATGAAACAAATTAATTAGACATGATGGGTATCAATTTTACTAGTCGATAAATTATATAATCAACATGATGGGTGCAATAACAAGATGAATAAATTTAGAATACACGTATACATTAATTTATCATCAACAAACATCAATTGATCAACCACATACAACCTAGCAATTCTCTCTACAATAATTTATTTGTGTGACAATTATATGAATAACCCTATCATCAATTCTATATGCACACATGAAAGATTCAATCTTTGGAGTCAAAAGTGGCACGATGTCAAGTAAATTGGGGTTAGCTCGTGTAAACCATCAATATACCCAACGATAGAGATGAACAATGTATAATACGATAAACAAGGGATTTACTTGCAAGAGTTTCAACAAAACTTGAATTTGATACAAATATCAATTCAAGAGGAAGTGACTTGCCTTATTAACGGTGAAAACGAATACCAAGAATAACGAGATAAGGATCTCGAAGCAACTAACCCACGAATTAACACAATTTAACACATGCAATATATGTGCAATAGAGAATCCACCCAACAACAGCAAAAGCAATGTCAGCAACAACACAAGGGGGCTTGCGGTCTGACTAGCCTCGAACGACGATGGTGGTCGGCGTCGCAGGCGGCGGCGCGACGAAGACAGGGAAAAGGGGCGTCGGGGTGTGATGTTGTCGTCGAGGAACAGGAAAGGAGGATAGGGGTTGGGGTTTTTGAATGTCTAGGCATCGAGGAAAGAGGAGGGCGGCACTGGGGAGGGGTCCACGGGAGGTGGCGACGACGGGGGTCGCCGGAGATGGCCGAGGAAGAAGAACTCAGTAATGGGTTTTGGAGTTTGGGCGGGAGATTGAACGGGGAGAGAGAAACGGCGATGAGAGAGAAAGAGGAGAGAGATAATAAGTGGCTAGAGTTTCAAATTGCACAAATTTTAGGGTTTGCAATAGATTTGTATTTATAGGGTACAATTAGGGTATTGGGTTAGTGATTTAGGATCCAATAATAGCAGTTTTTGGTTGTAAGGTTCAATAAGGGATAGATCTAAAATAATAGGGTTCAAAATAAAAATACCCACAATTAATAAAAGAGATTATGATCAACAAGAATAGCTCAATAAAAAAGAACGAAGAATTTCATGAACAAAATCTTAATTAAAATAATCAAGAAAGAAAGAAAATAGGTTATTTTATTCAATTACAAATAAAAATATTACAAAAGGGGAAAAATGAAAATAGCGGAAACAGTAGTTACACACGTTCTTTTAATGTTTTCAAAAAGAATTCAGAACATATGTTTGCTCCCACACAAAAAATAGCAGCAACATTGAATGAAAGGAATGATACCCATGGGTCTCTTTTAAGTAAATGTCACGCTCCACATCCCAAAAAGAATACAGAATACCGATACGCGAAAAAAGCCCGGCGAATGATTTTCATCATCCATAAGCTGTTCAAGAATCTTTACAACACTTCACAAGAATAATCAGAGTCGGAAGCAAAAGAATCAACCAACATGCACATATGAACCAAAATACCAACAAAAATAGTTGAAACCAAAATATATTAATCTCAAATAATCCCAATATGAAAAAGTCAGATATCCTGGGTCACATTGCCCAAATACAAATAATTCCAAGTACAAGATACAATATTGTTCAAAGCAGGAAACAAGAAATAATAATAATAAAATCCATCACTAATACTTCATATCACCGATACCATCTGGGACCTGTTCTCCATAATCTGCAATTTAACAATTGCAGGGATAGTAAAAAGAAAACAAGTACCCGTCAATGCAAGTTACAGACTGCTTGTAATGTAGGATACAAGTACATGGGGAAAAACTAACTAATAATATGGTATAAGCATGATAACAAAATAGAATACTAGCATGGTAAGGTGAACAAGTACAAGTATTATGTATCAAGAGCCAAGTGAACAATATCATGTAAACATGTATCAAGTGTCATGAATCAAGTATCACGAAATCAAGTAACAAGTAAACAAGTGTCAAGTAGTCAAGTATAGGTAGCAAGTAGCATGTGTCAAGTAATCATGTTCAAGTAATCAAGTGTCATGTATCATGTAATTAAGTATCTTGTAGTCAAGTTCAAGTATCATGTTCACGTGTCATGTATCAAGTCTTGTAGTTATTACTATCTAGATAGCACTTCATGCATCCCATACTACATGGTTTCTACATCAAACAGTTTCACTTTAGATTTCATAGTGGACCATATAGGGCAGTGTACTCAGGGACAAGCCTCAAGAGTCAAGTATCAAGTATCAAGCCTCAAGTAGTGAACTATCAAGCCTCAAGTAAAATATCAAGCCTCAAGTAACAAAGTATCAAGCCAAATCTCAAGTATCAAGCCAATTATCAAGCCAAGTATCACATAGAATCAATAGATTCTCTTCCGAGTACACGTTTCTGAATTATCCACTATTAGATTTGTCCCTTTAAACCTCGGCTTGGTTAATTTATTATTAATATCAAACAGCATGTATGTGTCATGAACATGCAAGTATATTATGGTATGATCAAGTAACAAGTTCAAGTTACAAGATAAACATGTACGGGTGCAAGATAACACATAAAAGGATAAATTAACCAAATTACTAGTTTAGGACAGCAAAACAACACTGTAGTAAAACTGAAATTCCTTGTGTTACAAACATAAAAACCTGAATCCGTCGAAAGGTATAGAAAATAGATTCCCAACCGAATCCAGCGAATATAAATAAGTCATACAGTATTTCACAAAAACATAACTCAAAACTGATTTGAATCCAGAAACTATGTTCAGCCAGAAATCAGTAAACCGAATTCAAAGTCAGGAAAACAATATCAAACACCTTAAATAAATCCAGGAAAAATCTGGGGTATTCCCCTATATGTCTAATATCAGAATGTAAAGTTTCACAATTTTCCAGTAAGATTAACTTAGCCATCAAAAATTTGAAAATATCAAGAAACGATAGTTTGGCAAATCTGGAATTCCCAACACTGTTGTATGAAAACTGTAAATCTCGCAAATCGTGAAACGAAATTCAAATCCGCCAAAGGGAGATGAAAATAGACAAGATAAGATAAATTTCATATTTCATAAATATTTTTCATACAGGAAAAGAAATTAGGGTGAAAATACAAATCTTTAAAGAACAGCGAACAAATTCCAGCAAGTATAGTCTTTATAAACAAACATGAAACGATATATAAAACTCATCACTAAAATCCACCAAAATTCTGGATAATCCCTAAATAAATGTAGAAATACTGACCAAAATTTCAGATTAAAATAATATGTTTAACACTAGTATCATAATAGTTTAGTCATCGAAATTGTCATCGAAATCGTCAAGAAATGAAATACACCTCTATAGTAAAACTATCATAACTCACACATACGGAAACGAAATCGATCAAGATCAGAGAGTTTGGAAAAAAAAGAAGGATTTCTCTAAAAATCATGTTTAATACTAAAGTTAAGATACTAACCTTAATATTGTCTAAAATACCAATCAAAACTGATCATCGCCAAAATACAGATTTTTCTCTTAACAACAAATCAATATACAACATACGAAACTTGTTCCAAACATAACCAAACATGAAATAGAGTCTACTAAGTGGCCAAACATCATGAAATAGGGTATATAGCATGTCCACAACAAGTATATCACATGGTTCCAAACAAACACATGATTTTTCATAATTATCTCACAAATATAATCACATCAAGAACAGTCAAAACCTAAGTTGTTTCATATCAAATTTGTGTCGTGATGAAACTATGGTCAATAGCACTATAGAGACAATACTCATCAAGATACATCACACACGAGTTGTCTCTAGAACCCAACTACACTACAAGTGGAATTTATGACTTGTATCATACAACGGAATTGAGTACAAGTTACTTGTCTGAGAGACGACGACGAAAATGGTACAAAGATCAAGAATAATGGGAACGGATTCCTGGGGCACGAACATAAACACAACGAACAGATCACAAACCAATCACGAACACACGATCATGAACAGGATGAAGACGATTGAGATCACAAACACAATCGGACGACTGAGATCGAAGAACAAGATCAAGATGATCGGATCAGATTGGATAGTCAGATTTCCTTGATGATGAAGTTAGTGATGAAGATCAAGATCGATCGATCGAACGGCTGCAATCAAAGAAAAATGATGATCATCGTGACCGTGGCGATCAAGAAGAGATCAGACGGCTAGGATCTAATCGGATGATTAATAGGAGATCGAAGGTCCACATCCAATCAAGCATGATGATCAAGATCCAACGAACGGCCAAGAATCATTCAATAAGGATCAAGATCAAGAGATCATGATTGCGATCACGATGGTGGTCGGAGGGCCCAAACTCAATGATGGTCAAGCCCACCTGATGAACAGAACACCCATTTCGGCTTGGCGGCTGCATGGCGATGACTGGCGGCAGCCAAGGGGGACGGCACCGACGACGGAGGGCAGCTAACAATGGCGAGAAGCGCTCGTTACCACCGCTGGCTGTTGCTGCGGTGGCTATTCGACTGTGGAGGTCGCTGCGGTGCTGCATCGCAACCGAAGGAGACCAGGGCTGTGCAGTCGTCGATAGAAGGAGGGAGACGATACACAGGGAAGCGAGGGGTGGTGCACTGCTATTGCCCGGGCTGTGGTGGTGCATCGTCGACGGTTGCTGTTGGCTCTCGTGGCTTGCTGGGCGGCGGCACTTCACTACTGCAGGTACAGCACCGGGAAGCTGCGCTGCGGGGAGTAGGGGCGGCACTGTCGACGGGCGTGCGGCAGAGGTCATGAGGGGTGAAGGGGGGAAAATGAACAGGGGTCGAAGAATAGGGAGATGCATGGGTTAAAAAAGTAGGTAGGATGAAGGAGGTAGGCGGCTCAGGGTTTAGATGCAGGATGGTGAATAGGTTGTAAATATATAGGAGTAGGGTTTAGGGTTGAAACGGGTGTGGGTTTGGGGTGCTATTGGGTTAACGGGTTTAAGATGGTTAATGGGTTGAAATATTAGGGCGGGTTGGGTTGGTGAACAGGGTTAATGGATAAATATGAAGAGGTTAAAATGGGTATTCGGGGTTAAATAAATCCAATAAGAAAAATAGGAAAAAAATATATAAATAAATAAAGAAATAGGATTTTTTAATATAAAATCAAAATGTAATACAATAAAATAATAATACTGATAGTAGTAAAGAAAATAATAATAATAATAATAATTACAACAATATTAAAAATAACAGTAATAATAATAATACTGAGAACAATAACAATAATGAGAAAAATGATAAAAATAGTAATAGTACTAATAATAACAGTAGTAGTAATAATAATAGAGATCAAAGTAATGATAACAAAAATAAGATTTATATTACAATATAAAATTCATAGAAAATAGTTACAAATAAAATTATTAATCGAAAACCGATTTTAATAGAAGATCCAACAATACATTTTGACAAAATAATTTGAAAATCGAAAAAAATAATTTGCAAAAATTTTAAATACAGAAAATACCCAAAAATATATTTTTGGAAAAATAAGAGATACAGCGAAGGTAGTGGTATGCAGCCTATAGATAACTTTGTCTATACCTACAAAGTTTCGCTACCTAGCTATGGTTAGTTTTTCCCATTGAGCTTTGGCTTTGGAGGTAAGATTAGTTTTTTGGTGCCCAAAAAGTTTAGATACTTATAGTTATATCACCTGTAAGAAAAGTTGTTGGGATACCGTCATGGTAGGTGGGGGGATTCTAATAACCCATTGTATGGACCACTTACTGATTACCAGGTATTCGTTCCCTATAACTCATTACTTATTCAATTATTCTTATATCTACCAATAATATAAGTTAATTGTGTTATATCAATTCCTGTGAAGATACCGTACTTTGAAAAGTGATTTCCACATCCTGTAAATCTGAAATTTGGCTAATATTTAAATAATTATTTTATATATTATATATTTATATTTTTGTGTAAGAAAACTAAATTCATTGTCAATAATCATTCATTAACCAAGAAATTCAAAATGCTAATATAGCACAATATAGTTATAAAACATAGTTTTAAAATATTACATTATTATAACCTTCTATGTATCATCCCCTACCCAAAATGATAACAATACATAAACAAAAATAACTAAACAAGTGATCATTCTCCAAGCGAGATAGCATCATTATCATCATCCCCGACTTCATTCTCTACAAAAAGCATGACCTTCATTTCCGGCTCATCAAGAGAGAGGTTTGCAACTTCAAGCTCCCCAACACCATCAAGATGATCAAAAGCATCTCCACCAAAATCCCACATCTTGGTATGTCCTTTCACATATGCTTCACTCTTTCTTGAAAAGAGTAGAAGATTAGTGTGCACAAATACTAAATCTTCGGAACGTTCTGGTTGAATCCTATTCCTTCTCATTGAGTAAATGAAAGAGTATGTGCTCCAATTACGCTCACAACAGAAAGAGGAGCAAGGTTGTCAAAGAAGTTTCAATGCTACACTTTGTAGCAAAGTGAAGGAAGCAACGTAACATAACCACCAATCTTTTGGATCCAATTCTGATCTATCACTCAAAGAGTGAGTATTGCTAAACTCACTAGAAGCTCTGAAAAATTTGGCAAACTCAACAAGCACTTTTTTCCGATCTTCATTATTTGGGAAGTACCTTCTCAAGCAATTGTTTCTCTCTTCCGAAATATTCAAATCTCTATGTAGAGGAACACGATTAGGAGCACCATTATACCATGATTTGCTATAATACCTAAAATTTAGAAGGAAAAAAAAAACACATTTAACTCTTTAATGTTAAAAAGAAAAACTTTAAATTAGTATCTTCACTACAACAAATATGACATTTGATAGCATTCATAAAATGCTATAGTAGACCTACGATAGCATTTTACAAACGCTATCAAAAGCCCCGCTATAATAACTCGATAGCGTTTTAACAAAACGCTATAGAGTCTATAGAGTCTATAGCATTTCGGAAACGCTATAGTTTCTATAGCGTTTTGTTAAAACGCTATAAAATCTATAGCGTTTCGGCAATGCTATTAGTGTTAGAGCATTTTGTAAAAACGCTATCGTTAGACAATCCAATAATAGAATCAAACATACAACATTTTTAAAACGCTATCGTTTTGATATTTGTGGTTTATTTTAAGAACGCTATTTCGTTTTAACTGTATACAAAAAAAAATCTATGGATACAAATAAAAATCGATTTATCGAAAATATCAATACACCATTAAAACTATAAAAGTTTTGCAAATTTGTGTACAAATATATAAAAACATACCAACATAGAAATATCTACACAATAAACTTATAAAAATGTTCATCCAATAAACTTAAAACTGACGACCATACAGGAGACATACAGCAAAAACTACAATTTCAGGGTGACCGGCTATTACAAACTTTCAAATGTTTCAATACAAGCAAAATATAGCATATCAGCCATCACCTGAAAATTCACTTGGCAATGCAGAAGAACCAACATGTCATTACTTTCTAAAGCTAAAAATTAAGACAGTTCATCTTCTTTTCAACCAATATCCAGTACCTACACAACACAAGTTAAGCCATATACCGTACCTTATCAGCCTGACATTTCCTTTTTTGTACACTAAGTTATAAATATCACCAGATATCACTACTAAACCCATCTGCAATCTGAGCCAACTGCATCCTGAACAGATTTGAAACCATCTCTCTCCAAGCACTCTGCAAAACTGCATCCTGAACAGATTTGAAACCATCCTGAACAATTCAGCCTGAAAGAGAAGAAGGAAAAGTTTAAAATCCAGTTTCTTTCTCTATTTATCATCCAACTTACAGACCATCCAACTTACATGCAATAGGTTCTTTATATTAAAATTTGTTTCAAAACACATGTCTGGATGTAAAATGTATTACCAGAATAAGTACAAGTAATACGAGTCAGATTGTCTCAAAAGTCTCAGACCATGAACTAGGAGAAAACATGAAAGATTGAACATACAAACTCAAGGCTGACACTAGTAATGTATGAGGTCTTACCAGGACTTGCTAATGCATACAAAGATACCTGGGGCTTCAGTGTCAAGGCTGTTTTGGACTGGGTTTTTTTGTATATATAAAACAGAAATGTTCTTTAGCATATGTCTTTGACAATGTGAAGGAATTGTCGATTAAAATTACCACTAACTAGGTGTTCAGGTTCCTGAATTTGTATTATATATTCAGTAGCAATGCAAAATATACTTGTACAACCTAACCTCATCAAGGGAGAATAAGTACAAATATGCTACCTTCAGCATACATCACCATGCGCATTATGAGAAACAATATATACACCCTAGATGTCAAACCAGAAAAAAAGTAAATGAACAATTCTGCCAGCACATTCAGCGCAAAAGCATGTTCCCTGAACTCCTATGTAGGTGACCAAGGATCAATTCTCACTCCTATCGAACATACAGTACAATTGGAAGGTGTAAAATAAAATGGGTTAAACACTTAAATGCACGTAATCTTATCAGGAAAAGGGAAAAAATTAAACTTACAATACCATCTATTATCACAATGATTAGAGACAATCAAATTAAGGGTACAGAGCAAACCATACTGCCTTATTATGTTCCAGTAAATTAATAGTTGAAAGTGATCATACTGCATTTATCCATTGCCTTCTTCGTCCAACTGTTTAAATTAATAGTTGAAAGTGATCATACTGCATTTAGATTAATTCACAAATAAAAATTATCCATTGTTACCAAAATAAAATTCTTCATTCAACTAGAATCTGTCCATCTAACTGTGATTCAACTTGTGAAGCTCACATTTGTTACTCCGTATATTGCAACCAACCAGATTCTGATGTCACTGAGACTATCTACTTTAAAAGATGTCAACTAGTTGAAACTCTAGAAACTCTATAGGAAAAAGGTTCATGGATATTTTATAAGAAGATCTTCACTATTCTTCAGTGCTTAATTTTGTTTAGTAAATACAGATTGGTTTGATATTCATCTGGGGGAAAAAATAGTGAGAAAGAAACCAGTATCATTTCTACCATTTGTTATTCTCTGCATTCACTTTCTCACATAGATCCTGATCTATTCAAAAATTAAGATGAGCACATTCACAAGATTGGATCCTTGTGATAAATGCTCACAGGTAAGCTTGAACTACTAAGGAAACATTCATAAAGTCAAGAATAGAAGTATTTTATCATTACTAAGATAATTATTCAAAAACCACAACTTGTTTATACTGTTTCTCTTATTTCATTCTCCTAAAAACCAAGTTCAAAAGAGCAAAATAATCAAAATTCCCTTTAACACACACATATATATTCAACATAACACGCACACGAGCATAGTTAGATCTCAAATCAGTTCCAACAACCATATTTCAGCATCATACACACATCAACATATTAACTTCAAAACTGAACCAGTTCCAGAGTCATATTTTGATTAATCCAATCATCGACCACTGAATTATATTTTATCATGCCTTATGTTCATACTACGCATTTAATCAACAACACCAAACGGTTAACTAAATTTCATATATATAGAAGCAACAGGAGCTTGACCAATTTCCAAATTGAACTACTTCAGGGAAATAAAGGTTGAAAATCAAAAGTTCTTTTCTGAAAGAATGCTATTTTAATGACCCTTGACCAATTTCCACAATCCATAAAACCTTAAACCAAATAAGATTGCAGCACCACACTAATAACCACTAGTTCATAATAATCTCAGAGTTGCATATTGTAGCTTTTATATGAACAGGTATGGGTCCTTTTCCCAGCCTTCCGTTTACTATGGTTGATCATCAGCGGAAAAGATAAGATGACTTTAAGAACATATCAACACCACATATTGTACTATGAGATTATGTAAGCTATTCCTAAACTACTAAAGTAGTTCAATACTACATGATTAACAAATACCCAAGTTGAAGGAGATATCCCATTATATAGGTCACAGTGATGAGCAATTATGAAACAATATGTTACTATAATATTATGTAAGCTATTCCTAAATTACTGATATAGTTCAATACTATATGATTAACAAATACCAAGTTCAAGGGTTTATCCCACTATATAATTTTCTTAGAAGGAAAGTAATGTAGCTAGTTAGCATCCAACATCTTGATGTGATCGGTCGGCCATGCAATTGCAAGTCTCATAACCTCATCTAGAGTATCCACACCACCACCTCGCCTAAATAACGGTGCTGAAGGTTGTCTAACTTCAATCTATAGACAAGGGGAGTTTGTGTACAATGCTTCATTATTCAGCTCTACATAATCTTTGAGCTCCTCGTTAGTAGAAGAAACCATGCCCACATAGGCTACTGCTATAATATAATCACCTATAATTAAAAAATAAATACAAATTAGCCATCAGTCACATATTCAAACACACAGATTTCAATCACACACACACACACACACACACACACGCGCGCGTGTACCGCTAAAATGCTCAGCTGCCTGAATAATGTTTGTTCCAAGTCTGAGCATTTTAGTAATATCAGTTGGATATTGAGGTCCAGTTTCCTGATAGACCAAAAGAACTAAATCAGTTTCACCACCCAAAATACATAGAAAAGAAAAATCAGGGAAGCAAAAAAGCAAATAGCCAAGATACAGATAACACAACCTTGGAAACATTAGTCCTTCCTAGAACTCCCATACCATTCACCAAGAAACTACAAAAAGAAGGAAAACAAAATTATTTTCTGCAGAGACGTACTTAGTAACTAGTAGCAAAAAACAGTTGATCTGTACCTTACTTGTGGAGGGCTTATTAGGCATGATGCTCTTTCCAGATTATCGGTTTGAGCTACAAAGAACCGCTGCATGAAAAATGACAATGAATCATACATAATATTGAAATGCAATGCAAACTGTGGTCATTGCTTAGCATTGAGCAAGGAGTAACTACTTTTTCAACTCTACAGAACTAACCATAATAAATTTACAATAAAATAGAGTTGGATAAGGTTTAAGAACAAGAGGATCTGGTTAAGATAAATCAAGAAGGATTTTAGCAATAATATACCAGTTTGCTACTAGAATCAGAAGGGATATTACATACCTAAAATTGACAGTAAACTAGATTTGGGGAGGAACAGGGTAATTATAAACAAATTTCAAAGATGTAACAGGCCTATTTGTTTAACCAAATGCGACATACGTGTAACTCATGATCCCCTAACATTAACAAAGCTTGAGTCTCCACTTAATCTAGAAGACTAGTTCTGTATACTAAGTCACCTTGCACTTTGTATACAGACAGTTCATCCTACAGGAGCTTAAAAAGGACAGACTAGGAAACGGTATGGATCACAACACTTCTTATCCTACTCCCCCCCCCCCCCCACCACCACCACCACAACCCACCCACTATCTGATGGGGGCAAAAGGGTAATTATTTTTAAAAATAATTTTTTTAAAAGGCCTTCAAAAGATTGTCCAGAAATAATTTGATAAGATTTATTAAAAATAGACAGCAACCTCTTCCACCAAACTCTGCCAGCAGGGGCTGCTATATAAGTGCAAAATGCATGAACAGCATAGCGAGGTGAGCTAAGTTAAATTTACACTAACTAGATAGATACGCTATACTAATTTTAAGGCAGGCTTCATTTAGTAGTAAGTCGTTACCAAAATAGACACTCAGTTTGATTTGTAACTGTAGAAACAGATTTCAAATAAGACGTCGTCAAATTGATTTTTACAATTGTTTCAGAAAAAATTAAATTCTCTAGAACTTACTATCGTCTCTTCTGGAGCTCTGCACTTCTTAATTTGAAAGTCTGATACCAAAATATCATACCCAGACTACAAAACAGAAAAGAAAATGAATTAAATCATCGATCTATGAAATAGGTGAAAGAAGTAAACTATTTTAACAGGCCCCAAAGAGGTATCAAACAAGATGATCTTTAGATGTTGCAAAGTACATAGAAGGACTGGTCTCTATAACAATGATGTGAGATTCTGATATAGTGTACTTTCAACAATTGCAGGAAGTGAATACTTGTAACATGAAAGCATGGTTATCAGGAGCATCCAGGGACGTTGGTATCATGTTTTAAAGATCGGCCAATCCAGATTGTTTTTCAAGGGGCCGTTCCGTTACAACCCCTAAATCTCAGGATCGGCAAGATAACTCGGAGGTCGTCCGAGTTAGCAATTGGATCGGATGGCTTGGCCTGATCCCAACCCAAAACCACCAATCCTATGATTAAAAAAAATCAATATTCAAATTTTCTATTCATGTGAATCCTCTTCAATCTTACCAAAAAATACTGTGTACAAAATATAAAGAATAAATCATTTTTAAAATAAAAGGTGAACATTCACAGGTATCAGTTATATAGACAAGGGGAGTTTATGGCGTCAAGTAATTTTATCCAAAGTAATTGGCAGACCAGTGATTTATTTTCCTTTCACCAACAATTAGGGAGATGTACAGTCAGGAAACTTTTGTCTACCTTAATAAGGAAGTTCTTAAAGTGCATATGCACGAGCAAAACTAACTACTTTATAGAATCCAATCAAGACAAATGTAGATTAAAGACAAACAGCGATATAACTTTTTGACTGCCATTTAGATTATGCCAATGGAATTTGAACCTGGGTTGATTAGATACCATGTTAGATGTCCTTACCATCACACCAAGTTGTGATGAGGCTTGAGGGATTTTATGAATTTATATTAACAAAGAGGAATGCATTCGGTAACTTATAAAGATTTCACTTATAAAGGCAGAATGGCATATATCAGCATAATCTAGTTAGAACAATATGTCACACCTAATTACATAATTTCCCTTATTTTCAAAGGGAGATGGCAATGAGAAAGAATGCTCTTTCGTAGGCAACCAAAACTTATCAGAAGAGACTGGATTATCAATAGGGGCCTGCAGCTAGCTATAAACATATAAGAAGCAAGTTAACAATTTCAATATATCACAGTATCTCTGAAGATAACTAGCAAACAAGAAATCTCTAATTCCATGTAAAAGAACATCACATAATTCAAAATATCTATGTACCAAAATTGCATGTCTAATTCCCATGTCTATAGAGCTTGACACCAAATACAGTAAACTTCATCAATTAT
Organism: Hemerocallis citrina; assembly: GCA_017893485.1. Lineage (NCBI taxonomy): Eukaryota > Viridiplantae > Streptophyta > Magnoliopsida > Asparagales > Asphodelaceae > Hemerocallis > Hemerocallis citrina. The sequence continues at coordinate 53,437,727 of CM030359.1, read as the reverse complement.
GTATAAATCAAGATTAGTGTATGAACCAAATATCTATGTACCAAATACAGTCTTGTCCTGTTATATATATATATATATATATATATATATATATATATATATATATATATATATATATATATATATATATATATATATATATATATATATATTTTATTATAGATGCATGAACTTTAACTTTAGCAAGACTTTGAAACTAGACAATAAGTTTGCATTGATGGGAAAGACATGGTTAGTTGTGTAACCAATTTTGTTACTCAGAATATAACAATTGACGATTACGAAAGAGGATTAGAGACATTGAAGAAAATGCTATACAGTGGATGGAAGCTCAATGGTTAAACTAGTAGCCCATTGTTGGATATTTGGTCCTATGATACATTCATAGTTACAACATGACAAGCATTACCAAGTCGCTGTAAGGTTGTTGATCGTAGGTAGGTTGCATCGTAGTAGATGATATCTTCTTTCCCAAACAGGATCTCATAGGATTCAACCTAGACATTGCAACCTAAAATCAAAGTTGGTGCATTTACAACAGGTCCTCCCAATATATTGCACGTGAGTGTGTTTGTCAATTGATCGTATTTCTTCTATGCTGCAATGCACCCTGATTCTGCTACTTCCAAGGAATCGTCTGATTATTTCCACGGGAGAATGACATGAATTTCACTTACCTGGCCTTACAATCCAATGTACCAAAATAAAATCAAACTTAAAACATTGGTTTATCTTTACCTGTTACCAAGACGAAAATAAGATGTTTCAATGTTACTGCATGCGTCTCTTTCCTTTCAGAATTAAGCAGTCGTGCATTTTCAATTACTTATGCAGAACTGGTTGTATTTTTCTAATTTATTTTTATTTTTTTAATTTTTGTGGACAAAAATGCGGAACTGATTTCAAAGCCTATTTCAAGACTAATATTTGTCATGTTAGTTTTGACATAATGATTGTTTGTTCTCTAGTTATTTTTAAAGAAATATCTTAATGAGAGATAACATGTTTTCATTTATTCTCAGATATGCTCAGCATTATCAGGAAAGGGAGAAGCTGGCTCACAGGTACAGTAGTTACCACTTATCCCCTTTGAATCCATGATGCTTTTCCAGTTGGTTTCGCAGTGAAGTACATTTTAAAACTAGTAAGCTGGATCAAGATTCAAATTATAAATTTTGACTCCTTTTGTGAATAATTTTGAGAATGAAAACTCAATTTTGACTCCTTTTGTGAATAATTTTGAGAATGAAATTAACAGACTTGTTAGTACCAAATGATTCCCCAGATGTCATGAACCCAAAAACAAACATCACAGTGCACACCAAAACTCAAACTAGCTTGCTGTGCTATTGTGAAAGGCATGTGCTCACACCGAACCGCTTTAGTCGCGTGCTAAGCACACTTTAATCATCATTCATTTAGTTATACTGGTAACTGGTTCATACACTAATCTTGATTTATATATAATTGATGAAGTTTACTTTGCATTGCCGCAGAGTTGCTTTTCTCCATAATTCAAAATATCTATGTACCAAAATTGGATGTCTAATTCGAAATATCTATGTACACAAAAGGAAGCCACATTTTTCTGAGGTTACAGGTTACTTGAGCTAAAGATTCGTTAAAATGTGTTATGCAGTAATCAATTACCAATTTCCCAGAGCAAGTAGTCCACACCCTTCTTGGTAAGGATATTGTGGAATAAAATTATTTCTATGTGTAATATAGAAGAATAATGATGCCCTGGAAGGGAAACAAATATAGTACGAAAAAATATAGTACGAGAAAATTATCAGACTTAATCCAGGGGAAAACATGTAACTATTAAATTAGATAAAGAAATCCAAGAGATCGGAGAGAAGAATTCAGATGGAAACAGAGGAGAAATATGTCGTACTTCCATTACCAATATAATAAAACAACCCAGAATCTCATGGAAGATGTTTTTCTATATAGATGGGGGATAAAACAAAACAAATGTCATCAGTTCATCACTCAATTCTTGTAAGTGAAAATCTTTGTCTTTAGAACTTTGTAACGGAAATGTGAGAAATTTTTGTCTAATAACTAGATACAAATTATTCAGTTAAAGGAAACACCATAAGGTCGTTCATAAGTTATGGTTAAAGCAAGGAGATAAATCTGTATAAACTGCACAGTAAAAATAAGAAATAAACACGAGAAGCACGATTGTCAGCATCCCTGGCGCACGGTATGTAAGCTACAAATAAGAAAAAATAGGGAAAACTTGCCCTTACGTTTGCAACTAGTCTCACCTGTACAAATGGAATTTACTCCACCATTATTACTTGTGCAACTCTTTCCTCCCACTTGACAGTTGAAGCAATCTTCTAGGAAATGAATATTTTGTGAGAAACCAAATGACATCAGCGAAAGGTCGCCATTCGTTTCATTAAATGACAGCATCCACTCAAAATCAATGATAGGGTTTCAGATTTGGGATGGGGATGGAACTCTTTGGCTGCCAGAAGATGGGTCGATGACTCTATGTTGATGGTCGATGGATCGATGGGGATCAGAGGTAGCCGGGTGGGTAATATTATTGGGTCGATGGGGAATTGGGGATCAGAAATAGCCAGCGATCATGGGTTTTTGCTAGACAATGGGTCGATGACAATGGGTAGCCAGGGGATGACGATGGTCGATTGATCGATGGTCGACGACGACGATGGGTTGACTGGGGAGGAGAAGTGGTGTTTCTTTTGACGGCGGGTCGGGACTTTGGGAGGCGCGGAGGAGGCCAGGGAGAATAGGGATTTTGCGAAATAGGGAACAGGGAAGGAGGGGTTTTGGAACGGGGGAGAAGTAGGGTTATGATGATTTGGATTTTTTACTTAGAATTTTCTTTTTTGCCCGTATCTATTCTGTTTGTTTACGGATATAATAGCGTTTCTAAAATGCCATAAATAATATAGCATTTTAAAAACGCTGTCATAACTAAGAGTAAATTTCAGAATTAATCAAAGACAACATTTTATTCAAAAATGCTATTATTGATCACTTTCAACAGCATTAACACTTAAATACTATAATAAGTTCGCTATAGAAAGCCCTATATGTTGTAGTGCTTATAAACACTTCTAACTTTAGAATTGCCTTTGATTTAGAGAATGCGCCAAACAATGAAGTGGTGTGCTACTTTTGTTTCACCTATCAACTAGTATTGTATGCACAACCTTATAGAAGTTTGAAAATTCATTATCTTGCTTGCCTTCATGCCTATATTTCGCTTTCTTCACATTCTCAATCATTTTATCCCATATATCATATATAAGATGCAAAATGGGCTTGTCGGTGTTGGCAGGTCGAATCATGTCATAAATGAGATTTGTGAATGAAAGAATATAGTCGATCATGTCCCACCAAAGATCGTTAATAACGAGCTCCTTCGCAAATTAAGCCTTCCCAACATCATTCTCCCTATAAGAAGACCACTTCTCACTAATGACCATCGCTTGGAGACCTTGTTTGATCAATCTAAATCTAACATAATGATAATTGAAGCAAATTTTGTCTCCGCCACCGAAAGCAATTTTAAATTTACAAACTCATTGTAGATAGTCAATCTCATGGAATGGTTTGTAATGAAAACCTTTATCGCCAATGCATCTCCGACTATTTCGGTGACCCAATGACACTCATCATAAACTTGATCATTCCTTTCGGTGTTCTTCGCAGAGAATATATTTTTAAGAGTAAGATTTAGTGTATGTACTATCCAAGGAATCCAAAAGATGTAAGAGAATTGACTCTCAATAATACTTCTCGCCGCTTTACTCATCGGTGCATTATTCGTTATCACATGCACAACATTTTGAGGGTCGATTTCATTGATCGCATCTTTCAACAATTGTGCAATGTAGAACTTATCCTTGTATTCACCATCACAATTGATAGCTTTCAATAACATGGGCCACTTTCCGTCACCTCCATAAATTTAATGAGAGACCTTCTTTAATAATCTGACCATCCATCACTAACAATAGCCACTCCTGTTTTCACCCAAGTTTCTTTTATTAGAGCCAACAATTTCTCTATAATTGTCCTTTCCCTTTGAAGTAGTGTAGTCTTCAAAGCATTGTAGCCCAGTGGAACAAACTCGGAAATGTTAGTGTTCCGCAAAAAAAAATGACTTCACATAATGGATTCCTTCCAAGATGAAATGGTAAGCCACTAGAGTAGAACATCCTTGCAATGTCACTTTTTAATTGCTCTCGAGCTTCCATGCTGAATGCTTTCTCTATGGGGCTCTCCACACCCTTTTTTTTTCCTTTCCATCAACCCCGAGCATGCGGAGTGAGTCAAATGAGAAATGAGTTCTTGAACTATCAATTGATGTCCTAGAAGTTGGTGGGGTTGGTCTCAACCTCTGTTCAGCTTCTTGCATAACTCTTTGCATCTCAACTATATTTTGGGGAGTTACCATCAAACAAGGTTTTACTCCAACGCCACCGAGTTTCAAATGATGAGACGTTACACTTAAGTTGATCCCGTAACCTTCTTCAAATAAAAAATGCACGAACACCTCCAATTTCCACTATTGTCTCCAACCTTAGCTTCTTTCGTCATATATCTCCAAAGAGGACAATGATCGTCTTGAGTAAGATTAGTTGTGGTAGGAGTTGCACCAGTGGAACTCATACTTTCTTTATTCATTTAAATGGCCTACAAGACGACGAAGAAGAAAGACGACAACTTTGTAGCATGGACTATTAAATATCTTTTATCAATGTTAACATGAAGCAAAATAAACAAAACTCAATTCACAGTCCCTTTTATTCAATAAATTTCAGCTATTAATCAATTTTTTTCTTTCTTCTAATTTTTTTCAGGAATACTAGTGCATACTTGATTGGAACAAGAGGGGAAAGCATCAAGATTCAAGCATTAAGCTTCAAGATTCAAGCAACAAGCAAAATTCATCAAGCATCAAAGTCAAGCATTCATCATCAAGCATCAAAGTTTAAAAAAAATATCAAGCATCAAGAATGGTAAAAAACCCAGCAAGCATCAAGCATCAAAGTCAAGCATTCTATGGCTACAAAGAAGTGAAACAACATGAAACATACATTATGTATATTTGATCTGAACAAATACTGTAATCAACTAACAAGGAATGGAGCTTTAAATTATGAGAAGCAAGCATCAAGCAAACAAGCACTATGCAAAATTCATCAAGAAATCAAAAAAAGCAACAAGCATCAAGCAAACATCATCAAGAATCAAAATCATACCTTGGGTTTATTATGAGAAAGGAAGAGGTGATGGCGGGTGACGGTGGCAGCGGTGGGTGACGGCGGAGAGAGGAATAGGCGATGGCAGAGGAAGAGATGACGACGGAGAGAGGAGGCGACGGCGGAGAGAGGAGGCGCCGACGGCAGAGAGAATCAGAAGAGGCGATAGTGGAGGAAGAGATGCCACCAGAGAGAGGAGGCGGCGACGGTGGTGATTGGGGATTTGGGTTTTGATCGGGCTTGAATTTGAGGATTTAGGTTTTGTTGAGAGAGAGAGAGAGATGGAGAGAAATGTTTGAGAGAGAGAGAGAGAGATAAAGAGAGTAAGTGGGATTTTTATGTTTTTTTTATATATATATTAAAGTCCAACTCGCACCCGATTTTAATTTTCAATATAAAATAATGGGACACATACCCCGTCGCAACCTGTACGTGTCCTGCCGCACCCCCGCCGCACCCGAGTCTGATACAAGTCTGACTCGAGTACGAGCGCCTCTGTGAAGAGTCCGTGCTTCTTAGGTTTTAGCTTCTATTGTCTCCTACTAAGTGTTTATCAACAGCCATAGATTGAACCACATTAGCATATTAAGAAATACATATTTCTTTTCTACCACAAGAAAATTTCATTTGTTTCATCTGCTTGATGGAATCAACTGAACATTTACTTATGTCATCAATTGAGTTTTTGAACATATTGTAATGTGTCTGCTTTGAGGATGATTGTCATTTTGAAGCTTCCTAAAACTAAGTGTTTGTTATTGATAGTTCATGCGCCCACAATCTCGTGACAAAAAAATTCACGAGGAATGGGCTGTACCAATAAAATCTCTTGAAGATGTTTCTTTTTTAAAGAAAATGTGGAATATAGTCACCAGGTTTTATTAATAATGAGTTAATAAAACAAACCTAGAGTACTGTAAATAATTACAAAATCTACTACTAATAATGGGAGAGTTTGTCACTTTGTCACTTTGAGTTTGTAACCAAACAAACAATTTTTAAATATTTTTTTGTCACAAATGAAACACATACGTTGCACGTGTAACTCTAACTCTATTTACTAACACGTGCATCACGCATGTAAATCAAAGTTTTTTTCTTCACCAAACAAATAATTTTAAAATTTTTTTGTCACAAAGCAAATACGTACGTAGCACGTGCAACTCCAAATATATTTCGTAACACACCACCGTACGTACAATTCAAGGTTTCTCCATCAAAAAATTTAAAAAATTGCGTGTAGTGTCCGTTCAACTCCAATTTTTTTAAAGTTTAAGGCATTCATCACAAATGCTGATTACTACCGATTTACATGTATCACACGTTCAACTCCAACTTTTTATCAAAACGTGCATCGCACGTGAAAATTGGAGGGTGGGGTATAAAACATAACTATAGAGCAAGAAATAAAACATAACACTTTCAAAGGATATAGGAGGGTGCGATAAATACCAAAAGCAAAATATACAAGAGCATCAAACGAGTACAACATGATACAAAAGGTCCCTCCAACAATACCCTGGAGGCTGGGTAATTAGATCATGAAGCTCTATTTCAATCGATAGCAGGACCTATCTCCACCTCTTCATCATCGTACTCCTCCACCTCAAAAGTTATGACTATTCTTTCTCTTGGACCCGCCACACAGCTGTAGCCCAAAAATAAATAAGATGCATGATGTGAGTAAGATTTTCAGAAATACTATTACAAGTCACATGAAAGTATAAGTTATTTCAGTCAAGCAATAAAACCCAGGTCGTTGCGGTGATTGCAATGTACAACGCTTCCCTCATTTCACATCTATCACTAGCAAAAGTGGGCCATATCCGAAGGTCTTCATAAACCTAAGGATAAACTGATGTTCCAAGGGCCATCAGGACCTTTCATAGAATGGCCTTACTTCTGGGGCAATCTACAAACATAAGAATTTTCGATTCCATGTGAGCATTGCAAAAGCCACAGCTAGTCGTGATGTGTAGTTGCTTTGTATCCAAGTTATCTCTAGTCGGAATCACGTCGTTAAAAACTAACCATATGTAAACTCTAACTTTTAGCAGTGTTTTGGCTTTCCAAAGAATCAGAGACCATTTCTGACTACAACCTCTAAAGTGGATATGGTTATATAGAGAGCGAACAGTGAATGATCCATTCTTCTCTAACCCTCAAGTTTTCTGGTCTGGACCTTGAGAGCATATCTCTCTGGATTGGACAATGTAAGATTGTACCGCCCTAAGTCTCAATTGGGATTCCGAGTCAAAACGCAATCTGAAAGAGGGCCTCTAGGATCCCCTTTTCTAGGTTTTGGCCACCATAATGTTGGGTTGGGAAGCAAGTTCAAAAAGATCAGGGAATAACTCTGTTAGAGAGTGATCTCCGCACCATTTGTTACACTAGAACATTGTCATCATGCCATTGCCAATGAAGGATGAGACACAATTGTGAAACAGGTCAGACTTTGGCAACCTGTTTCCAAAACCATGATAATTTTGGTCTCATTCGGAATCCAAGTCTTTGCATCTCCTTACCTAGAAGGTAAGGATGAATATACTCTTGCCACCTTTCACCATTCATGTGGAATACTTTCCAGTACCATTTGCCGAGGAGGGCCATATTTATGTCTCTCAGATCAACAATACCAAGCCCACCATGACTCTTCTTCATGCAAGCTTTCTCCAACTTGATAAGATGGTAGCCTCATTTGTTTGTCCCTGCCCCTTTCCTGAGGAATTTTTTACATGCCCGGTCGATCCTTTGAATGACCCATTTCGGGAATTCAGAAAAGGATAAATAATAAGTTGGTATATTGTACAATACCGAGTTAATTAGGGTCACTCTCCCCCTAGTGAATAGGTCTTTCCTTTCCAACCTGCCAACTTGGCTTCAACTCGATCAATAATCGGCATCCAATCTAATTTATTAAGTTTACTTGGCTGAAGAGGTAGGCCCAGGTACTTAATAAGGAAATTATCATGCTTGCAGTTTAGACCGATTACATGTTCACGAGCATCTTCCTCTGTCATGGCAATAGGAATGAGTGCACTCTTGTAGAAGTTCACTCTAAAACCCGACCAAGCTTCAAAGCAATGCATGATTCCTTTGAAGGTAATACTCTCCCCTAAATCTCCGTTCTCAAATAGAAGAGTATCATCAATGTATTGTAAGATTGAGCTTCCAGGTCGGTTTCTGTTCATTGCCATCGGTGTAATCCAACCTGCTTGCCTAAAATTGTCCATCATGCATTTAGGTAAATCTACGACAATCATAAATAGCAAGGGGGAAAGAGGATCCCCCTGCCTCAAACCTCTTCTACAAGAGAAAGTCCAATTTACAAGAGAAAGTCCTACCTACCTTTCCATTGACCATTATGGCCGACCTGCTGGTGGAGAGGCGGTGCCAAATCCATCTGAGCCATTCCAAATCCTCTGCCCCTAAGAGCTTCAAGAAGACATTCCCATTCAACTGAGTTGTAGGCTTTCTCGAAGTTCAGTTTTAGCAAGTAACTTCTGTCGTTTAAAGTATGACAATGGTGGATAGTTTCTTTTGCAGTAGCTACGCAGTGTAGTATACACCGTCCCTTAATGAAACCCGTTTGCTCGTTACTAATCAATCGGTCCATCAACTTGCTTAATCTATTAGCAAGGATCTTGTTAATTATCTTGACTAAGCAGTTAAGGAGGCTGATAGGGCGAAAATCACCAACACCACGGAACTCTTCCTTCTTAGGAATTTAGACAATCTCCACGTAATTAATTCTTCCAAATTTAAGCATGTGGTCGTAAAACTCGTTGATGACTGCCATCAGATCATGTTTGATCTCACCCAGAAAGTCTGATAAAATAACATCAAGAATCCGTCAGGACCATGAGCTTTATCATTGCCCATCTGGAGAACCACCCCTTTAACCTCTTCCTCCGTGAATGGAGATTCAAGGGATTGCTCCATACCTTCTGGCCTGTACTGCCTGAAATCTTCACTCAGCAAGACCCTGAAATCTATTTTTACGACCAAAACTGTTTTTGAAGTGATTTTGAAATGCAAGATGAATATCCTTTTCATCTTGAATCACCCTTGACTGTGTTTGAACAGAAAGGATGATATTAGATCTCTAGCATGTGTTGGCAACCCTATGAAAGAAGGCCGTATTCACAGTCTCCCTCTTGAAGATGTTCATCATGTACTTTTTGGTGTTCTGAATAATTTAATTCTTCTGAGTGTATAATCCGCCTTACCTTTTCCCCATACTATGTAAAGGTTCCTGAGCTATTACCTAGGAAAACTTGGGATTAGTCCATGGTCAGAGTTAGACAGGATTCAGCCTAAGACGAAGATATTAGATGAACAGTTGGGAGGTTTTAATTTGACGGGTTTTCTTACCATAAATAGCCAACCTGCTGTAAATGGAGAGAATCTGACTGTCCAACAGTTGGTGAGTAAATTGTGTATGGTAACGTGTTCTTTTTATTGGATTGAAAGTGTCATTGATACTCATTAACTCATTAACTGTTTTTGTTCTGTGCTCTGCTTCACCATGTGAGCGAATTGGAAAGTGACACACGATTTTTGTACTCCTATATTGGGAGCATGATATCAAGTATGGGCCAATGTAGTCATCTTGGTCGTATTATCTAGAGTTTAACCTACCTGGGCGAATAGATCGTTGGAATCGGCCAAAACCAAAACTAGAGAGACCCCCCTCTGGTGAAATCCGGAGGAAATGTTCACAACTCCTAAAAACATATTTTTGAAATAACACAAACCATTAAGAAGTAAGTCAAAAGAATCTTTTATTAAAAAAAATATGAAAGTGTTTCAGTTAAAATCGAGTGTTCCAAGACCGCCACCACCGTGGTGGTTGGAAGCTCCGCCTCGTCTCCTCGGCATCAGGATCTACCTGTGACTATGGTAGAGACACGAGAGAGAGAGAGAGAGAGAGAGAGAGGTAGAAGATGAACAGGGAACCAAAGATTACAATTCCATTCCTGACATATTAGTTTACAGGGTGTTTATTTATGCAGGGAAATTACGCGCATCGCGCGTATTTGAAAAGGACGTTAGACAGTTGCACAATCAGTTGGACTTATGTGACAGAATACAGGTACATTTACAAGTAAATCCTCCAAAGAAGAAAAATATCCCAAGGACTGATACGCACTGATACACCACTACTATCTTCAACTCTACTGCCCTCGACTATTTATTCCGCCACCGGCCGTCCATACCTCTGCCTTCGTTACTGTGAACAAGCTCAGGAGAGCTTGGAACAACCCTTCCCCCATTAATAGGAGCATCCATGGTGCTCTGAAAAGACGGAAAACGATGATAGATATCCCAGTAACTCTCCTACGTCGCCTTCAGCTTACTGCTGTGCTGCCATTGGATAAGCAGCTCTGAGACTACATGTCCCCTTCTCGGCATCATAGTAGCGTTCAAAGAGCACTCTTTGGCCTTAAGACTCGCCCCTTTCTCATCAACATCTCGACTTCGCTCGTTGTGTTAGGTCAGGAGTAGTTTCAGACTGGCTCGGTCATCGATAGGCCTTGCTAAGACCTTCGCAGGAATGGGAGAAGCTTCGACATAATAAGCAGGAACTGCAGTATACTGGACAGGAGCAACTCTAGTATGAGACTTAAGTTGCAAAATATGAAATAGGTTGTGAATCTTAGCTGTAGCAGGTAATTGCAGTCGATACGCAACTGAACCTATTCTCCCAATGATAGGATTGGACCATAATAAAGGCTTAACAGCTTGTGAATGCGATGGCCACCAACCGAGACCTGCTTGTACGGTTGAAACTTGAGATAAACCAAATCCCCAACATTGTAAGCCTTATCAATTCTATGCAAATCAGCCTTGCTCTTCATTCTTCCCTTTGCTCTGGCTAGGTTATCCTTGCAGAGTTGCAAAACCACATCTCTGCTAAGTAGAGAAACCTCCACAGCTTGCGCCCTCGCAATACGTGGCACATAGGTAAGTAGAGAAGGAGGATGCTTTTCATAGAGCACTTCATAAGGGGAAAATTGAGTTGAACTATGAATATGTGTATTATAACAAAACTCAGCCCACGACAACCAACATACCCAATCTTGGGGCCTATAAGCGACAAAACATCGCAAGTAAGTCTCCAAAATTTGATTAAGGACCTCAGTTTGGCCATCGGTTCGGGGATGGAAGGCGGAGCTAAGGCACAACTTAGTACCCTAAAGGGAAAACAACTCCTTCCAAAAGAGGCTAGTGAACACAGCATCACGGTCACTAACGATAGTCTTAGGGAACCCATACAGCTTTAAAACATAGGAAAAGAGGGTTGCAGTAACTATTTTTGCAGTGTATGGATGTCCAATGGATAGGAAATGAGCAAACTTTGATAATCGATCCACTACTACCAAGATGATAGTATGCTCCCCACTCTTAGGCAACCCATCGACAAAATCCATGCTAATATCTTCCCACACAGACTCAGGGATTGGTAATGGGTGTAGGAGACCCGCAAGAGAGGTGCTAAGGTACTTATTGCGTTGGCATACATCACACCCTCTAATAAAACTCCTCCAATCCCGCTTCATAGCTTGCCAAAAGACCACTCTCTTAAGTGATTGCCAAGTCCTATCTACCCCCACAATGTCCCCCTTAAGGAGTTGAGCGCAAATTAGAAAGAAACCATTGCTTAAGGTGGAATTCGGACCCAATAACACTCGACCCTTGTAGAAGTAAACGCCATTAATTAGGCATTACTTACTATCAGAATTGTCCAAAATAGGCTTAATCTTCTCATAGTAAGGGTTCTGGAGTACCTCCTGCTGCACCAATGTCAACCACTTGGGCTGCACAATAGAAATGGCTGAGAGAGAGGACTCTGATTCATCGAATTGCCTAAACAACCCATCTGCAACCACATTATCACGACCCTTCTTATACTCAACAACAAACTGATACCCATGGAGCTTTAACAACCACTCATGCTGTGCCTCAGTGTACAATCTCTACTCCAACAAATGCTTTAAGGGTTTGTTGTCGGTTTTGATGATGAACAGTCTCCCTAGCAGATACTGTCGCCATTTCTGAACCGCTAGCAGTATCGCAAACATCTCCTTCTCATATGTCGAGAGAAACCTCTTCTTACCCTTTAACTCTTGACTAAGAAATGCAATTGGGTGATTTTATTGCATCAACACCGCACCCAGTCCAGAACCACAGGCATCACATTCGAGTACAAATGGAAGGTTAAAGTTAGGCAGTCTCAGTACTGGTGGGGGAAGTTACTTTCTTAATATTGTTGAAAGCTGTTTGTGCATGAGTAGACCAAACAAACGCACCTTTCTTTGTGAGTTTGACCAAGGGCCATGTGAGGGAACTATACCCCGCAATAAACTTCCTGTAGTATCCCGTTAATCCTAGGAAACCTCTTATGGCCTTGAGAGTCTTAGGAGATGGCAAATTTAGGATGGCTGATATCTTCCCCAGGTCTACTGATACACCTTCTACCGATACAATGTGACCCAAATATTCAACTTGTTTAACTCCAAAGTAGCACTTACTCCTCTTCGCATACAGCTTGTTAACTTCAAGCACCTGCAAGACAATTTCCAAATGATGCACATGGTCTACATTACTTTTGTTGTAGATCAATATATCATCGAAGAACACGAGGATAAACTTCCTTAGATATGGTTTGAATATGGAATTCATAAGAGATTGGAATGTGGAAGGCACATTAGTAAGCCCAAAGGGCGTGACGAGGAACTCATAGTGTCCCTCATGAGTTCTAAAGGCTGTTCTAAAAGCAAACACCAATTGACACGAGGAACGCCCTCATTCTGATCTGGTGGTAGCCACTGCGCAAGTCCAACTTGCTGAACACTCCAACACCATGTATCTCATCAAGAAGCTCATCGATGATCGGTATTGGGTATTTTTCTTTAATAGTAATATCATTGAGACCCCTATAATCAACACAGATTCTCCAACTTCCATCAGGTTTCTTAACCATGACTACTGGCGAGGAAAATGAGCTATGGCTATCTCGAATCACTCCAGATTCCAACATCTCCTTAATCAACTTCTCGATCTCATTTTTCTGATGCCAAGGGTGCCTATAGGGTCTCTGTGAGATGGGTTTATGTAACTTCTGTTTTCCTTTTCTTGTATTTTGTACTGTATTTATCTTTCCGGTGCATTCTACCTAATTGTATTCTTTCATTCTTCTGGATCGTGAAATTGTTCCCTCTTTTTCAATAAATTCATCTGTTGTTTTGCCATCTGTGATTTCAACCTTCTTAATTCGAATTTTTTCTGCCAATTATTTATCTCTTGATGAATTGTTTAAATTCTAATTATTTTTTCATGGCCTAATTAATTGTTGGCCTATGAGCTTCTGGGCCTGTACGATTTCCTGTCCTCAACAGTTCAAAACGCTTGACACTGAGAGCTTCAAATATTGATAGCTCGAACTAATATAGCTATTAAAGAAAGTTCGTTTAAATCCTATCCCAAACCCTATAATCCTATATCTCCCTATCGGATCTTTAAAAAAAACCCAATAACCCATTTTACCCTAAACCTAATTCTAAACCATATATAAACCTACTGATTAAAACCCTAATCACCATATTAACCTAATCACCTCTATACCCAGTCGCCTACTGTTATTTCATCTCCTACCTCTGAATCTCGAAGCCACCCCATCATCCCCATCCATCCTGCCTTCACCCTCCTTCCGCCCTCGCCTACAGCCGTCCATCCCCTCGTCTTCAACCTCTCGACCCCAAGCCACTGCACCTCGCACCTCCTGCTTCACTGTGCTTACCCCATCGCTCCTCGCCCTTGCTCTCCCTGACCCTGTTCCTCCACCATCCTTATCATCGTCGACCACCCCGATCTTCCCCGCAACCACTGAAGACCCTCTCGCCCTCATTGTCATCATCTAGAGCTCGAACACCCCTGCCATCTCTCCCTGCTCTGTTTTGGTAAGAAACAAAGTACCACCGTTCGAGCCGCCGTCCCTCGTCTCTACATCGCTTCCTTACCGCTAGCGCCACGCCACGTAGTCATCCATCTTCGACCACCCGCTCGTAGTGGTGCACCACTGACGCCAGTACCGCAGTCACCGATCGCCGCTGCTCTCCCTCCCTTCTCCGTGCTGTTTTTTGGTGTTCGGTAATAGAGAGGGGAATTGGAATTGGTGTTTGCTATTGTGGGTTGTTTTGCTGTGTGGGTGTTTGCACGTAGTTCGCTCGTGATTTCGTGTTCCCGTATTGTTGTGTTCGTTGCCCAGGATCCATTCTCGTTATTCTATTTTTTGTCGGTTTCATCGTCATCTCAAGGAAAGTAACTTGTATTAATTTTTGTTGTATATACAGGTACAAAATTCTGCCTGTAGTCTCGCTTTTGTATTTAGATTCGCCCTCATGAAAATCTCTTGTTAGATCTTGACTCTAATTGTTGATCCATCCGTAGTCATCATTTGTTACACAAACTACATGAAATTAATTTAGACCTGATTAAATTCTTGATGCATGTATGTATGTTGTTTTATGATCCATGATATGTTATATACTTGTTGCATGCTTGATGTGTTAGTTGTAGTATCTTGTGGTAGACTTGTTAAACACCCATTTCGTATTATTATTGGAAATCTATTATACATGCTTCGTATTTTTTTATAATTTGGATTTGTTGCATATGAACTATTTGATTTAATACATGAGAACGATTTCTGTTTTTGCTGTTGCCCTGTTTTGTTTCAGTATTTTAGACCCTGTTAAGGTCAGTAAATCAAACTAATTTGTGAATATAAATCGTAGACAATGTTGTCTATTTTCTAGAATTTCCGACAGATCTCAGTTCCGATTTGTGAGGTATGTGTTATTGTTGTTTTTCTACATATGTGTTAAAAATTCCAGATTCTGTTTTATCTGATTTCTGTATAGTTATTCATTTTAATACTGATGTTAAAGATAAGATTTGGATCTAATATTTTGCTGGGCATGACTAGACTTGACTGGGATTAACCCCAAATCTTTATGAATTTAATTAATGATTTTTTATAAACTATTCTATGCTTGTGAACAAACTACTATATTTCCAGAATTTCATGCTATTTAGTAAAGAACCATAATTTCATCCTAGTTCCAGTCGTTGTTGATTACAACTTTGTAAATATAAAATTTATCCTGCTGTATCTATTTTACAACCCTTTTGACGAATTTGGATTTGGAGTTACACTTTGTAATCTATCGCTGTTTTAGTACTGCTGTGTTTAAGGTTTCCGATTTGCAAACTTGCTGTATCTTGTTGTTTCCTAAATTTGTTTAACTATCTATCTAAGTTGTAATATTATGAAATTTTATTTGCTGATATTAGACATACTAGGGAATACCCCATATTTTACATGGATTTAATCAGTGAGTTTTATGCCATTTTCATGCTTATGAATACAACCTTGTGATTTCTGGCTGAACACAATTTCTGTATATAATTGTGTTTTAAGCCCTGTTTCTGAAATTATTAAATAATTTATATATATGTGATGGATTCTGCCGAGAGTCTATTTTCTATATTTTCTGACGGATCCAGATTTGCATGTCTGTGACAACGGAAATCTCAGAATTGGTGCAGTAGTGTCTTTCTGTCCAGAACTGAAAGTTTCATTGTCCTAGCCTTTTATAAGTTGTCTATCACCTGTGCATGTTTATGTTCCGACCTGAACCTATCTCCTGTTCTTGCCATGTTATTATTGCTCTATTTCATGCACGTATATGCCTATTTGATAATAATAACAAGTAACTAAGCCAGGTGTTAAGGGAAAAACCTCAGTAGTGGACAATATAGGTATGTGTACTCAGAAGGGGTATCGTTCCCATTTTATGTTGATTCGTGAAGCTGTTTAATTTTATGTTGATTCACGAACCTGTTGTACTTTATGCTTTGATTCATGAACCTGTTGATTCATGAACCTGTTGATTCGTGAACCTGTTATGTTACTACCTGATTCATTAACCTGTTACCTGTTACCTATGCATGACGTCTGAGTACACGGTCCCTATAGAAATCACCAATAGATGTAAACATAAATTGCATGTATGTAGCAACCATGTGGTAAAAATTTGGGATGCATAAAGTGCTACCTAGATAGAATTAAATACAGGACTTGAGAATAACATGATCACCTGTATATTCCTGTTATCTGTACATGCTACCTGACACCTGTTACATGTTTACTTGCATGCATGATACCTGTTACCTGTCACATGTTACATGCACTCTGTTATCTCATCACATTACTTGACTCTGTTCCTGGTTAGTGTTAGTCATTCTGTTTTGCTGTCACCTGCATTCCATGCTTATTCAGTACTTTCTTCCGCTGTTACTCTATACTTGTCTATCTTTTCTGTACTTGTTGCCTGCACTACAAGCGGCCCGTAACTTGAATTGACAGGCATTTTTTTTCTTTTTCCTCTTCCTACAAATTGTTAAACTTGTAGACGTTGGTGATCAGCTGCCCGAGGGAGTAAGTAACCAAGTATTCTAGCTGGCTGGAGTTTCTTACATGAGTTTATTTCCTATCTTGAATAAATTGTATTTTGCTACTTGGATTTTGTATTGGACAGTTTGTCCCAGAGTTTATAATTTGTTTCCAAATCTGGTTATTTGAGATTAAGTGTGTAACACCTTGCAAAATTGGAACTGATAATTTTGCCTCTCATGTCTTATGCACGTGTATTCTGTACCGTTGCGGGTAATATACGTAACGTGTTTTACTACGTATTTTGGATTCCGACTATTTATGCATTTCCCATCTTCTCAAAATTTACTTTTATCCAATTTGAGTCAACTCAAATACAAAATTTCAATCTTTGAGTTTTACGTACATTGCACGTGTTATCGATGCATGTATCGATTACGTACTTTCCACCGCTACGTGTAATATTTTCTCTGTATTTCAATTATTTTTCTAATGATGTGTTCGAATTCATTTTATAAACGGAAATTCACTCCCCTATTTGGATTAAAATATTTTATACGTGTGATGCACGTGTTTTTAATATACGTACTGATTACATTATTGAATATGTATATTAAATATATTTTCTTATGTGGTATTTCGATTATCTTTAAATATTTTCCCGTTGATAAAGTCGATTTCATATTTAAATATTTATTTTACGTGCGATGCACGTGTCTGCAATGCACGTATTAGTTGCATTCTTTTTTAAAATAAAATTTTGAAGTGTGTGTATGTTTATTTTATTTGTGCATGATGAATCTAATTTATAATTAAACTAATATAATTTTATTTAAACATTTACTATATATTATAACCTATATTTTAAATTAAATATAAATATATATATGTATATGAATGAAGTGTGTCCACGTGCACGTGTTTTTACAAGAGAAGTGGTCGGTTGAAAATTTTTGGCTGACTTGGTGAGTGGGAGAAAGAAGAGTGGGTGGTGGGGTTAAGTAATGGAGGTGGTTTTAATAATTATCACATAATCCCTATAATTACCCACCCCTTAATCTTCACTCTCTCCTCCTTCCCCTTCTTTCTTTCTCTGCCATTTACGAAATCCCCAGCAAATTCACTTTGTTCCTTCACTCACTCACATGTATATATATATATATATAACTTATAATATATTCTATTATACATACATACATACATACATACATATATACATACATACATACATACATATATATATATATATATATATATATACATATATATATATATATATATATATATATATATATATATATATATATATATATATATATATATATATATATATATATTATGTGTGTGT
Organism: Hemerocallis citrina; assembly: GCA_017893485.1. Lineage (NCBI taxonomy): Eukaryota > Viridiplantae > Streptophyta > Magnoliopsida > Asparagales > Asphodelaceae > Hemerocallis > Hemerocallis citrina. The sequence continues at coordinate 53,419,663 of CM030359.1, read as the reverse complement.
GTGTGTGTGTGTGTGTGTGTGTGTGTGAAAATGAGGTGTTGGCTATGCTTCGGTTTTCTTTTCTGTTGGATTTTCGGAAGGGATTTTGCTTGGTTTTATGGATCATTGTTGGAGTTTTGTGAAGGGGAAATTTGCTATTTTGAGGTGGGTGTTTCCAAATACTTCTAATTTGTTTGAATTATAGCATGTTTAGATAATTTGTAATGCAATTGTAGATGAAGTTTTGTTAGTTTATGCTAAAATTTTACATATGATGCATGTGATAGAGAATTTACAATTTTTAGATAAATAGTGAATGAAATGCATGATGTAGTTTAAATTTCATATTGTGTGTGAAATTAGAGAAAAATTCAACTTGCGTATTATGGAATGGTTGTCATGAACACTTGAATTTTTTTTTTGAATAAATAGAAATTTTGTGAAGGAAATAAGTTGATATTGAGTTGAATTTTTTTCCATATCTTGTTAAATTGACATTTCAGATGTGTGATATGAATAATATTTTAATGCGATGTTGAGATATTTTACCGTGATAAATATTTTACATTTTGTAGAATTGCTAGACACTTGATTAAACAGTAAATTTTCGTGATTAAAGTCTCTGATTTGTGTAGAGTGAGTAGATAAATAGATGTAAGAGATTATAAACATTGAATATATATTTTTTGACACGGTGAATTAGACGTAGATTTAATACAAAAAGACTTTAATCCTATAGTAATCGAGATTTGAGCTTTAGCTCAGTGGGTGGGCGTTATGTCGCCTCTCTGCTGTCACGGGTTCGAGTTGGGGTGTTATTCTGTTGTTGTACAAATTTTTTTTAAGGGGATTAAAGGAGAGGGTTTGAACATTTATTAATTACCTAGCGCCTTAACACAGTGGGCGTGAGTGGCCTGATGGATGGGCGTTTGGGTCCCTCTACGCTGGCGCTGGTTCGAGCTGCAGGGGGGGTGTCTGACTTTGTTTGGGAAACCTTTTTATTTTATTTAAATTTTTTTCCTCTTGACTTTTGTAGAAGATCATGAAGAAATATTGAGGAGAATTTTAGAACAATATTTGGAGATTTTATTATACTATTCTAAAATAAATTTTGAATAAAAAAAGGGTATGTTTTGTTTATGTGTTGAGTTGGGCTTCAAGATTGAAAATGCAATTTATTGAAGATTATTAAAGTTTGAAGTTTTTAATAAAAAAAGAGGTAAAGTTGAGATTTGAAAGGAATAATTTTGGGCATGCTTTTAATGAAATTCAGAAATTGAAAAATGAGTTTTGTTGGGAATATAGATTAATGTGAAAAGCATTTCGAGATAATTTTTGGAAGTGATTAGTGTGATTGAGTAATTAAAAAAGTCGTTTACGAGGAAGTTCGAGTTGGAAATTATTAATGGATGAATTATGAAAGTGGAATACTTCAGGGTTGAAGAAAATTATTTGATTTATAAATTAAAATATTATTTTGAGATTGAATATGACATATTGTTGATTTCTAGAAATGAGATAGTTGTTGGAATCTAGAGACTAGGCGAGACGCATAGAAACTGACAGTTGTTAATATGAATTTGAGAGCTAACCAATGTCGGTTGAGCATCTCTTGAGAAGTAACCAGTTGGATTGACTATCTCTTGTATTGGTTTAAGTCCGGTAGGGTAAGCTAGTTCTAGGTTGTGATGATTTCTTCTAAAAACAAACCAAAAACTTAAGTACATGCACTAAAGGGAGACGTGATCAAAGTAAGAGAAAAACACAAGTATGAGGGCCTTGGATTCACAGTGTGAGAGTTTTCATAGGCTGTTTACATGATGCGTTATGTCATGACGTGAATCCATCTTCAAAATTATCGGGATTGTGCGATGCATGTGGGGTGCTTGGTGACTACGTAGTGCCATCGTCTCATGACGGAGGCAAATTTTCCATAAACTGTCTACATGATGCGTCATGTCATGATGTGGGATTCCTCTCCAGGCTGTCTGAACATGGGCTCGTAACGCATAAAACATCTAAGAACTTACAGTAATTACCGTAGTAGTAATTCATGGCGAGGGATCTAACCCTTTAATGTGGAGTACGTAAGTGCATGCCCTCGGACCTATGTAATATGGGATGCATAGAATCCGAACAAGTATGCATTAGTGTCATCATAGCGTAGACACCTGCATTAGGCATTAAGTCATTGCATACATTGACATGTTTAGGTTAGTCATTCTTTTACACTTTGTTTACATTCATGTTTGTGATTGTTAAAGTATTAAAGAATTGTTATACTTTAGGCATAGCGAGGATGGCCGTGTATAATATTTCGTCGGTTGTAAGCAACTGACGTGCCCACAGTTTTATGTGCAGGACTTGGAATTAACAAGAAGATATAAAGAGGAATTTGATGCTGATGATTACTTAAATGCTAAAGTTGTTACAATTGTATATCTACCATGTTGTAATTCATTTATTTATTCCGCTCTGTGTCGATGTAAAAGAATATGTTGTAATAAAAGTTTCAAAATTCCTTATAAAATTGTACGAAGTGAAGTGTAAAGACCTTATGGAACTTCGAATTTAGACTTATTTGGAATTTGAGGTGTTACAGAGTAGTATCATAGCCACGCTTCAATTAGTAGTACAAATTTACAAGGACGACACATTAGGGTGGACATTAGAAGTGTGAGTTCAGTATATAGAGATTTAAATGTAAGTGATTTACATTTGTGTTGCTCTATAAACTGATGTTTTCTCCTCCCTTTCCTTATTAGATAGCTGGAGTCATGAATGATGAAGTTATGGAACTCGCATGCATGATACTCTCCTCGTATATATTGATGTGAGATTATATGTGAGCATGTTTTTTTCTTAGTATCAGAGTGGCGCAGCGGAAGCGTGGTTGGTTTGAACTGTCATTCATGATACCTTACACATAGATACACTCCCCTCTAAAAAAACGTGGATTTTTTCATCATAGTACTTTTTCAACATTCAAATAAATATTTTCTTATACTATTAAATCAATTGGATATTTATTATTTTGTCCACACCTTCCTTATTCTTGATCTTTTTGAATTTGTTTTTTCTGTCTTTCAGTCCTAAAATTTTGCCCTTCGTGTTTGATGTCCCTTTTATGTTTATCCATTTACATTGCTATTACTTTACGTATTTTTAAATTACCGCTTGTTAAATTAGTATTGCAACTATTATTTTCTTCATTTATTATTTCTATTATATTTTGAATTTTACTTATGAATTTTTGCTTATGTACATTCGTTTTATATGATTTGATTTTGTGATACTATGTTTTTCCATTAACTTATATTGTCCTATATATTTCAGTATATTTTAGCATGATTGTAATATTTTTTTTTTCCATATAAATACAATGTACCCCTACCCAATACGATTCCTTTTATTACTATTTTGTTATCTTTATTTTCTACCTCTTTATATTTACTTTTCACTACTAATAGCTACTTATTAACTTTATAGTTTTACTCATCTTTAATATAATATATACACTCACTATTTATACTTCATCTTTTTTCTCAAATTTTTAATTGTCTTCACATTCTTAGTTACTACCAATATCTTTCACTGATTTCTATATATTTCATATATTTCAATATACTTACTATACATATCATTTCACCCTCATCCCATTTCTACATTGCTATTTTTATATATAGTTGTTTATGTCTATTGCCCTAATTTGCTACACTATATAATTATTGTTTTCATTTGTATTTTCAGCTCGTGCATATACTTTACACTATTCTCGTCTTAATGTTATAAATCATTTTCATTACTACAAATTTTGTATACCCTATATTTAAAGTCCATATATCTATTTTAATATATTCTTTCGTTGTAATTTCCTACTTCATTTACAACTTTTCCATCCACTTTTATATCACTGATTTCAAAACGTAACACCATACTTTATTAAACACCCAATATCCAAGTGTATATGGAAGATTACATCTTTCCATCTCCCGTTTTGGTGCAACCTGATGTCGAGATGGCAAGTCTGCAACTGGACGTCAGGGAGGCAAAGTCTACAACTGAATATCCAGAAGGCAAACTGCAATCGGATGTCGTAAAGGCAATTATGCAACTTGAGGTCAAGGAGACAAGCCTGCAATTGGATACCGACGAGGCGAACCTACACCAGAAGGAAATTCTCTACTTTGATAACCCCTACTTTGTTTTCTATAATATTTACTTACCACTATCCCATTTTTGTACTAGCTTATACTATTTTATAATATTTTACAACCTAGCATTATATTATTTATACTAATTTCGGTATCTATCATATTTGATCACTACTTAATATTAACTAGCTTGTCATCTCCTTCTATTTGAATTTTTACATGAGTTAGCATTTCATACCACTTCATCTTATTTTATATTGCTATTAACTTATCTTACATTTGGTGGCTACTCACCTAACAAAAAGAAAAAAAACAAAAAAATTGTATTTATACTTTTTCTTCGATTCGTAAGTTATTTCTATATGATTAGTATTTGCATTATTTCAATAATATGTTACTATTTTTACAACTATAATATCTTGTTTTACTCCTACAAACCAATTATAATTTTCATGTCATAATATTGGTTGTTTCACCCTATAATTTTTACGCCTATGTACGTATATAACTTTGTATGTTGCTTTTTCTTGCTCTACTTGACAATTCGAAAGTATTTCGATGTATACCTTCTATATCTTTAATTTTCAAATCGTATGTATAATTATCATAGTTACCTTACAAATTATTTTATTATATTAATTGGTATACAAAACAATTTTACGTTGTCTATACTTTTAACTAAATTTCATTCTCGTTATTTATTGCAAATTTTTATCCAATAGTCTTCTTTTAAATTGCTAATTCAATTTTTATCTTGTAATATACAGTACCAATTCGGTTTGTGATTTTGATCATTCTTCCGCTTATTACTTTGATAAATTTTGATTACTAAATCTATTTATAAATTATCCATTGACTATGTTTCTCTTTATTGCATTATTTTCCGAACTATTCCACAGTTAATGACTAAGTTTATTTTTCATTTTATCTCATGGTTTACCTAATATTATTTTTGTATGAAAATTTCTCTAAAACTGTCCTATCTTTTAGTCACATTTCTTTTCTTATGAAATTTTCCTAGTTTTCTTACTCTGTTCTTATAAAATTCTGATACTCATAGTTTTCTTATATAGAGTTTGTCTTGTCCTTCCACATAGCTTATTTTATACTACATTTATTTTCTTAATGTTTGCAGTTTTCTATATACAATAATGATATTTTCTTTTGGTGTGTACAAAATACAACCTTTACCTAGCGAGTTCTGAGGACAGAATTGTTCTAAGGGGGAAGAGTGTAACACCACGCAAAATTGATAACGACAATTTTGCCCCTCATGTGTTACGCACGTGTATTCTGTACCGTTACGGGTAATATCTGTAACGTGTTTTACTACGTATTTTGGATTCCGACTATTTATGCATTTTCTGTCTTCTCAAAATTTATTTTTATCCTATTTGAGTCAACTCAAATATAAAATTTCAATTTTTGAGTTTTACGTATATTGCGCATGTTATTGATGCACGTATCGATTACATATTTTCCACCGCTACGTTTAATATTTTCGTCACGCCCCGCTTCCCAAAAATACGGAATACGAGCTCTTAACATTGGCCCAGCGAATGACTAACGTCATCCATAAGTTGTTTATCCGATCAACTCAACAATATAATCAATACAGAACAAATGCGCTGGCAGTAATAATCTCATGAACAATAATACTTGGAATGAAATAATATAAAATATTCAAATACAATAAAAATCCAACATCTGGAACAATAATAAAATCCGGGATATAAGCCCAAAACAAAATAAATCCTAAACACAAATGTAATAAGTCTCAATACAATTAGTTCAATAAAATAATAAGCAACTAGAAAGCATTAAGTCTTCAGATAATGATTTGAAGCTCCTTCATTACCTGTATACACTTCTTCTAAAAAAGAGGAGAAAAATTGTCCTTGAGCAAGTCATGGACAGCAAGTAGAGAAAGCAAGAAACAATGGAATAACGGTATAACAATGAATCAATGGATCAATAGGAGTCAATAACATGGCACGATAATCAGTAATCAAAATCACGATAATCAATACAATGACTATAAACAATGATTCAATATTTGGTAACAATTTTCAATGATCAATATCAATAACACTTAGCAAATAATTGATATCAATAGGAAAAATAATGAACAATATGCAGTGTCAATGTGATGCAACTCTTAAGTCTATTAATCATTTTAATCCTAACTAATGTAGCACTTCATGCGTCCCATCTATTTACCACATGGTTGCTACATACAAAAAAGTTGCGTTTAGGCTTAGTGGCGGGCTCTATAGTTCATGTACTCGGCACGATAATAAATGTTCCATTCATAACAGTAATTTATCAATAATATGCTACAAGATCACAAGATCACAAGATCACAAGAACACAAGTTAACAAGATAACGATATAGGTAACCACGAGCCCCTTATCCGAGTACAGTCCCTATATTTTTCAGTACTAAAGTCAACCCTTAAACCCCGACTTGTTAATTATTTTATCGATGCAACAATACAATATGCAGTCTAGAGACATTGGATGAACAATAATAACAATAGAGGGACAATAAGGTGATAACATGAAGTAGGAAAATTAGAATGATGACAATAGGACACTAGGATCATGCAATGCAACATACATACATCAATTCATGCAATATTACGATATAGGAATAATTAATTCATTAAAATTTGAAAAGTATAATTCTGGAAATAAAAACACAGCTGTAGTAAAACGGACATAACTTTTGCTACAAAACTCGGAATTCAAAAATTCAAAATGTTCTGGAAACTAGAAAGATAAGTCTACAATTCATATTCATAAAGTAATTCATTTTAAGATCGTTTACTGGTTCACAAATAGCAGTTAACATTCAGGTCAGTAAGCAATATACAGGATTTGTGTAGTTTTCTTGAAAATAAATTAATTAACATGATGGGTGTGGATTCTTTAGTCAATAAATTGTAAAATCAGCATGATGGATGTCAAAACATGATAAATAAAACTAGAAAACGTCCATACATCAATTTATCATCAATCAATCATCAATCAATCAAACAACATACAATCTATCAATTGTCACTACAATAATTTATTTGTGAGACGATTATATGAACAACCCTATTGTCAATTCTATATGCACTCATGAAAGACCGAAACTTTAGAGTCAAAAGTGGTACGATGTCAAGAATATTGGGGTCAGCTCGTGTAAACCCTCAATAGACCCAACCAAGATAGTCAATACAGCGTTATGATAATGAATATGATCTACTTGCAAGATTTTCAATAAAACTTGAATTTGATACGATGTTCAATTCAAGGGGACAGTGACTTGCGTTATAAACGGTGAAAACGAATATCAAGAATAATGAGATAAGAATGCCGAAGCAACGAACTCACGAACACACGAACTAGCAATTTAACATGTGCAGTATACATGTAAGAGCAAAGAGTCAACACAGCAAGAGAACTCAGTAAGCTCAGCAACAAAATCAAAGAGACAGCAGCAACCAGCGGTCAGGCTACGACAGCCAGGGGGCAGCGGCATCGCTGGCGACCAGTGGAGCGGCGTCGACGGCGAGGGCATCGACTGGTACGATCGATAGCGGGGTTCTGGCTTCGGAAAAGGGAAGGCAGCGTCAGGATTTGGGGTTAATGTCGAGGACGGTGGAAGGGAAGGACGGGGTGGAGTTTTAGGTGGCTGGGCGACGAGGAGAGAGGTGGGGCAGAGCCGGGGAGAGGTCGACAGGGGGTGGCGGTGACGAGGTCACCGGAGATGGCCGGGGAAGGAAGAATAGGGAGATGGGTTCAGTTTGGGCGGGAAAATAGTGACGGGGAGAGAACGGCGAGGAGAGAGAGAGGGGGGAGAGAGAATAAGCGGCTAGGATTTTGATGGTGTGCAATTTTTAGAATTTGCACCAGGGTTGTATTTATAGGGTACAATTAGCATACTGGGTTGGTGAATTAGGGTCCAATAATAGCAGATTTGGGTTAAGAACAAATGAAAATGGGTTTTAGGGTTCAATAAAATATCCACAATTCAATAAATAAATCCACAAGATAGATAACCCAATAAAAGAGAAAATAGTTTCTGAACGAAAATTCAAATCCAAATAAATAAATAAATAATACAAACGGGAAGAATATAAATTAGCTTAGAAATAAATCGGAATTCGGCAAGAAAATTAGATCAAGTACGAAAACAAAATAATTTGTTAAATGTAATTTAATTAAATAATCAAGGAATAACAATTAATAGTTATAATTATAAAATCATACAATAAAATAATAATTCTGGTTTAACAATTTTTATTAAAATAATCCAATAATAATAATATATATAATTTGGGCCCAAATATAATTAACCGAAAAATTAAGATTATAAAATAAGTTTAAAATACACCATCATTCGAAATAATATAATTTTCGATTGGAAAATATTTTAATAGAAAATCCCAAAACGAATTTAACACAAAATAAATTTATCAATAATCGAAATAAAGAAAATATTCAGAAAATATGTATTTACGAGAATAGGGGTTACAATTTTCTGTGTGTTTCAATTATTTATTTAATGACGTGTTCAAATTCATTTTATAAACGGAAATTCATTCTCCCCTATTTTGATTAAAATATTTTATACGTGCGGTGCACGTGTTTTCAATGTACGTATTGATTACATTATTGAATGTGTATATTAAATATATTTTCTTATGTTGTATTTCGATTATCTTTAAATAATCTTTCGTTGATAAAGTCAATTTCGTATTTAAATATTTTTTTACATGCGACGCACGTGTTTGCAATGCACATGTTAACTGCATTCTTTTTCAAAATAAAATTTTGAAGTGTGTGTGTGTTTATATTATTTGTGCATGATGAATCTAATTTATAATTAAACTACACTAATTTTATTTAAACATTTACTATATATTATAACCTATATTTAAAATTAAATATAAATGTATATATGTATATGAATGAAGTGTGTGCACGTGCGGTGCACGTGCACGTGTTTTTACAAGAGAAGTGGCCGGTTGTAAATTTTTGGCTAACTTGGTAAGTGGGAGAAAGAGGAGTGGGTAGTGGGGTTAAGTAGTGGAGGTGGTTTTAATAACTATCACATAATCCCTATAATTACCCACCCCCTAATCTTCACTCTCTCCTCCTTCCCCTTCTTTCTTTCTCTGCCATTTGCGAAACCCCCAGCAAATTCACTTTGTTCCTCCAGTCACTCACATGTATATATATATATATATATATGTGTGTGTGTGTGTGTGTGTGTGTGTGTGTGTGTGTGTGTGTGTGTGTGTGTGAAAATGAGGTGTAGGCTATGCTTTGGTTTCCTTTTCTGTTGGATTTTCGGAAGGGGTTTTGCTTGGTTTTATGAATCATTTTTGGAGTTTTGTGAAGGGAAAATTTGCTATTTTGAGGTGGGTGTTTCCAAATACTTCTAATTTGTTTGAATTATAGCATGTTTAGATAATTTGTAATGCAATTGTGGAAGAAGTTTTGTTAGTTTATGCTAAAATTTTAGATATGATGCATGTGATAGAGAATTTACAATTTTTAGATAAAAATTGAATAAAATGCATGGTGCAGTTTAAATTTCATATTGTGGGTGATATTAGAGAAAAAATTCAACTTCTGTATTATGGAATGGTTGTCCTGAACACTTGAAATTTTCATTGAATAAATAGAAATTTCGTGAAGGAAATAAGTTGATATTGAGTTGAAAAAAAAATTCATATCTTGTTAAATTGACATTTTAGATGTGTGATGTGAATAATATTTTAATGCGATGTTCAGATGTTTTACCTTGATAAATAGTAAACAGACCATGCATTACATGAACAAATAATAATCAACTTGATCTGGATGCTAATTATTTTTGGTTTTGTGCAGGCCATGGCTCGCAGAGGTTCCACTTCTCGTCCTCAGGAGGAACAGCTTGGGTTAGAGGTTGTCACGAATGTGCTTGAGCGGCTGATCCACATGCAGCAGAATCATAGTGATCTTGTGATAGCCGCATTGGAAGTTGCTCGGAACCCGACTTCCGTTTTGCCTACGCAGGCAGCTCTTCCTCCTCGTCCGGGTACGGTTGTAGATTTAATGAGGCTGCACCCTAACAAGTTCTCTGACACTGAGACGCCGCTTGAGGTCGAACAGTGGTTGATCCGGACTGAGAGTCTGTTGTTGGCGGCAAGAGTTGCTGATGCTGATCGTGTGGATGTGGTGACCATCCAGTTGGTGGACCTTACCCACATATGGTGGAGGGCTGAGTCCGAGCGACTTGAGTGGCCCGTTGCTTGGACCACGTTCACCAGGAGCTTCTTAGAGAAGTTCTTTCCTAGCAGCACTCGGGTTGAGATGGAGCAGCAGTTCCTTGCCCTGAAGCAGGTTGGTTGTTTGTGCTGTGTTTTGGAATTTTGTTAATATTGTTCATGCCATGTTGTAACATGAGACTCTCTTGGAACAGGGTGCCAAATCAGTGGATGAGTACGCTGCAGAATTCATCAGGCTTAGCCGCTTCGCAGCCGCTTTGGTAGCGAATGAAGAGGATAGGGCCCAGAGATTCCTATTGGGGCTTGAGCGAGATATTCAGATGCATCTCGTTTCCCTTCGCCTTCATACCTGAGGCTCTTGAGGCAGCCCGAGCTCAGGAGCAGGTCCGCAATAGGTTGGCTCCTCCCCAGCGGACTGTTTAGCACCCCGCTATTGTTACTGTTAGGCCTTCTGGTGACCCAATTCGGAGGTCGATTCTGGCCCATCCTGTCAGGAATGCTCCCTATCCACCTTCTACCCCACAGGGTGATGGTTTCTGTCACTTCTGCCATATACCCGGGCATGTACACAGGGACTGCAGACGGCCAACCGCAGGTGCTTTGGCTGTGGTGCTGGTGACCACTCAGTGCGGGATTGCCTGCAAAGGAGGACGACTCTTCCAACCAGGGGTCCAGTTCAGCAGGAAGCACCAGCTCGTGGTCCGATCAGGCCACCGCTTCCCTCTCAATGCCAGATCGTCGGTCAGAGGACCGTTGCTCCCAGGAGAGGTCAGGCTTACAACTTGACAGCTGCAGAAGCTGAGACAGCAAAAGGTTTCGTTGCAGATATCTTTGCATTTTGTTGTTGCGTTATTTCCCTTGTGTCTTTCATTGTTTTGCTATATTCATTCATGTTATCTTTCTACATTGTTATTTCCTTACTCCTTAATTGTCATTCATTTTCCCTTACTTTTTGACTCTACCTTAGGTGTTATCCTAGTTCGTTCTTTCCTTGCTCATGTTCTCTTTGATTCCGGGGCAACCCATTCCTTCGTCTCTTCCCACTTTGTGGATCGACATCAGTTGGAGTGCAGCATCATGCCAAAGGCTTGGAACATTATCACAGGTGGAGGTGTTGTCGTTTGTTCTCGGGAGTGCAAGCAGAGTCCCATAGTTATTGATGGCACAGATTTCAAGGCTGACCTGATCGTAAATGGGAATTCTGGATTCGACGTCATTCTCAGTATGGATTGGTTGGGTCAATGCCATGCTGTCATAGATTGTCGAGCCAAGAAAGTTGTATTCCGAATCCTAGGTCGTGCAGAGTTTGAGTTTTATGCCGGGGAGATGAACTTGGCCGAGCTAAGACTGTAGTTGATCAGGAGACTTGTGCGATGGAGTTGCATACAGGCTGTGAAGCTATGCCTCTAGTAGTGCGGGAATTTTTGGATGTGTTTCTAGAGGAGTTGCATGGGCTACCCCCTGACAGGGATGTGGAGTTCGGTATTGACTTCAGCCTGGTATGGAGCCGATATCGAAGAGTCCCTATAGGATGGCACCGGTTGAGCTAGCAGAGCTGAAGGTGCATATTCAGGGTTTGCTCAATTTGGGGTTCATCAGGCCCAGCATTTCGCCATGGGGAGCTCCAGTTCTTTTTGTCAGCAAGAAGGACGATAGCCATTAGCTGTGCATCGATTATCGCGAACTGAACAGTATTACTGTGAAGAACTGGTACCTACTGCCCAGGATCGATGACTTGTTTGACCAATTGGGCGAAGCAGCTATGTTTTCGAAGTTGGATCTTTGCTCAGGGTATCATCAGGTCAAGGTGAAAGCGACTGATGTGCAGAAGACCACCTTTAGAACGAGGTATGGGCATTATGAGTTCCTAGTGATGCCTTTTGGAGTCACGAATGCGCCAGCTATGTTCATAAGTCTGATGAACAGGGTCTTTTCCCCGTTCCTGGATAGATTTTTGGTGGTCTTCATCGATGATATTCTGGTGTATTCTCGAAATCGGGAGGAACATACTGAGCATCTAAGGTTGGTTCTACAGATTTTGAGGGTGAATCAGCTCTATGGAAAACTCAGCAAGTGTGAGTTCTGGCTCAACCGAGTTACCTTCTTGGGGCACATTATCTCGGGCGATGGTATCTCTGTTGATCCGTCCAAGGTTGCTACAGTAAAAGATTGGCCAGTGCCTAAGTCAGTTTCAGAGGTGAGAAATTTCCTTGTTCTAGCTAGATATTATCAAAAATTCGTCAAAGACTTTTTGAAGATAGCAGGGCCTTTGACTAAGCTGATATGGAAGGATCAGAAATTCTGTTGGGATGAGGCTTGCAGCGGAGTTTTTGCAGAGTTGAAGAACAGGTTAACATCAACGCCAGTGTTAACTATTTCGGATGGTTCAGGCCGATTCGTGGTTCACAATGACGCTTCTGGCAAGGGTCTTAGTACAGTATTAATGCAGAAGGGCCGAGTTGTTGCTTATGCATCGAGGTAGTTGAGGCCGCATGAGAGGAAACTATCCGACTCATGATTTGGAGTTGGCAGCAGTGATCTTCGCTTTGAAGCTGTGGAGACATTATTTACTTGGAGACTGAGTGGAATCTTTACCGACCACAAATGCCTCAAGTATGTCTTCACCCAGAAGGAATTGAACATGAGGTAAAGGCATTGGTTGGAGCTGATGGTCGACTATGATATTAATCTGCAGTTACACCCCGGCAAGATCAACTTGGTACTGGATGCTTTAAGCAGGCAACCAGCAGCCATGTTCCTGACTCAGCAGAGGGAACTGGTTGAGAAGATGCGGAAGTTAGAATTGGATGTGGTTTTGCCGAGTTCTGATTGGAGTTGCATGATGCTTCAGCTTGAGTCGTCTCTTGTTGAGCAGATTAAAGAGGCTCAGTCTGGTGATGAGTAGTTACAGGGATTCAGAGCAGAGGTTGAGGCAGGTTCCAGAACATATATGGTCATTCATGAAGATGGATCGCTTCATTTTGGGTCCAGGTTGTGTGTTCCGAAGGGTGAGGCTCATCAAAAGTTGCTTGAGGAAGCCCAGCAGTCGTCGTACTCTATTCATCCCTGGGGTACTAAGATGTACTGGGACTTGAAGCTTCACTTCTAGTAGCATGGTATGAAGAGGGCTATGGCTATGTTTGTGTCTCATTGTTTGATCTACTAGAAGGTGAAGGCAGAGCATCAGAGAACCACCAGACTTCTTCAGCCTCTTCCCATTCCAAAGTGGAAGTGGGAACACATCACGTTGGATTATGTAACCACCTTGCTGAGGAGTTCCAAGGGTTACAATGCCATTTGGGTGATTATGGAAAGACTAACGAAGAGTGCTCACTTCATTCCCTTCAGAGTCAGACAGTCTACTGAGATCCTAGCTGATAAGTACATGCAAGAGATCGTCAGACTTCATGGGGCCAGTCAGTATTGTATCCGACAGGGATACGAGGTTCAGGTCTCAGTTTTAGGAGAGTCTTCAGAGTAGTTTGGGGAGTAAACTGAAGTATAGTACAACTTTTCATCCCCAGACAGATGGACAGTCAGAGAGGACCATCCAGACTCTAGAGGACATGTTGAGGTGTTGAGGTCTTGTGTGTTGTAGTTTGGTGGATCATGGGAGGACCATTTGCATCTTGTAGAGTTCTCGTACAATAACAACTTTCAAGCCAGTCTTAAAGCTACACCATTCAAGGCACTATATGGTTGAAAGTGCAGATCACTAGTGTGCTGGGATGACATTGGTGAGAGGAAGTTGTTGGGTCCGGAGTTGATCACCAGGACTGTTGATGCGGTGACTCAGATCAGGAAGCATCTTCAGGGTGCGCAAGACAGACAGAGGATATGGGCAGATGTCCATAGGAGAGCCTTGGAGTTTGAGGTTGGTGACCATGTTTTCCTTAAGGTATCGCCGTAGAGAGGTGTCATTCGGTTTGGTGGTGGAGGCAAGCAAAGCCCTAGGTTCATCGGGCCGTTTGATATCGTGGAACGAGTAGGCAAGGTGGCCTATCGTCTTGCATTACCACCGACTTTATCTGGGGTGCACGAAGTCTTCCATATCTCACAACTCAAGAGGTACATCGGTGATGAGAGACACGTGATCGACTATTCAGAGTTGTCCGTGCAGCCAGATTTGACTTGTGAGATTCTGCCATTTGCTATTTTGGACCGGTGAGAGAAGGTGCTGAAGTACAGGGTTATCAAGATGGTTCGAGTTTCTTAGAATCCTCACTCACCCGGTAAGTCGACTTAGGAGCTTGAGGAAGATATCCATCGGAAGTTTCCTCATCTGTTTGAGTAGCTTTTTGTTTTGTTGTTGTTCTCTCCTTCTCTCTTCGAGGTTTCCCTATGTACTTCTTGTTTGAATTTCAAGGACGAAATTCTTCTTTTTAGGTGGATAGGATTTGTAACTCTTGTTTTCCTTTTCTTGTATTTTGTACTGTATTTATCTTTCCGGTGTATTCTACCTAATTGTATTCTTTCATTCTTCGGGATCGTGAAATTGTTTCCTCTTTTTCAATAAATTCATCTGTTGTTTTTTCATCTGTGATTTCAACCTTCTTAATTCGAATTTTTTTCTGCCAATTATTTATCTCTTGATGAATTGTTTAAATTCTAATTATTTGTTCATGGCCTAATTAATTGTTGTTTAAATCATATCCCAAACCCTATAATCCTATATCTCCCTATCAGATCATTATTATAAAAAACTCAATAACCTGTTTTACTCTAAACCTAATTCTAAACCCTATATAAACGCACTGATTAAAACCCTAATCACCATATTAACCTAATCACACCTCTATACCCAGACGCCTACCGTTACTTCATCTCCTACCTCTGAATCCCGAAGCCACCCATCGTCCCCATCCATCCTGCCTTCACCCTCCTTCCGCCCTCGTCTGTAGCCGTCCATCCCCTCATCTTCAACCGCTCGACCCCAAGCCCCTGCGCTTCGCACCTCCCGCTCCACTGTGCTTACCCCGTCGCTCCTCACCCTTGATCTCCCCGACCTTGTTCCTCCACCATCCTCCTCATCGTCGACCACACCGATCCTCCCTGCAACCATCGAAGACCCCCTTGCCCTCGTCGTCATCGTCCACAGCTCGAACCCCCCCCCCCCCCCGCCGCCATCTCACCCTCCTCTATTTCGGTAAGAAACAAAGTACCATCGTTCGTGCCGCCGTACCTCGTCGCTACGTCGCTTCCCGACCGCTAGCACCGTGCCTGTCATCCATCCCTGACCACCCGCTCGCAGTCGTGCACCACCGCCGCCAGTATCGCAGTCGCTGATCGCCACTGCTTTCCCTCCCTTCTCCGTGTTGTTTGGTGTTCGGTAGTAGAGAGGGGAATTGGAATTGGTGTTTGCTGTTGTGAGTTGTTTTGCTGTTGTGTGTTGTTTTGCTATGTGGGTGTTTGCACGTAGTTTGCTCGTGATTCCGTGTTCTCGTATTGTTGTGTTCGTTGCCCGGGATCCATTCCCGTTATTCTATATTTCTTCGGGTTCATCGTCATCTCAAGGCAAGTAACTTGTATTAATTTTTGTTGTATATACAAGTACAAAATTCTGCATGTAGTCTCGCTTTTGTTTTTAGATTCGCCCTCATGAAAATCTCTTGTTAGATCTTGACTCTAATTGTTGATCAACCCGTAGTCATCATTTGTTACACACACGACATGAAATTAATTTAGACCTGATTAAATTCCTGATGCATATATGTATGTTGTTTTGTGATCCATGATATGTTGTATACTTGTTGCATGCTTTATTTGTTAGTTGTAGTATCTTGTGATAGACTTATTAAACACCCATATCATGTTGTTATTGGACATCTATTATACCATGCTTCGTATTTTGTTATCATTTGGATTTGTTGCGTATGAACTATTTGATTTAATGCATGAGAACGATTTCTGTTTTTGCTGCTGCCCTGTTTTGTTTCAGTATCTTAGACCCTGCTACCTGTTGATTCACGAACCTACTGATTCGTGAACCTATTATGTTACTACCTGATTCATGAACCTGTTACCTGTTACTTGTGCATGACGCCTGAATACACAGCCCTATAGAACCCACCACTAGATCTAAACGTAAATTGCATGTATGTAGTGTAATGCCCCGATTTCCATACACTTGGAAACCATGACATAAGACAGAATCTTTTCCTTCAATTAGCCACAATACACAGAAAAATAGGAAAATTTAAAACTTTTTATTCAACACAAATGTATTACAAGTCGAATGTTACAAAACTGCAATACATTACATCAGTGTTACAATAATGCCATACAAGGCCCAAGTCTTACAAACTTTCAATAAAAATTACATCAGAGTACAATGAATAATATATAACACTTGGCACTTTCACTTGGATGCTTCTCAAAAATTAATAAATTTACAATAGATGTTACAATGGTACCCAACATATATTACAATTGAAATGAAGTCCACACTTTGCTTCTCTTGCCTTGAGTCCTCCTGAATCCTGTACCTGTAGTTTTGCAATCTAGTACCTATTGAAATGGGGACGTCAGTACATATACTAACATTTTAAGGCTAATGACTAGCAGCGATTCTCAACTTTAAATAAACAGATTGATGAAAAGAGAAACGTGTATATATAATTGATGTGTCAGTGTATGCTATGACTAAGACTCTAATGCAAGATTAACTAATGCAAGGATGCTCTTATTCTAATGCAAGCAAGTCTCCGGAACAGTATGCCACCCATATCAACATACGCCCATAACAAGCCGTTTCTTCATATATAGGGATTTGAACCCGCGCCATAAATTCTACTCTTGTACTCAACCTGTTTTTGAAGATATAGCGTGACTGATGAGGTTACTCTGAAACGGTCTAATCCCACCATTTCGCAGTCATATAGTGGTGTCTCCATTTGCCACTATTTCAAGGCGTAGCAGACCTCACTCAAAAATTTGACGAACGCAGGGTAGGTATCCACAACACAGGTTAGCTCGAAGCATCTCCTGTGGCCCTCTTAGCAGATAGACCGTAGTCTATGGCTTGTTCTCCCTTCTTGATATAGAGCATGACGGAGTTCCGGGGGTCCATCCCCTAGCTCCGACAGAAATCTCTCCCACCCTTATCATGGCACTTTAGAAATTAACAGACAATATATGGATCCCGTGCTCCCAACTCGGGAGAAGGCACAGACCGTATCCCTTTGACAGAAAGGATACAACCAATAATACCATCTAGTGTTGGCCTATAGAACAGGTCGGATCATAAGGTATCACCCTTAATACCAACTCTTTTCCTTCGGCAAAAATGATAATAAATAAGGGTTAAGTAGTAATAGCCATAATTGCTACCCTAACAATGTCACTAACCCTAAACAATCTGAGGGATGACAACAATACTAACACAACATCCAGGGTCTTAAGTAAGACTTCGCAAGATAATTCTACTAGGTACCCAACCTAGACTTAACAGAATCCCTAAGGATCCTGTTCATAGCCTATCGATCCAAGACTCCGGCAATACGAACGTATTTGCATGCTACTGCCCTGAACTTTGACTCCTTTTACACTTCCGGCCCGCGATCAACCTACACCGGTTAAGATCTGATGGTGCACGACGGGTGACTCGTCCACAGTCCACGAGGAGTAAAATAAATACACATCTTGATGGTCGATGGCTCCTAAGGTAATGATATCACCCTAGACGAGCACAATAACTGCGTATTAGCTAATAAGCTACATACGAGAAAAACAACTTATATACGAGCCGACCTGCTACGTATAAGCCAAACGAATTACATACGAGACAACTGGCTATGTATGCGACAATGAATCATATAGAAGCAACCATAAAAGTCTTCTAACAACCTAGAAGCAATTAAACATGCTACTCTTATTAGAATTCAACAAAATTAGACTTTTTAGAAATGTGAGAACATATACTACAACTCTCTAGTTAAAAACTTTCTCAAATTTAATCAATAAGAGGTACAAAAACCTCGAACAATCTAAACAGCGAAGCTTCAGCCAAAATGGCTAGCTGTTGTGACTTGCAAAGGTCATATCTCCTACTCCGCTTATCGGAATCTAACCAAATAGGACATTTGGAAAGGTGAGAAACTCTACTATAACTCTCTAGTTGAACACTTTTTCAGATTTAGTCAATATAAGGTAGAAAAACTTCGAACAATCTAAACAGCGAGTTTTCAGCCAAAAGGCCAGCTGCTGTAATTTTGTAAAGGTCATAACTTCTACCCCGCTTATCGGAATCTAACCGAATAGGATATTTTGGAAAGGGGAGAACATCTACTACAACTTCCTAGCTAACAACTTTCTCAGATTTTCTATGGAATTCAATTCCCCTCTCCTTGAATACAATTTAAGAACAACAAAAGCACAGCCAAAAGTTGAAATTTCTAAAGCTCATAACTTTTGCTATACTTGTTGGAATCTAACAAATTATACTTTCTAGAAAGGGGAGAAAATCTACTACAACTTTCTCAGATTCCTTATGGAATTCAATTCCCCGCTCTTTGAACACAATTTAAGAACAACAAAAGCACAGCCAAAAGCTGAAACTTCCAAAGCTCATAACTTTTGCTATATTTATCAGAATCTAACAAAATTATACTTTCTGGAAAGGGGAGAACATCTACTACAACTTTCTAGTAAACAACTTTCTAAGATTCCTTATGGAATTCAATTCCCCGTTCTTTGAACACAATTTAAGAACAATAAAAGCACAACCAAAAGCTGAAACTTTCAAAGCTCATAACTTTTGATATACTTATCGGAATCTAAAAAAATTATACTTTTTGGAAATGGGAGAACATCTACTACAACTTCCTAGTTAACAACTCTCTCAGATTACTTATGGAATTCAATTCCTCGTTCTTTGAACACAATTTAAGAACAACAAAAGCACAGCCAAAAGCTGAAATTTCCAAGGCTCATAACTTTTGCTATACTTATTGAAATCTAACAAAATTATACTTTCTGGAAAGGGGAGAACTTTTACTATAACTTCCTAGTTAACAACTTTCTCAGATTCCATATGGAATTCAATTCCCTGCCCTTTGAACACAATTTAAGAACAACAAAAGCACAGCCAAAAGCTGAAACTTCCACAGCTCATAACTTTTGCTATACTTATCAGAATCTAACAAAATACTTTCTAGAAAGGGGAGAACATCTACTACAACTTCCTAGTTAACAACTTTCTAAGATTCCTTATGGAATTCAATTCCCCGTTCTTTGAACACATTTTAAGAACAACAAAAGCACAGCCAAAAGCTGAAACTTTCAAAGCTCATAACTTTTTCTATACTTATCGGAATCTAACAAAATTATACTTTCTAGAAATGGGAGAACATCTACTACAACTTCCTAGTTAACAACTTTCTCAGATTCCTTATGGAATTCAATTTCCCGTTCTTTGAACACAATACAAAGACAACAAAGGACAACACAAAACTGAAACTTCTAAAGCTCATAACTTTTGCTATACTTATCGGAATCTAACAAAATTATACTTTCTGGAAAGGTGGGAACATATAATACAACTTTCTAGTTGATTACGTTTTCAGATTCCTTATGGAATTCAATTCTCCGCTCTTTGAACACAGTACAAGAACCACAAAAGACAACATAAAGCTGAAAACTTGTAAAGCTCACAACTTTTGCTATACTTGTCAGAATCTAACAAAATTTTACAATTTGGAAAGGGGAGAACATCTACTACTACTTCCTAGTTAACAACTTTCTCAGATTCCTTATGGAATTCAATTCCCCGGTCTTTGAAAACAGTTCAAGAACCACAAAAGACAGCATAAAGCTGAAAACTTGTAAACCTCACAACTTTTGCTATACTTGTCGAAATCTAACAAAATTATACAATTTGAAAAGGGGAGAACTTCTACTACAACTTCCTAGTTAACAAATTTTTCAGATTCCTTATGGAATTCAATTCCCCACTCTTTGAACACAGTTCAAGAACCACAAAAGACAGCATAAAGCTGAAAACTTGTAAAGCTCACAACTTTTGTTATACTTGTCGGAATCTAACAAAATTATACTTTCTACAAAGGTGGGAACATATAATACAACTCTCTAGTTGATTACTTTTTCAGATTCCTTATGGAATTCAATTTCATGTTCTTTGAACACAGTACAAAGACAACAAAAGCACAGCTAAAAGCTGAAACTTGTAAAGGTCGTAACTTTTGCTATACTTATCGAAATCTAATAAAATTAGCCATTCTGAAAAGGGGAGAGTATCTACTACAACTTTCTAGTTGACCACTTTTCCTGATTCCATAAGGAACTCAAAATCCGGTCCATTGAACACACGCAAAAGTTAACGAAAACAGCAGGTTTTGACAAAAAAACTGAAACTTGTAAAGGTCGTAACTTTTGCTATACTTCTCAGAATCTAACAAAATTGGCCATTTTGGAAAGGGAAGAACATCTACTACAACTTTCTAGTTGACCATATTTTCACATTCCGTAAGGAACTCAAAATCCAGTCCCTTGAATACAAGTCGAATAAACTAAAACAGCAATTTCTTTTTTATGATCGTTGTTTTAGGGAAACGATTTGTTTCAAATTAACCCAGAAAATTCTATAAAAAACATAGCATGATAATAACACATATGAGAACCTCTAAAATTAATTTGGGCTCAAGATTTCAACTTTAGCACAAGTAATTAATTCTAACCGTCTAAACTACAAGATTGAATTTTTAGTGTGTTATTTTGTGTTCTACCACTTCAATCCTTGCATGCCATTTTATTCTAGTCCACATAAGCAATATCCACATGATTTATTCCAAGCTCTTGAATTTATTAGCAATAATAAAAATAATAATAACTAAATCAAACATGAGATGAGAGACCCCCACCCAAAAAGTGTAGGAAGGACTTGTTGTCTCCTCCTTGCTCCTTGTTCTTGCTCCTCTTCAAGAACACTACAAATGAAATGAACCCACTCTTTTTCTTTTTAATTTTGATCTCTCTTTCTTTTCCTTTCTTCTCAATTTGTTTCTAAAATAAAACTAGTAAAAGAGGAAGAAGAATAAGATGAGAAACAGAAGGGATGGAGGAACAAATGAAAAGGGCTTTGCCCTTGGAAATGTGTGGCCGGCCATTTAGTAGGAGTGGGAGAGAGAGAGAGATGTGGTAGAGAGAGAGAGCCACTTGTCTCTCTCTCTCTCTCTCTTGTGGCTCAAAACAATTGGAATCAATTTGCAAATTTAAATTGCAATCAAACCTTAATCCGTTCAATTTCCAAATTTAAATTGCAATCAAATTCTAATCCAATCCTAACCTTCTATCTAATCATGATTGATAAAAAAATAAGAGTTATTTTCCCAAAATCACATACTACATGATTTCGTACAAACGTACGAAATCGATACAGTACATGTACGTACCTATATCTGTCTATACAGATAATTTTTATTAGTTAAAACGAATAATATCTATAAAAAATATTTTAATTAAAAAAAATAATAAAAATATTTTTATTACCGGCTCGGAAGATTTCAGTACCAATTTGATACAATACAGATGTATACAGACTGGTATATACATATAGATAATGTTTATTAACAAAACCGGGTTATATCCACCAAAAATATTTCAATTCTGAAAATAATAATAAAACAATAATTTTTAATATCAGCTCGAGATTTTACAGACATTTTCTCAAAAATGCATTTTACAGATTTTGTACAAGTGCACAAAACTGATACAATACATATATGTACTTACTAGTATATATATCCAGATAATGATTATTAATAAAAACTAAGTAATTTCTATAAGAAATATTTTAATTTTAAAAAAAAATAATTATACAAATATAATATCTGACCGGGATATTACATGTAGTAACCATGTGGTAAAAATTTTGGACGCCTGAAGTGCTACCTAGATAGAATTAAATACAAGAGTTGAGAATAACATGATCACCTACATATTCCTGTTACCTGTACATGTTACCTGACATCTGTTATATGTTTACTTGCATGCATGATACCTGTTATCTGTCACATGTTACATGCACCCTGTTATCTCATCACATTACTTGACATATGTCACATGTTAGCTTGAGTCCCATCTAGCTATCATTAGCATGTCCCATCTTCACATGTCACATGTTACATGCATGATACCTGTTACCTGTCACACAACTTTAGCCAAATCTGTTGCTTAAATTGTGGTCAAGACAATTGTCTTGAGAACACCAACTACTCTGAGGATGCTTGTGCTAATGATTGCGAGGTTTGAAGACATGATTTCCTCGAATGCTTCTAATTTTGCTTATTTAGTACATGATTTGCAGAATTACAATGAATATACTGCCATTGATGTTACTGACCTCTTTCAACAAGTGATCTAACATCTAATGCCCTATTTACAATAGGAGGGGGTCGAGATATGATATTTCTATTGTTGGGGAAGACATTCTTATCAACTGAGTAGGCTGATCATAGTGAGTCGAAAGCATAAACCATGATACTATTTCTTGGAATATGAATGATTTTTTCCCAGAATGTCGAGCTCATAATGGGTGTAATCCCTATATGTCGAGATGCTCCAAGGGATAAGTTGTGAATCACCAACTACTTTCAAGTGGCTTAACTCCTACGAATTGTTGACCCTTAGCCCAAAATATTGTTCTCAATTATATATCCTTCTTCTGAAAGTCAATTTATAAATTAAGTATTATGATTTTCCTTGTGATGTCATGGCTTCATTTACTGTGTTTCCTGGATAGATCCAATTTCCATCAAAATATAAGAACTAAAGCTTTTTGTTGGATGGTCTTTTGCTTCATCTTGCCATTGGACTTCTCTACAATGAACTAAATGCTATTTGGATAAGTAATATCCAGCTGGTTGGAATTTGATGGTTTGTTACCAGTTTACCGTGACAAATGGGAATACAAAACTTCAATGGTATAGAGAGGCCAATGCAAAATAATAACAAATATGCAAGGAAAGAGAGAAAAAGATGAGGAGCAATAGCAATATTATTTGACGGACATCAATGACTGGCATGTACTTGTCATTGCTCCATTATTTATGGTTGCTTCATTTGAAGCTCTGTAACCATAAGATCAAATTCGACGGTAAATTTCCTTAAAACAAAAACAAAAACAAAAACAAAAACAATACAATAGCAAAAAAACATACAGAAAGTAAAAAATAAAACTTGTTGAGTGCAGACAAACAAAAGTATATAACCTTGATAAAATTCTGTACATACTTTAACAAATATGTACCAAAAAATATAATGGAGGGAGACAAACAATAAATGTCAGAGATTATTTTGGTTCAGTTACTGGAACGAACGATTGCCCACCACCAGGGCCGGTCCTGAGATATTTTAGGCCCTAGGCGAAAAATAAAATTGGGGCCCTTTATAGACATGCAAGTATTTTTATATATATTAATAAAATATAATATAACGGCGAGGATCATAAAAATAATACTCAGAAAAATAAAGATTACCTTTGTTTTACTTTATGACATCAAATACTCCATAATTTTTATTGAGCATAGTGACAGCGACTCTTGCACCTGCAACAAAAATAAAATAAAATAAAAAAAATAAAATCAATCACATCTCATCTAAAATGTTTTCTTCTTGCATTTTTAGAAGCAAAATTATCAATTATATGTTCAACCTCAATATTTTTCAACATATTTTTTTCAATACTCAAAATTGCTAATCCATTTAACCGATCTTGTGTCATAGTTGTTCGTAAATAAGATTTTAATAATTTTAATTTTGAAAAGCTTCTCTCCGCAAATACCACGGTCACCGGTACAGTCAACGAAATCCTATAAGCAACCAAAATATTTGGAAACATATCCATTTTTTGCAAACTCCATAATTTTAATTGAATGCCATGGTTTATCTGTTTCATATGCTTCACTTGGTAGCATTTCTTGCAATATTTGTAATTCTAAAAAACAATAAACCCAAATTGAGACTTTAAGTTTCCATCTTTCTACTGATAACAAATTGATGGAAGGCGACAAATTGATAAACGTCAACAGTATTTGAAAATTTAAATGTACCTGCTAAGTGCTAATCCATATCGTTAACAGAGGTTGATTGAGTGAGCTAAATGTACCATCTTTGACTAGGTATTTGAAAATTTAACTGAAAACTTGGAATTGGGATCTTCTTATAGTTTAAGTTTCTATGAGAATTGCTGAAAGATGTTCCTACTGTTTAAAATAGTACATTGCATCTTAGATTTACTTACACATTCAGTGTCTGTGTTCTTTTCTACGAATTCACCTTTTGTCAATTCTGCACAAGCGGAAATGGTTAACCTTAGGTCCTTATGAAGCAAGAAGAGGTTTGATTGTTTTTACCAATTTTCAATACTTTGCAAGGTAAAGAAGAAAACCACTTTTGATACTGACTAGATTCTGAACATACTACTGATTCTTCATCTGCAAATTGCCCATTCACAGAAACTAATGATTTTTCATTTGCTAATCCATGTACTTCGAGCATTTCTCAGAAACGACTGTTTAGGACTATGAAAATTTTAGACTGGTCTCTTTGTAAGTTATAATATTCAATAATTCAAATGTCTTCATCATGTGATGGCAGTGATGCTAAACTATATATACATACATAGGCTGGAGAATTCTCAAAGTATACTTCAGAACTGGTTGTGCTAACACATTTGTGTCACTGTCTTTTCCAATGAGAAATTGATGATAATTATAATATAGTGTGAGACAACAAATGATACTTAATATGAGAAAATGAGTACACTGGGTATTCTAATCATCAAGTGAAAGATACAAAGTTTTTTTGACTGCATTACTGAAATACCAGAGCTATATCTTTACAGATGGTAAAATTGATAATCATGTAACTTGCTGAACATACTTAACATGTTGAATATTTCAAGAGATGAAATTAGGATAGAAAATTTTCCAATTGCTGTGAATCGAAAGTAATGATTGTAGCTTGAGCCATTGACATTTAGCATCTAATTGTTGATGGTATCATAGAAAAAATAACAAGAAAAAAAACATGCCAAAGAGTAAGTAAGTTTACCTAAGATGTAACTCTCAAACAGGAATGACCGAATGAGGTACTGCAGTAGAAACTAGAAACAGGAACAAAAATGAGGTGTAGGAAGATGAAGAGGTGCAAAGGTGCATGCCATATGTTGAGAATTTTTTTTTTTTGAAGATGAAGAGGCGCAGGAAGATGAAGAGGCTCAAAAAAAATTATTTCTGTGAAGATGAAGAGGCTAAAAAAATGGTAAATGCACAGTTCACGACAATTGTATTATCACTACAAACTGGGGATGACTTATTTAAATTAGAACCATCTTTGGATGGATTGGGATTCGGTTTTTTTACTGTGAAGATGAAGAGGCTAAAAATTTTTTTGGGCCCCTCCCTAAAGTCGGGCCCTGGGCAGGTCGCCCAGCTAGACCTGGGCCAAGGCCGGCCCTGCCCACCACTATACTCAAATGCGTCATTGTTATCTTTCTTTCTCGTCGACAGCATTTCACTATAAAGATCAATTGAACCATTTTTGAGCTTGCGAACTAGAGATCGAGTTTGAGAACAATCCCTCATTTTGGAGCATTGCCTCTATTTCCTTATGCAACCCCGTTTTCGCCAATTCATATTCTTGAATATTTTCTGTATTTTGATAAATTCATTTTGTTTTTAAATTCATTTTAGATTTTCTATTAAAATATTTTCTAATCGAAAATTCTATTTATTTCGAATAATGATGTATTTAGTTTTATTTTCTATTCCTAATTGATCGACTATTTATATTTGAGCTTAAATCAAATGGATTATTACTATTTGGATTATTTTAATTAATTTGTTAAAACCAAATCTTATTTTATTATTATTATTATTATTATTATTATTATTATTATTATTATTATCTTCAGTATTATTGTTGTTATTTCTATTATTATTATTATTATTATTATTATTATTATTATTATATTTTTTTTTGTAAAGCCCATTGATTTTAATCTATCTTGTATCATTATTTATTAATATGAAGCCCATCATCTAAAGCCCAATTCTATAATCATTCTATTTGCATTATTTATTAATATATAACTAGAGCCCAACCTTATATTTTTGTCTTTGTATTATTTATTAATATTGGAAGCCCAAACCAGTTTGATTTTTATTATTATTATTATTATTATTATTATTATTATTATTATTATTCTTATTATTCTAAAAGCCCAATTTTAGCCCACATTCAAATTAATTT
This sequence comes from Hemerocallis citrina, assembly GCA_017893485.1. NCBI lineage: Eukaryota > Viridiplantae > Streptophyta > Magnoliopsida > Asparagales > Asphodelaceae > Hemerocallis > Hemerocallis citrina. The sequence goes on along the minus strand of CM030359.1, from coordinate 53,392,995 downwards.
GATTATTTTATGAAGAAGACAAATATGGAACCCAAATCCTAGTCTACCCTAAATCCATTAACCCAATTCTCCCCCTAATCGCTTTTGACCAGATCAAACCCTCAACTGCATATCTCCCCGTATCTCCTGATTCTTCTCTCAGTTCTCCCACTCTCCTCTGTAACAGCCAATCATCCCCATTATTTTCTCCATAATCCCACTAATCTCACTTTCCATATTAATTAATCAATTAATCTCTAATTAAACCCCTCACAACAATAACATATCCGTTTCTTAATCAACTCCTTCTCCCAGATCTCTCCCGAAAATCCGTATCTACCCATCTCTCCTTCCTCTTCGTTCTCTCCTTCCTTTCCGTTCTCACCTTCTCACCCTACCCTAACCCATCAGCTTCTCCTTCCTCTCGCCTCCCCGTCGCCCCACCTCAGCCGCCGCTCTCCTCACCCGTCGCTCCACCTCCTCCTTCTTTGCCCTAAAAAACTCAAAAACCAAAAAAACAACTCTCATCTGAGCTTGGGGGGCAGCCGGCTGGCTAGAGTTTCGTCGCCGTCGCCCCCCCCCTCTCCCTGCTTCCTCTCAACCTCTCCCTCCCAACTCTCAACTTCTCTTTCCCTCTAATTTTGTTTTCCCCCAAATCCTTACTTTAGGCTTTCGGAATCCGGCTGTCAAATGGGGCCTCCTCCGGTGTGCGACGGCGAAGGTCGAGCGCACGGCATCTTTGGCAGGGCCGAAGGTGCCGCGCGGGGTGTTAGTCGCCGGTTGTGATTGTGGTTGTCATCGGTTGTCATTTGGGTCGACGCAGAGCGCAGCGGTGACACCGGTCGTCAATTTGGGGTATTCTCTGGTGTTGGAGAGGGATGCGACGGCGAGGGTCGAGAGTGCCACATCTTTGGTGGGACCGAAGGTGTCGCGCGGGGTGCTGTTCGCCGGTCGTGATTGTGGTTGTCAACGGTCGTCATTTGGGGTCGGCGCAGAGCGCAGCGGTGCCACCGGTCGTCATTTGGGGTCGACTCTTGTGTCGGAGAGGGATGCAACAGTGACGGTCGAGAGCGCCGCATCTTTGGAGGGGCCGAAGGTGCCGCGCGGGGTGTAGTTCGCCGTTCTTGATTATGGTTGTCGGACGAGCTACCGAGGGCTGGTGTCATCGGGGATGGCGGCGCAGATCGCAGCGGTGCTCGGACTGGTTGAGTCGGGCTGGTGGCGGGAGCACTGCCTAGCGCCAGCGTGGAGCGGCGAGCGGTGAACTACATGGATAGTCGGGACTGTCGTGGAGGCATGTAGGGAGGTCGGGGAGAGAGAGGGGGAGGGGGATTTTTGATTTGGGAGTGTGGCGGTTGAGGGGAGATTTGAATTTCAAATTGAGTTTTGAAATTTGAGTTGACGCAATGGAGTCCCTAAGATCCAAATTGGTCCCTAATATCCAAATTACAACCGACTTACAATTAGCAACAAAATGTATCCTAGTTGGTGTAGGCGACGATTGTTGGGCAACTTTATAGTTTGGGTTCTACTTTGACCTTGGTTGGTTAAAGTGAGGGGTGCCTTTGGTTCTTTCATGTCAGAGGGCTCGCAGGGGTCAGGTGCGATATCTACCCTCGTTGCGAGGTTGCAGTGAGAGTCATCGAGGGTGAAGCGAGGGAATGAGAACGAGGACTCAATCTTGACATGAAGTTCTCAGATTGGTAGAGTGCTTGCGGGGTCTCTAATATGGTGCTTACGCTTGTCGTATGGGTCACTGCTGGGGGCGACGAGGGAGAGCGTACGATAGTTGGAGAGGGGCGTACAAGCGAGGGACTGAGTGAGAGAGTGAGCCCAAATTGGCACGAGAAAGTTATTCTGGTGGGGGTGGCCGATAAACAGGACTAGATTTCGTTGCATTTTTGTTTGTTGGTTGGGGTGTATGAATTCCAGAACCCAGCCTGTTGGGATCTGAACTTCATAAGCCTTATTTTTGGTTGTTTGTTTTGTTAAACTTTTTAATGAAACACGGGGGAGGGGGGGGCAATTGCCAACCTTTTACGATAAAAAAAATTAAACCCCTCACTCTCTTTTTCCCTGACTCTCTCTCTCCCTGACACCCTCCTTCTTCTTCTCTGATCGATCCCGAACCCAACTCGCCTCCCCTCCGAGCGCCCCCATCGCCACCCTGCTCCATCCTCGCCACTCATCGACGCCCTACCCTGAGCGCCGCCCTTGACTGTTGCATCCATCCTTTCTCGCTCGCCTCGACCACCGCACTTTGAAATCTTCCCCGAGAACCCACCTCGCCACTGTCACCATCACAGCAAGCCCCGAATGCCTCTCGGCCTCCTCGCTGCATCCCGCTGCCCCTGCACACCGTCGATAGCCTGCTCCTCCAGCCCACTGCCACCATCGTAGTGCACCTGCCACCGTCGCATTGCCATTGCCGTTTGCTGTGTTGCCGTTGTTGTCGATTTTGCTATGTTGCTTTGCTGTTGGGAGCTTTTGCTGTTCTTGCATTCTTGCTGTTGTGATTGCTTGCATGTAGTGTGCACGTGCTTTGCGGGTACGTGCGTTGCACGTATTGTTGCCGTCGGGATCCTAATCCTGTTATTCTATTAACTACCGGATAATCGTCTATAAGGCAAGTCACTTTTCTCTCTCGAATCACTATTGTATCGTATTTGAGATTTTATTGAATTTCCGCAAGTAGATCCTAATTGTTCATCGTATTGTTATATCGTTATCTTTCGTCGAGTATATTGAGGGTTTACACGAGCTAACCCAAAATATTCTTGACTTCGTGCCATTATTTACTCTAAAATATCAAATCTTCCTTGCATTCATGTAGTATTGATAATAGAAGTTATTCACACATGACACCGCACAAATAAAACTATTGTAGAATTGATTATTAGGTTGTTGTGCTTGAATGATTGATTGATGCCTCATTGGTATTAAACTAGTGTATGGATGTATTCTTCATTGTGTTTACCATGTCATTGTGTTTACCATTCTGAATTTAAGATTTGTTAAATATTGAATTGAAGCTCATCATGTTTAGATCGCTTTTTATGTCGAACCCTGATTTTTCACCGTCTGCCTAAAATTTGTGATACATTTTGACCCAGTATTTGACTTCAAAATTATAGCTTTCTAAACAAAAATTGTAGCCCTGTGTTTCTAGTTTCCAGAACATCTAAAATATTTGAATTCCGAGTTTTATTGTAAGAGTTATGGTATTTTTATTAGTGCTGCCTTTTTACTTCTAGAATTTCTGATTCATGTATTTCTTCATGTTTAAGTTATTAAAAAGCTAAGTTAATGTTAGAATATTGCCTTAATAAATTCCAGACTATTAGTTAACATGATTAGGAATTAAATGTATATTTTTGATGATTTAAAGTTTGGTTTTTTATTGATTTTACTAATGTAACAACTAAATGTCGATTTTCAGTCAGAACATATAATCAGTAAAGAATGATATAATTCACCTATCTATTGTTATCGGATTTTGTATTTTAAATATGCGTTGGAACCGGACAGGAGTCTACTTTCTAGAACTTTTGACAGATCCAGTTTTAGATTTCTATAGCAGCGGGAAACTTGATTTTGGTACAGTAACCTATTGTTGTCCAGAATTGTATTTCCATATTTTCTTAATATAATTATATATATATATCGTTATATTGAATGGATTGAAGTGTATAAATTGTATTGCATGATCTTAATATACCATTGTCACCATTCTAATTGTCCCATTCTAATTGATCGTCCTATTTTTACTTCTATTGATACAATCGTTTATCGAATTTCTCTAACATTGCATAATGTATTGATTGCATCGATAAAATGTTTAACAAGCCGGGCTTTAAGGGTGATTTAAGTAGTTGACAATATAGAGAATATACTTGAAGGAGGGGCCCGAATTTCCCTAAATATTATTATCGGCTATTGTTTTATCGATTGATTGTGGCTTACGATGGTAACTCAATCTATCGTGTATTGTATCGTTGCCGAATTATCGTATCATGCATTGAATATTGAATCGTATTTATTGAATATTGATAATCATTGTCGGGTACATGATCTATAGAGTACACCACTTAGGTCTAAACGATATTTGATTGTATGTATGGAACATGTGGTATGAGATGCAGTAGTACATGCATTAGTTAGGCTAAAACTTAATAGACTTAAGAATTGACACAATATTGACATTGCATGTTCAACAATGTCATTGCTATTGATATTGAACATTGTTATTGATATTGACATTAGCCATTGAGTATTGATATCGAATATTGAAATATCGTTTATTGTTATACCTATCGCATTGTTACCATTGATATTGATTTTGCTATTGTCCATTGTTAATGATTCCTACTATTTTATTGAATTCATCGTTATACCGTATTTTCATTGTTCATTTCTTTCTCTACTTGTTGTCCATGACTTGCTCTAAGGATAATTTTTCTCCTCTTTTTAGATGAGGTATTTACAGGTGATCAAGGAGAGTTACCTGCAGTACTTGGAGAATAGTCTTTCTGATAATTTATTGCTTTCTAGATTGATCGTTATTTTATTGGACTTCTTGTATTGAGTTTTATTAACATTGTATTATGGGCTTTTGACCCGGAGATTGTTATTTTGTTTCCAGATGTTGGATTATCGTATTTGGTTATTTCATCTTTTATTCCAGGTATTGTTATTCATGTGATTGTTCTTATTGCATGCGTGGTTGTATCTATCTTGTTATATTGTTTTGTTGAATAATAACATCTTATGGATGATGCAAGTCATCCGCTGGGTCAATGTCACGCACTTGTGTTCCGTGTTTTTGAGAAGCGGGGCGTGACACCTTCAGAACTTCATTCATTGTAGGGCGGCTTGAGGCTGATTCCTCCACACATTGCATGGCCAACTCTACAAACCTTCTGAACCTGGAAGGTTTGGTGCATTACGTATTGCAGGATCCATTATTTCAGTCAGGCCATAATTGTGATCGTTTCCATCCATCGCCATCCTCACCTCACGAACAATATACTTGCATTTCTCTATTGATGTGTCGAATTTATATGCAAATATTTGTACTCATTTACCTATTAAAATGGCTTGTTTTCGCTGATATTGTCTATAATTCATCTTATTTCTATATGATTTTATTTAATTAATTATTTTTGAAGAAATAATATTTTTGATGCAAAAAGTAAAGAATTGGTGAAAAAATCAACAAACAAAGTAAACCAATTGATTTATCAATTTTATTGTTTTGTTGAGTTAAAATTGCGACAAATAATTTGTAAAAGGATTTTTATACGCGAATTTGATTTATAGTTAGTTTAATTAATTTTAAACTAATTAATTTTATTTTATTTAAAAATCCTAATTTTTCGTATTATTTTGTGTACGCAGAAGCACGTGGTGGCAGAAAAGGCAGAAAAGAAGGAAAGAGAAACAAATAAAATTCTGCATTATAAAAGGAAGGAAATAAAGGAAGAGTGTGGACTTTTATGCAAAAGTGCAAACCCTAAGCTCCTCTTCCGTTCTCTATAAATACAAATCTAAGGGAGAGAAAGGGGGTAAGAGGTGACGGCTGACTTAAATAAAATATAAAAAAAAAAAACAAAACAAAACAAAAAGTAAGAGAGAGAGAGGAAGCAGCACGACGGCTTCTTCATCGTCTCTCTCCGCGTGTAGACTGAAGCAAAGGACGACTACTTTTTCCATCCTTGCGTGCGCATCGAAACTGACAGCGACAGCAGGTGGGATCAGACACCTGCTGTTTCTTCTTTTTCTTCGTTCTGACGTGGGACCAGAAGGGCGACAAGACAGCGCGGAAGCAACCCGACGTCGACAGCACTTGACTTGACATCTGACGTGACAGCAGGTGTCTGGTCGTGCACTCGGTGGACAGACGAGCGACAGGCGGCTCTGACGCGTTTACTGGCGTGCTGACGTGGCGGTGCGAGTTTCAAGGCTTTTGGGTTCGGTATTTTTTAGACAGGGTTGCATACATAATTTTTATTTTAATTTTTGTGTACTTCTTCTTTAAATATTTGTAGATGCAACCTGAACATTTTATTTATTGCAAATCGAACATGAGCTGAATATATTGTTCTAGAGGCTAAGATGTAGCCGAGTTTTGTAGAACACAAATTTTAAATTTCTTTATTACTCTATTTTTCCTGATTGTGTTTTTAATTTTTATTATTTATGCGTACAACATGGTGGATAGACATTTGTATGATTTTTTAAATCATAAAGAGACCGAATAGGTGATTTGTGATTAATAAAAATTAAAGACCGTATATTGGAGGACGTGACCGTTAAGAAATCCAATTTCTCAATTAATAATTTGGTGGATAGACGAATGATTAATTGAGAATATTTTTTAGACTACGTTGATAGAGTGGTTAATATCTTTAGGATTTTGGTCGACAATTGGGAAAGATAATATTTTTATCTATAAGGAATTATAATTTGTGTGTGTGATAAACGAGGTGAACCAAGAGCCCTAGAACTATTTTTATCATTAATAAAGTGAAAGAGCTTCAAAGTTTCACAGCCCTCTCCCTCTTCACCAATTTAGTTAGATTTAGTTAGATTGATTTAATTTAGTAATTTTATCCTTATAAAATTTGACCTTCCAAATAGTGATTCATCTAGCGATATCGGTACTCAGTAAAATATCTAGTCCCTGTGGGTTCGACACTCTACTCATCTATCTATATTACTTGTGCGATTTTGTCCACTTGCAAATATCAACATCAAGTTTTTGGCGCCGTTGCCGGGGACTAGTTATTCTTTTATTGATATTGAAAAATTGCTAGATTATTGCTAATTTGGATTCTTTGTAATTATTCATTTTTTTATTTTATTTTATTTTATTTATTTTATTTTTTTATTTTACATCTTTTCTTTACTAACTTTACTTTTATTTATTTATTTATTTTATTTTTATTTGTATTTAGTTTTTCCATTTTTATATTTCAGGACTTAGGATTTTTTTTTTATTTTAGTTTTTAGTTTTCTATTTATTTTATTTTTATTTTATTTTATTTATTTTTTTCTGTTTATTTTCTTTTTCTGTTTCTTTTTTTTCGTTTGGGCTTCTTTTATCAAATCGAAACATGTAAAAAAAAATAATTAAAAAAAAAAAAAAACGATCAGAACATTAAATGGAGTGTTGATGATAAGAACATTAAATGCAGAATATAAAGAGGGGAGTTTTTTTAGAACATTAAATGATTCTTATAAAGTGGCATCATTCCTGGTTGGTAGGTTGAAATAAACATTTTGATTGATTGATTCTTGTCATATCAGAACATTAATAAAAAATAATAATAATAATAAAAAAAAAAAAAAAAAAAAACGAAACAGAGCACATGAAAATTTCGCCTTGGATTGATTGAAAAATTTCGCAGGGTACGTCAGCTGAGCAGCCTGGTTCTCCTCGAATCGCGTGCGCTGTTTCTCTCTCTTCCCTGGTTTCTTTCGACACGCAAGAGAAGAGAGAGTTGAGTACAACTGGGTATCCTGGTTGGCAAGAGTGAAAATTTTTTTTGATCAGAGCATTAAATGAGAAACTGGATGAATGAAATTTTTTTTTTAGCACACCGCTGTCACGTCAGGTTTTGGGTGAATTATTTTTGTATTATTTTATGCCGTACCTGATGCGAGTATGAATGAAAAATTTCATCATCAGACCTTTTACCCATTATTAAGAGGCTTTCATATTATTCTATAACAGCACCTCTTTATTCTTTTGACTTATTTATTTTTTTTATTTGTTTTTCAGGGTTTAGGTGTGTATGCCCAGATCTCATCCATTGGAACCTATACTTTTTGATCCAGAAATCGAAAGGACCTTACGACAAATTAAAAAGCAGAAAAAAATCTCTTTATCCATGGCAAACGAAGAAAACAAAGCTTTGAGGGATTATGCAATGCCCTCAGTTAATGGAACCTTACCAAGCATAACAAGGCCTGCAGTTGAAGCAAATAATTTTGAAATTAAACCATCAATCATTCAGATGGTTCAGCAGAACCTTCAATTTGGAGGATTACCACATGATGACCCAAACACTCACATCACAAACTTTCTTGAGATATGCGACACCTTCAAATTCAATGGAGTTTCTAATGATGCCATTCGACTTAGACTTTTCCCTTTCTCACTTAGAGATAGGGCAAAGTATTGGTTGAATTCTTTACCACAGGGAACTATTACAACTTGGGAAGGTTTAGCACAGAAGTTTTTGACAAAGTACTTTCCCCCAGCAAAAACAGCAAAGTTAAGAAATGACATCACCACATTCACGCAACATGAGACGGAGTCATTATATGATGCATGGGAGAGGTACAAAGATCTACTAAGGAAGTGTCCTCATCATGAGCTTCCAAAGTGGCTACAGGTACAAACATTCTATAACGGTTTGGGGGCTACAAATCGATCCATGGTAGATGCAGCAGCTGGAGGTGCTTTAATGAGCAAGACTCATGAAGCAGCTTATGACCTTTTAGAAGAAATGGCATCCAATAATTATCAGTGGTCCTCAGAAAGAACAGTGCAAAGAAAAGTGGCGGGAGTTTTCGAACTTGACCCTATTTCTAATTTAAATGCAAAAATTGATATTTTATCTAAGCAAATAGGGAATATGAATGTTAATGCTATTCAATCTAATATCATTTGTGATTATTGTGCAGGAGCTCATTCTAGTGCAGATTGCCAAGTGGGGAACCCTTTTGCGCCATCAAATGCAGAACAAGCAAATTATGTGTCAAATTTTCAAAGGCAAAATAACCCTTATGCAGGCACATACAATCCAGGATGGAGAAATCACCCCAATTTTTCTTGGAACAATAATCAAGGAGGAGCTAGACCACAACAAAATTTTCAACAACAAGAAAAGAAGCCAGCATTAGAAGAAGTGCTCAAGCAATACATGCAAAAGACAGATCAAGCAATTCAAAATATTGCAAATTCAACTTCGGCTTCCATCCACAATCTCGAGGTACAAATTAGTCAAATTTCTAACATTCTTAATGAAAGAGCTGCAGGAACTTTACCAAGCAACACAGTTGTAAACCCAAAGGAGCATGTGAAGGCAATAACACTTAGAAGTGGGGCAACAATTGGGCAGCCACAAATCAAAAATATAGAACAAGATGTGGATGAAAAACAATGTGAGAATGAACAAACAATGGAAGAACAAACGCAGCAAAAAGGAGAATCAAGCCAAACCATTTCAGGGAAGTTAAATTCTAACACTTGTACAAATTCTCCTTATGATCAACCTATTCCTTTTCCACAAAGACTTAAAAAGAATAAGCTTGATAATCAATTTGCAAGTTTTTTAAATATTTTCAAGCAATTGCATATTAATATTCCTCTTATTGAAGCTTTAGAACAAATGCCTAAATATGCTAAATTTTTGAAGGACATTCTTTCAAACAAGAGGAAGCTAGAAGAGCATGAGATGGTGATGTTAACTGAAGAAAGTAGTGCAATTTTGCAAAAAAAGCTACCACCTAAACTTAAAGATCCAGGGAGTTTTACAATTCCTTGCACCATTGGAAATTCTCCTTTTCATAAAGCACTATGCGATTTAGGAGCGAGTATTAATCTCATGCCATATTCTGTTTTCATGAAACTAGGTATTGGAGAAGCAAAACCTACAACAATTTCCTTGCAATTGGCGGACAGATCAATCAAATATCCACGAGGGATTGTTGAAGATGTTTTGGTGAAAGTTGACAAATTCATACTTCCAGCTGATTTTATTGTACTTGACATGGAGGAAGATGAACAAATTCCTTTGATTTTGGGGAGACCTTTTCTTGCAACAGGGAGAACATTGATTGATGTGCAACAAGGTAAACTTATTCTAAGGGTTGACGACGAACAGGTAACATTTGATGTATTTAAATCCATGGAGTTTCCCTCAGAAGTTCATGCATGCTTTCTAGTAAGTGAAGTCATGGAAGAAACACATTTGGATGAAATTGCTAAATTACATTTAGAAGAATGCTTAACGAATTCAGAAAAACTTGAATTAGAAAATGAAGAGATTTGTGATTATGATAAAAATTTGGAAGATACACCACTCATTTTTTCAGCACCACAACAACTTGAGCTTAAACAACTCCCATCGAGTTTGAGGTATGCATTTTTAGGCCAAAACTCCACTTTTCCTGTTATTATCAATAATTCTTTGAATGATTTTGAAGAAGAAAACTTGTTGAGAGTTTTGAGAAAACATAAAACTGCCTTGGGATGGAACATTTCTGATATAAAAGGGATTAGTCCTTCAATTTGCATGCATAAAATTCTAATGGAGGATAATTTTAAACCTATTGTGCAGCCACAGCGAAGATTAAATCCATCAATGCAAGAAGTGGTGCATAAGGAGGTAGTGAAGCTTTTGGATGCAGGTATCATTTATCCAATTTCAGATAGTGCATGGGTAAGTCCTATACATGTTGTACCAAAGAAAGGAGGAATAACTGTGGTAAAAAATGATAATAATGAACTAATACCAACAAGAACAGTCACGGGATGGCGAGTATGCATAGATTATCGAAGACTAAACGATGCAACTAGAAAAGATCATTTTCCATTACCTTTCATTGATCAAATGCTTGAAAGACTTGCAGGCCATTCTTACTATTGTTTTCTTGATGGGTATTCGGGGTACAATCAAATTGCCATAGCACCAGAAGATCAAGAAAAGACAACCTTTACTTGCCCATATGGAACTTTTGCATATAGAAGGATGCCTTTTGGTCTTTGTAACGCCCCAGCCACATTTCAACGCTGCATGATGTCCATTTTTTCGGATATGGTTGAGAAATTTATTGAAATTTTCATGGATGATTTTTCAGTTTTTGGTAATTCATTTGATGATTGTTTATCTAACTTATCTTTGGTTTTGCAGCGTTGCGAGGAAACAAATTTGGTTCTAAATTGGGAGAAATGTCATTTTATGGTAAAAGAAGGAATCGTGTTAGGCCACAAAATTTCCTTCAAGGGAATTGAAGTGGATCGTGCTAAAATTGATGTCATTGAAAAGCTACCACCACCAACCAATGTTAAAGGAGTGAGAAGTTTCTTGGGTCATGCAGGATTTTATCGAAGATTTATAAAAGATTTTTCTTTAATCACTAAGCCTCTTTGCAAACTTTTAAATAAAGACACACCTTTTGATTTTTCTCATGATTGCTTGAATGCTTTTGAAACATTGAAAAATAAATTGACTTCAGCACCTATTATGATTGCACCAGATTGGAATTTGCCTTTTGAATTAATGTGTGATGCTAGTGATGTGGCAATAGGTGCTGCTTTAGGGCAAAGAAAGGATAAATTTTTTCACACAATTTATTATGCAAGTAGAACTTTAACAGAAGCACAGCTTAATTATGCTACTACTGAAAAAGAATTATTAGCTGTTGTATATGCTTTTGACAAATTTCGATCTTATTTGATAGGTTCAAAGGTGGTTGTGTACACGGATCATTCAGCCTTAAAATATTTGCTTGCAAAGAAGGAAGCCAAACCTCGATTGCTTCGTTGGATCTTACTTTTACAAGAATTTGATGTGGAAATAAAAGACAAAAAAGGTGTGGAAAATGTGGTGGCTGATCATTTATCTCGCATTGAACCAAAAGATGAACAAAATTTGCAGGTTACACCAATCAATGAAGAATTCCCAGATGAGTATTTAATGATGATACAAACTCCTCCATGGTATGCCGACATAGTAAATTATTTGGTATCAAAAATTCTACCTCCTGATTTTACTTATCAACAACAGAAGAAATTTTTCTCTGACTTAAAATATTATTTTTGGGAAGAACCTTTCTTATTTCGCCATTGTGCAGATCAAGTAATAAGGAGATGTGTGCCTGAAGAGGAAATGGAAAGCATACTCAAACATTGTCATACTTTGGAATGTGGTGGCCATTTTAGTGGAACAAAAACAGCAGCAAAAATCTTACAATCAGGATTCTTTTGGCCCTCAATCTTTAAAGATGCTTTTAATTTTGTTAAATTATGTGATAATTGCCAAAGGGTGGGAAATATTTCTAGGAAACATGAGATGCCCCTAAATAATATTTTAGTGATTGAATTATTTGATGTTTGGGGGATAGATTTTATGGGTCCTTTTCCATCCTCATTTTCTAATAAATATATTTTGGTTGCTGTAGATTATGTCTCCAAGTGGGTGGAAGCTGTTGCACTACCAACAAATGATGCAAGAGTAGTGGTGAACTTCATTAGAAAAAACATCTTCGCACGATTTGGAGCTCCAAGGGCAATTATTAGTGACGGAGGAACACATTTTTGCAATCGTCAATTTAATGCTTTGCTTGCTAGATATGGAGTTACTCATCATGTGGCCACACCATATCATCCTCAAACAAGTGGCCAAGTGGAGGTTTCAAATAGAGAGTTGAAGCGAATACTTGAAAAAACAGTGAATATGGCACGAACAGATTGGGCAAGAAAATTGGATGATGCATTATGGGCCTATAGAACGGCATTTAAAACACCAATTGGAATGTCCCCATATAGATTGGTGTATGGTAAGGCATGTCACTTACCAGTTGAACTTGAGCATCGCGCTTATTGGGCAATAAAGACACTAAATTTTGACATGAAAGATGCTGGTGAAAAAAGAATATTGCAAATAAATGAGATGGATGAGTTTCGCAATGATGCTTACGAAAATGCCAAGATCTATAAAGAAAAAACTAAACGATGGCACGATAAGCATATTTTGAAAAGAGAATTCAAGGAAGGGGAGAAAGTATTGCTATATAATTCAAGATTTAAACTTTTTCCAGGAAAATTGCGATCTAGGTGGACGGGTCCATTTGTTGTCACACGAGTGTTTCCATATGGCACAATAGAAATTTATGATGAGCAACAAGGGACATTCAAGGTGAATGGACAACGGTTGAAGCCATACATGGATAGTGAAGTTGGCAAGGAAATCATGCACATCGAGAAGGCCAAACAATGATGAAAAGATGAAGAAAGTCTGGCTGAAGACTTAAAACTTAGCGCTTCTTGGGAGGCAACCCATGTTTTCTTTTATTGCATTCAGTTTTCATTTATCTTTTAGTTTATTTTAATTTAATTTTTGATTTTATTTTGTAGGATTGCATCAATTTTGAAAGTCGCCAAACGGAGCTGTTTTGAACACCTGCATTGATGGCTGTTTTTGAGCAGCATAAAGTCAGAATCTGGAAAACTGATTCAAAGAGAAGTTGTAGACAATTGTCTTAGCTTTCCAGCAAAAAACAATTCAGCCCATTTCGACATCTACAGCTCCAGATATCGCCAAAATACTGAAGGCTGCGCGTGCAGAAATTTAAAGACGAATCAGGGGAGATATTCTAAACTTTTTGCATTCTTTTTGTTTTTCTTTTCCTTTTCCATTGAGGACAATGTGATATCTAAGTTTGGGGGGAAGGTTTACAAATTTATTTTTATTTTTATTATTTTTGAATAGAAAAACAAAACAAAAGGATTATAATTGGGCTCACCATTACACTTTTGAGTTCTTTATGGTGATAAGCATAAAAGACAATTTTTTTTGGTATAAACAATTTTTTTTTATAAAGCACTACCAAGCATACTTATTTACTTTAGGATTATTGAGTTTCAAAATTCCTTACAAAATTGTGTGGGTCATGCTATTATACATAAAAGACAAATGTGATGCTTTTTCTCGTGATTATTCCCTTTGATCTAGTCCTAAACAGAGTTTAAGTAAATAGAGTAATAATAAATAAAAAAAAAAAAAAAAAAAAATTGTTTATGAATAAAGTCAATCTACTCCAATGTTTTGAGTTGCTTAGTAACTAGGGGTATTCATCACAAATGTTTACTTTTACGTAAAACGGCAACTTGAAATATGAGTATGCAAAGCACTTTAAGTTTGTGACTTGTTGAGTAACCGGGTGAATTCATCACAAATGTTTTGCATTCGCGTCAAAAGGCAACTGACAACTTAAAGAAGAGACAAAAAAAAAAAAAAAAAAAAAAAAAAAAAAAAAAAAAAAACCCTCTAGTTTGCTACTCGGTTTGTAGTAGAGAGAAGGGATAATCACAGATTGAGTTGTTGCATGCTATAATTACAATAATTGCATGACAAATGCGATTTTTTTTTTTTTTTGGGAATTATGAATAAATAATTGCACTGGAGAAAGTGGGTATGCTTAGTTTTACTTTATTTGCAATTGTTTATATTTTCAATTGTAATTTTGATGCTTGCATGATAAAATCTCTTGGTGTGATTGGTTGAGCCTACTATTATTATTCCCTTGTTTATGATTCTACTTTTTGCTCGAGGACAAGCAAAATCTTAAGTTTGGGGGTATTTGATGTGTCGAATTTATATGCAAATATTTGTACTCATTTACCTATTAAAATGGCTTGTTTTCGCTGATATTGTCTATAATTCATCTTATTTCTATATGATTTTATTTAATTAATTATTTTTGAAGAAATAATATTTTTGATGCAAAAAGTAAAGAATTGGTGAAAAAATCAACAAACAAAGTAAACCAATTGATTTATCAATTTTATTGTTTTGTTGAGTTAAAATTGCGACAAATAATTTGTAAAAGGATTTTTATACGCGAATTTGATTTATAGTTAGTTTAATTAATTTTAAACTAATTAATTTTATTTTATTTAAAAATCCTAATTTTTCGTATTATTTTGTGTACGCAGAAGCACGTGGTGGCAGAAAAGGCAGAAAAGAAGGAAAGAGAAACAAATAAAATTCTGCATTATAAAAGGAAGGAAATAAAGGAAGAGTGTGGACTTTTATGCAAAAGTGCAAACCCTAAGCTCCTCTTCCGTTCTCTATAAATACAAATCTAAGGGAGAGAAAGGGGGTAAGAGGTGACGGCTGACTTAAATAAAATATAAAAAAAAAAAACAAAACAAAACAAAAAGTAAGAGAGAGAGAGGAAGCAGCACGACGGCTTCTTCATCGTCTCTCTCCGCGTGTAGACTGAAGCAAAGGACGACTACTTTTTCCATCCTTGCGTGCGCATCGAAACTGACAGCGACAGCAGGTGGGATCAGACACCTGCTGTTTCTTCTTTTTCTTCGTTCTGACGTGGGACCAGAAGGGCGACAAGACAGCGCGGAAGCAACCCGACGTCGACAGCACTTGACTTGACATCTGACGTGACAGCAGGTGTCTGGTCGTGCACTCGGTGGACAGACGAGCGACAGGCGGCTCTGACGCGTTTACTGGCGTGCTGACGTGGCGGTGCGAGTTTCAAGGCTTTTGGGTTCGGTATTTTTTAGACAGGGTTGCATACATAATTTTTATTTTAATTTTTGTGTACTTCTTCTTTAAATATTTGTAGATGCAACCTGAACATTTTATTTATTGCAAATCGAACATGAGCTGAATATATTGTTCTAGAGGCTAAGATGTAGCCGAGTTTTGTAGAACACAAATTTTAAATTTCTTTATTACTCTATTTTTCCTGATTGTGTTTTTAATTTTTATTATTTATGCGTACAACATGGTGGATAGACATTTGTATGATTTTTTAAATCATAAAGAGACCGAATAGGTGATTTGTGATTAATAAAAATTAAAGACCGTATATTGGAGGACGTGACCGTTAAGAAATCCAATTTCTCAATTAATAATTTGGTGGATAGACGAATGATTAATTGAGAATATTTTTTAGACTACGTTGATAGAGTGGTTAATATCTTTAGGATTTTGGTCGACAATTGGGAAAGATAATATTTTTATCTATAAGGAATTATAATTTGTGTGTGTGATAAACGAGGTGAACCAAGAGCCCTAGAACTATTTTTATCATTAATAAAGTGAAAGAGCTTCAAAGTTTCACAGCCCTCTCCCTCTTCACCAATTTAGTTAGATTTAGTTAGATTGATTTAATTTAGTAATTTTATCCTTATAAAATTTGACCTTCCAAATAGTGATTCATCTAGCGATATCGGTACTCAGTAAAATATCTAGTCCCTGTGGGTTCGACACTCTACTCATCTATCTATATTACTTGTGCGATTTTGTCCACTTGCAAATATCAACATCATCTATCGGTTGCCTTGCCGATATCATTTATAACATTACCACACCAAAGCTATATACATCACTTTTCTCTGTTAATTGTTGGGTCCTGTAATACTCTGGATCTAGATAGCCCTGATATAGGCAAACAATGAAGTTAAATTTTAGCTTTCGAAATTGCAAATGAATTACTGAATGCACTACATACAGCAAACTATATATATTTCAATGAACAAATGACCCAAGTTTTCTCATTTTATAAGTCGAGTTAAGTTAATGAACTAATGCAAATGTGAGGGTGGAGGCATCGGGAGTCAGTCGATTAAGGCCAGAGCGAGCAATAAAGCTTCCTAGCAGTTATAAAGATTGAGTAATTACGGGTTCAACACGGAAAAGAAGACAGTTTAAGAATTGGAATCAATCGGTTTGGTGGTTAGAACTGATTGACAGTTATTGGTGGTTCCAATTGTAGGAGAGTGTATAAATAAAGGCTGTAACAGGAAGTAAGGGATATGAATAAATTGTAAATCTCTCTCTCAATCTTCTCCCTCGATTCTTCCCCATTCTCTTCTTCAATCCTCAGTAACTCTGTTACAACCTTCCAATTCCTTAGTTCTTCAATTACCTTGTATTCTTAAGATTCAAGCAATAAGAATGACATTGAGTTCCTGTGTTCATTGAGTGCAGTCGTTCAAGTTTGATACTCAATGTAACATTGTTACTTTCACTGAGAACTCCAAATGGTGGAAGGTGTTGTGCGGAAGACGAATGCGGAATATGAACGAACTACCAATCAAAGAGAGAAATAGCGAAAAACAGAAACAAATCAAACACAAGGACACAAAGATTTACGTGGTTCGGCAAACAAGTGCCTACATCCACAGGGCGGTTGGGGTTTCTTCTTCAAATAATCACCAATGGGCGAAAACAAACCCTTACAAAGATGATGGTTGCAAAATTCGAATAGAGGTGTTACTCTTTACAAAACCCTAACGGGTGTATTTATAGGGAAACTACTGGGCCTTTCGAAATGGGCCTATTCTGGTTTACAAACCCGCCGACAGTCGACTGGTCTCCTTATCAGTCGACTGGTAATTCGTTCTGGACAGTCGACTGAGATCCATATTCAGTCGACTGGTGCATCCCTGCTGCTGTATCCTTAGCTCCTTTGAAAATTCCTTCGGGACAGTCGACTGAGACACATATGCAGTCGACTGGTATACTGGAACTTTCGATTGCTGTAGATACGACGGATATAAACAACTGAACCAGAATCGAGCCATTATCCAACAATCTCCACCTTGGCGAGATCTTCCAAGTAGCCCAAGCAATCTCCAAAAATACTCCAAAACAAATGCTCATCACCAAATGTAACAACAAACCAAAACTCCACCTTAGTATGATATCACATACTAAGCAAACAAATAGCGAAGCACCATTCCAACCGCCCATTCCAAATCATCAAGCATGCAAAATATTAGCCAGGTTCATGCAATGCTTGAACTTGGCTGCCCCAACAATTTTGGTCAACATATCAGCAGGATTATCAGCTGTCCCAATCTTCACCAGAAGAATATCACCATCCTTTATCAAATCATGCACAAAATGATAACGGACATCAATATGTTTGGTCCTCGAATGATGAACTTGGTTCTTCGCTAAATGGATAGCACTCTGACTGTCACAGTGTACCTCCACCTTCTCCCGATGAATTCCCAAGCTCTTCAAAAGTCCATGAATCCAAATGGCTTCCTTCATGGCCTCAGCAACTGCCATGTATTCAGCCTCAGTAGTAGACAATGCTACAGTGGACTGTAAATTGGACCTCCAACTTATAGGTGCCCTAGCCATAGTAAACAAATAGCCTGTAGTAGACCGCCTCTTATCTAGATCACCTGCATAGTCAGAATCAACATAACCTACCAATAGTCTGCTAATATTGTTATCCCTTTCAAACTTCAAACCCACATCTGTGGTGCCACTTATGTACCTCAAAATCCACTTAGCCGCTTGCCAATGCTCTCTGCCTGGATCATGCATATATCGACTGACCATACTCACCGCCTGAGAGATGTTTGGTCGAGTACAAACCATGGCATACATCAAACTGCCAACCACACTAGTGTAAGGTACATTAGCCATATACTGTCTCTCTTCATCTGTACTTGGAGACTGAGAAGCACTAATTCTGAAATGAGTGGCTAAGGGTGTACTGACTGGTTTAGTTTTCTCATCTATACCAAACCGTTTCAGCACCTTCAATAGATATTGCTTCTGTGTCAAACTTACTATGCCCTTTGCTCTGTCTCTAGCTATCTCCATCCCAAGTATCTTCTTGGCTTCACCAAGATCCTTCATCTCGAATTCAGAACTCAGCTGATTCTTCAAATTTTGAATCTCCTTAGCATTTTTAGAGGCAATCAACATGTCATCCACATATAATAACAGATGTATGAAAGAGTTATCCTGCAATTTTCTAAAATAGACACAATGATCATACTCACTTCTGGAATATCTCTGCACTTTCATAAACTGATCAAACTTCAAATACCACTGCCTTGGAGATTGTTTCAACCCATAGAGAGACTTTTTCAACCTGCAAACAGAACTTTCCTTCCCAGCAATCTTATACCCATCTGACTGCAACATATAAATTTCTTCATCTAGGTCCCCATGTAAGAATGCAGTCTTCACATCCATCTGTGTCAATTCAAGATCAAACTGTGCTACCAATGCCAATAAAATCCGAATAGAAGGATGCTTCACAACCGGAGAGAACACTTCATTATAGTCAATTCCTTCCTGTTGAGCATACTCCTTTGCAACTAGTCTGGCTTTGAACCGAACACTGTCTTTTGGACCTTCTTTCTTCGTATATACCCACTTGCAACCGATGGCTTTCTTCCCCTTTGGCAATTGCACTAGATCCCAAGTCTTGTTCTTATGAAGAGAGTTCATCTCTTCATCCATAGCAACTTTCCAATCTGCATTTTCAGAACTTCTAGTAGCTTCTTTAAAGTTGGAGGGAACTTCATCATCAACAATGGGAAGAGCAAATGCAACTGTTTCTGTAAAGCGAGATGGTCGTTTGATATCTCTTCTTTGCCTTCTTGCTGCAATTGATTCTTCCTGCTGGGGAGGGTCTTGGATAGAAACTTCTTCCTCATCCTCAGTATCAACCACATCATCTTCATTTTGGGCAGGAGTAGGATTTTCAACTGAAAGCTTTTCTAACTCCACCTGTTGGAGAACTCTCGCACCAGTCGACTGAGAGCACTTGTCAGTCGACTGTCCCTAGCTAATCTTCTGCTTCTCCTGATCACCAGTCGACTGAGGATGAGTCCCAGTCGACTGTCCCGAGCTACTCATGCTGGTCTCATCAAAGGTAACATCCCTGCTGATTACTAACTTTTTCTGTTCTGGACACCACAACCTGTAACCTTTGACACCAGTACTAAAACCAACAAATATAGCATTTTTGGCTCTTGCATCAAGTTTAGTTTCAGTTACATGAAAATAAGCAGGACAACCAAATATATGCAAAAAACTATAATCAGAAGCAGGTTTACCACTCCATACCTCAATAGGTGTTTTGCCTTCAAGTGTTGCTGATGGTAAACGGTTGACAATGTGACTTGCATATATAACAGCTTCTGCCCAAAATGTCTTCTTCAATTCAGACTGTGCTAGCATACATCTCACCTTCTCAAGTAAGGTTCTGTTCATCCTTTCTGCAACCCCATTTTGCTGTGGAGTCTTCCTAACTGTGAAGTGCCTCTGGATCCCTTCATCTTCACACAATTTCAGAAACGGATCGTTCTTGTATTCCCCTCCATTATCTGACCTCAGAACCTTAATCTTCCTTCCATTCTGGTTTTCAACTTTCTTCCTCCAGCTTGTGAACAATGTCAAAACTTCATCTTTGTGTTTCATGGTATATACCCAAACTCGTCTGGAGTAGTCATCAACAAATGTAACAAACCAGTGTCTACCACTCATAGAAGGTGTCTGAGTAGGGCCCCAAACATCTGTGTGCACATAATCGAGGATACCCTTTGTCTGATGTACAGCTGTACCAAATTTCACCCTAGTTTGCTTACCTAAAACACAATGTTCACAAAATTCCAACTTGCAACCTTTAGCATCTTTAAGCAACCCTTGCTTCACAAGCCCCTGCAAGGCCTTTTCTCCTGCATGCCCGAGTCGCATATGCCACAACCTTGTAGAGTCGGGAACAACCTGTTTAGGCTTTTCAGTTACACTGGCAGCCTGACCCAAATATGTTTTTCCCTGCAAGAAAAACAAGTTCCTTTTTCTTTTTCCTTTCATCACCACGAGTGATCCGTTAGCCACCTTCAGAATGCCACCTTCACTTGCAAATTTCAATCCACTGGCCTCCAAAATACCAAGTGAAATCAAATTCTTTTTCAAATCTGGAACATACCATACATCTGAAAGCTCCCTAATAAGACCATCGTGCATTAGCAATTCAATTTTCCCGATTCCTACCTTCTTACAAGGCGCATCATTTCCCATCAAAACTATCCCACCATCCATATACTCTAAAGAAGTAAACCACTCCTTTCTCCAAGACATATGATAGGAGGCTGCTGTATCAAGAAACCATACATCTTGATAAAGTGAGGGACTAGTAGCAAGTGCAAAGGAAAAATCATCATCACTATCTAAATTATCAACAGTCACATTTGCAGTCGAATTTCCCTTATTTCGTAGTTTCGGACAATCCTTTTTCCAATGCCCCTTCTCATGACAGAAAGCACATTCATCTCTGGCTGGTATCTTTCTGTCCTTTGAAACTCCTCACGATCTGAAACGAGATTTGTTTCCTTTATTCCCAGATTTGGTCTCAGATCTGGTCTCAGTTCTGCCCCTTACAATCAATGCTTCAGAAGTTTCTCTATCAACCATTTTATCCCTTCCCCTAGTTTCATTATTCAACAGAACATTTGCAACATCTTCATATTTAACAGTATCTTTTCCATATATTAAAGTTGTTGCTAAATGATCATAACATTCGGGTAATGAATTCAACAGAATTAGGGCTTTATCTTCATCTTTAATTTGCTCATCCAAATTTAACAAATCAGCCAATAATTTATTAAATGATTCAACATGAGCGTTCATAGACATACCTTCAGTATAGGTGAAGCGAAAAAGTCTCTTTTTCAAATACAGCCGATTCTCCAAACTTTTCCTCATGTATTTGTCTTCGAGTTTCTTCCACAACACCGCAGCCATGGTATCCCTCATCAAATCGTACTTCTGAGCCTTCGCAATAAAGAGCCGAATAGTCCCACACGCAACTCGGTTCAACTTCCTCCAATCTACATCGGACATATTCTTTGGTTTTTCTTCCTCCAAAGCAACATCTTGTTCTTGTTGAACAAGAACATCCAACACCTCACACTGCCACATCCCGAAATTATTTGTTCCATCAAATTTTTCAACTTCAAATTTTGCATTGTGAATCGTTGTTCTGGACGAACTTGATCCCGTAACATCCTTGGTTGCATCTGCTTCACTCGCCATCTCTCTCTAGGTCGAACCTGACGCTCTGATACCACTTGTTGTGCGGAAGACGAATGCGGAATACGAACGAACTACCAATCAAAGAGAGAAATAGCGAAAAACAGAAACAAATCAAACACAAGGACACAAAGATTTACGTGGTTCGGCAAACAAGTGCCTATATCCACAGGGCGGTTGGGGTTTCTTCTTCAAATAATCACCAATGGGCAAAAACAAACCCTTACAAAGATGACGGCTGCAAAATTCGAATAGAGGTGTTACTCTTTAAAAAACCCTAACGGGTGTATTTATAGGGAAACTACTGGGCCTTTCGAAATGGGCCTATTCTGGTTTACAAACCCGCCGACAGTCGACTGGTCTCCTTATCAGTCGACTGGTAATTCGTTCTGGACAGTCGACTGAGATCCATATTCAGTCGACTGGTGAATCCCTGCTGCTGTATCCTTAGCTCCTTTGAAAATTCCTTCGGGACAGTCGACTGAGACACATATGCAGTCGACTGGTATACTGGAACTTTCGATTGCTGTAGATACGACGGATATAAACAACTGAACCAGAATCGAGCCATTATCCAACAGAAGGTACTCATTTTAGAGCAGTTGATGAATTGATCGCAATCTTGAAAGAGGCATCAAAGAAGCAAGTCGAGCAGCAACAAGTGCAGTCGATCCAGTTGCAGGATTTGACAGGAGCATTATCCGATCACTAGAGCCTGTTATCGGAGTTATTCAACAAATTAGCATTGATAGAGGGGAATCTAGATCAACAACATATTCAAGCGCAAAGTTTTGTTCAGAAGGAGCACCAGTTTCAAAATCCAAGAAGTCATAACCATAGTGATTCGGCAGTGGGGCTAAGATATCCTAACTCATTTAATAATATGAAAATGCCAAGGTTAAATTTTCCAAGATTCAAAGGGAGAGATCCTACGGGGTGGTTGTTCAAAGCAAATCAATTTTGGACTATCATCAAACACCTGGTGACCAAAAGCATGCTATAGCTTCATTTCATATGGATTGTAGGGTCTTAGCTTGGTTTCAATGGAAGTTTGATAATGACATGTTTTCAACTTGGGATGATTTTGTTCATGAATTTAGAAGTAAGGTTTGAACCTTCACCGTTTGTAGATCGTTAAGGTGCATTGTCAAAATTAGTGCAAGCAGGGGCCTTAATAGAGTATCATGAGGAGTTTGAGAGATTAATGAACAGAACAAAAGGCCTTAGTGATTCGTTCTTATTGAGTTATTATATTTGGGGTTTGAAGCCTGATATTAAGAGAGCTGTCATTTCTCGGCAGCCTAAGTCCATGGCTGAAGCAATGAGCTTAGCTAAATTGCAAGAAGATTCTTGTCTAGACAGTAGAAGATTTGGGGTTAGGACTTCATCATATAAGTCAAGTTGGCCTCCAAATGCTAGTACACTTCCTCCTTTATTCCCAACCCTCCTGTAAATGCACAAAGCTCAGTATCAGCTTCATCCACACCTGTGCAGAAATACCCTATTAGGAGAATTTTGAGCCCTGAATTACAAGCTAGGAAGGAAAAGGGATTGTGTTTCAATTGTGAGAAATTTACTCAGGGTCATGTGTGTAAAGTAATTTTTTTTTTGCTGTTGTCGGTGGATGAAAATGATGAACAGAAGGCAGATGAAGAAGTGGTGGAAATACAAGATGAACTATATTGCCCTGATCCTGATACTACTTGTGAAATCTCCTATCAAGCTTTGTCAGGGCATGCATCTCCAAGAACACTGAGAATTCCAGGTATGATTGTTCAAGGTGTAGTGTAAATTTTGGTGGATGGGGGTATTACACATAATTTCTTGCAAGAAAGAGTAGTTAAATATTTGCTGCTACTAGTATACAAAATAACAAATTTTGCAGTAACTGTAGGTAATGGCCAAGTGCTTCAATGCCAAGGCATGTGTAAGTCGGTATCTGTTATGATACAGGGACACACATTTTCTATTGATTTCATGTGTAGCCATTATAAGGAGCTGAAGCCGTGTTAGGTGTACAATGGTTACAATTGCTTGGACCAGTAACCTTTGATTATTCTAAAATGACCTTATCCTTCTCATATGGGGGGCAACCTATCTTATTACAAGGCGGATTAGTGCCTCCAACAGCTCAGTTACAATTGCACCAGTTGAAGAGAAGTATAGTTGCAGCCTCAATATCACAATATTATCACTTGGAACTGCAACAAGAAGATAAAGAAAATCATGAGTTACCTGATGATTTGGCTGAAGTTTTGAAGAGATATGAGTGTGTTTTTAAAGAACCAACAGGTCCTCCTCTAACTTGACCTTATGATCACCACCGGCTTTTGTTACCGGAGCATGACCACCAAATGTCAGACCTTATCGTTATCCTCATTTCCAAAAATCAGAGATCGAAAAACAAGTGGTGCAAATGCTTAAAGATGGCATTAGTAGGCATAGCCAAAGCCCCTATTCTTCTCCAGTGTTATTGGTAAAAAAGAAGGATGGAAATAGGAGATTTTGCGTTGATTATCGAGCTTTAAATGCCATAAAAATCAAAGACAAGTTTCCCATTTCAACAACAAAAGAATTGTTTGATGAATTGCATGGTGCGACATATTTCTCCAAGTTGGATTTGAGAGTTGGTTATCTTCAAATAAGAGTGCAAGCAGAAGATGTATGCAAGACAGCTTTTAGAACTCACGAAGAGCATTACGAGTTTCTTGTCATGCCATTTGGGCTGTGTAATGCCCCATCGACCTTTCAGACAACAATGAATGATATCTTCAAACTATTTTGAAGATGATTTTTTTTGGTTTTCTTCGATGATATCTTGATATACAGTAAAGATTGGAGTTCTCATTTGGATCATGTAGCTGCTATGTTGAGGATTACTTGAACAGAATCTTTTTTTTGTTAAAAATCAAAGTGTGCATTTGGCCAAACTAAGATTGAATACCTGGGTCATTTTGTCTCTGCACGGGGAGTTAGTGTGGATCAGGAGAAGGTTCAGGCAGTCATGCAGTGGCCCAAACCAACATCTCTCAAACACTGAAGAGCATTTTTGGGATTAACTGGCTATTATCGAAGATTTTTACAAGGGTATGCTACTATCGCAAACCCATTGACAGATTTGTTAAAGAAGGATTTGTTTAAGTGGAGTGAGGATGCAGAGTTTT
Organism: Hemerocallis citrina; assembly: GCA_017893485.1. NCBI lineage: Eukaryota > Viridiplantae > Streptophyta > Magnoliopsida > Asparagales > Asphodelaceae > Hemerocallis > Hemerocallis citrina. Next base: position 53,368,244 of record CM030359.1, on the reverse strand, counting down.
CTTTTCAGCAATTGAAGAAAGCAATGTCAACAACACCAGTATTAGCTTTACCTGATTTTAGCAAACAGTTCACTATAAAGACTGATGCTTCGGGGTCAGGGATTGGCGCTATACTGTTTCAGGATAGACACCCAATAGCTTATTTTAGCAAGAAGATGTCCGCTAGGATGCAAGGATCTTCAGTTTATGTGAGGGAGATGTTTGCTATTACGGAGTCGGTGAAGAAATGGAGGCCATATATACTGGGAAGAGAATTTATAGTTCAAACAGACCATAAGAGCTTGCACCACATGATACATCAGATAGTCCAAACACCAGAGCAGCAAAAATGGGTACAAAAGCTAGCAGGTTATGATTTTAAAGTAGTATATAGACCAGGGAAGGACAACACTGGAGCTGATGGATTGTCGAGGCAATTTTCAGCTGAAATATAGGCTAGAACGGCTGTATCTGTTCCTATGTTTTTGATTATGGATCAGTTGAAAGAAGAGTGCTTTAAGTAAAGCAAAAGGAATGATTTAAAACATTCAATCAGTACAGGAAAGGTGAATTCTCAAGATTTTGAGTATAGAGATGGTATTTTTCTTTTCAAGCATCGAATTATGGCACCGCTATCTATGATAAATCAATTGCTGCAGGAGTATCATTCCAGTCTTGTAGATGGGCACTCTAGTATACAAAGAACTTTATTTCGATTGAAGGAGCAATTTTATTGGGGAAAAAAGGCAGATGGCGTTAAACGGTTTGTGCAGGAATGCTTAGTTTGTCAGCAGATGAAACCTGATAATACAGCTCCAGCGGGTCTTCTTTAACCATTACCTATCCCTAATCAAATTTGGGAAGACATTTCTATGGACTTTATAGTTGGCTGATCACTTTCGCAGGGTAAGGGTGTTATACTGGTGGTTGTGGATAGGTTGGGCAAATATGGTCATTTTATTTTCCCTGCCTACAAGTTTTATAGCTTCAAAAGTTACAGAAGTCTTTGCTAGCAATGTGATTAAATTGCATGGTCTGCCGAAATCAATAGTGAGTGATCGAGACCCAATTTTCATAAGCAATTTTTTGAGGGAACTTTTTGTGCAGCAAGGAACGACATTGAAGATGTCAAGTGCTTATCACCCACAAACCGACGGTCAGACTAAGGTCCTCAACAGATGTATGGAGCAGTATTAGCGCTCTTTTGTTAGTGAAGAGCCCAAGATGTGGAACAAATACCTGCCTTTAGCTGAGTTATGGTACAATACTGCATATCAATATGCAATTGGCTTCACATAATTTGAAGTGGTGTATGGGCGTAAGCCTCCTTCTATAGTTGCATATCTGGATGGTATTTCTACTGACTGGGAGGTGAATGCAGAGCTTGTGATGCGTCAACAAGTTATTCAACTGCTCAAAGTTAATTTGAACAGAGCTCAAGCGAGAATGAAATTTTGGCTGAAAGGCACATAACTGATAGGGAATTTTCGGTAGGGGATTGGGTATTTTTCAAGCTACAACCATATAGACAACCCTCAGTAGCATAACGCAGTTCCCACAAGCTATCCAAGAAGTTTTATGGACCTTTTTTAATCAGCAAGAGGGTCGGGGTAGTAACTTATAAGTTGGAATTGCATTTGGGATCAAAGATACATGCAGTTTTCTATGTTTCATTGTTGCGTTTGTGTAAGGGGGACCAAAAAATGGTGCATGCTGAACAATTAACAACTCTTGTGCCTTTCCCTGTAGAAAATTAACAACTCTTTTATGCAACAAGTTCAAATATGCATCACAACTTATAACAAAATAGTGAGATAAGACTAAGAATATAAAGACATACCTGATCAGCTGTGGCTGGAGCATTTGATATAATAGCATAAGTCTGCAAAGGTGAAGAAATTAGTTGGACCGTGCGAAGTTAAGATAACATCAGAAAAAAACAACACTTTTCTGTAATTACAATTTGTTATTCCATTTTATTTCTTACAGATGGTTTCACAAGTATATACACAACACCAAACGAGGCACTGAGATACGGAACCTGCATGAATTTTGTCATTAAGCATGCCATTAACTTATAAACAACACAAGCTAATATAAACATCGAACATAAATCTCTCTCTGTCTTCTCCCTTGATTCTTTCCCATTCTCTTCTTCAATCCTCTGTAACTCTGTTTCAACCTTCCAATTCCTTAATTCCTCAATTACCTTGTATTTTTAAAATTCAAGCAATAAGAATGACATTGAGTTCATGTGTTCATTGAGTGCAGTCGGTCAAGTTTAGATACTCAGTGTAACATGAACAAAGTCAATTTGTAGTCTCACCAATGTTCCCTTGACTTGAGTAGAAACATGCCCCTTGCCGGCATCTGCAACTAGCTTTGAGAGACCAAAGTCAGCAACTTTTGCATTTAAATTGTCATTTAGAAGGATATTGGTAGACTTGATCTCTATGAATTATGGGAGGATTAGCAAGTTCATGAAGATAGGCTAGTCCTCTAGCCGAGCCCAGGGCAACTCTTAGTCTTCTCTTCCAGTCTAGTTGTACACCTCTTCTACCTGCAATTAGTAAGAGTAATGCTACATCCACTACCAATTTCACTACATTTCTCTTTACTACCTTAGGCGGCTAAATAATTTTTAATGCATTTATTGCTACAATCCATATCCACAAGGCGGTACAAGATATAAATAATTTAGAAATGATTGGAGTGGCTAACCCATTAAATTCTCCCTCAGAGTCCCATTTAGAACGAATTCATATACTAGCATCTGCTCTCCTTGTTCCAAGCAAGAAACCAACGAGGCTTACTAGATTTTTGTGATGGACCCTTGAGAGCAACTCGATCTCAGTCTTGAACTCTCAAGTCCACCTTGCATGGTGATATGGCTAAAAATGGGGTTAAATCGGAGCCGTCCAGATTGGGCACGAATCTTGATGCTCAGGGGTAAAAAGGTAATTTCACATACAAGCGGATCCAAAGCGGGTACGGAATCTCCTCCAACAACCCGCGACCGGATCCACACCACTGTTGGGTTCGGGTCCCGACCCGAGGCGAACCCAAAACATCAAGGAGCAAATCAGGATCCCTGATTTAGCCAAATCAACAACCCTGATTTGCTCCCACCGGGAATCAGGGGCTAATTTCCCAAAACAGAATAGGAGGATTTTTCTCCTTGCTGTTAAGCAGGAAATCAGGCCCCTAACCGTTCCAATGGCGACTATAAATATCACCCCTCTATCACCAAGACCAGGTTAATCACTTTTTCACCACTTAAGCTCTTTCTTAATCTTTTTCTGATTACTGACAAGAGCGTCGGAGGGTGCGTCGCCGGAATCAACCCCGGTGTTTCGCACTTCCTTGCAGGTCGCGACAGGAGCAAGAAGGCTGAGTCAACTGTTCAGGTTGTTCCCGGACTCACAAATTCTATCTGTTTACCCCCACACCGAAATCAGCGGTAACAGATTGGCGCCGTCTGTGGGAAAACCACACGAACAGCCTCAGCCCATTCTCCGTCATCCTCTGCAGTCATGCCTCCGAAGAAGGTCAGATCCAGAGGGTCGAACCGTGTGGGCAACCTCGCCGACCCGGCGAATGAAGTCCCAGTCAATCCTATTCCTCAGTCCGACCTCCCTCCGCCGGCCCAGCAGGGCCCACCTCCTCCTCCCAAGCAGCAGCCCAATAATGGTCCGTCCGGTCATAACGGCCGGAAGGAGAAGCAGCCCCTCAATCCGGGCCATGTCTCGGTCCATAATGGGTCCTCGGACTCGATGGCTTCTCATCATCCCGACCTCCGCATCACACTTCTGAACCGCCAGAAGGACGACGACCTCCGCACCCATCTTGACGAGAGGCGGGCCCAAGAGGGAGCCTCCCGCCAGCGTCAGGGTGAGCGGTCCCCACGTCGCCGAGACGGCAGAAGGTCCCCGGACCGCAGAGGCCGAGCGGCGTCCCCCGAGCGCCGGAGGAGGAGGTCCCGTTCCCCCGGGGATCGGCGTCATCCGAGGGACCGAGAAGTGCCTATCAGTCGGGCCGAATTCCTCCAATTTCAGGAGACCGTTCTACAGGCTCTCAACCTTCGGCAGAACGTCCAGAATGCTCAGAGGGCTCCGACGCCCCCGAGGGATCCCAGTCCTCACCGCCGAACCCGGAGCCCTTCCCCGGCTCCCAGCCGCCAGCAGCGGCAACAGAGCCCTCGCCGGTCCCAGGACTACCGGAGCCGCAGTCCACGCTCCCCTTCCTATGAAGAGGAGTCCGGGGGGTCATACGATTACCAACGGAGGGACGACGCCCTCATCCGCCATCTCCATGAGGTGGAAAGGCGTATCGGCCGCATGGACAGGGAGGAAGAGTCCCGAGCAGGAACCTTCCGTCCTAGCCGACCCCCCTTCTCACGGTCGATCATGGAGGCCCACATACCGAGGAGTTTCAAACCGCCACAGTTTGAAACATACTCAGGGGAATCCGACCCGGTCGATCATGTCGAAAGCTTCAAGACCCTGATGCAGATCCATCAAGCTTCCGACGCCATGCTCTGCAGGACTTCCCTGCCACCCTCAGGGGGTCAGCTCGGGAATGGTATTCCAGGCTCGCCCCCTCCTCCATCTTCTCGTTCGAGCAGTTTGAAACACTGTTCATTACTCACTTCGTGAGTAGCAGGCGAGCCGAGAAGACAAGTTTGTCCCTGCTGAACCTGCGGCAGGAAAGGGAAGAGAAGCTGCAGGACTATGTGAAAAGATTCACCGCAGAGGTAAGGTCTATCGCCTCCTTAGACCAGTCGGTGGCAACCGTGGCGTTCCAGTCGAACGTCCTCAATGCCAACCTCCGATCGTCCCTAGCCAAAAAACCACCGCATGACTTCGCCGACCTCCTCCTGAGGTGCGAGAAGTACATCCGAGCAGAGGAGGCTGAAGCCCTTCCGAGCTTCGGAGGGCCCTCCGCAGGTTCGAAGAGGAAGGCGACGGGGGAAGAGGGGTCCAAGAAAGCTCAGAAGGACAATGGCGGTCAGCGTCGCGCTCCCCCCAGGTTCGAGAAGTTCACTCCCCTCACCACCAACGTCTTTACTATCCTGATGGAAGTGGAGAAGGAAGGGGTCATCCCTCCAGCTCCAAGGATGCACACCCCGGCAAAGAGGAGGAACAAAGATAAGTGGTGTCGTTACCACCGAGACCACGGGCACGACACGAACGACTGCCGGGCCTTGAGGGATGAGATTGAAGCCCTCATCCGGAGGGGGCAGTTGGCCAAGTTCGTGAAGGCGAACGATCGGGCGGATCGCAATTCTCCTCCGGCTCGGGGGGCTAACAAGCGCTCCGAGCGGCGCGAGGAAACACCCGAGTTCGAGGAGGAAAGGATTCTGCACCTGATCCATGGAGGCCCCATGGGGGCTCCTCTAATACCTCCCGGAAGGCCTTCATCCGAGAGGTCAACTCGGTTCACAGTGCTCCTCCTCCCAAAGGTCTCAGCGTCCCTGTATCTTTCTCCGATGCCGACCTCGAAGGGGTCCGAACCCCACACTGTGATGCCCTCGTCATCGACCTCCGCATGGCCAACTTCAAGGTGCAGAGGATTTTGGTGGACAACAGGAGTTCGGTCAATATCCTTTTCCTCTCGGCCTTCCGAGACCTGCAGCTGTCCCGAGACCGTCTCAAGCCGGCCGGTTACACTCTCCACGGGTTCACGGGGGTCCCGGTAACCGTCGAGGGGGTGATAACCCTAGACATTACTGCGGGAAGCACCCCTACTACCCGGACCGAGCCGATGGACTTCATGGTCGTCGACGTCCCGGCAGCATATAATGTCATCCTAGGTCGTCCCGGCCTAGCCGCCCTGGAGGCTGTCCCCTCGGCGTATCATTTGAAAATGAAGTTCCCCACTCGGTCGGGAGTAGGGAAAGTCAGGGGAAGCCAAGAAACAGCCCGGAAGTGCTACATGACTTCCACCGGGGGACCAGTGCTCTCGCTCGAGACGCTAGAAATCCCTGAGCCAAAAGCTCGGCCAACGTCCGAGCCGGCGGACGAGCTAGAAGAAGTGCTCTTCTCGGACGAGGATCCGAGCCGGAAATTCCTCATCAGCAAATCCTTGCCGACCGCACTGTGCTCGGACCTGATTAAATGCATCCAAGATAACCATGACTTGTTTGCATGGTCGGCCGCGGACATGCCCGGCATTTCCGAAGAACTGCTCGTCCATCGCCTAAGTGTCGAACCGGGGTGCAAACCGGTTCAGCAGAAGAGGCGCAAGTTCGCCCCCGAGCGACAGCAGGCCATCAAGGAGGAGGTTGATAAACTTCTGAAGGCCAAGTTCATACAGGAGGTAAATTACCCCGAGTGGCTGTCGAATGTTGTAATGGTCAAGAAGTCCAATGGCTCGTGGAGAATATGCATCGACTTCACCGACCTGAACAAGGCGTGTCCGAAGGACCCATTCCCTCTCCCGAACATCGACACCCTTATTGACGCCACCTCGGGCCATGAGCTCCTCAGCTTCATGGACGCCTTCTCGGGGTACAATCAAATCCGAATGTTCCCTCCGGACATTCCGAAGACCTCCTTTGTCACCGACCAAGGCCTCTACTGTTACCGGGTAATGCCGTTCGGCTTGAAGAACGCAGGGCCCTTATGGGTCGGTTCGAGGAGGCGCTCATCCAGCGCGTCCCCCGAGAAGAGAACTCACAGGCCGATGCTCTCTCCAAATTGGCCTCGTCCTCCCTGCAAGGTCTCGAACAAACCGTGCTGATTGAAGTCCTCTCAAAGCCAAGCATCGAAGACGAGGCACCGGGCTCGGTGGAGTCGTTGCCGGTCATGCTGCAGGACAATTGGATGAAGCCCTTGGTGGAATTTCTAAGGGATGGAGTTCTGCCCTCGGATCCCAAAGTGTAATACCCCAGATCTGGCAGCGAACAGTCGACTGTTACAATGAGCAGTCAACTGGTATGCGCAGATTTGAGTTTGAGATTGAGAAATTTAGTCCCACATGGAAAGTTTGGTATGATAATTTGAGTATAAATACTATTAGCCAATGATCAAGAGTCACCAATCCGGTTAACCACCTTTTGAGAGGCAGCCTGTGGTGGGCAGTTGTACTACATAGTATTTATAAATTGTCTGAGTATTGGGGCGGGGCGTTACAAATGGTATCAGAGCCGACTTTCGACACCAGGTGTAGTAGAGGTCCTACGATCTGCGGTGCTGAGAGTCATTGATCTCCGGGGTTGGGTATACTCTGCGGTATTGAGAATCACAGGTAGTGATTGATAGCCGGGTATCTGATCTGCGGTGTTGAGAGTGACTGATCTCCGGGATAAGGGAATATACTACATCGGCTAGAAAGGGCGGTCCTACACGAGATGTGTGCCCTGTACTCAGCGAGGACGCTGATTCCTAAGGGGGGGTGTATGTAATACCCCAGATCTGGCAGCGAACAGTCGACTGTTACGATAAGCAGTCGACTGGTATGCGCAGATTTGAGTTTGAGATTGAGAAATTTAGTCCCACATGGAAAGTTTGGTATGATAATTTGAGTATAAATACTATTAGCCAATGATCAAGAGTCACCAATCCGGTTAACCACCTTTTGAGAGGCAGCCTGTGGTGGGCAGTTGTACTACATAGTATTTATAAATTGTCTGAGTATTGGGGCGGGGCGTTACACAAAGAGGCTCACCGAGTCAGGACTCGGGCCGAGAGCTATGTCTTGATCGAGGGAATACTATACAAACGCTCTTTCTCTCAAATAGACGGCCGACCGTACCTAAGGTGCCTCTCTCCGGACCAGGCCGAATATACCCTACAAGAGCTCCACGAAGGCGTCAGAGGGGCACACTCGGGGTTTCGGTCCTTGGCCCGAAAAGCTTTGAATTATGGGTACTTCTGGCCGACCCTCCTTCGAAACGCCGAACGACACGTTCGGCAATGCAGCTCCTGTCAGAGACACTCCAGCATCCGACGCCTCCCTCAGGCCAACCTGGCCTCCCTATCAAGTCCCATCCCCTTCGCAATGTGGGGCATGGACTTGCTAGGGCCCTTCCCTCCGGCTCCGGGTCAGTTCAGATTCTTGGTCGTAGCCATTGACTACTTCTCGAAGTGGGTCGAGGCCGAGCCCCTCGCCACTATAACCGAGAGCAAAGTGGTACGGTTCTTCTGGAAAAGCATCATATGCAGGTTCGGCGTCCCCCGTGTCCTCGTAACGGACAACGGGACACAGTTCACAGGCGCCGCGTTCCGAGCTCTATGCGACGACCTGGCCATTCAGCAGCGCTTCTCATCCGTCTCCCATCCTCAGTCGAACGGACAGGCAGAAAATGCCAACCGGCAGATCCTCGCAGGCATCAAGAAAAGGCTCGACAAAAGTTCCAAGGGTTTATGGGTCGACCAACTCCCCAACGTCCTATGGAACTACCGCACGAGCAAACGGACCCCCACAGGCGAGTCCCCTTTCAACCTCACCTATGGGTCCGAGGCCGTGATACCTCTTGAGGTCGGAATACCTTCCCCTCGGCTCACAGCCTATGACGAAGCACAGAATGCCAGATACCTCAGAGCAGAATCGGACTTGATAGACGAGCTGAGGGAAAGGGCGTCGATTCGGCAGCAGATCTACCGAAGAAGAGTTGAATTGGCGTACAACAGGAAGGTCCGGCCCGCCAACCTTAAACAAGGAGATTTGGTCTTGAGAAAGCTAGCTATATCCCTCCCCGGTCAGAAGAGCAAGCTAGCTCCGAACTGGGAAGGGCCGTACAGGATCACGAAAGTTGTTCGGCCAGGAACATATCGCCTTGAAGACCTGGAGGGCAGAGAGCTTCCGAGGACCTGGAATGTCGACCACCTCCTAAAATACCAAGAAAGCGCTCCGGCACCACTCTAAGTATCATAGGATATCGAGCCATTCCAGTCCTCCGACTTGTAACCCATTTTCATAAAATTGTACTATGTAAAACGGTTCGTCGTAGATTATTAATAAAGAAAGCTCTCGCATGTTTTTTGGATTCATCTGTTTCCTCCCCTCTTGTCAACTGCTTTTTAAATACATGATTTCAATCAATGGTTCGGAGTCCACGTTCGGCTCGACCACACCCCCTCGGCTTGTCCCCGGACGAACCAGGGGTAGGTCGTTGTTCAGAACTGCTCCCACAACCGTTGAACTACATCGATGGTTCGGAGTCCAACACTCGGCTCGACTTTACCTCCTCGGCTCGCCTCCGAGCGAGCCAGGGATAGATCGCCGTTCGGAATTGCTCCCACAACCGTTGAACTACACCGATGGTTCAGAGTCCAACACTCGGCTCGACTTTACCACCTCGGCTCGTCTCCGGACGAACCAGGGGTAGATCGCCGTTCGGAATTGCTCCCACAACCGTTGAACTACACCGATGGTTCGGAGTCCAACACTCGGCTCGACTTTACCTCCTCGGCTCGTCTCCGGACGAACCAGGGGTAAATCGCCGTTCGGAATTGCTCCCACAACCGTTGAACTACACCTATGGTCCGGAACCCAACACTTGGCTCCCAGTCCCCCCAAACTCACTTCGGCCACATAATCCGAACTCTCCTAACTAATAGCCGAAGCCCGAAGACCCATGCCTTCGGTCGGCTACCGAGCAAGTGCCCTCCCAAGCTCGCAAACGGAGAAAAGTCACTTTCTCCTCAACTTTCGCGCATGATCTTGATCAGACGGCTCAGAACTTGCCACCTGCGCTAAACGACAAGATAGCGATCTCTTGGGAACTGGGCCGCCTCGAAATTCGTGCCCACGCTCAACGGCTCAGATCTTGCCAACTGCGCTAAACGACGAGATTGAGCTTTCTCGAGGACAGAGCCGTCTGGGAACTCGCGCCGTACCTTGTCAGAGTCACTAAACGACAAAATACCATACATATGGTAGCCCGTTCGGCTCAACGCTCCCGCCGACGGAACACAGACCTCGGCGCGGACAACACAATTATAAACGAGACAGAAGTGCAGAGCAATAAAAGATATTTTATTAAACAGCCAGGCTAAAATACAAAGCACGTCTTCTCATGGTTACAAAGCATTGGGAAACAAAATACACGACGCCGACCCACTACACTTAGCCTTCATATGGAAAAATCTTCACTAGACTGTTCGGCCGACTGTTCGTCCCCCTCGGATGGTAGCTCCCCTGGATCGTTCCGGAGCTTCGCTACCACAGTCTGCAAATGTCGAATCTCCGAGAGCAAATCATCCCGCTCGGCTATAATCTTCGACTGGTTGTGCCGAATACACTTGACCCGAAGAGCGTTGCTGAATGCGGTTTGCGAGTCCACGTCCCCTTCTGCAGGGTTCAGCTCAGCGATCCTATCCTCCAGACGCTGGATCTCGGCTTCCCTTAGGTCGAGGACGGACAAAAGGTGAGCCCGCTCACCCTCAGCCCGGCGTAACTCCAGCTCGATGCTCTTAGGACTCATAGCCGCCGTCCCAGAAGAGGCTCCGGATTCAGAGTCATCATCCGAGCCGTACAGATCAGCATACGAATCGGACGTCTCGAGCTGAAAAAAGGGAAAATGAACAACAAGATTTCAATATACTTCTGAGGCACCACACTTGAAGAATTTTCCAATCATATTCAGACATAATGGTTCCACAATACAACAAGACCAAGTCTACGACGACGTTTTACAACAAATCAAAAAGGACACGAGGCGACACAATCAGGTCCTCTTCGGAAGGGGAACGCTTCGGTTTAAGGAAACACGAGGACGACGAGGCCTGCTCTCCGAGCTCGATCCTAAACCAACGAAGCCCGACCCCCCTTCGCTGCTGGCTCTAACTGCGGTGCCGACCGAGGCCCCGCTCGACGAGACGGCTGCGCTGCTCTGAGCATCGGCTGGACTTCGTCTGGTCACAGGCGAGCGTGTCGCGAGTTCGTAAAACGTAATCCCCCTCTCGCTCTCTTCACGGGTGCACGACGTGCTGCGGACGTTAGCCCTCTCCAGCGCAGGCTTGAGCGATGCGACCTCTTTCTCCAGTTCAATGATACTGTCTCTCAAAGCATCGTCCTTCGCCGTCTTCTTCGTACGAGAGGGTCTTGACGAGCCGGAGACGGTGGCGCCATCAGTCGCGAGCCGTCGGAAGTGGGTGACCTCGATCCCCCTGTCTATCGTGATTCTTCTGAGTCTATCGACTTCGGTCAATAACCTCTTGCGCTCGGTCGATGCCTTCTCCAGCTCGGAGGTCAGTTTCTCTTCCGCCGCCGAGCGTTCCTTCTCCGCTAATTCCAAGTGTTGGACCTCGGCCAAAAGGTCGTCATTCTTCTGCTCGGCGGCAGTAAGCTCCCCGCGGAGCCGCTCGACTTCCCCTTCTGGATGAGGAGCTTGGGGGTACTTCCGCAGTTGAAACAGCTCGCGACAGTTCCTCCGCAGAGCTGCCCTCGTCTCCTCCAGCTGGCCGAGCAGGAGAAACCGCCTCTGTCGGCTGTCCAAAAGCTCACGCTTCGTTTTTCCCAGCTCCTTCCGAGGGGTAGACAACCTCCGTGATCGGACCGAACTTCACCTGAAAAGCGGGGATAAATCCGATGGGACAACACACGGAAACATCTACAACTAGTTACGCACGAATCTGAGGCTCAACACTTGGACAAATTTTGGCCAAACAAAATGTTTTCATTCAAAATCGAAGTGAAAGTTTTACACAAGCGGTGGCCAGTCCGCAATGAGGCTTACAAAAATAAACAAGACGACAAAAGACTAAAAAAGACAACCGAGTCAGGGGTCGACCTTTTTGTCGCTCGGGTCCGTCGACCCCCCGGCCTTGTCCTTTCCATCGCCCTCGCCTCCGCCTTCGCTCCAACTCTCCTCCTCGGAGTCGTCCTCCTCCTCGCCCTCGGCTTCGGTCTCCCCTGGGCCTTCGACAGGCTCTATCTCCCCCTTAGGGCCGAGCAGACCCTCGGTGATCCCCTCCTCCCTTTCCACAGGGTCGTAGAAATGGTAGGAGGACGTGTCGAAGCCCGGGTTCTTGGCGGCTACGTGGAGCAGGGCTCGACCGTAGGCATCCTCCATGTTCTGGATCATATGCTGCGCGGCCTCCTCCTGCACGGCCTTCCTCACCTTCTTCACCTTCTCCAGGTGCTTGGCCTTGATCCTCTCAGCCCTCTTCCGAGCCTTCTCTGCTTCCGACCGGGCGTTGGCCAACTCCTCCTTCAGCTCGGCTGCCTCCTTCTCCTTCGCCTCAAGTTTGGCCGCCACGTCCTTCGACAGCTGAGTGGCATTGGCCAGCTGCTGCTCCAGCCCCTTCACTTCAGCAGCCCTCTTCGTCGAGAGAAGCTGCTCGGCATCAAGCCGCTGCGTAGCCTTGATGCGCTCTGCCCTCTCCCGCTCCCTCTCCTGCTCCTTGTTCGCGAACTCCTCCACCAGGAAATTAAAGTGGCAGAGGGTCTGAAAGAAAACAGCGGATTAAAATCCGAACCCAAAGACTTAGAAAAAATTCCAGGAAAGAAATTTCAATGAGGGAGAGCCCAGCCTACTTACCGACATAGTATTCTGAGCAATCTGCATCACGGCATCCCCTGCTTGCTCGGCCTTCAGGGTCGCTCGGTCCTTGGGGGTCGGCAAGTGCTTCACCGCCTCCATGCAGATGTTGCCGTCGCCCAAGAAGCCGTCGACGTTCATCACATGCCAGTCGGGGACAAAGATCTGCTTATGACGCTCGGTCAAGATCTTCTCCGCCTCGGCAGTGAGGGGCGGAACCTGGAGGGACAGCACCTCCGTCACGCCGAACGTACCGCTCGACGAACCGGGAGCATCCACCTTCGGGGTCGGAGTCGGCACCTCCGAAGTAGGGGGATCGAGAACGCTGATCTCCCCCTGCTCGAGGACCGCGACCTTCGGTCGGTCGGCAGTCTTCTCGACCGAAGGCTTCTTCGGGGCTCGACTATCCTGAGGCGCTGCCGACGGCCTCTTCTTCTTCTCCTGCTCTGACCTGCCCTTCGCCACCAGAGCTTTGTAGTCCAGCTTCATCGTCTCTGCACAAGCCGAACGAAAAAACTTAGAAAAATTTTCATGAACTTAAAGCGAAGGGCATAAATACCAGAAGCATACTAGGGTTGATCGGACTGAGACCCCCTCGGAACAGGTGCTCCTCAGTGATATCTTTCCAGCTTAGCGCTGGCAGGGCAAGGAGCTTCTTCTGGACCTCCGCCTCCTCCTCACTCAGTGCCGCCTCTCTCTTGGTCCGCTTGGGCAGACCTTCCTTCGCCCAAACCGTCGGTATCACCCACGGCGTCAGGGCTCGGATGAGGAAGTACTTCTCCTTCCAATGTTTGATCGAGTCCGGATTCTCGATCAACTTCACGCCCGTCCGAGGAGAAAGGAAAAACCTCTGCTCGTCTCACCTTGGCTGGCAAGGTCGGAAGAGACTCCGAAAGAGGAACATACTCGGCTTGGCGCCGACCTCTTGGCATCGGAGAACGAACGCCACGACGTGCCTCCATGTGTTCGGCATCAGCTGGGCGGGACTCAAACCGTACCAGACCAGGACTTCAACCACGAACGGGTGGAGGGGAAAGCGGAGTCCGGCAATAAGGGAGTCGACCGGAAAGATGCATACGTCCGACGAGGACTTTGTGTTGGCTCGGAATCCCGGCCCAGGGAGGAGCAGTACATACTCAAGCGGGATCCGGAAACCCTCTCGGATCAGACGAAGATCGGTCTCGGTAAGAGTTGAGATCCTATGGTCCACCTCGGACAGCTCCCTAGGCTCGTTCTCCTCCACCAGCTTAGCCGTACCTTGGGTGACTCTCTCCAAGGTATCCTCGGCGTAGTCCCGGATGCCTCCCACGCTCGACAGGGCGATAGGCTGCCGACCGAACGCCCCCGCTCTCTTCGGTGTTTCCACTATCGTGACCACGGCTTTACCCTTTCGGGACTCCGCCACGACTTCCTCGGGTAGCTCGGCCACTTCGCCCTCTTTGTCCGGACGAACGACGTCCTGCTCACTCGGCTCCACAACTCCCTTCCCTTTATCCCCTCGGCCAACGGCTTGCTCCGAGGCGGGGGTCTCATCCGTAATCTTAACCATTTTTCCTAAAAGAGAAGGGAAAGAGACTGACCTTGAAGTGACAGGTGCGGTCGGAAAGGTCGCCGGAAACAAGGAACGCTACCGCGACAGCTAGCAACGCCACCAGAGAGCTAAAAACTTCGAAGCAAAGTAAAAACTGAAGAGAGAGAGTAAAAGTGAAAAATGATACTTGGCCTAAGGGGGGGGTAAATATTTATAGTAAAAATGGAACGTCCCTTGGACTTCCAAGTGAAGGTTCGCGATTTTGGGCCGCTCTCGAAACGTCGCGAAGGCCCATCACCACTGTTTCCTTCACCAAGTCAGCTAGTTTGGCGCCAGGGGATCTAAGTCCGAACCATACGCGATCCGAACCAGCATGCAACGGAGTCCGGTCGGCTTCCGAGCAAGTGCCTTCCCGAGCCTGCAAACGGAGAAAACTCACTTTCTCCTCAACTTTCGTGTAAAATCTCGATCAGACAGCCCAGATCTCGCCGAGAACACTAGACGACAAGATAGTGTTTTCTGGAGAATTGTGCCCGTCTTGAGATGCGCGCCACCATCCAACGGCTCGGGTTGCACCACGCCGCTCGGACGCCTGAACCCTCGGACATCCCACCTATGTCTAGAGGAACCATGAAAAATTTTGATTCAAAGTTTTAAGGCACCGCCCTCGGCGAGCACCCCCCAGGTCCCGCGTTCGGTCGATATTCGACCGACCCACAGGCCCCGGTCAAAAACAGATTGATGAACACAATATTATTCACTTTCTAGAGCAATAATCTTGTTATAATTAGACATTTAAAAGCTCTATATGTGGTATTTAACTCCTATTTTCTCTTTTCCATAGGAAACAGCTTATAACAGAAAAACGAAGCAGATTTAGGACTTCAAGGACAATACACAGCAAACTGCAGAGGATCAGTCGACTGGTTCCCCAACACAGGCGACTGGACAAGAGAAGCTGATTTTCCACAACTCTCGACACAGTCGACTCACTCCCAAAAGACAGTCGACTGGTCTGAACAATTATGAAATCTTCAGGAGTCTCGACTCAGTCGACTGGTTCGAAGACAAGTCGACTGGTCTGCGGCGGAGTAAACAGATAAGATATTCAAAGATACACCTGCATCTAATTTCAAATCTATTTGAATCCAGATTTATGCAAATCAAATCTAGAGACTGGGGATTTCCAAGAGCACGTGGTTAACAGATAAGGAAGGAAAGAAGAAACAAGAAAGAAATAAATCATCAAATCAATTAAAGAATGACTTCCCTAAAAAAGGGGAAACCCTAATTCATCAGCGGTGTTCTATAAATATCAGAAAAGGGATATCATTCGGGACATTCTCTTCAACATTCCAAAACCACCGAATCACAAGAGTTTCTGCGCATTCAAGTCATCAATAGGGGTATTATTCTATCAGCATCGAGGAAGGAGAGAAGATCCAGTATTCAAAGGCAGTCGACTGTGTGACAGCCAGTCGACTTCATTGCCGGGCTTCATTAGTTTATTTCTTCTCCTTTTATTCTTTTATGCTGATCATGTATTCAAACTTATTGATTAATAAAAGTATTATTATGTGGAACTAAATTCTATAGTTGGGTAGATTGAAGCCGTAGTTATGTAGTGCCATATTCTTCTGAACTCTTTTATTTTACTTATTGATTGAATCCGTTTGTATTGATATAGATTGACGGTAATCAAACTTGTTCTCAAAAGCCTGAGAGCAGTCGACTGAGGTGAGAGCCAGTCGACTGACAAACAGAGCTAGAGAATATCAAGTTTGTATTACCATCTATCTGAATCTGTTATATGAGCATATTGAGACGACCCGTATCTCGTGCCCGTAATTGTAACAAAGGAATCTTTAGGGGTTCCTGGTTCAATCAACTTAAGGGATCTAGATCTGATACCAATTTCTAGGACCTTGAGTGTTTGTTCGTTTCCACTGATCTTATGTTTTCTTTAAGCACAACTTAGTAGATACCATGCTAAACACTTAATGAAAGAAACGAATTAGAGTAGATACCATGCCTAATTCTTGGCCTAGGGAAACAATACTTCAAGGAGTAGATACCATGCCCTTGAAGTGAACAAACATGAGTAATAAGAAGAAGTTCAGAAGGTGACTTAGCATTACTGACTATTGGTGACAATCTAAACCCAACTACTTCATAAATATTTGTGATTCAACACTTCATCATTCAGTTTTAATCTTTTAATTTCTTTTAGACCTTTAGAACAACTCTTTATGATTTTTAGTCTTTTTATTGATTAGTAAGTTAAAGTCTACAATCTCTGTGGGATCGACCCTTGCTATTGCTACGCTTGTCAAACGATTCGTGCACTTGCGAGGTTTTTATAATTTGTGTCTAGTTTAGTCTATTCTTTTAGGTAACTAGATTTGCACAACAAGTTTTTGGCGCCGTTGCCGGGGATTGTCTAGTATTTTAACTTACAGATCAGTAGGAAGTTTTTATTTTCTTTCTTTTAGTTTATTAATAAGTTTTTCTTTTAGGTTACAGGATTTTGGTGGATGCACGGAAGGAGATCACTTCGTCCAGAGCTATTACCAATTGACGCAGAAACAGAACGCACTTTGCACAGGTTAGGTCGACTGATTGCGACCAACCAGTCGACTGCTGCACGAACCAGTCGACTGACCAGAGACCTAAATCACAAGAAATCATGGCAGAAGAAATACCCAATCGCGTACCAATGCAGGATAAATTTACGCCTAAGAACATTGAACAACCCTCCTGCATTGCATATCAACCTAATGTCACAGGGAACATGCATCTATCTCCTCAGTTACTTAGTATGGTTCCCCATTTCAGTGGCAGACCAGATGAAGAGCCTCATCTCCATTTACAAGATTTTTTCGATCTTTGCAGGACACAAAGCGTCCAAGGGCTTACCCCTGAACAAATCAGGTTAATTTTGTTTCCTTTTTCCTTAAAACTTAATGCTAAACTATGGTATAATTCTTTGGAACCAGGATCAATAAACTCATGGGAGCAATTGGCGACAAAGTTCTTAAAAGAATTCTTTCCAGCCCAAAAGACCAAACAGCTGAAAAGGGAGATTCAACTCTTCCAACAAAAGGATGGAGACCTATTTTTCGAAGCATGGAAAGATTTCAAGAACAAACTTCTCAAGTGTCCAACACACAACATGCCTAAAGATGAACAGGTACAAGCTTTTTATGAAGGTTTAAATGATACTAATAAGGCAATTGTGGATTCAGCTTGCAACGGGATCTTAATGAGGAAAAGCGGCGAAGAGGCCATAGAACTATTTGAAGAACTCAGCGAGAATTCGCAACAATTTTCAACAAGGAGGGGCCCTTCGAAAAAACAGGGAGTTTATGAAATTTCTAGTAGCAATACCATTCAATTGGAAATGGTAAACATGAATAAGAAAATTGATATGCTTGTTAATGCAATGTCTATGATGGGTGGAGTTAAAAATCAAACAAATGAAATTTGTGCAATTTGTTCTCATGTAGACCATACCACTGATACATGTCCCATGTCTTCTTTCACAGATCAGGAGCATGCAAATTATGTAGGTCGAGGAGTGTTTCCACCAAAGAACAACCCCTTCTCGAACACATACAACCCAGGGTGGAGGAACCATCCAAACTTCTCATGGAGCAACAATCAGAATAATCAAGGGACTCAATTCACACAAGGACAAGCACGGAACTTCCAAATAGGAAGTGGGATGGATAGGCCAGTACAAGAACAGAAGAAGTTGGATTTTGAATCCACCGTTCTTCAATTGCTCCAACAACAGCATCAAACAAGCAACCAACAAGGGCAAGCAATTCAGAAGTTGGAGACACAAATTGGCCAAATTGCTAAAGAATTAAGCGAGCGAAAGGCAGGGGAACTTCCATCACAAACTATACCAAACCCTGGAGGCCAAGAACAGCTCAAGGCTGTCACAACATTAAGAAGTGGTAAGATAATTGACAACAAAGTTGGAACACACACCGAAGAAAAAGAAGAACAACCATCAAAAATTGTGGGGTCCAACAAGGTAAATGAAAATGAAAGAATAGTTGTGCCACCATTCCCTCAAAGGTTAGTCAAACATAAAAAAGATCAACATTTATTTGACATCTTTGAAACTCTCAGAAAGGTAGAAATTAATATCCCCCTACTTGATGCTATTAAACAAATTCCTTCTTATGCTAAATTTTTGAAAGAATGTTGCACTCACAAAAGAACATTTCAGGTTAGGGAGGATGTGGCGTTGACAGAAGAAGTGAGCGTTGTCTTACTAAGAAAACTGCCACCCAAATTAAAAGACCCAGGTAGTTTTACCATTCCTTGTAGGATTGGCGAGCACTTCTTTGAGAAAGCACTACTAGACTTAGGGGCAAGCATCAATCTTCTCCCATACACCATCTATGAAAAGCTAGGATTGGGGGAACTCCAACCAACATCCATCACGTTGCAGTTGGCAGATCGCAGTATCAAAAGACCTAGAGGTATTTTGGAAGATGTCCTAGTTCAGGTAAACGATTTCATTTTGCCTGCTGATTTTGTTGTGTTAGATATGGAGGAATCTTCAATGCCATCGTCTCTACCAATCATTCTAGGTAGACCCTTTATGAGTACGGCTGATATAAAAATTTGTGTCAAAAAGGGTACCATAAGCATGAAAATAAATGGAGAGAAGGTTGAATTTAAAATGTTTGATACACTGAAATTTCCACATGATGATCATGAATGCTATAATGTTGATGTGGTGCAGGATATTATTGATCAAATATTTCAGGTACATAGCGTTGAACCATTACAGGCCATAATTACACAATCTCTAACTTTATCTAATGATGAACATGAATATGACGACTGGGAGATTGTAGAGACAATACATCACCTTGACACCTCACAGTCATACTCAGGTAAGTTTGCACCAGCATTTGAACAATTGGTGACTGATGAACTTTTTGTTTCTGCAGATAAGTCGACTGGTGCACTGGACAAGTCGACTGGTGAAGAGGATCAGTCGACTGTCCAGACTGCTACCAAGGATGAGTCGACTGCACCAAGACTTACAGACCCAGAGCTTAAGCAGCTGCCCGACCATTTGAAGCACGCATATTTGGGCGAGAACCAGACGCTACCAGTGATAATTGCTGCGAACCTGAGTGCACAGGAAGAAGATAAGCTGCTAAGGGTACTACGAGAACACAAGAGTGCAATAGGTTGGACCATTGCAGATATCAAGGGAATAAGTCCATCCAAATGCATGCATCGAATACTCCTTGAAGACAATGCAAAACCAAGCAGGGAGGCACAGAGAAGGCTAAACCCCAACATGAAGGAAGTGGTAAGAGCAGAAATTTTGAAGCTACTAGATGTTGGCATCATCTATCCTATCTCAGATAGCAAATGGGTAAGTCCTATACATGTAGTTCCTAAGAAAAGTGAAGTTACAGTGGTAACAAATGAAGAGAATGAACTTATCCCAACAAGAGTAACCACAGGATGGAGGGTATGCATTGACTATAGGAAGTTGAATAATGAAACCAGGAAAGATCACTTCCCTCTTCCTTTTATTGATCAAATGTTAGAAAGATTAGCAGGGTATAGTCATTATTGTTTTCTAGATGGTTATAGTGGCTATAATCAAATTGCTATTGCTCCAGAAGATCAAGAAAAGACTACTTTTACATGCCCTTTTGGTACTTTTGCTTACAGGAGGATGCCGTTTGGATTGTGCAACGCACCAGCAACATTTCAAAGATGCATGATGAGCATATTTTCAGACATGGTGGAAAGGTTCATTGAGGTATTTATGGATGATTTTAGTATTTTTGGATCTTGTTTTGATGAATGCCTTAACCATTTGCAGCTTGTGCTTAAAAGATGTGAAGAATGCAATTTAGTGCTGAATTGGGAAAAGTGCCATTTTATGGTACAACAAGGTATTGTGTTGGGACATGTGGTGTCCAAAAGAGGAATAGAGGTAGACAAAGCAAAAATCGATATAATATCAAAACTACCCCCTCCCACTACAGTTAAGGGTGTTAGGAGTTTTCTAGGACATGCGGGGTTTTATAGAAGATTCATAAAAGATTTTTCAAAAATCTCCAAACCCCTTTGTGACTTGTTGGCTAAGGATGTTGAGTTTGTATGGACAGAAGAATGTACAAATGCTTTTAATACATTGAAAAATCTTCTCATTTCTGCACCTATAGTCATGGCACCAGATTGGAGCCATCCTTTCGAGCTTATGTGTGATGCAAGTGATTATGCTTTAGGGGCTGTTTTAGGTCAACGAATCAATAAGAAACCTCATGTTATCTACTATGCTTCTCGAACTTTAAACGATGCACAGCTAAATTATTCCACTACTGAAAAAGAAATGTTAGCTGTTATTTTTGCTGTAGAGAAGTTTAGATCATATTTAATTGGTTCTAAAGTTATTGTTTTTACTGACCATGCTGCCTTGAGATATTTGTTTGCTAAAAAGGATTCTAAGCCTAGGTTAATCAGATGGGTGCTGTTGCTTCAAGAATTCGATCTTGAGATTAGAGATAAAAAAGGAAGCGACAATGTTGTTGCAGATCACATGTCCAGGCTACTGCAGGAGGACGAAAGAATTGTGCTCCCACTTAATGAAACTTTCCCAGATGAACAGCTCTTCGAAATAAACATACCCTCGGGACAGTCGACTGGTACCAGGACCAGTCGACTGGTATTTCATTGCGCAAATTTTCCATGGTTTGCTAATATTGTCAATTTTCTAACTGCTCATGTTTTCCCTCCAGGTATGACACATCAAGAAAGGAAAAGATTGGTGGCTCTGTGCAAGCACTACTACTGGGATGATCCTTATTTGTTCAAATTTTGCCCTGATCAAATTATAAGAAGATGTGTGGCAGAAGAAGAGCAATTGAGTATTCTACAACATTGCCACCAATATGCATGTGGAGGACATTTTGGACCAAAAAGAACAGCACTAAAGGTATTGCAATCTGGATTTTATTGGCCTAAAGTATTCAAAGATGCTTTTTCTTTTTGCAGGACTTGTGACAAATGCCAACGGACAGGCAATATCTCCTCTAGAAATCAAATGCCGCTGCAAAACATCCAAGTGATCGAGCTTTTTGATGTTTGGGGAATCGACTTCATGGGTCCATTTCCTAACTCATTTGGTTATTTATATATACTTGTTGGTGTGGATTATGTGTCCAAATGGGTCGAGGCTGTCCCCTCACGTACTAATGATCACAAAGTTGTTGTCAAGTTTTTGCAGGAGAATATTTTCACTAGGTTTGGGACACCACGAGCAATAATAAGTGATGGAGGAAGCCACTTCAATAATTTTCCATTCGCTTCTTTGATGAAGAAATATGGTATCACACATAGAGTGGGCACCCCATATCATCCTCAAACTAGTGGGCAGGTGGAGATTAGCAACAGAGAAATCAAGAGCATTTTGGAAAAGACAGTAAACACAAGGAGGAAGGATTGGTCGTTGCGCTTGAACGATGCATTATGGGCCTATAGAACCGCATACAAAACACCCATTGGCATGTCACCATACCGTTTGGTGTTTGGAAAAGCCTGTCATTTGCCAGTTGAGTTGGAGCACAAAGCATATTGGGCCATCAAAAAGTTCAATTTCGATATGAAACAAGCAGGAGACAAAAGAAGACTACAACTAAATGAGCTTGAAGAGTTGAGGCACGACGCTTATGAAAATACAAAATTGTACAAGGAAAGAACAAAGTTGTACCACGACAAACAGCTAGCAAGGAAGGAATTTTATGAAGGACAGAAGGTACTGATATACAATTCAAGATTGAGACTTTTTCCAGGCAAGCTTATGTCAAGATGGTATGGGCCATACATTGTCACAAGAGTCATTCCACATGGCGCTTTGGAGGTTCATTGCAAGGAAAAGAATCAAACATTTAAGGTGAACGGGCATAGAGCGAAGCCATACATAGAGATGAGTCTAGAACTGCAAGAGGAAGATGTGAATCTTCAAACCATTCCATACATCGCATGAACTCATCATGTCTAGCTGAAGACAGAAAACACAGCGCTTATTGGGAGGCAACCCAATTTTTCAGGGGAGTATTTACACTTTCCTTTATTTGCTTTCAGTTATTCATTATTTTTCTTTTAGTTCTTTTTATTTTCAGTATCTCCTTACTAGATGGTGACACATGCCTATTTTTATATTCGAACATTGAGGACAATGTTCCATCTAAGTTTGGGGTATTAGGGTTATTTATATTTTAATTTTTTAGAATAAACAATTTCTTATAAAGTAAGAAGAAGGATACTCATTTACTTTAGGATTGTTGAGTTTCATAATTCCCTACGAAGTTACAGAAGCCATGCGATTATACATAATAAACAAATGTGATGCTTTTTCTGATGATTATTCCCTTTAGATCTAGTCCTAAATTGAGTTTAAGTAAATAGAGTGATAAAATATATATATATATATATATATATATATATATGTGAATAAAGTCAATCTACTCCAATGTTTTGAGTGCTTAGTAACTAGGGGTATTCATCACCAATGTTTACCTTTACGTCAAACGGCAACTCAAAATATGAGTATGCAAAGCACTTTAGAGTTTGTGACTTGTTGAGTAACCGGGTGCATACATCACAAATGTTTCGCATTCGCGTTAAAAGGCAAGTGACATCTTTAGAGAAGAGACTAACAAAAAAAAAAAAAAAAAAACTATAGTTTGCTACTCGGTTTGTAGTAGAGAAAAGGGATAATCACAGACTGAGTAGTTGCATACCATAACTACATTAATCGCATGACAAATATGATTAAGTTTAGGGATTATGACTGAACAATTGCACTAGAGAAAGTGGGTATGTTTAATTTTACTTTGTCTAAAATTGTTTATACCTTTCTATGCTGATGTCCACATAATAAGAAATCTTGGTGGTTGAGTCTATTGTGATTATTATTCTCCCTATTCATAATTTTAGTTTGCTTGAGGACAAGCAAAATCTAAGTTTGGGGGTATTTGATGAACACAATATTATTCACTTTCTAGAGCAATAATCTTGTTATAATTAGACATTTAAAAGCTCTATATGTGGTATTTAACTCCTATTTTCTCTTTTCCATAGGAAACAGCTTATAACAGAAAAACGAAGCAGATTTAGGACTTCAAGGACAATACACAGCAAACTGCAGAGGATCAGTCGACTGGTTCCCCAACACAGGCGACTGGACAAGAGAAGCTGATTTTCCACAACTCTCGACACAGTCGACTCACTCCCAAAAGACAGTCGACTGGTCTGAACAATTATGAAATCTTCAGGAGTCTCGACTCAGTCGACTGGTTCGAAGACAAGTCGACTGGTCTGCGGCGGAGTAAACAGATAAGATATTCAAAGATACACCTGCATCTAATTTCAAATCTATTTGAATCCAGATTTATGCAAATCAAATCTAGAGACTGGGGATTTCCAAGAGCACGTGGTTAACAGATAAGGAAGGAAAGAAGAAACAAGAAAGAAATAAATCATCAAATCAATTAAAGAATGACTTCCCTAAAAAAGGGGAAACCCTAATTCATCAGCGGTGTTCTATAAATATCAGAAAAGGGATATCATTCGGGACATTCTCTTCAACATTCCAAAACCACCGAATCACAAGAGTTTCTGCGCATTCAAGTCATCAATAGGGGTATTATTCTATCAGCATCGAGGAAGGAGAGAAGATCCAGTATTCAAAGGCAGTCGACTGTGTGACAGCCAGTCGACTTCATTGCCGGGCTTCATTAGTTTATTTCTTCTCCTTTTATTCTTTTATGCTGATCATGTATTCAAACTTATTGATTAATAAAAGTATTATTATGTGGAACTAAATTCTATAGTTGGGTAGATTGAAGCCGTAGTTATGTAGTGCCATATTCTTCTGAACTCTTTTATTTTACTTATTGATTGAATCCGTTTGTATTGATATAGATTGACGGTAATCAAACTTGTTCTCAAAAGCCTGAGAGCAGTCGACTGAGGTGAGAGCCAGTCGACTGACAAACAGAGCTAGAGAATATCAAGTTTGTATTACCATCTATCTGAATCTGTTATATGAGCATATTGAGACGACCCGTATCTCGTGCCCGTAATTGTAACAAAGGAATCTTTAGGGGTTCCTGGTTCAATCAACTTAAGGGATCTAGATCTGATACCAATTTCTAGGACCTTGAGTGTTTGTTCGTTTCCACTGATCTTATGTTTTCTTTAAGCACAACTTAGTAGATACCATGCTAAACACTTAATGAAAGAAACGAATTAGAGTAGATACCATGCCTAATTCTTGGCCTAGGGAAACAATACTTCAAGGAGTAGATACCATGCCCTTGAAGTGAACAAACATGAGTAATAAGAAGAAGTTCAGAAGGTGACTTAGCATTACTGACTATTGGTGACAATCTAAACCCAACTACTTCATAAATATTTGTGATTCAACACTTCATCATTCAGTTTTAATCTTTTAATTTCTTTTAGACCTTTAGAACAACACTTTATGATTTTTAGTCTTTTTATTGATTAGTAAGTTAAAGTCTACAATCTCTGTGGGATCGACCCTTGCTATTGCTACGCTTGTCAAACGATTCGTGCACTTGCGAGGTTTTTATAATTTGTGTCTAGTTTAGTCTATTCTTTTAGGTAACTAGATTTGCACAACACAGATCGGCACTCCCCCCATCTCTAACTCCTCCGGGTTGACATCCATCAGAAGGCATCAGCCCGGAAGGAAGACAGAGATGGGAGGGGGCCCATCAACACTCAGAGATCAGGAGAAGCGCACCATTCCGAGCTAGTTGGTTGCAACTGAAAGGCTCGGCCTGGCAGAGGACCTTGGCAACCGCGCCTTCACAGTTACAAACAACGAGCTCAGATGGTCCGGAAAAAATCATGGTGGAAGAACGACCGCTCGTCCTTCCGAACAAGCTCACCCCTCGGATTCGGACATGGATGATCACCTCTCCCACCATGGTCTCTGCCGACCCTGACACCCGCTGCGGAGCAAACAGGGAAGGCAGAAGATCTTGGTGGAAGAACGACCACCCGTCCTTCCGAACTAACTCATCCCTCGGGTCCGGACTACGGTCGTCACCACTACTGCCTCGTTGCCCCCCGCTCCTGACATCCACTTTGGGGCCGTCAGGAACAGAGGGAAAACCAGGCAGAAGAGCAACCACCCCTCCGGACCTCAAAAGAGAAGCTACCCAAGGCAGATACCTCCGAGGTCTGCAACTCTATGTTGATTACGATTGAAATGACAAAGGAAAGTGGAGTACTTATAGCCTAACCTCCAAGACCTAGCCATTATGATCCTCGGAAGTTGAAACGCCACATATTAATTGAAGGAGTTATCCTTAATGACCTGAAGAAGGTGGAACGCCGCACAAACCCCGGAGCACCATTAATGTCCTCGAGAACAGGATCGCCTCGAGACGGATTGCGCCACGACGCTTGTCCTGCCGAGACCCCTTGTCTCCGGTCGGCCACCGAGCAAGTGCCTTTCCGAGCTCGCAAACGGAGAAAACTCACTTTCTCCTCAACTTTCGTGCATGATCTTGATCAGACGGCTCAGATCTTGCCACCTGCACTAAACGATAAGATAGTGTTTTCTTGAGAAATGCGCCCGTCTAGAGATGCGCGCCGTCATCCGACGACTCAGACTGCGCCACGTCGCTCGTCCTGCCGAAATCCCCTGCCTTCGGTCGGAAGCCGAGCAAGTGCCTTTCCGAGTTCGCCAAACGGAGAAAAAAGCAGCCGAAACCCCCTGTCTCCGGTCGGCTGCCGTACGAGTGTCTTTCCGAGCTTGAACTTGCCCCGCGTCATCCGACCGAAGTTAGGAGCACGTCGCTCAGATCGCCGAAACCCCATGCCTTCGGTCGGCTACCGAGCAAGTACCTTTCCGAGCTCGTAAATGGAGAAAAAAAGACACCGAGCTACTACGACCGTTGGATCTTTCAGACATTCGCGCTCTTAATGATGAACGGTCCAGATCGAACGCCGAGGACACTAAACGACAAGATAACGTTTTTTTGGGAAACGTGCCGCCATCCGATGGCTCAGATTGTGCCACGTCACTCGGATAGCCGAACCCCCTAGTCTCCGGTCGGCAGCCGAACAAGTGCTGCCGAGCGATAACAACTGTCAGATCCTTCCGAAATTCGTGCTCGTCCGTGATCAACGGTTCAGATCGAGCCACGTCATTTATCGGTATTTAAATCGTTTTTTATCTATTTAAATCGTTTTATTTATTTAAAAATTGCGAAAAAATTGCTAAAAATTCGGAAAAATTAGCTAAAAATTCTGGAAAATAATTGGAAATTCGGAGGCACATTTCCGAACCTCTGAACGAACAATTATTACCTAGAATATACCGCTAAGACCCCCAAACGATTAGCAAACACATCGCAAAATTAAATAAGTACTTCGAAAAAATAGATAAAAGACCGCCAGATACCCGATGCAGCTAAAGAACCGCACACGACGTCAAAAATTACCTCACTACCCCCTTCGAGATTCGAAATCCTCCACTCGGACACCGATACAACTCCACCAGCCACTAAAACGGTTAAACTACTCCTCAAAGTCTGATCACACTCAGTCTTTAGGAGTGGGGGGCTCGTGATATGGCTAAAAATGAGGTTAAATCGGAGCCGTCCAGATTGGGCACGAATCTTGATGCTCAGGGGTAAAAAGGTAATTTCACATACAAGCGGATCCAAAGCAGGTACGGAATCTCCTCCAACAACCCGCGACCGGATCCACACCACTGTTGGGTTCGGGTCCCGACCCGAGGCGAACCTAAAACATCAAGGGGCAAATCAGGATCCCTGATTTAGCCAAATCAACAACCCTGATTTGCTCCCACCGGGAATCAGGGGCTAATTTCCCAAAACAGAATAGGAGGATTTTTCTCCTTGCTGTTAAGCAGGAAATCAGGCCCCTAACCGTTCCAATGGCGACTATAAATATCACCCCTCTACCACCAAGACCAGGTTAATCATTTTTTCACCACTTAAGCTCTTTCTTAATCTTTTTCTGATTACTGACAAGAGTGTCGGAGGGTGCGTCGCCAGAATCAACCCCGGTGTTTCGCACTTCCTTGCAGGTCGCTACAGGAGCAAGAAGGCTGAGTCAACTGTTCAGGTTGTTCCCGGACTCACAAATTCTATCTGTTTACCCCCACACCGAAATCAGCGGTAACACATGGATCCTTGCTGTGCTCTCTTAATTGCAACCATTTGCCCATCTGAAAGAGTTCCCTTGTACACCTGATTTGGATTTTGAAAAGAACGAAACGAATTTAGTTTCAGACAAATCTAGCTCACAATCTTGTAGGTATCTATTTGATTGGATTAAATACCTTTCCATAACCCCCTGATCCAATTTCATTGGACTCTGAGAAGTTATTGGTGCTCTTTTTAAGCTCATCAAAAGAAAACCATCTTGATCCTTTCAGCTGTGGGGCACCACCAGCATCTTTGCCCGCCGGTGCCCATGAAGCTGGAGAGAAGGGAAACTCATTAGTTGCAATAGAAAAAATGACATTCAATATAGCTTCTTTGCATTGGTTTAAACATGCTGTCATTGGCATTACAATTTCGGTAAAAACAAATTCATTGTGCTACATTAGGCAACTACTGTAGTAGGTTTCTACTCTGTACAGACTAGAGTAGGTGTTAACTTCCTACTACAATATACAACACAAAGGTCCTCAAATCAGTCTGAAAGGACTTACCTCCCTTGGTTTAAAATCACCATACTATTCTTATGATTAGATAGTAAAGTAAGTGCAGTCCATGTGGTTTCTATATACCGTGAGGCTGCATTATGTGTTGCCTGAAATCATTGTGTAACTGATATATTTGTGTTGAATGTGTTTGACATGTATTAATGTACTAATTCTTCCTAGACTACTTTGGACTCTTCTAATAATTATTAGAAATATAGATTTCCTTAGTTTGAAATCTAGATAGCATTGTTCTTATGCATTACAACTTTCCTTAGCTTGTCCGAATCACACACACACACACACACATATATATAGGGGGGCCCTTCGGTTGCGAACAGATTTGGTGCGAACTGGCGTGCGAACGCCTGTTGCCGCTATCCCTAGTAGCAGCAACTGTGATGCCGCTACTGGGAATATCGGCAACAGGCGTTTGGACGCCAGTTCGCACTCCAAGCCTGTAACACCCTACAAAATTGAGTTATGACAATTTTTCTCCACACGTGTATTTTGTAGCATTGCGTATAATGTCTTATGTATTACCCTGAATATTTTTAGATGTTAGTTTGTGGAATATGAATATTTGGGGATGACCCATATGCATATTTAATATACTTTTTTGTGAACTTGAGGACTTAAGAGCAATTGAGTTGGTGACTAGGGACTTCAAGGAAATTGGTGGATGGAAATCATGAAAAATAGCCTTAATGAAATTATCTTTTTTTTTAATATCATGCATGGATCTTGCTGGTTAGTGACATATGGGAGGTTTAGGGGAGGTGAAATTAAATTACAATTCAGAGTTAAGGAAGGTGGATTAATGAGTTGGATGGAATAATGCATAATTAGGGTTATAAATACCTACGTAGCCTTGCCTTCAAGAGATGAGAAACAAGATCTTTGAAGTTGAAGTTTTCATAAGGTATACTTAGAAACTCTATTCTATTTCATGAGTTGTAGATTATTAACATAAGAGATGATAATAATAATATATGTTTTGTTGTGGTCATAAGGTTAAGTTTAACAAGTTTAGTATTGGAATGCTTCGTTGGAATTTAGAGGCAATCGAATTCGGAAGCGGTCAAAGGTGGGTAACAACTTTACTACTCGGGTTTCAATTGTATTGTAGGGTGTATGCATGTTAGAGAAGCTATATATGTTGTATTGGTTGAGTATTCATGCGAAGATTGATTAAATCATGTGTGAATTGTTTTCAATTAATTGTGTGAAATTACGGTAGTAGAAGGAATTAGAAATCGATGAAGTAAAAAGATTGACTTGGAATCATTGTACAGTTTCTGTCCTAAATTTTGGGTTTACTCCCAAAAATCATTTACTCCCAAAGATTTCGGGTCCTAAATTTCTCTTTAACTAAATGAAATTTTAAGCTGAATTTTTATGTGTATCTCGTATGTGTCTATAACATCTCCACAAAATTTAATGAGGTTTAGATATCGTTTGATATTTTAAACAAATTCGAACTTAGGACTGGTTTGACAGTTTTGCCTTGATTTTGAAAATTTGTACACTTTATGGTTTCAGACAATTTTAATCTCTTAAATGCAGTATTTTGAGAAAACTCAAAACTGATACTTTCAAGTTGATTCATTAATCTTTCTTTCAAGTCTAAGAACTCAAATTTTCATGGAGTACGCTATTTTAGGTGATTTTTATAAGTAGCAATAGCAACACTTTTCTGGAAACCTGAACCTACTGTTTTGCATGTGGATTTATACAAAATAATTGTGGTTAAATTGGGATGTTCTTAACTACAATATTGTAGTAGACTCATTCATGTTTCATATAAAATTAAGAAATCTATTTTCTGATAAGTATTGAAATTTATATGGTTTTTGCGTGACTATTATGTTGTTTTCCAAAGACAGAGTTGAATATTCAAACGGTCGATTCTATATATGAAACTAAGGATACGCCCGGTAAATCTACATGTGGACAACGGGTAAGCCGGTAAGGTCCATGAATCAGAGAGAATATTTGGTTAAATCTAATGGAGTGATTGTGACTAGGCGAGGCCCAAGTCTAGTAAAGTTAGAGAACTCCGAGAGAGTAGTGGAATAGGGTCGGTGTGACCAAGATCCCAGTTCTGGTGAAATGTATATTCGCAATATGGATTGTTAAGTCTAGATTATATTTTGCATCACTTAGTGAACAACTTGCATTAGAAGAAGATAAGATTGAAACATTGATGAATATGACTAGTAAAGAGTTGAGCCTCTTAGGAATGTTTGGGATCGAGGTTACGCCTGGTAAATCCATGTGTGCGGGTCTGGGCCGACCCTAGGGCAGGGTCCAAAAAGCGACCGCCCCGGTCCCCCAATTTTGGGGGCCTCACATGGCCCTTATCTAAATTTTTTTTTTAAAAAAAATTTAGTTTAAATTTAAAAAAAATCAAAATTCCAAAGAGATTCCAAGAGTCCAAGTCTCCAATGGTAATTGTATTTAGGGTCATGGGTTGCTAATGATGATAAGTATTATGGTTCTTAGTAATCATTAATGAAAATTAAAAAGAATTTAATTATAGCTTATGGGGCATCATAACTTTTTTGTTCAACTATTCTTTTCAAGTTTTTTTCCAATTCAAATCTAATTCTCCCATCCTCATACAAGGACAGCCCTTTACACTGCTCCAACAACCTCCGTGATCCACTTTTATCATGTGTATTCAACTTTTCTTATTTTATATTATTGTGTTGAAACTTTTGTTTGTCATGTTGCTTAGGAAGCAAGAATCCGGATATGAGAAAAGACAAAAGAAAAAAGATTAGAACAATTATCTTTATCACAAAAAAAGAGCATTAAATAATTTTTTTGCTAATGTTTTGATTGCTTATAGAATATTGTTGGCCTATACCTGTGACCGTGGCATCTGCTGAAAGAAAAATTTCTAAATTAAAATTTTTTAAATCTTATTTGTGATCGACTATGTCACAAGAGATGTTAAATGTATTAGCAATCTTATGTATTGAAAAAAATTTGTTGGAAAAAAATATTTTGGAAA
Organism: Hemerocallis citrina; assembly: GCA_017893485.1. NCBI lineage: Eukaryota > Viridiplantae > Streptophyta > Magnoliopsida > Asparagales > Asphodelaceae > Hemerocallis > Hemerocallis citrina. The sequence continues at coordinate 53,337,463 of CM030359.1, read as the reverse complement.
ACATTATTGATGAATCTGCTTCTCAAACTGCCAAAAGAAGTCATTTTAAATGATGATTGATATATTTTATTTTGTTATTTTGCAGTTGGAAATATTTTGGAGCTCTCAATGTACTTTGGAACTAGTAGACATATTTGTGGCCATTTATTATAATTTTGTATGATGATTTTTTGAATCTTTGGAACTATTTTTAAGCTTTCATATCATTTAAGTATTTATATATGACTATATTTCTGTGGTAATTTTGGACATGTAATTTATTTTTATATATTAATATATTTCAATTACTAAAATAAGGGCCTCATAACATTTTGTTCACCCTGGGCCTCCAAATTGTCAGGCCCGGCCTTGGTGTGGGCTAGGACTAGGCCAATAAGGTCTGTAGTTACGAAAGATCGATTTGCTAGGGTTCGCGGCTGAGGATACGCCCGAAATGTCCATGGTCGGGAAGATTTATGAAATGGCCGGTGAAGAGTTGCAGCTCCTAGAAATGTTCATGACTGAGGATACACCCAATAAATCTGCATGTGTGGGCTAGGGGTAGGCCGATGAGGTCCAATATCCTGGAGTTCGAATTACATACGATTATGCGTCGGAGTACTAGTCATTGGGTTTAGGTATGCACAACAATGGATTGAACCCTATATTGAGAAGAAAATGCTTAGTAGTTTGTAACTGGAAAGTATGTTGCATGGGCGGTATAGCGTTCCAAACAAGCATGCATTAGAATAGTATATTCAACATGTGCATATAGAATTTATGAAGTAGTATCTTGTTGGAAAACCATTAATGATATAAAAATATTGACATTTCCATGTTATGACTGTTTCAATTTAGAACTGTCATTACTTATTAACTCACCTTTAATATAATTGAATAGGAATTCAATAAAGTTGCTGGAATTTTTACAGTTAGCCTCACAAGACGACGATCCCACAGATTGTGGTTTTGCTGGTAAGTTTTCCTGAGGAGATAGCGTGCAAGTGTAACATCCTGTGGGCATGTCACAATATTACTCCATGTGACTTGGACATGTAGCAAGATTCTCTATATTTTCCCGTATTATATTATGATTATGTACTCAACTGAAGTAAAACACCCCTATTTATAGGGTCAAAGCAATAAAGCCCCTAAACTATCGGCCAATGCGATAAACCCCCCAACTACGAATCACAGTCAACTACTGTACGTAAACCTTAAAAAAACTATGTGAAATGTTCAAATTGCCCTTATATTAATACACCATTTAAAAAATAAAATCACTCTCTCTCTCCCAAAATCTCTCTTCCCCAAATCAAAATCAAAATCCAAAATCTAGCCCCACCGACAACCCCAACCTCCACCACCACCGACAACCCCGACCTCCACCACCATCATCTTCTTCGACTTCAGTCCTATCATCATCATCATCAACAACAACATCATCATCATCCCCGACCTCTACCATCATCACCACCATCATCATCCGCGACTTCAGCACCATCTCCATCATGTGGTGAAATTTTTTGTGTGATGATTTGTTTATGTTCATCGTTTGTTTAAAATTTTGGAATTAAAACAAATTTAAAGGAATTTTTATTATGTGAGAAAACCCTAAAGTACTCTTCAGATTGATGGGTTTGATGGGTTTAACAAGGTGGCCCATGAAGGAGAAAAAGGAGAGAGAAAAGAGTTTCCAGATTTTGGGAAAAGCCCCACATGCCGTCAACCTTCCTTCACACCTCGCCAGAATAGTGCTGACGTTCGCCTTGGTCATGAGGGTGATTCCCTAACACAAGATGGCGCAAATTTTGAGGTAGGAAAGAGAATTAGGGAGGAAGATGGTCAGGAAGTGGGGATGTCGGAGCCGTCGGTGGTGGTGATAAGGAAGGCCGGGGGATGGCGGAGGTCGTGTTTGGTGGTGATTTGGATTTGGAGTTTGGATTTTGGATTTTGATTTTGGTTTGGGAAAAAGACAAATTTTGGGCGAGAGAGAGTAAATTTTTTTTGTTTTTTTTATAAATGGTGTATTAATATAAGGGGTAATTTGGACAATTTACATAGTTTTTTAGAGTTTCCGTATAGTAGTTGACTGCGATTCGTAGTTAGGAGGTTTATCGCGTTGGGCGATAGTTTAGGGGTTTATTGCTTTTGACCCTATAGATGAGGGGTGTTTTTCGTAATTTACCCATCTATATAATAAAACACAAAGAAAGCTATCAAGTGGCTCTCACAAAACACATTCCCCCCCCCCCCCCCCCCCCCCCCTCAAAGTTTCCCTCTAAAACTCAAATTCAAATTCCCCCCTAAAACAACTCATTTATTTATTTAATTATTTCTCTCTCTCTCTCTCTCTCTCTCTCTCTCTCTCTCTCTCTCTCTCTCTCTCTCTCTCTATATATATATATATATATATATATATATATATATATATATATATATATATATATGGAAATATGGACTTTTTTACCCCAATTTATAATTATTTTTCACCATATACCAATGGAAACATGGACTTTTATTTACAACTAATTATTGTCATACTATTCAAACTTCAGCTACATAATTGTTGATTTACTATTTACAAGACTTTTCATATGCTGTATCGTTCTGAAGACGTGCCGTAGGCATGTGGCCATGGGCAAATCTAGTATATATATATATATATATATAGGAAGTCTTCTGTTGTGCACCACCTATGGTGCACACAGCGTGTGCACTCGGCCTTCCCGCCTTCGTATCGACGATCCGTACCGTTCACATTGATCTACACATCTAAATTAGTCTAAATATGTAAAACCCAATCATTTGAAATTCATTTGTCCATCCATTGAAGTGTTACAAAATTGTATGGCTGAAAATCATTGTTTTTCATAGTCACATAATGGATGGGCAAATGAATTTCAAATGATTTGATTTTACATATTTAGAATAATTTAGATGTGTAGATCAATGTGAACGGTTCGGATCGTCGATACGAAGGCGGTAAGGCCGAGTGCACACGGAGGGGTGGTGCACAATGGAATATTTTCCTACATATATATAAGAAGTCTTCTGTTGTGCACCACCTATGGTGCACACGGTGTGTGCACTCGGCCTTCCCGCCTTCGTATCGACGATCCGAACCATTCACATTGATCTATACATCTAAATTAGTTTAAATATGTAAAATCAAATCATTTGAAATTTATTTGTCCATCCATTGAAATGTTACAAAATTGTGTGGCTGAAAATCATTGTATTTTATAGTCATATGATGGATGGGAAAATAAATTTCAAATGATTTGATTTTACATATTTAGACTAATTTAGATGTGTAGATCAATGTGAATGGTTTGGATCGTTGATATGAAGGCGGGAAGGCCGAGTGCACATGAGTGCACACAGAGGGGTGGTGCACAATGGAAGATTTTCATATATATATATATATATATATATATATATATATATATATATATATATATATATATATAATATGCGAGGCTTCAGTTGCGAACGGACTTGGTGCGAACTGCATATGAACGAGTCCGCTAGCCGTCTGATCTCGTGATCATGATCTAACAGCTCATATATACAATTATCATTTGAAGCGTTAACACTATTCCCAATAACGACAACAGTTCTACCGATACCATTATCCCCAATGACGACACTCGTTCGCACGTAGTTCGCACCAAATCCATTTTCAACCGAAGGCTATATATATATATATATATATATATATATATATATATAGGAAAGTCTTTCGTTGTGCACCACCTATGGTGCACACGGCATGTGCACTCGGCCTTCCCGCCTTCGTATCGACGATCCGAACCATTTACATTGATCTACACATCTAAATTAGTCTAAATATGTAAAACCAAATCATTTGAAATTCATTTGCCCATCCATTGAAGTGTTACAAAATTGTATGGCTGAAAATTATTGTTTTTTATAGTCACATGATGGATGGGCAAATAAATTTCAAATGATTTTATTTTACATATTTAGACTAATTTAGATGTGTAGATCAATGTGAACGGTTCAGATCGTCGATACGAAGGTGGGAAGGCCGAGTGTACATGAGTGCACGCGGAGGGGTGGTACACAATAGAAGATTTTCATATATATATATATATATATATAATCTAAAAAGTTTGCAGAATTCCCCCCCCCCCCTCTGCTGGTTTTATTGTTCCCAGGTGTTTTATTTGTGCGTACATAACATGTACACAACTTCACTAACCATAGCTGTTTAGTATGTAAATTACCCTGGGGGGTGAATAGGGTGATTGTACGGAATTAAAAAAAAACTAAAATAAAGTGCAGAGTAAATAAAAAGAGTTAAGAAGAGCAAACGCAGATAGCACAAGTGACGCAGTGATATAACGTGGTTTGACCCCCAGGTCTACGTCCACACCTCCTACTTGTAACAATTCTCCGCCACAAGCGTTCCACTATACTCAAAACCCTTGTACAGTGATTCTCGAATTCAGGCCGAGAGACCTATTACACCCACAGGACTTCTAACACATGTCCCGTCAATCTCACCGAAGTGGAAGAAAAAGAAAAAACTCAAGATCTTTAATGATCCTGACTGAAGAATAAAAAATAGTTATCACACACACTCAGATTGATTGTTAAAAGATTAGTTCAGAAGATTTTTCTCAGAAGTAATAGGTGAAGAATACACAGTGGGTACGTCCAATTAAATAGACTGGGAAGTGTATCAATCAAAATGAGAAACGATACATTCCAAAAATGTGAACAGCGCAAAGTACGGTCGACCGCAATCTCGGTGCAGTCGACCGTTCATCTCTCTGACGTAAAGTAGAGAGATGAAGGGTCAACTGCTTCTTTTGTAACGTGAGTTGCAGTCAACTGCGATGCTGTGGACCGTCATGAGGTGCGGTCGACAAGTATCGCGCTGTTCATTCTGAATCCACTCTATATTCTTACCAAAAACTAATCAATCAATCAATCAATCAATTTTATACAGATTAAATCTCACAAATATAGAATGATAGCAACTGGTCTTTGATAGCTTTCTTGGACACTAATCAATCAACTGCTATTTTTGAATATCTTCTTCTTTTGCTTGATTTCTCAATCTTTCTTTTTTACTTTCCTCCTTTGAATATTCTTGGATCTCTCTTGGATTTCTTATGGATATTATTTGATCCTGAAAATCTGAACAACTCAATTTAAACTTATTAGTATTTATAGACACGTTTTGTGCACACCAAACTAAGAGTCAACAATCTCCCCCTTTTGGTGTGAACAAAACATGCCATTGAATATTGAAAGTAAAAATTAAACAATTTGGCATAAAAATACTCCCCCTGAGTTTAGTACATAGATTTTCATAGGTAAAGAGCTTTTAAGAAAGATTAGTAAATACTCCCCCTAAATTCAATGCTTCATAGAAGATAAAAAATTAGTAGTAGATGCATAAGTAATAAGTAATATAAAAATTAGTAGTAGATGCATAAGTAATAAGTAATATTCATAAGATGCATAAGTATTCTCCCCCTTTTTGTAACACACCAATAGGGGGGCAAAAAACAAGTATAAATAAAATATAATATACTCCCCCTAAAACTATGGGTAAATGAAAAGAACTTTTGTTAAGCAAAACAAGAGAGATGAAGTTTGGAAATTAAGATAATAATTTTTCTAAAAACGGAGGAAAATCTACTTACATGATACCGTTGATAATGAGACTCTTTGATATACGAGGAGAGCTATTCATGGTATCATAGATTTGAGATTTTCCCAATACAGATGCGAAGCATGGATAAGAAGAACAAATGAAGAATGAATTTCAAGAAACCGATAGTATAGAAAAAGAGTTAGCAGAGAGTTCTTAAAAATCACAACATGTAACCAGAAAAAGAGCCGGTCAACCGCACGGTCGACCGCAAAACCAATGGAGCATAAAAAATTCCCGAGAGCAAACCGATCGACTGCACGCCTATTTCAAAAACACATCGAATCACAGAGAGTGAACCGGTTGACCACAACTACTGAAGACTAAAGAGTTTTGAAAGCAGAGTTTTTCGAAGTGTAGATACAGGTTTAAGAGTCCAAGAGAGCAACCGGTCGACCACACGGTTGACCAAAATACTAAAATAAATAATCAAGATAAGCAACTAGATATGGAGGTATTCTTTCATAGCAATTAGTAGGTTACATAACTTTTAAAGGGCATACATTACAATTTATATATATCTTAAGCTAATAGGCCTACCCCATCTCTCCTTTCTCTATTTTGAAATAGAGAAAGGAGAGCAAAAGTAGGAACTTACACATGCAGCCCACACCGATTGCCAAAACAGAATTAATTAAAAAAACACCAAAAAAACCCTTTCCTCTTCTACATCTCCCCAAAATCCACAAACCCTAACTCTCCTTACCCCAAAACCCACCAACATCTCCTCACCCGTCCGTCCCTACCGCTGCCCGCTGTCCACCCGCCCCAATCCTGCCCGTCTCTACCCTCCATCGTCGCCGTCCTACCGCCATCGGATCTGTTGAGCTATTGCAAGTGGAACCACTGGCTCAGGTTCCTGATCTCGACTCGGGGAGCTGTCTCCATGATCAAGAAGGAGAAGAAGCCGCAGTCGGAGGTGAGGGCGAACCCGCCGTCGGACCACGTTAGGGTCTGGGTCGAGAAGAAGGTGGAGAGCGGAGTGGATGAGTGGGACTGTGAATTGCCGTTCTTGACCGACGCCCCCAAACTGTTGAGCATTTTTTGATTTCTTGAAGTTTTTTTATAAAAAAAATTATAGGGGTTTTGTCTACTGTTTCTTAGAATTGGGAGTTTATATCGGAAGTGTTTAGTGTATATGAGAAAGCTGAATGAAAGCTCAACAATTTGAAGGGTTGAGTTTGTTTGGAATTCTAAGAGTAAATGACACTAATGAATCAAAAAATAAAAATATGTAGAGTTGGTAACTGAATTGTATGGTATGCTAGAACTATTTTGGAGAAAGACATTTTGTGTTGCGATTTATTGTGAAATTATGCATAATTAAGGGAAATTTGAATTAGGAAGATGAAGACTGCATTCGAGTATATTGGAGCATAATTTTGTACCTGTTATGTCGCATGTACCATATATTTTTTTCTCAGCAACTTTTATGATTCATCTTATTATAGCATTATAATGAAAATGTACACAGCCACGAGATACACAACCATTTAAAGAAATAATAATAAAGTTTGTATCTTCTTTGATCACTTGAGTATTATTTAGGTTTTGGAGAGTGGGGGCTATAATGTGTACTATGATGTTTGGTTTGATTTGTTATCTCATTTAAATTTGGAGATCTGGGTACTTAACCTATGGTTCCACTATCAAATTTTATAAATATGATAGGTGGGACGGAAGGAATGTTGACTAGGTGGAGGAAATTCATGGACTTTGGTCTTGCAGACTTGCAGTTACAGCGCGTTTGGAATCATTTAGGGGTCGTTTAAAAATTTCCAATTTTGCATCATTTCTCCCAAAAAAAATGATTTCAAACGCCCCCTAAGTGATGGGTGATTTTCATTTTGTAAAATTGTAGGTTTTTTTTGGGTGTGGAATTTATATATATCTTAAGCTAATAGGCCTACCCCATCTCTCCTTTCTCTATTTTGAAATAGAGAAAGGAGAGAAAAAGTAGGAACTTACACGTGCAGTCCACACCAATTGCCAAAACAGAATTAATTAAAAAAAAACACCAAAAAAACCTTTTCTCTTCTACATCTCCCCAAAACACACAAACCCTAACTCTCCCTACCCCAAAACCCACCCACATCTCCTCACCCGTCCATCCCTACCGCCGCCTGCCGTCCACCCCGCTCGATCCCGCCTGTCTCTACCCTCCATCGTCATCGCGTCGTCGATCCGCCCCGACCCCGCACCTCGAGAAAAGTGAACCCAACTGTGTTAATATGATTATTTAATTCAGATTATTGAATATTTTCTTATTTTTTTCATGTATTAATATAATCTATTTTCTTATTTTTGATCGCTTCAGATGAAGTACTCGAGAGAACCCGACAACCCTACCAAACGTAAGCTCTCTCTCTCTGTATGTAGAGAGAGAGAGTGCTTAGTTTTTGTTTTTTGAATCTTGGTTTTTGGTTTTGAATCTTAGTTTTTGTTTTTTTTTTTAAAAATTGTTTGTAGCATCCAAAGCAATGGGTCAGGACTTGAAGGTTCATCTCAAGGTATTTTTCATGATTTTTTATGCGAATTTTGCATAGTATGAGATGCTTTTTTATCAGTAGATAAAACCCTTTTCAGTTCCCTTGTTTCGTTATTTCGTATTAATGGAATGATGACGTTAGTCATCTTTTATCAAAAAAAAAAACCCTTTTCAGTGTTTTATTCATGCAAATAGAATATCAATTAAATATGAATAGTTACCTTGGGTGAAATGGGTGCCCATGTTACCTTGGTGCCATTTCATTAAATATCAACAATGTGATAACAGTTTTACGATTGGATCCTTGATATTAAGCAACCCACGATTTGTTAGTGAGAGTTTATTGACAAACGTTGTTATATACTGGAGAAGAGCTTCCCATAGCTATAGAAGTTCGGCAAGCATTCACCAAATTATCCTAATTAAATAGATGTTAGATTGGCTGTAAGGAATTACATTTTAGTGTATGGTTCAGGTAAATGCATGATTTATACAAATTACCGTTCCTACATTTCGTTAGTTTTTCGTTATATGTCACTGCCATTCAACTTCAATCAGAAAATGAGAAATGATTACTTTCTCTGTAGGTATTAAATTGCAGTAAATAATATCCCCTGTTGAGTGTAGTAATCTAAAAATCAGTCTTTCCCTTTTGAGTTAATCCCCATAGTTATTTATCTCAATATGTAATGTTTCATTATAATTTTCTACATGTGTTTTATTGAGTGTAAAATGGTTGATTTTATTTTCAGCAGTAGGTGTGAACATTCAAAGATACAGGGAGATTTTCAATTATATTGAGGAAAATCAGACTCTTTCATTACCTCGGGTATGTTATATGTGTTCTTATCTCCTATGTCTCCTATCATACTTTCTTTTGAGTTAATCCCTATAGTTATTTATCTCAATATGTAATATTTCATTATATTTTTCTACATTGTGTTTGATTACATATTTCTTATTCATATTTAAATAAATGTCCAAAACTACACTTACTAATGTAGGATGCAAGACAAAAATAATATTTCGTCTTTCCAACTTAATAAGGCAATTTTTGTATTTGCACACCGTCGAAGATTTGAAATATTGCAGCGAAAAAGGCATTGTCCTATGAGCGCACTGCTGACTTCAGATCGACATAAAATTGCACGTTCGATAAGAATTTTAAAGTTAAGACAAAAACGCTTGTGAAGTACTATGGCAAATGATTTGCTTACCTATACATCTGAAAGGAGGGTGACCTTCAACCTAAACACTTTAGATCAACACTCTGAGTTAATTAGAAATGTCCAACAAGAAAACATGTCAACCGTGTGTGATGCAGCAAATGAGAGACATGAAAGAAATTCAGCGACGTACAGTGCTTGGTGTGTTGGTGAATCATCAACAGTGGGTGGACCATCTTTGCTATCAGATGATTTGAGCAGTAATAATGATTGGTGTGTAGGCGAGCCATCAAACGGAAGATCGTCATCTCTAACAATTCAAAATAAAGATACACATGATGATGGTAAGTTCAGTGTACTGTACTATAATGCATAAACTATTAAAAGTATGATATCTCTCTCCTACAATACAAGACATTATTAATTATCTCCCTTCTATAATTTTTTCTAAAATTGGTTGTGCAGGATGTTCCACTCAGATTGGTCATGCAATTGTAATTGAAAGAGGTGAAGATGCAGAGCCCATAAGAAGTAAGAAAATTCGGTATTTATATATGGTTTAACACTATTAAATAATTTTATAACAGAATTATAAAATGACTGAAATTCTTTTTAATAGGTACGACGAGAACGTATAAACCAAATATCGGGTGAAGTTCCTACTTAGGCAAGCAAGATATTGAGTGTAGTAGTTGTTATGCTCAAATGTGGATTGGAGAACGTTCTTCTACAATATCAATCAGTCGTCCACGCTTTCAAATGTGTTGTAGAGAAGGTTTAGTTACTCTACCTTTCTTGCCAACATCACCCCAGCTTATTATGGAGCTTCTTGATGGAAAATATGACACACCTCAGTCAAAATTCAAGGATCTGGTCAGAATTTATAATTCATTGTTCTCCTTTACATCGATGGGAGGAAAAATTGACTTGCGGGTCATGGATGGTAGGGTTCCATATACTTTCGAGATAAGTGGATCAAATTATCACCGTATTGGTTCTCTTCTTCCAGTTGAAGGTGTCGAACCCAAATTTGCACAGTTATATACACATGATGGTCTATACGAGTTGGATCAACGTATAAATCATGCAAAAAATATGGGCATCAATAACATAGATAGAGAAGTTATGGAGAAACTACAAAATTTGCTGAATGAAGTTAATCCATACGTAAAGATGCTTCGACGTGCAAGAGATCTACTTCGACCTCCAGGAGAAAATATACATCAACATAATTTGTCGATGAATTTGAGAATACGTATCATAAATAAGAGGGCACGTGATGGTCGACAGTATATTTTACCTTCCTGTGATGAGGTTGCTGCCATCATGGTCGGTGACGGCTCAGAGAATGTGAGTAAGTGGGATATCGTAGTATGCACGGAAAGTGGAGCCTTACAAAGGATATTTGAAACACAACCATGTTACATGCCTCTACAATATCCATTGTTGTTTCCATTTGGTGAGGAAGGGTGGAGAATTGACATTAAATTTAAAGATGGAAGGCACGTTGGTCGACAAACAACTGTTTCTATTCGAGAGTATTATGCATTTCGCTTGCAATCACGCAGATGTGAGGATAATGCCCTATTAAGAAGTGGTCAACTAACTCAACAATATTTTGTTGATTCATATGTCGCAATAGAACAAAATGGTCTCAACTGGATGAGGATGAATCAAACAAGTATACGGAATGAGTTGTTATGTGGTCTTTAAGATGCATTTACTGCAGGAAAAACAGAAGCAGGGGCAGTGGGTAAACGATATGTTCTTCCATCTTCTTTTACTGGGGGACCGCGAGATATGTATCAACAGTATCAGGATGCTATTGCAGTATGTCGTTGGGGTGGAGCACCCGATTTTTTTATAACTTTCACATGTAATCCTAAGTGGACCGAAATCATTGAATCACTACAGTGTTTTCCAAATCTAAAACCTGAAGATAGACCAGATATTGTTATGAGAGTGTTCAGGTTAAAATTAAAGGAGCTTATGAAAGATATCAAATAACGAAAGATGTTTGGATCAACTATTTCAGGTACAAAATATAACAAATTTAACCATTTTGAATTGAATTTCAATAAAAGGAATGAGAATTAGTATAATTTGACTTATATTTCAAATGCTCATATTTTAAGAAATCTATTTATTTTTGTTGAAAACAGATCTACATGTAATTGAATTTCAGAAAAGAGGGCTTCCTCATGCTCACATCTTGATTACTGTTCGAAGAGAAGACAAGATTGCCAATATTGAAGATATTGATAGATTAGTATCCGCTGAGTTTCCAGATAAGGAATAATTTCCTAAAGCTCATGCAATTGTGCTTCGGTCTATGATTCATGGGCCATGCGGGGAGTACAATCCAACATCTCCATGTATTGAGAATGGTGTGTGCACAAAAAGGTATCCAAGACAATTTATAAATGAAACTATTATTGATAAGCACGGGTATGTTCAATATCGTCGTCGGGATGACGGTCGAACGTTTGTAATAGGTGGCCACAATCCGAAGGTTGTTGACAATCGATGGGTGGTACCCTAAAATTTAGATTTAACAACAAAATATGATGCTCATATCAACATTGAGATTTGTGCCAATCCTAAGTTGCTTAAGTACCTTGACAAGTTTGTGCATAAAGGTCATGATAGAACTACGATAATCATAGAAGACAATGGAAATCCGGTCCTGGGAAATTCCGAACCTCAATACAAGTCAGTTGATGAAATTCAGCAATATTTAGATTGTCGTTATGTCTCTTCTGTCGAAGCATGTTGGAGAATTTTTGAATTTAGTTTGCATCGTCATCATCCTCCACTGGAACATCTACAGTATCATCTAGAAAATCAGCAGTGTCTATTTCAATGAAATGCTAACTTGGCTGATGTTGTCTCAAGAGCTAAATATCAGAAGATGATGTTAGATGGTTGGTTTGAGGCTAATCAGGTTTATGAAGATGCTTGAGATCTTACATACTCTGAATTTCCGGAAAAATGGATATGAAAACCGGTGGATAGGAAGTGGTCAAGAAGACTTCGTGGTCTCACAATTGGAAGGCTGTACTATGCACCTCCAGCTGCAGGAGAGAGGTTTTATTTACGGATGTTGTTGTGCGTGGTACGTGGAGCGACTAGCTATGCACATTTAAGAACCGTGAATGGAGTGACCTATCATAATTATCAGTTTGCATGTTGTGCACTTGGATTGCTAGAGGATGACAACGAATGGCACCAGGCACTAACCGAAGCATCCTCTTTTGCATCGGGTCGTTGGCTCAGAAACTTTTCTGCTTTGATATTGATGTTTTCTGAGCCAACTAATCCGATCGATTTATGGATCAAACATTGGAGCAATCTATCAGATGATATATTGCATAGACGTTGGACTGAATCACATGATTTTGGATTAGAGCTGACAGAAAACCAGTTGAAGAATTTAGCTCTTTTAGATATTGAAAGCATTTTGAATCAGAATGGGCGATCTCTTAAAGAATTTCCATTCCTCCCATTTCCTGAGGATGTACATGGACATGTCATTCAAAATTGACAGATACACGATGAAATGTGTGATGATGTCGACGAGTCGAAACAAGAGTTTGAGCAATTATTCCATAGGTTGACACATGAGCAAATTCTGATATTGGAAGCTGTGGTTTCAGCGCACTCAAGTAATAGGGGCGGTGTTTTCTTTGTTCATGGTAGCGGCGGTACAAGAAAAATATTTTTATGGAAACATTAGTTGCAAGGTTTCGAGCGGAAAGAAAAATATTCCTCATTGTAGCTTCTTCTGGAATAGCTGCTTTGTTATTACCTAGAGGTCTCACTGCGCATTCGAGGTTTCGTATTCCAATAAAAGTCCATGAAACTTATACATATTCTATCTTCCAACAGGATGATTTATCTCAACTCATTCAACAGATTTGATCATTTGGGACGGAGCGCCAATGATGCATCGCCATGCATTTGAAGCTGTTGATCGAACTTTCAAGGATTTAATGAAGTTTAATAATGAAAGTGCAGCTGATGACGCATTTGACGAAAAGTTGCTGTTCTCGGTGGGGACTTTCGACAGATTTTGCCTATCGTGCCAGTAGGTGGGCAACCCCGTATTGTATCTGCATCATTACAAAGATCACATATTTGGTCTTCATGTAAAGTATATGAGCTGATGAAAAACATGAGATTGATGGGGAGTTCACTTGATCAAACTAGCAAGAATGAACAAGAGACCTTTGCAAAATGGATTTTAGATGTGGGAGAAGGTAAAATTCCAGGTGAATCTAATACTGGAGGTTCTTCCAAGGATTGGATACAAATATCAAATAACTTTCTAATTAAAACTGCAGATGGTCTAAAGGGTTTGATAGATTGGATTTATCCTAATAGTGAATCTAGATATAATGACCCAGCATTCCTTGAAAAATGCGCTATTCTAGCACCTACTAATGAAGAAATTGATGCCATTAATTCTCATATTTTGTCTATGGTTCCTGGACAGGTTGTCAATTACTTAAGTGCAGATTCAGTCGAACATAGCCCAAATGGTACAAATGAGCAGGATATGCATCCGCTGGAATTTCTACACACAATTAAGATGAGCGGACTACCAAATCATTGTTTAGAATTGAAGCAAGGAGTACCAATTATATTGCTGAGAAATTTGAATCAGTCTATGGGACTTTGCAATGGAACACGTCTTATTATTCATACTCTGGGAGAACATATTATTATAGCTACAATTATTACAGGAAGGTGTGCAGGTGAGACAGTTGTGATTCAAAAAATGAGCATGTCGCCTACAGAAACCAGGTGGCCATTTTTCCTCAAAAGAAGACAATTTCCTATAAAGTTAGCATTTGCTATGACAATAAACAAGAGCCAGGGCCAAACTCTCCATAGCGTTGGGGTCTATCTTAAAAAAAATGTGTTTACGCACGGTCAATTGTATGTAGCATTATCACGTTGCACTTCTCGTTCTGGGTTGAAAATATTGCTGACAGATAACTCAAATGATCCCCAACAGACTAATGATCGTACACGTAATGTGGTATATCAAGAAGTTCATCAAGAAGTGCGTAACTCCATGATAATCAATTGAAAGGTAAATGGCATCAACAATCTAATAATATTCAAATGATTAAAATAGTATTTATTGGCACGCAATATTTTTATATTTTGAGAATCTCATAATGTCGTCTTAGTAGAGTGCATCAAAGCCTTATTTATTCTTTTTTCTTTTTCCTTTTATGTATCGTCTTATATCAATTCGCATTGGTTCATTCCGCTATATAAATAATTATTTTTTAATGTGAGGCACCTAACTAAATTTTCATTTCATATTTTTTTTAATGTAGGCCGACATATGATGTTCATGTGTGGAGAATTCCGTCGCTCGGTAATGTGATTCCATGTTGAAATTACTAAAATATTTTGATACTACAATGTTGAAATTAGTACACGTTTTTCTTTTTGTTTTGTATTTACGTAGCTATAAACAATAGTTGTTTAGAACATAAATTTTGCATTTTAACTGTTTGGATTGGACTTTTTTATTATCGTGAACATTTTATTTAAGCCATCTGTTGTATATATAATTGTGATTTAAGTATGAAAAATTATTGTGATTGAGTTTGGATGTGCCTTATTATCATTAAATATTTGTGTTTGAATCATTTGTTTTATGTGAAAAGCTTTATTACATATTTGTTGAATATTAATATGTTGGATTATAATAATGATGATTTTGAAGTTGTAAATATGGGGAGGTTCTACCGAATTTTTTTAAAAATGATATCTATATTTTAATTTATTTTTTGGTAAAGTCTGTGCAATTTGCACAGGGGATATACTAATTAGCAATTACAAGAAGATATCTACTCCTCATCATCCCCGCCATCATCTTCATCGCCGTCATCATCTTCATCATCTTCCTCATCATCTTCCTCATCATTCAGAGGAGGAAGAATTTCTCAATCTTCTTTTCCTTGCAAGTACTCAATCGTGTTAACATAGTATTCATACACTTACATTTGATAAGCAGTAAACTGCTCATGAGTCACGAATGATGATGAAGAGGGAATGGCGTTCTTGTGACGCGAGGAGGAAGAGGCTTGTGGTGCTTGTTCGGCTTGGCGTGCTTGTTGTTGGGCTTGACGACGATGAGCCTGCTGATTGAATGGTACATCAATACCCATTTGTTGAGGGAGGATGGGCATAGGGCTTTTGCTGAGTAAGAAGTTCCCGACATCAATAGGGAATCAGTGGCAAGGTTGTATATGAGAGAGCTGGAAGGGAGACCGCGATTTGAAGTAGTTGCATAATTCATCGTGCGAATGATGAATGTAGCAAGATCGAACTTGTATTCCCCAAGAATAAGAAAAATAATAAATGATTGATCGATCCGAATTTCTATTTTGTCAT
The DNA here is from genome assembly GCA_017893485.1 of Hemerocallis citrina. Classification (NCBI taxonomy): domain Eukaryota; kingdom Viridiplantae; phylum Streptophyta; class Magnoliopsida; order Asparagales; family Asphodelaceae; genus Hemerocallis; species Hemerocallis citrina. The sequence continues at coordinate 53,321,721 of CM030359.1, read as the reverse complement.
TCTTTTGGGCCAAATATCAGCATTGACAGTTTTATTGAGAACCCGAGCTGTATCAGTGAAATTTTTGTGAGCGGGACGAGGAAGACGAGAGAATTCGGGTTAGACGATCATAGATTTGACAGTATTTTGGTCATGACCAGTTTTATAATTAAGTGTTTTAAAATCTAGATGGTATGCATCAAATTTCCCTTCGGGAAATTCGTATCTCCCACAGAGATATTCGGGAGTGATTTTGACTCTTCTTCCAAGGATTATAGAGGAAAGGGTGAGATCATCATCTTGAAGTCTCTTAAGGTTTGCATAGAATTGACGAGTTAGAGACTCGAAGTGGGTGCTAGGGGTAGTAAGATAGTTTTCCCACCCAAAATCTCTAAGGATTCTAACCATGGCAGAAAATTGTCCCCCTAAGGATGATACGTTAATTACCCGATTGGAAACAACGGGGGCATTATAAAGAGAAGAGAAGTAAATATCAACACAATGAGAGTTTCGAAAGATTATACCATCTCTAGTGACTCATTTCGACGCAATGGCTTCCTTGCTTTTTGATTTGTGTAAGGAGGATGCCATTAAGACAAAGGAAGAGAAAGACTGTAGAGATTTGAGGACAATGTTGAGAGATGAGAGGTTTATTTGATGGGTTAGTATTTGGAGGCTAGGGTTTTTGTAAGATTGAGAGGTTGGGGGTGAAGAGGTATTTATATTAGAAGGGGAACAAGCAAGTTAGCCGACTTGGTCGGTAGACCGGTTCACAGGTACGGTCGACCGCAGAACACAAAATAGGGAGTTTTAATTTGGTGATTTGTGACAGAGGGGTGGACGGTCGACCATACGGTCGACCAGTCCATTCTTGACTGATCAAGAGCAAATGGGTAGTACGGTCCACTGGTTGGTTGACCGATCATTCAATTTTTGCAGAGTGATTTTATGTTTGGATATTGTAAAGTTCACACATTTCATGTATTTCAGAAATAGTTAACATTTAATATAGGTTCAAGCAAGTGTAGATTTTACCCGGTGCTATACTTATTTGAAGGACAAAGATCCTTCTCCATTTTCCTTGATAGAGATGCTGGTTGCTAATATAACTTGCTGAGCCTCTCGAGCGTCTTCTATCGAGGTGTCTGCTATCTTCTAAGTTGAGAGCATCAGACCTTCTACATGGAATTTTGTAGGAGTCCAAGTGGTTTTTGAGCCTGCATTAACATTCTTTCTTACCCAGACAAAGTTAGTGTTCCTTTTTAATGAACAGTTATATGAAATATGTCATAATCTATAACAGTAATGACATGTGATACGACTATGTCTTGAGTCATGCACACTTGCATAGTTTTGAGTTGGTTTGTGATTATGTTGGTGATTTTACAAGTGTGTATTACATGATTTAAATTTTTGATGGTGTATTGGATCTTCGTAACCAAGCCCTCGATTGTCATAATATGATCTTGAATTTTTTGTAATAAGGTAACTGGGCCCTTCATATTTTTCTACAATTTTTTCAATCTCAATTACTCTTTTACAATCTTTTTCTAGTCATCTCATCGTCTTTTGTATTCCAACGAAGAGTGTCTAGTGTAGTATCAAGAATTCTATTTTGTTCAAGAGCTTCATTACAGCCTTCCACTATGTCATCAAATTTTCTTTTGCATTCTTTTAAATCATCTATGAGTTTGGCAATATAAACAGATTTCTCATAAATTTCTCTTAAGTGATCATCATGTGTTGCTAAGGATTCTCGAATTTGTTGTTTTAAAAGTTCATTTTTCTCTAGCAATACATCATGATCTTTTTTAAATGACTCAAATTTTTCCAAGATCAAGGCATTCTTATTTTTCAGTTTTTGATTTTTTGTAATACAAGAGTCATGTGTTTCATTTGGAATTTGTTTATATTGCCTAAGTTCACGACGTAGTTTCTTAGCATAGTCTTTTAAACCATTACACATGTCTACTAGCTCATCATAAGTGGGTTCTTCGATTACCTCTTCTTGGGATGGTGATTGCACCTCACCATTCCCAAGAGCCATGAAGCTGACGTCATCATATCCTTGCTCTCCCTCACTTGAATCGGAGTCTAACCATGTTGCTTTTAGCGCCTTCTTTTTCAGACCTGGGTTTGAGCGGTAGTAGTCCATATTCCTGTCTTGTGATACAAGACAGTTTTGGACGGATGTGTTCAGGCTTCTTGCACTTATACCACACGTCACCTTTATCTTTCTCCCTTTCTCCTTGGTACCTGCCATATTTTTTATGCTTGTGGTACTTACGAAATTGCTTGGTGATTAAGGCAATGTCCTCGTCTGAATCCTCACGGTCTGAATCTGTTTTTGATGGTCAGAATTTTTCTGCCTTCAGTGCAATGGTTTTCTCTTCGGTTTTTGGTTCAATCCCGATGTTTTGTCTGTATCTTTTGGTTTTCGTCATCTCCATCTTGTATGTCTTTAGCTTCCCTTGGAATGTGTAGTAGTCAAATCCATTTTCTTCAAGGGTCTCCCTCATTGCAGCAGCTTTTACATCCCACTCTGGCGTGAGACAGCTTATGAGTTTTCCGACCTTTCGGTCATCATCCAATCCCTTACCTAAGCTCTCATGTTCGTGGGCAATGATATTGAAATGGGCGAGAATTTGATCCACATTTTCTTCTGGCAACATACAAAATACATCAAACTTATAAAAACATAAATTAACTTTAGCTTTTACCTTAGAAGTGGTTCCCTCATGCCGGTTCAGCATGTTGTTCCAGATCTCGTATGCTGTCTTACGGTTTCGCTCGCATTGCATTAGTTCTTCGTTATTCAACCCTGTATATAGAGCCATCATGGCTTTGGAATTTGCTGTCTTGAGAGCTAGCTCTGCTTTTGTGAAAGCTGTCTTTCTGTGGCTGACCGGAATATCTATTTTATTGATACACACATTCCATACTTTTTCTCCAAGCATCTGTAGAAAATGAGACATACGAACTTTCCAAACATCATAGCATTTTCCATCCAAAAATGGTAGAGTGTGTAAGACTTGTCCCATTGGAAACGAATGGTTCCGATTAGTACAAGTTTTCGGGAGGAGGGATTTCGGCTATTGGACCTTTTGCTTAAGCTTTTAAGCTTTTGATAAGCACCTCGCTCTGATACCAATGTAAATCACCTTGGGGGGTGAATAGGGTGATTGTGCGGAATTAAAAAAAACTAAAATAAAGTGCAGAGTAAATAAAAAGAGTTAGGAAGAGCAAACACAGATAGCACAAGTGATGCAGCGATGTAACGTGGTTCGACCCCCAGGTCGATGTCCACACCTCCTACTTATAGCAATTCTCTGCCACAAGCGTTGCACTATACTCAAAACCCTTGTACAGTAATTCTCGGATTCAGGTCGAGAGACCTATTACACCCATAGGACTTCCAATACAAGTCCCGTCAATCTCACCGAAGTGGAAGAAAAAGAAAAAACTCAAGATCTTTAATGATCCCGACTGAATAATACAAAATAGTTATCACACACACTCGGATTGATTGTTGAAAGATTAGTTCAGAAGATTTTTCTCAGAAGTAATAGGTGAAGAATATACAGTGGGTTCGTCCAATTAAATAGACTGGGAAGTGTATCGATCAAAATTAGAAACGATACATTCCAAAAATGTGAACAACGCAAAGTACGGTCGACCGCAATCTCGGTGCAGTCGACCGCTCATCTCTCTGACGTAAAGTAGAGAGATGAAGGGTCAACTGCTTCTTTCGTAACGTGAGTTGCAGTCGACTGCGATGCGGTCGACCGGTATCACACTGTTCATTCCAAATCCACTCTATATTCTTACCAAAAACTAATCAATCAATTTTATACAGATTAAATCTCACAAATATAGAATGATAGCAACTGGTCTTTGATAGCTTTCTTGGACACTAATCAATCAACTGCTCTTTTTGAATATCTTCTTATTTTGCTTGATTTCTCAATCTTTCTTTATTACTTTCCTTCTTTGAATATTCTTGAATCTCTCTTCAATCTCTTATGGATATTATTTGATCCTGAAAATCTGAACAACTCAATTTAAACTTATTAGTATTTATAGACACGTTTTTTGCACACCAAACTAAGAGTCAACATCTATTATGTCATATATGCTTATGATTACCCTTGGAAGTGTTCTGTGATGCTGCCCTATTTGCTCTCTGCTGGGTAATCATTTCTTGAATAATTCATAAAACAAACATTTGAATTCATAGAGTACGTACTAAATGGTTTGCTTAATTCCACGGCTCTTTCTGTAGAGAAACTCCGATAGTGCTTAGCACTAGCCCAAGACCGTAATACCCGAGAAACCCGAGTGAAACCAAGAGAAGAAACCCTCTAAGTATGAAGAATGATATGGAAGAATACTTAGAAAATACTTGAAAGATTTTTAGAGAGAATTAGAGAACTTATGAAGAACACTCTTTCTTTAACTTGCTTTTGATTTATTTGTTCAACTTGTTTACAAATGGGAGAGGAAGGAGCTATTTATAGGCTCCAAGATTACAAAATATCTTTCTAGAACTCTCTACCATAATATCTAGATTTTATGTCTTACAATTCCTAGAATTTTCTACACAATCTTTAGATAATTATTTTATAGAATTCTCTAGAACATATAGAGGAGGTGATAATATTTTATGATGTTTCTAGAGAATCTCTAGAACTTGGGCTTAATTTTGGGTTTGGATTATGAACCCATAATTAAGCTTAACTCAAAATCAAGTTTAATTTCAATACTCCCCCTTAAACTTGATTTTGTCAACCATACCGAGCTTCGAGCGAAGTAACTCGAATTTACCTTTTGGTAATGACTTTGTGAAGATATCTGCAACGTTGTCATCGCTTCGAACTTCCAAAGCTTCAATTGTTCCATCAAGCACCTTCTCCCTTATGAAGTGATGCTCTAACTCGATATGTTTCGTCCTTGCATGAAACACCGGATTATTAGCCAACTTGAAAGCACTTTGATTATCTCCATAAATTGCAACCGACTTATTGATTGGCTCGAACAAATCTTCAAGGAGTCTTCGAAGCCATGTACACTCTTGAGCTGCGAGTGTTGAAGCTTTATACTCTGCTTCAGTGGTAGACAATGACACCGTTCCTTGTTTCTTGCTACACCACGACACGCTTGTGTCTCCACATAAAAACACATAACCTGATGTTGATTTTCGATCATCTAGATTCCACCAAAGTCAGCATCGGTGAAACCATAAAGAGAAACCTTGGCATTGTACTTGTACATCAAACCCATGCCAAGAGTTGTCTTCACATACTTCAAGATCTTCTTTGCTGCTTCTAAATGTGGTTTCCTTGGTTCTTGCATAAAACGGCTTATGAGACCTACCGCGAAGGCAATGTCAGGTTTTGTAATGGTTAAATATAGAAGACTTCCCACAAGAGAGCGATAAGGTCGAGGATCAGGTAGCAGGGACCCTTCATCGCGCTTAAGCCTTATGTTCACATCCATCGGAGTAGTACGTGTCTTTCCTTCATGTACCCTGAACTTCTCAACAATCCTTCTTGCATAGCTTTGTTGACCGATGAAGATTCCATCCTTTACCCTTTCAACCTCCAAACCAAGAAAGTTATTCAACTCACCTAACTTCTTCATCTCAAACCTTACCGACATATCCTCTTGTAGACGAGCAATTTCAGCATCATCGTTCCCGGTGATTATCATATCATCCACGTAAAGAAGAACTACCACGTGGACTCCTCCATTCTTCTTGAAGAATAGACTTGGATCTGAATTTGATGGTACATAACCGCAAAACTGAAGGAATTGAGCAAGTTTTCCATACCATGCTCGAGGAGCTTGTTTTAACCCGTACAAGGCCTTCTTAAGCTTACACACATAATCAGGATGCTCTCGTGATTTGAAACCAAGTGGTTGCTCCATGAAGATACTCTTATCAAGCTCACCGTATAGAAACGCATTCTTCACATCTAGTTGCCATAACTTCCAACCAAAGCTTGCGGCTAGAGATAGAAGTAAACGTACCGTAGTCATCTTAGCCACAGGACTGAAAGTCTCATCATAATCTTCTCCATACTTCTGAGAGAACCCCCGAGCAACCAACCTTGCTTTAAATCTATCAATGCTTCCATCCGCTTTCCGCTTAATTCGATACACCCATTTACATGAAACGGGTTGAACATCCTTGGTTTTCGGAACCAAATCCCAAGTTTCATTCTTTATAAGGGCATTCATTTCCTCTTCCATTGCGGTCTCCCACTCTTGAACACCTTTAGCTTCATCATAAGATGATGACTCTTCTTCATCTAATGGAGCGGCAAAATAACATGAGTAAGTAGTGACAAACCTTTCATCTCTGAACCGGGCAGGCTTAACAATGTTCCTTTTAGGCCTTTGATTAGCCATGGAACCATGATCTTCATCATCGTCTTCCTCTTGATTAGTGCTCCCCCTTTCACCTTGCGTCTCTTTTTCAAGACTTCCGCTCTCACTTGGCATTTGAGGAACTGGTTCATCAACCTTGAAGGAATCTCCACTTTCTTGTTCGACCAAGACTTGAGGTTGTCCATAATATGAGGAAACTTCGTCAAAGACAACATCACGAGACACGACGTACCTATGTGTCTCAGGATCCATGCACCTCCACCCTTTTCTTTGTTCATCATAACCGACAAATATGCATTTCTTCGCCTTTGCCTTCAACTTTGTTCTCTGAGAGTCGAACACATGGACGTAGCAGATTGATCCAAATATCCTGAGATGTTTCACCGTTGGCTTCTTCCCATGAACCATCTCATAAGGAGACTTCATGTTATTTGGACTTAGTGGCATTCGATTGATGACATATGCTGCACATCTCATGCCTTCCGCCCATAAGGTTTTAGGCAAATTCTTGTCATGTAGCCAGCTTCTACACGTTTCGCTTAGATGTCAGATCTTCCTTTCTGCTACTCCATTTTGTTGAGGTGTATATGGGCATGTAAATTCCCTCTTGATACCATGCTCTTGACAAAAAGAGAGGAACTCCTTTGACATAAACTCTCCTCCATTGTCCGTCCTTAGGGTCTTGATCTTCCGACATAACTCGCCTTCCACGGTAACCTTGAATTCTTGAAATCTTGAAAATACTTCTGATTTTTCCTTCACAAAGTATACCCAGGTGTACCGTGAGAAATCATCAACGAACAACAACATGTAACGAAACCCGGAATAGGAGGGTGTTCTTGTTGGACCCATCAAATCGCTATGGATCCTCTCCAACGGAGCGCTGCATCGTGAAGTGGAGTTGTCAAATGGAAGCCTATGTGATTTTCCATATTGACAACCTTCACAAAGTTTTCCTTCATCTTGAATCTTCAACCTTGGGAGCCCATTAACCAAATCCTTATTTACCATAACTTTGAGCTTAGTCATATTTATATGACCAAGTCTAGCATGCCATATAAAGACATTATCATTGGTGCTCATCTTCTCAACATATGAGTTGGAGGCCGATAAAACATATAGATCTTTAACTCGTGCTCCGGTGTGAACCACATCCGCCTTTAACTCTTTAATATTCTTTAAGAATTTGACGTCACTTGGGCCAAATAAAACGTAGTTACCTAAGTCCACCGCATTTACCACAGAGAGAAGATTCTTCCTTACTCCAGGAACATGATATACATTCTTGAGAGTTATTGGACTTCCATCATCTCCTTTAATGACAACAGTCCCTTCCTTCTCAACGCGGTGGATTGAATTATCCGTGTAATACCCTGATTTTTCAATTAATGAAAAATTATTTATTTTGCACGTGTTATGCACGTGCAATATTTTTGGACTATTTTATCATGATGTGTATGTTTGAATATAATTTTCTCAAATTATTTTAGTACAAAAAGCCTTCTTTAAAAGCCTTCTTTGATTTAATTAAAAAGCCTTTTCTTAAAAAGCCCAAAAGCATTTTATTTTATTTATTTTTATAAATTATTTTTGGCCCAAAAAAGAAAGCCCATGAATTAATTTATTTTAATTAAACTTGTCATGTAGAAGACTTTTTTAAACAAAATTATTTTTATACAATTTTGGAATGTACAAATTTGGCCTAGTTGCATGCACGTGCACTACACGTACACGTGCAATGCACACTCACTATGTGAGGCCGGTAGCATTCTTTTGGAGGGAAAGTTGAATTTTTGGTGTGGAGAACATGGGGGTAGTTTCAAGGAGGTGGGTAGTTTTCCTAACTCCTACTTGAATCTAAGCCTTTCATTTTGCAACCACCAAAATGATCTTAGCCCTCCATTCCCCTCATTTTTTAGTATAAATACCCCCCTTCTCATGACTAATTTTTCATATGCAAAGTGTAATTTCTAAAGCTAATAGTATTATAATTGTGAGTTATAAAAGATAAGAGAGTGTGTGGTTCTTTTGGTTGCTTGGAGTGGCCGGCTAAGGGCTTGGGAAGCATTCGGTTTGGATTGGAGAAGCATTCGGCTAGGGCTTGGGAGCTTGGAGTGGTGCACTCTTTGGCTAGGAGGAGGTGTTCTCATCTACTAGGACTTATTGCTTTTGTGTTCTCTCCATTAAGGTGGGTAAAACAATTCATGTTTCTAATATAGGGTTCATGCTAGTATATTGATAACACTATACATGGAAAATACTAATAAGAGACCACTCTAATTAAAAAGTTAGTATGTGAATGGCTTAGAATGATGTGATTAATTGTGTATGTGAATTGCTTGCATGAAATTATACCCTATGAAGCACTTTCTATGATTATTTAGTTTAATTGAATAATGATGCAATGTGATTAGCATGATGTGTGAAAATCTTTATTAATTACTTGCAAATTGTGTGGTTGAAACATGACAATTGATAAAGATATTAACACTATGGAATTGAATAGAAAAGTATATTGAATGCTTTGAATTCATGTGTAGAAGTGGCATAGATGAACCAAAAAAATTGCTTGTTGTCATCAAATTAGAAATGTACCAAACTTAGTAATTGTTGAGTTTCACCTATTCATGTGCTATATGAATTCTTTTGCTAGTATGAGTATGGGAAAATCCAAGTTGTATTGTGTTGTGAATGTAGATTAATAACCAGTAAATTATCATGGAAAATTTTGGGATAAAAGAGAGATTAGAAGAACAATCGATTATTTTCAATGTCGAAAATAAAAGATTTGCTAGCTTTAATTAAACAAATAATTAATTTGGGTGGAGAAAATTATGTTTTTAGTACAAAAATTTATTTTACACTTGCTGTTTTGAAGATTGAATAAAGATGATTAAATCTGGAATTTTTCAGTGGTTTATATAAAGGCAATATGAATCAAATTGTTTGAACATCGAGTTGATTTCTAAAAACAGTGTGAATATGAAACTAATGGGTTTTAACCCAACACTGTGACAACCTGAGCCAGTGGCTCAGGCGGTCGGGGACTGTGTTCGGTTTCCCTGAGCGGTGCGGTTCGAAACCCGGCCTCACCATCTTTTTACTTGACTGTGTATGAATATATATGAACAGCGAAAGGATAGCACATATATCTAATGCGCCCTCTTCTAATCGCTAGCACCGGTTGGCCTGATGGCGGGTGCTCTGGCCTTCTTCTCTACTGTGCTGGGTTCGAATCCTTCCCCTAGCACTTAGGGAAAAATATTTTTTTGGGAGTTTTTGATGTCCAAAAAATGTGAGAAAAATATGGTAATTTTCATAAAAATACAAGGAATTTTATGGGATTAGTTTGGGTATTATTTGAAGAAAATATAATGTAGTTTGTGAACAAATAGTATAATTAAAGCTATGGTTCTAAGACACTTATGGGAATTTCCAATTCATAAAGATATATATGAAATGGGTTTATTAAGAAGTAATTGACATAAAGAATTTTGTGGTGTGACATGATGCTATTAATTTTTCACTTGAGGATATTGTGCAAAATGTAAAGTATGGGTGTTTAATTATAAGTGCATGAGTGCATTGTATGATATTGGAATTTAGAAATCATGTGGATGAAATTGTTGGCCATGAATATGAAATTTTATGAGTTATAAGTATTCACTATGGACTTGTGAATAAAATGTAATCATGAATTGAAAAAGAATGAGCATGAAACTCGACATGGAAATTGTCAGGAGTTAAAGATTGTGAAATGAAATTTGAAATAGAGTAGCTAAGTCTCCCCGGCATTGAGAAAGATGAATTGAATTGAAATTAGACCAAGGTTGGTCATGTTGAAACAAATGAATAAGTCCGGTTGATGGAGAGGCTAACTCTAGTGATTATTTTGTTCATGATTTTTAAATAAAACTAAGGGCTAGTACATAGTGGAGATGTGATGAAAGTAGAAGAAAAACATGAGTATGAGGGCCAACGGATAGCGGTGTGAGAGCGATTCACAGGTTGCCTGCTTGATGCGTCAAGACAGTGCGTGGGTGCTACTCCGGAATTATCGTCCCGGTGGCGACGCTCGTGGGATGTTCGAGTGGCTATGGGTGGTGCCATTGTTCCATGGCGGAGGCTGAATTGTCCATAGGTTGCCTGCTCGATGCGTCGTGACAGTGCGTGGGATTCCCCTCCAGGCTGCCTGGACATGGGCTCATAGATCATAGGACATCTAAGACACTACCGTAGTTACAGTAGTAGTTTAAGACATAACGGGGGATTGAACCCTATCAAGATGAAGAACGAATAAGGGCTTGCCCTCGGACCTATGTAGTATGGGATGCATAGAATCCGAACAAGTGTGCATTAGTGTCATATAATTAACTGCATTAAGGACTAAGTGCACAGTCACAACACGACATCAATAGGGTAGTCCCTTTAGTTTGAATGTGACAAGTTTGTGTTTGCTAAATATGAAATGTTAAGTTATACTATTTCCGGCAAGCGAGGACGGCCGTGTATAATGATCGTCGGTTGAATAAACTGACGTACCCACAGTCTAACATGCAGGTAAATGTCATGCTAAAGATTAAAGAAGATTTGGATGCTTAAAGATTTTATCAAGCTGTTGTACTTGTATTTAATTGTTGTATTTTACTTCCGCTGTGCAAAAGAAAGATGTAATTATGATGTAAACTCTGATGTATGATGAAAAGTTTTTATTTCCCTGTAAAAGTGTACTAAGAAAGTGAAAAGATCCTGTAGAACATCTCGAATTCAGTGTATTTGGGATTCGGGGCATTACAGAGTGGTATCAGAGCCACGCTTTCTACACTTTCACACTTATACAAATTTATAGGGAACGACACCCTAGAAGTGGACATTAGAGTGTGTGTTTGAATCTAGAGATTTAAATGTAAGTGACTTACATTTGTGTTGCTCTAAGATTTATGCCTTCTCCTCTCTATTTCTAAGATGGCTGATCACTTCGACCCTGCTGGAGGCGACGACTGGCACATCATTGAGGAAGAGTACCATCCTGGACAGGCAGATTCCGAGGACGAGTACTACCCTGGACAAGCTGATTCTGATGACGAGGAGTACCCTGAATCCCGAGAGATCACCCCACCTCCGGATTCACCTGATGATTCTTCTTCCGACGTAGAGGAAGTACCAGTTCCCAGTGGTCTTGTGGCTTCTCTTCAGAGGCAAGTGGAAATCCTGAAGAAGAGAGTTGGATTGTTGGAGGCTCAGCTGGAGAAGCGGAAGGCTGACTATTCTGTTCTTAGCCATCGGATTTGGGAACTTGAGAAGAAAAAGAACCTAACTGATGTGCTGAAGGATGAGGTTGATGAACTGCGGGAAGAACTTCGAGCAGCGAAGAGGACCCGTAGGAGTTAGAGTGTTGTAGCTTCTGTTTCTTTCATTCTGATGTTTAGAGATGTTTTTTCGAATGTATAAACTTTTGGAATTCAATGAAATGGAAGTTGGTTTAAATTCTTGTTATATACTTCGAATTTGACAGATCTTTTGCATCAGAATATGTCAAGAAGAGGAGCAAGGAATGGGGAAGGTTTGGATCTGGAGACTGAGCTTGCTAGGGTTTACCAGACGTTGAATGCAGTGGCTCAGAACCAAGCTAGGGGGCCGGCAAATCCAGTGCCCGAGGCGATAAAGCTGGTGGAATCGTTCAAGAGAATGAAACCACCCGTATTCGAGGGAAAGTCAGACCCAGATTCGGCTGACAACTGGATACGGCAAGTGGAGACAATCTTCGAGGTGTTGGAGACACCGGAGGGTAGCAAGGTCAAGTTGGCAACCTTGCAGCTGGAGAAGGATGCAGCGGTTTGGTGGCAATCCGTGAAGAGGACCATGGGAGGTCTGTTGTTTGGTTGGGAGGAATTTTTGGAGGAGTTCCGCAGCCATTATTTCCCCTCCGACGTCCAGGAGAAGAAGGCGATGGAGTTCCTGTCGCTTCAGCAAGGCAGCATGTCGGTGAGAGCCTATGAGACCAAGTTCACTCAGCTCTCCAGGTATGCTCCAGAACTGGTGGCGGATGAGGCCAAGAAAGCTCGCAAGTTCGAGCATGGTCTGAGGCCTAGCTTGAGATCTCGTATGATACCCCTTGGTATCAGGAGGTTCGATAAGCTGGTCAAGAGGGCGGCAGCGACGGAGGCGGATATGGAGCAGTTCCATGTTGTTCAGAACAGGAGGAACAACTGGCAGTCTGGTAAGAGGCCTGCACATTCGGGGAGTTTCAGGGGACAACCATCTGCACAGAGGTTCAAACCGACAGGGGCGAACGCTGTTAGTGTAGCTGGAGGACCTGAAAACAGTGTGGCGAGACCTTCTGCGGTGACTTGCTTTAACTGTGGGGAAGCGGGACACTACCGATCTCATTGTCCCAAACTTCAGCGCAGTAATAGCGGTGCACCAACGCAGCAGGCTGGGAAGAGGCCGTACCAATCAGGGCGAGTATTTGCCTTGACAGAAGCTGATGCTGAGGAGGCGGATCAGGTCATCTCTGGTACGAGGGCTGGTGTTTAGAGTCTTTGTCGTTTCCTTTCCCTTTGTTTAGTGAGGCTGTTATGTAATGATGTATATTATGTAACAGGCGAACTCTATCTTAATGGAATTAAAGCTGTCGTATTGTTTGATACTGGATCCTCTCATACTTTTGTGTCTCCAAAGTTTGCTAAAGTGTTGGGAGTGGAACCGAAGATTTTCCCAGGCAAGATCTTATCAGTAGCTACTCCGTCAGGGGAAACTTTAACCACTGATCGGTATTATGCTGATTGCGAGATTGTGATTGGGGATAGAATCTTTGGCATTGATCTGATCGAACTGACTATCTTGGGAGTCGATGTTATCATTGGTATCGACTGGATGTCGGTGTACAGTGCGAGCATCGAGTGTAAGGCCAAGACGGTGACAGTAAAGGCTCCAGGTGGACCTGAAGTCGTGTTCCAAGGGAAGCAGAAATGTTCTAAGCTGGTGGCTACTATCCGCAAGGAAGAGACTCCTGTGGAAGTGCAAAGGATTCCTGTGGTTCGGGACTATCCGACAGTGTTCTTGGAAGATTTTCCTGGGTTACCTCCGCATCGTGATGTAGAGTTCAGCATCACTGTTCAACCGGGAAGTGCACCCATTTCTAAGGCACCTTATAGGATGGCTCCAGTGGAACAGGATGAGGTGAAACGGCAGATTGAGGAACTATTGGGAAAAGGCTTTATTCAACCTAGCGCGTCACCTTGGGGAGCACCAGTGCTTTTGGTAAAGAAGAAGGATGGATCGATGAGAATGTGCATCGATTACCGAGAGCTGAATAAGGTCACTGTTCAGAATAAGTATCCGATTCTTCGAATTGATGACTTGTTCGATCGTCTACAAGGAGCAGCTGTATTCTCCAAAATTGATCTTCGATCGGGTTACCACCAAGTTCGAGTGAAAGCTGAAGATGTGCATAAGACTGCATTTAGAACTCGGCATGGGCATTACGAATTCTTAGTTATGCCATTCGGAGTGACGAATGCACCTGCAATCTTCATGGACTTGATGAACAGAGTTCTGAGGCCGTTTATTGATTCTTTCGTCGTGGTGTTTATCGACGATATTCTCGTGTACTCCAAGTCTGAGGAGGAGCACACTGAGCATCTGGCAGCAGTTTTGCAGAAGTTGGAAGAGCAGCAGTTGTATGCCAAGTTATCCAAGTGTGATTTCTGGAAATCTGAAGTGGCATTCCTAGGTCACATCCTTTCTAAGGAGGGAGTGGCAACTGATCCTCAGAAGATAGAGGCAGTGAGAGACTGGGCAAGGCCTACTACAGTGAAGGAAGTCAGAAGTTTCCTTGGGATGACTGGGTATTATCGGAGATTCATTCAAGGTTATGCTCAGATAGCTGTACCGCTTACAGGGCTGACCAAGAAGAATGTGAGCTTCAAGTGGACCGAGCAATGTGAGGCGAGTTTTCAGGAGTTGAAAGATAGACTGACTACTGCACCTATTTTGGCTTTGCCTAGAGCTGGTGTCGAGTATGATGTTTATAGCGATGCTTCACATCGGGGGCTTGGTTGTGTCTTAATGCAAGAAGGAAGAGTAATCGCTTATGGGTCTAGGCAACTACGACCACATGAGAAAAATTACCCGACTCATGATCTAGAGTTGGCTGCGATTATTTTTGCTTTGAAGCAATGGAGGCACTACGTGTACGGTGAGAAGTTGAATATGTACACGGATCACAAGAGCTTGAAGTATATATATCAGCAGAGGGATCTCAATCTGAGACAGCGGAGATGGTTGGAAGTGCTCGAGGATATGCGACCTGAGATCAAGTATCATCCTGGAAAGGCTAATGTTGTTGCTGATGCACTTAGTCGCAAGAGCAGTTTGGCCTGTTTGATTACGACTCAGAGGCATCTGATTGAGGAGCTGGACCGAGCTGGTATTGAGGTTGTCTTGCAAGGATTGGGAGCATCTTTGGCTCAGTTGAGGCTTCAGCCTACTTTGAATGCAAGGATCATTGCAAGTCAGGAAGTTGATGCTGATATTCTGGAGATGAAGGAGCAGGTTGGTGCTGGCAGGTTGCCCGGTTTTCAAATCAGGGATGGAGTGCTGTGGTTCGGAGATAGGCTGTGCGTTCCAAATCAGGCGGACCTGAAAGAGAGTATTCTTCAGGAGGCGCATGCTACTCTTTTGTCGGTACATCCTGGGAGTACTAAGATGTACAAGGACATCAAGCAGCATTTCTGGTGGTCAGGTTTGAAGCGGGATGTGGCTGAATTTGTCGCGAAGTGTGAGGTTTGTCAGCAAGTCAAAGCCGAAAATCAGAGACCCGGAGGTCTATTACAGCCGTTACCTATTCCGGAATGGAAGTGGGATAACATCAGTATGGATTTCATTACGGGATTGCCTAAGAGTCCTAAAGGCAATGATGCAATTTGGGTTATAGTCGATCGACTTACCAAGTCCGCTCACTTTTTGGCGATGAAACTCACTGCTTCGATGGACAAGTTGGCTGAGATGTATGTTGGTGAGATTGTCCGACTTCATGGCGTTCCTTCGACCATTGTGTCTGATCGAGATGCGCGGTTTACTTCGCATTTCTGGAGGAGTCTTCAGACAGCTTTGGGTACCAAGACGGATTTCAGCACTGCTTTTCATCCGCAAACCGATGGGCAGACCGAGAGAGTCAATCGTATTCTTGAGGATATGCTGCGGTGTTGTATACTAGACTTTGGGGGCAGTTGGGAAAGGCATTTACCTTTGGTGGAATTTGCCTACAACAACAGTTTTCAGGCCAGTATTGGGATGGCGCCGTACGAAGCTCTGTATGGCAGGAAGTGCAGGACTCCTGTTTGTTGGTATGAAGTAGGGAGCGTCAGTTGTTTGGTCCTGAGCTTGTGCAACTGACTTCTGAGAAGATTGATCTGATCAGGAAAAGGTTGGTGGAAGCTCAGAGCAGGCAGAAAAGCTATGCAGACAACCGGAGAAGGGACCTTGAGTTTGAGGTTGGTGACTTCGTCTTTCTGAAGGTATCACCCAGCAAAGGTGTGGTTCGTTTTGGCAAAGGCGGGAAGTTAGCCCCGAGGTTTATAGGCCCGTATAAGATATTGAAAAGGATCGGGAAAACTGCTTACCGGCTTGAATTACCGGAAGAGTTGTCTCAGGTGCACAATGTCTTTCATGTGTCTATGCTGAGAGGTTATATTCCAGACCCGAGTCATCATTTGCCTGAAGTGCCGGAAGGTTTGCAGTTAGACCTGAATTACATCGAGTCTCCTGTTGAGATTGTTGACCGTAGGGAGAAAGTCTTGAGGAATAAGACGATACCGATGGTCAAGGTAGTCTGGAGAAACCACTTGGTTGAAGAGGCTACTTGGGAATCTGAGGAGAGGATGTTGAAGGACTATCCTGAGCTTTTTGCTTGATTGTATTTTTGTATCTTTATTTCTTGTTGAGTGTGTTGTATTTTGTTTTCTCGCTCTTGATTGTAGTTCCGGGGACGGAACTATTCTAAGGAGGGAGTGTTGTAATACCCTGATTTTTCAATTAATGAAAAATTATTTATTTTGCACGTGTTATGCACGTGCAATATTTTTGGACTATTTTATCATGATGTGTATGTTTAAATATAATTTTCTCAAATTATTTTAGTACAAAAAGCCTTCTTTAAAAGCCTTCTTTGATTTAATTAAAAAGCCTTTTCTTAAAAAGCCCAAAAGCATTTTATTTTATTTATTTTTATAAATTATTTTTGGCCCAAAAAAGAAAGCCCATGAATTAATTTATTTTAATTAAACTTGTCATGTAGAAGACTTTTTTAAACAAAATTATTTTTATACAATTTTGGAATGTACAAATTTGGCCTAGTTGCATGCACGTGCACTACACGTACACGTGCAATGCACACTCACTATGTGAGGCCGGTAGCATTCTTTTGGAGGGAAAGTTGAATTTTTGGTGTGGAGAACATGGGGGTAGTTTCAAGGAGGTGGGTAGTTTTCCTAACTCCTACTTGAATCTAAGCCTTTCATTTTGCAACCACCAAAATGATCTTAGCCCTCCATTCCCCTCATTTTTTAGTATAAATACCCCCCTTCTCATGACTAATTTTTCATATGCAAAGTGTAATTTCTAAAGCTAATAGTATTATAATTGTGAGTTATAAAAGATAAGAGAGTGTGTGGTTCTTTTGGTTGCTTGGAGTGGCCGGCTAAGGGCTTGGGAAGCATTCGGTTTGGATTGGAGAAGCATTCGGCTAGGGCTTGGGAGCTTGGAGTGGTGCACTCTTTGGCTAGGAGGAGGTGTTCTCATCTACTAGGACTTATTGCTTTTGTGTTCTCTCCATTAAGGTGGGTAAAACAATTCATGTTTCTAATATAGGGTTCATGCTAGTATATTGATAACACTATACATGGAAAATACTAATAAGAGACCACTCTAATTAAAAAGTTAGTATGTGAATGGCTTAGAATGATGTGATTAATTGTGTATGTGAATTGCTTGCATGAAATTATACCCTATGAAGCACTTTCTATGATTATTTAGTTTAATTGAATAATGATGCAATGTGATTAGCATGATGTGTGAAAATCTTTATTAATTACTTGCAAATTGTGTGGTTGAAACATGACAATTGATAAAGATATTAACACTATGGAATTGAATAGAAAAGTATATTGAATGCTTTGAATTCATGTGTAGAAGTGGCATAGATGAACCAAAAAAATTGCTTGTTGTCATCAAATTAGAAATGTACCAAACTTAGTAATTGTTGAGTTTCACCTATTCATGTGCTATATGAATTCTTTTGCTAGTATGAGTATGGGAAAATCCAAGTTGTATTGTGTTGTGAATGTAGATTAATAACCAGTAAATTATCATGGAAAATTTTGGGATAAAAGAGAGATTAGAAGAACAATCGATTATTTTCAATGTCGAAAATAAAAGATTTGCTAGCTTTAATTAAACAAATAATTAATTTGGGTGGAGAAAATTATGTTTTTAGTACAAAAATTTATTTTACACTTGCTGTTTTGAAGATTGAATAAAGATGATTAAATCTGGAATTTTTCAGTGGTTTATATAAAGGCAATATGAATCAAATTGTTTGAACATCGAGTTGATTTCTAAAAACAGTGTGAATATGAAACTAATGGGTTTTAACCCAACACTGTGACAACCTGAGCCAGTGGCTCAGGCGGTCGGGGACTGTGTTCGGTTTCCCTGAGCGGTGCGGTTCGAAACCCGGCCTCACCATCTTTTTACTTGACTGTGTATGAATATATATGAACAGCGAAAGGATAGCACATATATCTAATGCGCCCTCTTCTAATCGCTAGCACCGGTTGGCCTGATGGCGGGTGCTCTGGCCTTCTTCTCTACTGTGCTGGGTTCGAATCCTTCCCCTAGCACTTAGGGAAAAATATTTTTTTGGGAGTTTTTGATGTCCAAAAAATGTGAGAAAAATATGGTAATTTTCATAAAAATACAAGGAATTTTATGGGATTAGTTTGGGTATTATTTGAAGAAAATATAATGTAGTTTGTGAACAAATAGTATAATTAAAGCTATGGTTCTAAGACACTTATGGGAATTTCCAATTCATAAAGATATATATGAAATGGGTTTATTAAGAAGTAATTGACATAAAGAATTTTGTGGTGTGACATGATGCTATTAATTTTTCACTTGAGGATATTGTGCAAAATGTAAAGTATGGGTGTTTAATTATAAGTGCATGAGTGCATTGTATGATATTGGAATTTAGAAATCATGTGGATGAAATTGTTGGCCATGAATATGAAATTTTATGAGTTATAAGTATTCACTATGGACTTGTGAATAAAGTGTAATCATGAATTGAAAAAGAATGAGCATGAAACTCGACATGGAAATTGTCAGGAGTTAAAGATTGTGAAATGAAATTTGAAATAGAGTAGCTAAGTCTCCCCGGCATTGAGAAAGATGAATTGAATTGAAATTAGACCAAGGTTGGTCATGTTGAAATAAATGAATAAGTCCGGTTGATGGAGAGGCTAACTCTAGTGATTATTTTGTTCATGATTTTTAAATAAAACTAAGGGCTAGTACATAGTGGAGATGTGATGAAAGTAGAAGAAAAACATGAGTATGAGGGCCAACGGATAGCGGTGTGAGAGCGATTCACAGGTTGCCTGCTTGATGCGTCAAGACAGTGCGTGGGCGCTACTCCGGAATTATCGTCCCGGTGGCGACGCTCGTGGGATGTTCGAGTGGCTATGGGTGGTGCCATTGTTCCATGGCGGAGGCTGAATTGTCCATAGGTTGCCTGCTCGATGCGTCGTGACAGTGCGTGGGATTCCCCTCCAGGCTGCCTGGACATGGGCTCATAGATCATAGGACATCTAAGACACTACCGTAGTTACAGTAGTAGTTTAAGACATAACGGGGGATTGAACCCTATCAAGATGAAGAACGAATAAGGGCTTGCCCTCGGACCTATATAGTATGGGATGCATAGAATCCGAACAAGTGTGCATTAGTGTCATATAATTAACTGCATTAAGGACTAAGTGCACAATCACAACACGACATCAATAGGGTAGTCCCTTTAGTTTGAATGTGACAAGTTTGTGTTTGCTAAATATGAAATGTTAAGTTATACTATTTCCGGCAAGCGAGGACGGCCGTGTATAATGATCGTCGGTTGAATAAACTGACGTACCCACAGTCTAACATGCAGGTAAATGTCATGCTAAAGATTAAAGAAGATTTGGATGCTTAAAGATTTTATCAAGCTGTTGTACTTGTATTTAATTGTTGTATTTTACTTCCGCTGTGCAAAAGAAAGATGTAATTATGATGTAAACTCTGATGTATGATGAAAAGTTTTTATTTCCCTGTAAAAGTGTACTAAGAAAGTGAAAAGATCCTGTAGAACATCTCGAATTCAGTGTATTTGGGATTCGGGGCGTTACAATCCGCAGTAATGATGGCTTCTTTCCCGTCATGACACTGAAGACTAGAAAATAACTTCTCGTCTCCGGTAATATGATGGCTACAACCAGAATCCCTAATCCAATCATTTCTAAGATTTTTAGTTGTGGATGTACCTAAAGATGCAGCCTCCACCGTGAAACATTTTCCCCATGCTTCGTCTTCAGTGTGACCCTTTGATTCCGCCATATTTGTTTCTTTCAACTTAACTCGGCAATCCTTTTTGAAGTGCCCAAGTTTCCCACACCGGTAGCACTTGAATCGCTTCTTGTCTCCCATAGAAGATCTTTCTCGTCCATCATTATTTTTTGTATCACTATCCTTGAACTTGACTCTAAAACTTTGTTGCCTCCGAGCTACAAATGCGCTCCCCGAGTCATCATTGACTTTAACTCCCGCCATTTGCATGGCTAGTGATTCTTGCGAAGCTAGTAGATTTTCAAACTCCTCCAAGGAAGGTTGTGTAGCCCATCCTTGAACTGAAGTAACAAACGGTGTATATTCGGGTCGTAAACCACGAATAATAGACCGCTTCATCCGAGCTTCTGAAATCGACTCCTCCGGATTAAGAGTACTAATCTCTGAGCAAAGGTTTTTTACCTTGATAAAGAACTCTGAGATTGAAGACTCCCCCTGCTTCGCATTCGCCAACTCGTTCTCTAATAATTGTAGCCGAGCCTCGTTCTTCTTGTTGAACAATTGATCTAACGCTTGCCAAATCGAACTAGCGGATTTACACCTTGAGACATGCTCAAATACTCCCGAGGATATTGACCTCTTCAAAGCAAACTCCGCCTTGGCATTTTTTCGTGTCCACTCCTTTGTCGCTTCCGCTGTTGCAGCATCTCCCCTTGGTGGTGTTGTGCTACTACCGCCGACGACATCCCATAAGTCCTCACTAACCAAGTATGACTCCATACATGACTTCCATAACCGGTAGTTAGATTGGTTTAAGATCTCCATTCCCAATCCAACGACACGACCCATTGATTCCATACTTAGAATAAACCGAGCTCTCTTAAATCCCGATCTTGATGAGCACAATATTAGAATGGCTCTGATACCATGTAGAGAAACTCCGATAGTGCTTAGCACTAGCCCAAGACCGTAATACCCGAGAAACCCGAGTGAAAGCAAGAGAAGAAACCCTCTAAGTATGAAGAATGATATGGAAGAATACTTAGAAAATACTTGAAAGATTTTTAGAGAGAATTAGAGAACTTATGAAGAACACTCTTTCTTTAACTTGCTTTTGATTTATTTGTTCAACTTGTTTACAAATGGGAGAGGAAGGAGCTATTTATAGGCTCCAAGATTACAAAATATCTTTCTAGAACTCTCTACCATAATATCTAGATTTTATGTCTTACAATTCCTAGAATTTTCTACACAATCTTTAGATAATTATTTTATAGAATTCTCTAGAACATATAGAGGAGGTGATAATATTTTATGATGTTTCTAGAGAATCTCTAGAACTTGGGCTTAATTTTGGGTTTGGATTATGAACCCATAATTAAGCTTAACTCAAAATCAAGTTTAATTTCAATACCATAATATCTAGATTTTATGTCTTACAATTCCTAGAATTTTCTACACAATCTTTAGATAATTATTTTATAGAATTCTCTAGAACATATAGAGGAGGTGATAATATTTTATGATGTTTCTAGAGAATCTCTAGAACTTGGGCTTAATTTTGGGTTTGGATTATGAACCCATAATTAAGCTTAACTCAAAATCAAGTTTAATTTCAATACTTTCAGCTCTCATTTTCTGTCTAAAAGCATAGATTCCGACAACTAGCAAAACAACAATAAGTACTGCACATCCAACCGCTATTCCAGCAATTGCACCTGTGCTCATTTTGCTTCCTCCATTATTCCCATCTGAACCATTTGTGTTTGTTAGTTTTCTCATAACGGATAACCAATTTTTAGAGAGTAGTAAACAGAATGGAGAGTACCTGTGAAGTATTGGTATGTGATGAACTGATATGGTCCAAAACCTGGTGGAGGTTTAAAGGTTTGGTTACTAAGTAGACTCCCAATTCTTATAACTAGTAATTTACACGTGCGATGCACGTTTTAATAATTTCAAAAAATAAAAATAAAAACTATGACATATGAAGGATTTGAACTGGAAACCTCATTTATATTAGTTATGTACGTGCGTTGCACATGTTGGTAGAATGACAAAATGACACTAAGGCCTTCTCCCATTATAATATTAGAGATTAGAGATATCTTGCCGAGTGGAAGACGTTCCTGAGGATGGAAAGATTTTGATATCCACTTGAACGTAAACATCACTGTTAAAGGCGGGGTTTGCAATGTAGACCAATCCAGGAGAAAGGTCAAGTTTTGTCCATATATAGACTCATCTCAAGTTGCTGAAATCGAATAGCGTTTGTCACATCCTGAAAGGCAGGTGCTCTGAAAATTAACTCCCCTTGGTAAGGGTAGGCACAGTCACAAGTCAGAGGACGGATACTCTGGTCAGGGTTGCATGCGGTAGAACCTCTACCACATTTCGGTAGACTAGTGGAGTAAGGAGGCTGTTGAGGTTTTTGAGAGAGGCAGTATTTAGTGTCTGCAAGCTGAGTATTGGCACTACACATAGAATTGCCGATGAGTCTGCAGTTAGCAACCCTTGGATTGTTAGATTAAAAATATAATTAGAAAACTCAACCTTAGTACGTAGCTTAATGATATGTAGACAAAAGAAGTATGTAGCTATGGAATAACTAGCTTACTTTTCAAAAGAAAATACTTACAGGAGAGCCTTATTGTAAAAGGCAGAGAGCGTGACGGATGTGATATTGTTGTTCTGGAAGTCCACAGTCTGTAGCTGTTTGCTGATGGTATTGCCCATGCTGAGGGTGCCACTGAATGCATTCTGTTTTAGCACCCTGGACATAAAGATTCAGAGTTTGTTTTAGTTTTTATTATCTCTTTTAGCCTTTTGGGATGTTTGAAGAAACTTACACTTGCTCTAGACCTGGAAAACTGAATTGTTTTTGAGGAATATCTCCAAAAAGACCTCCAGATTCTACCACTGTATTCCAACCAATAATGAAGGTGTCTTGTAAGATGGATAACAAATATAATCAACAAATTACTCAAGACGATACACTTCAATTACTCACAGAACAGTTAGAGATTGTAGCGTTGAGAACCAATCTGGAGCTTGTGAGGCGTCAAATGTATTGTTACTCAAATCGCTGAAGCGATCATAATGTAATTGTTTACTATCAGGTACTGAGAGGAATTTTAACAAACTTATATTCTTATCAATGATTTGTATTTGAATGATACTTACACATTGGTGAGGCTGTTCATTCCTTTTAGTTCTGGAAATGGTCCAGATAGTTTGTTGTTCGCCAAGTTCCTGCGAAACAATAGGAAAGATTTTTCATCAGCATCAACTTCTGAAGGATTGGATCATGAACAAGAAATGGTTCAATTGAATTAGCCAATAGTCAGAGATATAGGAATTACTTACAGTTCATTAAGAATAGTGAGATTTGTAATGTTGGTAGGAACCGGACCAGTCAAAAATTCATGTCAAGGCGCCTACCAAACGAGGAATAGATTTTAGACACATTTCTTGGTTTTATGTAAAATGAAGGTGGTAGAGTTTTAGTTTCTGGTTATAAAACACTTACAGAATCTCTAGCGATTGAACAAGTCCGATTGAGGCTGGAATCTCGTCAGTAAAGTAATTTGAATCAAAACGTCTACAAGAAGAGATCAGAGTCATGGAGAGAGCGTCGTACGAGTAACTGGAAAAAGAAAATGGGTACTGAGAAGCTACATGTGTATCAACTGCATTTGAGGTCTGAAGAGACCCTCTGGAATTGTACCCGAAAACTGGTTCTTGTTGAAATGGCTACGCGTCACCATATAAAGAGCGAAATCATACATGAGAAAACAATTTGTACAACTAAATTGTCTTAATTTAATACGGAAACTATAGATTAGTACTACTTACAAATGCTTGGCATTTAGGAGGAGGTCAAATCCTGGAGATTTGTTATTAGAGATGGTGAGAGGCCCATTGAACTGATTGTTTCCCAAGTCCAACCAGTACAGTTTAGAGAGTTTACCGATGGAAGCAGGAACGGGGGCCACTAAATTTGTTTGAATTCAGATCGCTGAAATTATGAATAAGTGAATTTTATAATTCAGATCAAAGATGAGACCTGCACAAAGTTTAAATGAGGGTTTCTTACACAAATGATAGCAAAGGCAAGTTGCCTAATTCTTCTGGAATGTTTCCAGAGAAGCTACAACCTGTCAAAATCCTGTGAAATAGATAGGATAGGTTGGTTAAGCAAACAAGTTATGCAGGAGGAGCCATTATTTTCCGTGACCAGGCTGTTGGACTCACAGGGTCGTGAGTTGCAACAGGTTCCCGATGTTTGGGGTGAGCAGGCCACCAAGATCAGGGTTGGAGGACAAATCCCTGCAAGTTATTAAATTCAGTGTTATTATTATGAACAGATCCGAAAGCTGAAGCTGCGTTATCACTATTGTGTGGCTAGATGGAAAAACATTATATATCGCCAAAGGTGACAAATGCAAATACAAGAAATTACGTGGAAATTCAAATGAAAAAAACATTGGAGAGCTCAGATCATTTTGCTACTTACGTGGAAATTAGAAGGATTACGGTAGCAAAATCACTTTCTGAATTGTGGATAACATTGTCTTTCATCACTTGGAATCTTTTGGAACCTGCATATAGCACTTCAAGTAGGGTAGATTACCCTGCTAAAAATGAGATCATCACACTGAACTACCCCCAGGTTAGACTCTTAAGACCTGGGATGGAATCATGTCTGAACGTATTTCATCATCATTTGTTTTTATTAAAGGATTTTCTAAATTATTGTCATCAAACCGTATACCACATAGGTATATATGGTTGGAAAGTACAATTCAAGAAGGCCAATGTGGCTACTTTTGCCTTGTTATCGACACAATAATGTGCCTTCACATGGTACACCCTGATTTTCGAAGCACACTAGTATAGTAATATATATTAAATATTTAGGAGGTTTACCATATAACTTGTAAGTTATGGATGCCGGTCAATAGGTTCAATTTTTATATCTTAGTATGGCAACTAGGGGATCATTGTTCAACTTACAAAGATTGCAGCTTCGTGAGCTGCCCGATGTCGCCTCTTAATGTTCCTGCAATGCTCAAACCTGGCAGTCTCCTGAAAATCGGAGATGACATCTAAGCAGAAAACGAAAAGGCACAATAGGAGGAACGGTAAGATAGTCAGACTCACAACATGGTCACTCGGGAATTTTTATCGCAGACGATTCCATCCCATGGTAAGCACATGGGTCGTTAGACTGCCCCCAGTTTGGTGGTGTGTTTTGCCATTCACTAACCAGAGAGTGGAGAGCAAGCAGCTGAAATCAATTGTACAATTAGATTCATCCCTCCAACTGAATCTTTGACTTACTGGAGTTTCATCCAGTCAGTGACATTGAAATTTTATATACTAAAATTAGAGTAAGCCAATCCTCTGACTTTTCGTTCAATTTCTTTCAAAATTTTTTGTGTTATTCCTGAAGAACTAATGATGTTGAAATGAATTGGCTTGCAGATACAGTGATAGATGATGGAAATTAAAGAGTGGAAGAAGTCAAGTTAGTTCGAAAAATGAAGTGGGAGACTACTTACCATCTTGAGGATCTGTGGTGCCAAAACCAACTGAAAGGCCTGAGATGAACACAAACAGAAGAACAAGCCTTGGTATCACACCCATCCTTACTCTCCAATACTTCACTTCAAATAACAAAACCGCAAAATTCTTGAAACGCAGAAAGAAAATAAGTTACATAATTCAAAAGCCTATTGCTTTTCTTAGAAGCTAATCATCAATAGAAGAATATCCGGGTCTCCTTCTGATTGCTTTTTCAGAAACTCATATCATGTAACTGATCAGAAGGACATCCTAACAAATTTAGCAGGCAATCCAAAGGCAGGTTTCTCGCTTTTTGTTTTGATACTGCCGGCCAAAAGAAGCAAAAATGATGATGATATTGCTGGTAGTTAACAGCAATGAGCAAAACTCTAGTTTCCTTGAAATACAAAGGAATGAGCAAATAGCTAGCTATTGGATAAAGAAAGAAGAGGCACAAGGAGTTTGAATCGATCGCAACGGTGACTCCTTCGTTTTCTTGGTGGTGTTGTTATTGTACTAATTGCCTGCAAATGGGGTTTATGGAGCTGGTGAGGGTCGCTGTTGGGAATTTATTTAGTTTCTAAACTCTTTTATCATTCTTATTCTAAACTATTGAACTTGTATTGTATATATATTTAAATTGATTCAAGAGAATGATATGTCATAATTTTATCAAACTCTTTAAAGAGAAGCCAAATGGAATGAAGGATGATAAAAATGCAGAAGATGAAGATGTCAAAGTATCCTTGGAAGATGAGGAAGAACCTGATACGAGGACGAATATATGAAGAAAGGGTGTGATAGAGTTGATAATAATGGTGTTCAATGAAGAAAGGGTGTGACAGAGTTGCTGATGATGGTGTTCAATGAGATGCGGTCGACTGTTGATACTGCAATATCAACAGTCGACTACATAGTGGCTAGCTACAAGTGTATCTGCTGTAATTGTTTGTACGTGCGATATGCACTTTACTTTTAAATAGTAAATGGCGGGAAGTAGTGGGAGGTTGTAACTGAATGAAGGGAATAACTATAAATAGTAGGTTGTAACAGAATAGAGCGATTATGTTGAATGATATTGATTTCTGATTTCCCTTATCTGATCTGTCTCCCCTTTAGTCCCCTGTTCTTCCACAACTCTCTCTAAATCTTCAATTCTCCTAATCCTAACTTCTAAATTCTTTCCCAATCCAATTATAGTCGTATCAATTGGTGCTTTCACCGATTTGAATTCGACAATTTGATCTTCATTTCACCGATTTGAGCTTCGGTAATGGCGGATGGAAATTGATCGATGGTTGATTTAATCGTGGAGATGATTCATCGGTGTGCAGCGATGGAAAAGAAGCTCGATCAACTTCTTCAGCTGCTACTAGCAACTATCAAGATTCACAACACAGTGTAAGAAATTCTGCTTTCTCTAATCATGAGGTCCATGCTCCAAACTGTAGGTTGGATTATGTCAGGATACTTTTTAGTTTGAGACAAACGTCGTCACTAGCTGAGTACTTGGCGGAATTTGAAGATTTGTCAAGTAGAACAAAGGGTTTGGGGGATAAATTGACTTTGAGTATCTTCATCGTAGGGCTTAAACTAGAAATTAGGAGGAGTGTGTTGGCTCATAACCCTCAGAGTCTGTTTGATGCAATTGGGTTAGCAAAAGAGTGATGAAGATCAAACAAGGATGTTTGTGGAATCTCTTTCCTCAAATTCAGATTGCACACTACATGTTTGTGAAAATGTCAGAGTGGTTTCCAACCAGTTTGCATTCGATGTTGATGGGGCTAAGCTGCATAGTAACAACTCAGTAATGGAAATTGATGAATTTAGCCAATCCAATCTAGATGTTGAAGAGACCAAGCATTATAGTGATGCACTAGAATGGGAGAGCGAAGAAACGATGCACCAAGTTGATGAAACTTCACCTGAAACTGAAATTGATACTATTGTTCGTCAGCATTTGAACTCTCTCTGAAATGAAGTTACTGAAGTAGCTGCCATTAGACCTTCAATTGTTCTTCCAGGGCATGTTGGTGTTGTGAATGCAATAGCTGACAATGGGGAAACAACGCTTCAGGAAGTCGTGTACTGAACCAAGAAACAAAAAACACCCTTTTTTGAAATGGAGAGCTCCCGTTTTTCAGGATCTCCCCTCCCCTCAACCAAAACCCAAATCCTTTCCATACCCTTACCTTCTCCGTCATCCTCCTCCATCTCCATCACTCCGTAATCTTCCACAGTACCTTCCTCCCCTCCCTTCCCCTCCTTTGTCTTCCTCAGCCCACAACCAACCCAATATTTTCCTCTCCATCACCAGATAAGCCTTCTTACCTTACCTTCTCATTCTTCTTCTCCTAGCTCCCTTTTTGCTCTGTTTCTTTCTACCCGGTGGCCATGAGATCTCCACGAAAAAACTTGCTGAAAGTTGTGAATAACCAGATGGTTGGACAATCCTCTGTTCGACATCAAGGTCCCCTGCGATTTCATAGCGATGCTAACTTGGTAGTAGGTCAGGCGTCCAAAATCTCCTCTAAAGAGAGCTCCTTCAAGGTTCATGCCATCGCTGATTCTGACAGCCGTGTACGACGTTCGTGCACCATTTCCAGTGAGAGCTTACGTCCCATTCAGGTGAGGGGTCCTGTTAGTAGCGTTCAGCCTTCCGTGGCTTCCACTGAGACAATATCTCCTTTGTCTATTCCAGCTCCTAAGCGCAAGCCTAAAGCGAGAGGAAAACTGGTTTTCGTCGAGAATGATGGTTGGAAGACTAAAACTAGACTCCCTAGTCCGAAATATTCCGATACCAAGCTGCCTCCGATCCCGAAGGGCTTCAGGCGATTGGAAAATGGTGTGCTCGAACCTCTCTGCTACAATTGCGGAAAATGGGGTCATTGGAAGAAGGATTGCAAGGAAGTAGTGAAATGTTTTTATTGTAAGCGCAGGGGCCACATCTCCACGAATTGCAAGCGTCGGAATTCGCTGAGCGACGAGGATGTTTCGATGGGTAGTGGAACGGGTCCTCCCAATGCTGATCTCGTTGCGGCGAAGCACGCATCCAGTCATCCACTAGCTTCGCAGAGTAAGCTGAATGTATGGCAAGAGAGGTGCCCGGTGGTGCCTGATTTGAAGCTAGGAAGGAGGGCCTCTGTTGAGGATTCAGCTGTGGGTACTCCGACAGTTGGGAGAGTTGTTATCTCTCCGACGACGGAGATGGAGGACCTCGGGAACAAGCTGCGCTTCGGTGTCATCGCCTCCATTGCTTTTGGTAATCCCAATGAAGGTGTCATCAAGAGAGAACTGTCTTCTAGGTGGCCGAAATCGTTAGATTGGGACTGGACCGTTAAAAGATTTAGAGACGATGCTTTCTTCATTCCTTGTTCGACGGAAGCGAGAGTGCAGCAGGTTCTTAGCAAGAAATCCTTTGCTGGGGAGGGTTACTCCGTGGTGCTGTCGCGATGGTCGCTGGAGTTTGGTGCGTTCAGGAGGGATCGGCTGCAGTCGAGCTGGCTTCTTATAGTCAATTTCCCGTCTGAATGCTGGAACAAGGAGGGATTCCAAGCTCTTATGCAACCGTATGGTTGGGTTGAAGAGCTAGACCAAGCGACAAAGTTCATGAACAAGCTCGATATGGCCCGTATCAGAGTTTCTATGCTTCAAGACACGGTATTTCCTTCATCCATCTTCACTTCTTACAGGGGTTTATTTTACAAGGTGGACATCGCCGTTGAGGAGAAGCGTTTTGCGCCTCGGCGTCTGCCATCCGATACAGTTGCCATTTCTCAGGTGCTCAGGGTTCGCGAGGAGAAGCAGCAATTATCGGAGTTGGATGAAGGTGGTCTGATTCGTATGGGTTTAGAGGTTGAAGATGTTGTTCTACTGTTGGATGTGGCTAATCCAACGGTGGAGATTAACCAGAAGGATTATTTGAAATCTCACGTGGGTCTGCATGAGGAGAGGGGCGCATGTCTCGAGGACTATTTTTTGCATAGAGCCCACACCCGCTTCCGCTTCTTCGCTTCGTAAGGATGACGCGGCGCCGCTCAGTTCTCATGTCGTAGCAGAGTACGTCGCGAGTAAAAAGAAAGCTGTCCTTGTTTCAGCTGACAGGGGAAGGGGTCAGTTCGAACGGCAGGGTCTTGGTCTAGGTGATGGGACGGCGGGCTCCATTTCCGAGGGGTTACAGGTCTCTATGCAATCTGCTTTTTGCAAATTTTGAGAGGCGATGTAAGCTCCTTGTCTAGAGATCAATTGGATTCGTGGGGAAGTCTTCTTAGAGCCTATTCTCAAGGTCCGTCCAAGCCCATTCATGAGCACAAGAATGATTGTACAGTCTACTCGAGAGAGGTTCAGAAGAGTCTGCCGTCTTATGAGCCCAGTCTATCAGAATCAGTTAGAGAGGCTAATCTGGGAGAGTATATTACGTCTGGGGCCAGAAAGAGGACTTACGAGAGGGAAGAGGAAGTCGAGTCAAGTCGAGTATCTGAGTGGAAGTTGATAAGTGATAATTGTGATTCCCCGAATGATGATCTTATTGATGCGTTGAAAAATATTGATGATGATTCTCCACTCATTACCGCTGCTAAAGTTTGGGATATAGAGAGGGAGGTTACAGTTGAGGATTCTCCACCGTCGAGGTTCATTTCATTGGATAAAGGGAAGGGAAAGGAGATGGCTATAGAGGACCTAAGGCGCAGCTCCAGGCAGAGGGAAAAGCATGGGGATCTCCCATTATCGAAAGATGAGCTCATTGCTTCAGCAGTTAAAAAGAAAGTTCCCGTCTCCGCTTGGGCAGGTGAGTCTTTTGGTAATTCTGCAATTATTGATTTCATTCCTGATGCTTTGTTAATTAGTTTAGCCAAGGTTTGTCGAGTGGATCTGACTTGTGAGGGTTTGTCACAAGTAGAATGCGCTAAGAGGTTTCGTGAGTGGGTCAAGCGTCCCTAAAATTTGTTTCAGGTTTTTGGACCTTAGAGTTTTCCTAATCATTTTCCAATGGTGTACGCTTTCTGGAATGTTAGAGGGTTGAATTGTAGTAAGAAACGTAGGAAAGTTTCCAATACATTGTCCCATCATCCTTTATCAGTTATAGGACTTTGTGAGACTAAGCTTACGAATCCATCGTCGAGTTTGCTAGATTCTTTGATCTCCAGAGGAAATTGGGAATGGTGTTCCAAACCTTCGGTGGGTCAATCGGGTGGCATCAGTGTTGGCTACGACGTAGATCGTTTCCAATATCTAGATGCCAAGATTGGAGACTTTACGGTCTCGGTAAGACTCAAGTCCAAGATTGATGATTTCCTGCAAGTCTTTTCTATGGTCTACGGACCAAACGAGGATTCTGAGAGATCTAGGATGTGGGAAGAAATTTTTGACATTCACTCCAGGTGGGGTGATGCTTGGATTATTGGGGGGGACTTCAATATTACTCGTTTCGCTGACGAACATCTAGGTAGGGGGTCCAGTTCGTCTGAAAGAGCTCTCTTTAATGAAGTCATCCACCTCTTAAAGCTTCGGGAAATTCAGTTTCCCGGTCGGAAATTCACTTGGTCTAATATGCAAAACTTTCCTATTCTTGCTAAATTGGATCGTATCCTTGTCTCAGAAGAGTGGGAAAGCAAATTCCCTCTAGTTTCGGCGCAAGCGGCTAGTCGACATACCTCGGATCACGCTCCTCTCATTCTTATGACTAGTCCGATTACTACTCGTAGGGCCAGAGCATTCCATTTTGAAAAGGCATGGATCAGGAACCCGGCTTTGAGACCTTTAGTGAGCGGTTCGTGGAATGCCCCACTTCAGAGGAGAGAGGGCATTCAAAGGGATGCTGTGGATATTTGGAATGCTAAGATTCGTAGACTTCGAGGTGTCCTTAGACGTTGGGCAGGGGAAGAGAGAAGATTAGTTAAAGAGGCTAAGGAACGACTTGTGGATCGTATCCTAACTTTGGAGATTATTCAAGAGGAAAGAGAGCTTCATAGAGACGAATTAGGCTCACTTCATAAGGATAGAGCCGATTTGGATATTATTTTCCAAGATGAAGAGGATTATTGGCGTCAAAGGTCGCCTGACAATTGGCTCCTTCATGGGGATGCTAATACTTCATATTTCCATAGGATTGCTAACGGACGACGTAGATCCAACTTCATTGCTGGTCTACCGGTGGGGAATAGATGGGTTTCTAATCCTCAGCCCGTTCGTGTCCATATAGAGAATCATTTCCGAGGCCTTCTAGGAGTGTCTAGAAATCAGTATTGTTCGCTTAATGAGTCCTTCTGGTCTCGCCCAAATGGGTTGGGTTTACAAGCGTTAGAGTCTTCCTTTTCGATCGGTGAAATTTTGAGTGCAGTCAAAGACTTGGGTTAGGACAAAGCACCGGCACAGATGGGTTCCCCATATTCTTTTTTACTGCCTTCTGGGATATCATTAGTGGGGACCTTTTCAACATTTTTCAGGAAATGTTCGAGAATCAGGTTCAGTTAGAGCGGCTTAACTACGCGAATATCGTCTTGATTCCTAAATCCGTTGGAGCTAGAGAGATTGGAAACTTCAGGCCCATTAGCCTTCTGAACTCATCGTTCAAAATCATTACTAAGGTCTTGGCTAATAGACTGAACCCATTGATGAATTCCATCATTCACCCAGCTCAAAGTGGTTTTATCCCTGGGCGAGATATCTTAGATAGTATTGTCACTGCACACGAGACAATCTTTCAATGCCATAGAGATAGAGTAGAGGGGTTCATGCTTAAACTTGATTTTGAAAAAGCATATGACACTGTGGAATGGGACAGTGTTATAGAGGTATTACAATCGAGAGGCTTTGGGGCCAGATGGATTGGGTGGATTAAACTGTGCTTAATGGGCGGTAAATCCGCTGTGTTAATCAATGGGATTCCTTCTAATCTCATTCATTGCAGAAGAGGGCTTAGACAGGGTGATCCGTTATCTCCATTATTATTTACTCTGGTCGCAGATGTATTGTCCGAAATGATTTTGCACTGTACTAAGCAGCATCTATTACGGGGTATTGGTTGTTTGGATGGTTCTCGAGGGATCCCTATTCTGCAATATGCAGACGATACGCTCCTTTTTGGGAATCATGACACCAACGAAGTCCTTATTTTTAAAGGTATCCTCCTGTTTTATGAAGCTTGGAGCGGGTTGAGAGTCAATTTTGAGAAAAGCAATCTCATTGGTCTTGGGAGATGCGACGATGTTTCTACTGCTATGTTGGCTAACATTCTTGATTGTCAAGTGGGTAAATTTCCCATTAAGTATTTAGGAGTGCCGTTGAGGCCTCGGAGGCTTACTCGTAACGATTGGAATCATCTATTAGAGCGTATTCAGAAGCGACTGCCTGGTTGGAAGAAAAACCATCTGTTCTTAGGTGGTAGAATCACCCTGATTAATGAAGTTCTTTCGAACGTCCCTATTTATTGGATGTCCATTTATGAGTTCCCCTCATGGGTTATCGACAAAATTGATAAAATTCGTAGAGATTTCTTATGGAAGGGGAGTGGAGAGGATGGTCGAGGCCTTCCTTTAGTTAAATGGAGCTTGGTCTGTAGAAGCAAAGATTTTGGGGGGCTGGGTATCATTAACCTCCGACTGATGAATCGTGCACTTTTGTGTAAATAGTGGTGGAAAATTCATTCACGCTATTCTACCGATCAAGGCTTTGTTTGGGCTCGGTATAGGGGGCGTAGGCGGTTCAGGTTTTGGGGGGGGGGCAGCACCGTCGAGGTATTTCTCCGGTTTGGAAAGGGATTGACAGATTGGGAGATATCTTTCATGCAAATGCTCCTAGCAGAGTTGGGAATGGAGTTGATACTCGATTTTGGTTAGATTCTTGGGTTGGTCCTAATACTTTGAGTTCTCTATTCCCGGAGATTTTCACTCTTGCACGTAACAAATTTGCCTTGGTTGCCGCCTATTGGGTCAATTCCAGATGGCATATCTATCTGAGTGTTAGCAGTGTAGTGAATGTTGATACTCTGTGTGCACCCCTCCTATCTCTTCTACAGACTACGAGTCCTATCAACTTGAATATGCAAGATAAGAGGAGCTGGAGACTGGTCTCCCACGGACAGTTCACAGTTCATTCCATGTATCGAGTACTCAGTGATGGGGGTACGAGAAGTGCGGAGAATCGTATTATTTGAAAGTCGAGTGCTCCACATAAAGTTAAGGCCTTCTTGTGGCTTGTGTTGCAAGAAGCTATTTTAACTAGAGTTAACCTTTTCAAGAATGATCTCATCTCGTCGGCTTTGTGTCCTAGATGTAACCTTCAAGATGAATCTATTGGTCATCTTTTCTTGGAATGTGGGGTCAGTCAACGTATTTGGGATTTTATCCTCTTTGGTTTTGGTTGCAGTACAGCTCCTTTTTATATTTCCCAGTTGTGGGGAGATTTTAGAGGTTCAGAGGTAGCTAAGGATAAGTTGAGAGAATGGGATTGTGTTGTTGCAGCTTCTTTGTGGGTCATTTGGCTAGATAGAAATGATTTATGTTTCCGTAACCATTCTTCTAATTTCCCGCAAATGATGTTTCGTATCTTTTCGCTTACAACTTCTTGGTTGCAAATCCCAGGTATGAGGAAGAAAGCATGAGTGGGACCACTGTTTCCTGAAGAGGGGGTTAACAACTGATCAGGCTCGGTCTGCCAGAGGGTAGACATGGACTTCTTGTCGGGTTAGGGTCGGTTGTTATTATATCGGCTCTTTTTATTCCGATTTCTTTTGTATTTTGAGTCTACTTGTATCTATTTTGATGTAACTCTTTTGATGTTGTTTTATTTGCCTCGATGTATCTTTTGATAGTACTTTTGGATGTTTAGTGGATGTATTTCTGGTGGTTATTTATAAGAGCCGGATGGCATTTCTCATGCCATCTTTTATATATATATATAAAAAAAACACTTCAGGAAGTCAAGAAACTATACATGTCTCTTAATGAAGAAAGATTGGAAGTCAATAGATTTATCTTCGATGAATGTGCTTTGGAGAAGAAAGATAAACCGTTAAGTGTAAAAGACTTAGAGATTCTCCAGACTGTATATCATGAGGTTGCGAAGACTCATGATTCTTCTCTTGATTCTGAGTGCTCAAAATTTGTGCTTAGTAGTATTGAAGCCACAAAGTTCACTTCATCTATACTGAAAGTAATTGAGAAAGCTGAATCAAATGAATGGATTGGAAATGGAGGCATTTTTGAAAGGCTTGAGGTCTTGCATTGTCGACCACCACCAGCTTCTTCTTGGGTTGCTTTGCGTCATCTCACTTGCACAAGATTCTACCTTGCAATTGAACTCTTGCTTCATGGTCTTCTTGTCTATTTTGTTGAGCCACATCATCCAGCAACGTTCCTCCAGATATTTCAGCAACAATTATAACCAATACAACAACCAAAGCAACAACAGCATTTCTTATTATTTGAGCAGCAACAACAGGAAACACCAGCCCTGTCTGAGATGAATTGCGTCTTTTGCTCAAGTAGGGCAATGCAGTTTGGTGTTTCTCTCGTTGATAAGTTTGAACTTGTGTGTTTTGAAGATTATATTATCAGGTTCGGTGAAGAGATTGGTTTACTTGTAGCATTAGAGGAGACAATTGACTTGCTTGAAGGTGGCATCATGGGTAAGCTTGATGAGTTTCTGCATCCTGGAGTAGTTGCTATTATTATTAAACCAAGGGTAGTAAGGAGATTTGAAAATGCTTCTCTCATTGCAAAATGGGCTCAGATGCATGGTAAGGTGGTTGTTATCAGTAGTGCATTTGAAAGTATCCCCTACTATCTTGAGAAACAGAATGAGGTGATTTGCACAATACAGAACATAGAGTTCAACACTACTATAGCCCACGGTCTTGGAGCCATAAAGTCTTCAAACTTATGTACTGAGGTAATAAAGTTTACAAGCTCTGTTGAAGTTACAAAGTTGCCGAACTTGAGGTACAGACCAATTGGTATTGGAGTTCAGGGTTTGGTTGATACTTTTATCTTGCTTGGTCTGCCCTTTGATTTAGATAGACTCAGAAGCTGGACAAGGATATATTTTGAGACAGTATACTATCGTGCTTTGAAAGCTTCTTCAGAAATTACTACCAAAGAAGGCACATTTGAAGCATATCAGGGCAGCCCTATTAGAAATTAGCTTCCTGCATCCGGGTGAAAAAGATAACGTGGCACTACTGGGCTGCACAGGCAGGGGAACTGTAGCTTTTGGGTCATTAGTAAGCTTCATACCATACCAAATCCTGGGAGCTATGTGGAGGTGTTGGGTCTTTGCATCTTGGTTGCCCATCCAGTGGAGTACATGGATTAAGGGTGTGCAATCTTAGGTGATATTTGGTAATTTGAATAGGGATTTTGGTGTCAGAAGAATACATTGGTTGTGTGTATACAGATATTGAAGTTACAGTTGTGTTGATTCAGTAGGGAATGAGTCGAGGAGGTGGCTTCAAGTAATCTAGCTGAACCTTGAGGACAAGGTTCTCTTAAGGGGAAGGCAATGATACGAGAACGAATATATGAAGAAAGGGTGTGACAGAGTTGATAATAATGGTGTTTAATGAAGAAAGGGTGCGACAGAGTTGCTGATTATAGTGTTCAATGGGATGCGGTCGACTGCAATATCAACAACTGACTGCATAGTGGCTGGCTGCAAGTGTATCTGCTGTAATTGTTTGTACGTGCAATATGAACTTTACTTTTATATAGTAAATGGCGGGAAGTAGTGGGAGGTTGTAACTGAATGAAGGGAATAACTTTAAATAGTAGGTTGGAACAGAATAGAGGGATTATGTTGAATGATATTGATTTCTGATTTCCCTTATCTGATCTCTCTCTCCCTTAGTCCCCTGTTCTTCCCCAATTCTCTTTAAATCTCCAATTCTCCTAATCCTAACTTCTAAATTCTTTCCCAATCCAATTATAGTCGTATCAGAACCGGAACAGGTCCTTTCCTTGAGTGTGTGTGTGTTTATGATGTTACTTTGTCTCTAGTGAAAATTTCACATTTACATTTTTTAGAAATTTGATTAATTTCTAGTTCGTTTCAATATGTTCAATTACAGTGTCAATATTGAAACATGCAAGTTATTGCGGTCTTTCTCTTGAGCGTGTGGGAGCAACAGATAATGTGAGTTCTTAGTTTTAAGGAAACCGCGATGATCCTATCCTTCACTCTAGACCCGAGTGGATATTGGATGAGTCAGATGATCGATGGTCGCTCCACAGACCTGCAAAA
The DNA here is from genome assembly GCA_017893485.1 of Hemerocallis citrina. Taxonomy (NCBI): domain Eukaryota; kingdom Viridiplantae; phylum Streptophyta; class Magnoliopsida; order Asparagales; family Asphodelaceae; genus Hemerocallis; species Hemerocallis citrina. The sequence continues at coordinate 53,284,941 of CM030359.1, read as the reverse complement.
ATGAAGCCTGAAACACTGGGAGAATTCTTGGCGATAGACCCTCTGATGCTTAAGTCAGAAAACAATTCATTTTTGGTAAGGATTATTTGGGAAAGGAGTTGTTACTTGCAGTTGTTCAGTAGCCGCTATAGTTATAGGTCTGGGAAAAATCCCTTCAATCCCAAATTTGGGATTGATTAGCCCCGTATTTTTAGGGGAGGTGTGGTTACGGCATAACCGATGGAGCACCCTACGTGAACGGCAAGTGAATCACCGGGGCACGCAAATGGGCTTGCGGAAAGCCCCTGGATCTATTTGGCCTTGGCCTAGTTAATTGCTTCGTGATTCGCTCCAGAATCAACGGTGGAGATCACTTACAATTTTTCCCATATCATAACCCCCCACTATCAGGAATACACCGTTGGTCGTTCCCGAGGAGTAGATAACTCGTGGGAAAAAGTGTCGGTGTGTCAGTGGCATTTGCTTGCAGAGTCGCGGTGGATGCGTTGCTTGAAATGGTGTTCGACACGAGTCTAAGCTGTGAACTTGGCGGGTATTGTGCTCGATAGGAAGCTCAGGACCGATCTGAGTTAGGATGTCAGTATGCCTTCTGACGGGACTTGCTATCCATGTGGCCTTCCTTCCTGTCAGATTTTGGGGGGTTCGAGGAGACGACACGTGACAACGGTCATTCGATTGGGCTGTCAATTACAGAATTTGAAGAGGCGGGACGTGCCGATGATTTGAGAACCAGTCGCCTTATAAATTTGATCCCCCCCTCAGCACTGTGAATGGATCCTTTTCTTTTTCTCTTGAAGTTCCTCTCTTCAAAGTCGTAGACTTCGAATATGTCGTCCACGGGATCAGATGGCTCGTCCTCTTCTGGCAATCATGGTGGGTCAGATGCAGGTTCTTCACAGAGTGGGTCAGCCGCATGTTCATCGGGCTGGCTCGTTTCGAAGGGGAGTGACTCTCAGAATTCGGGTTCAGCACGTTCGGACATGCCCGAACCAGTGGTGGACATTATTGGGATCTCTGATTTTGAAGGAGGGGGCCAAAGCCGGGCCAAAGATGAGGCCAGATCTGGTGACACCGGGGTTCGTCCAGTGAGGGAAACTCAAGGGGTGCTCGTGCTAGTGAAGTTCATCCGAACTTACCCTGAATACCTGAAGGATGAGCCTGGCTTTGGTGTTCTGCCTTCGTTTAACAGGTTGATAGTGGACGTAGATGAGGCGAGGAGTGCCTTGGTGGGGAGTGAACTGGAGTCATTTCGGGCATCTTATCGTATTCCTCCTCGATTCGAATTAATGCTTTTTAGCTTCGCCCTCGCAGAGAACGCCAATCTTCCGGGGTTGTTGTGCGTCATGAACGTCGAAATATTCCATTCGGGTTTGCATCTTTCCCTCCATCCCTTTATAAAGGAGGTGTTGAATTGGGCGTACCTGAGCCCGATGCAGTATGCACCGAATTCGTGGAAACAGTTGGCGTGTTTTATTATGATCTGTCATGAGAGGAGGATCCCTCTCCGCCTTAAATATTTTCAGATATGCTTGGGTTTTAGAGTGCTACCGGGTCACCCCTATCGGTGGTATGTCTCGCCGTGTCATGGGTGTAAAGTGGTGCATGGTCATTCCGACTCTATGAAAGGCTAGAAGAGAAGATACTTTGTCATCAATAGTGGTGAGCCCTGGGATATTCCCAACTAGTGATCGTATGAGGGTTCGCTGAAAGTGGATCCTCCGTCGCTCCATGATCTTAGTTCGGTAGAGAGTGCCGAGTTTCAAAAATTCTTTGGGGAGGGTGTTAGTGTTGACTGACATCAAGTAACGGAAGGGAGGTTGGTTGATGCTGGTTTAAGCTCCGTTGGCTCGAGTTAGCTTTCTCATCTCTGACTTAAAGTATTGGTACTTTTCTTAACCTGATATTTGCTTCCTTACGCAGATCTTGGTGTGACGGTTGCCTTGTTATCGGAGCCTCGGGAGGTTCCGAAGGCTGACCTGTAAGGGAAAGTGAAAGGTTGAAGTTCCCGATCGGGAGTACATTCCAAAGAAGCCTAAGGCTTTGGAGGCCAGTGACGTGGAGGGGACTTCGCGAGGGTGACCATCTGATAGTTCGTTGAGGGTCACCGACGAAACCGTGGGGCGTTCTGCATAGGGTCCACCCACGGGGAGTCAGACTTTGTCCTAGAGCTGGAGACGGCTCGGGAAGTAGTGGAGAGTCTTTCATGTCTTGGAGGTCAGGAGGTCCTCGCCCAAGGACTACCTCTTCGTGTTTCCTTCGATTTTCTAAAGGGGATGTACATGTGAGTGTTCTCGCGCTTTGCCTTGCAAAATTAATTGTTCCTCGATGACATTCCAAGTTTTTTCTGAAGGCTACTCTTTATGGTGCCTAGATGAAGAGGCGATATGAGCATTCACTTGACTTGGTGGTTCAGAAAGCGAAGCAGCACAGGAAGAGTTGCGAGGAGGAGTAAAGCGTGCTGAGGTTTTGGAGGAGAGGTTGAAGGAGTTGGAGAAGAGGTCGGACGATGACTCGGATGAGGGGCTGTATGCGTATAGGGCCTTATTAGTCGAGAAGGACGCGCTAGAGCACCAATTGGCCCAGACGCGATCGGAGTTCGTGGGAGCTGCGGATGAGATCGTTGATGGAGAGGTGCATGGATTCAGACAAGCTGTCGAGCGTATAAGGCAGAAGTACCCCGACCTCGACCTTGGTCTTCTCGAGTATGATTCAGAATTTGTCACCTCCGCAACGAATCCTCGTTCGATTCCTTCTAATCTGGAGGTTAGCACCTTGCGAGGGTGTCCGCCTATGCCCCCAACCAAACTTCCTCCAGAGTTGTGATCGGACACGCGGTCTGTTGTTGAGTTTCCTGGGGGAGGGTCCCCCCCTTGTTTTAGCTTTTATGTTCTTGCTGTATTGTGCCAAATGCGGACCGGCCATATATAATATCCCGGTCGGATATTATATTTTTATTATAATTATTTTTAAAATTAAAATATTTTTATGGAAATTACTTGGTTTTACTAATAAAATGTTATCTATATATACAAGTATATATATGTATTGTATCAGTTTTGTGCACTTGTACAAAATCCTGTAAAATACGTTTTTGAGAAAATATCTGTAATAACCCGGGTTGATATTAAAAATTATTATTTTATTTTTTATTTTCAGAATTGAAATATTTTTGGAGGATATTACCCGGTATAGTTAATAAACATTATATATATATATATATATATATATATATATATATATATATATCAGTTTGTATAAATCTGTATTGTATCAAATTGGTACTGAAATCTTCCGAACCGGTAAAAAAATTATTTTTATTATTATTTCTGAATTAAAATATTTTCGGTAGAGATTATTCGTTTTAACTAATAAAAATTATCTGTATATATATACGTATATGTACTGTATCAATTTCGTACGTTTGTACGAAATCATGTAGTATGTGATTTTGATAAAATGTCTCTTATTTTTTATCAATCATGATCAAAATGGAGCGTTAGAATGAGTAGGGTGTTGATTGCAATATTTAATTGCAAATTGATCATCCAATTGTTAACCACAAAAGAGAGAGACAAGTGGCTCTCTTCTCAACTTCGCCGGCCAACCCTAGGGCAAAAGCCCTTTTCAAGTTTTGTTTCCTCCATCTCCATCTCCTTCTCATCTCACTCTCATCTCATATTTCTTCCTCTTCTTTTATTTTTTTTAATTTAGAAAAAATTGAGAAAGAAAGAAAAAAAAAGAGATCAAATCAAAAGAAAAGAGTGGGTTCATTTATTGGGGTGTTCTTGAAGAGGAGCAAGAACAAGGAATGAGAAGGGTAGCAAGCAAGTTCTTCCTACACTTTGGGTGGGGGTTCTCAACTCTATTATTATTGTTATTATTATTATTATTATTGTTAAAAAACTTGGACCAATTTCATGTGCATATGAATGTTTATGGACTAGAATAAAAGGCATACAAGATTGAAGTGGTAGAACTCGGTAAAAACACTAAAGAATCAATCTTAATAACTAGTATGTTGTTATGATAGTTAGAATTAATTACTTGTGCTAAAGTTTGAATTTTGACTCCAAATTAATTTGAAAGGTTCTTATATATGTTATTACCATGCTCTAATTTTTATAGATTTTTTGGGGTTAGTTTGATAGGTCAATTAAACGTTTCCCCCAAAACAGTGAGTTTTTAGCAAAAAAAGCAAAACCGTTGTTTTTGGGTTAACTTTGACACGTGTTTAAAGAGCTAGATTTTGAGCTCTATAAAGAATCTGAGAAAGTTGTTAACTAGGAATTTGTAGTAGATGTTTTTCCCTTTCCAAAAAGCCCAATTTTGTTAGATTCTGACAAGAATAGCAAAAGTTTGGAGCTTTACAAGTTTCAGCTTTTTGCTGTCTTTGTTGCTCTTTGTATTGTATTTAAAGAGCTGGATTTTGAGTTCCATAGGAAATCTGAGAAAGTTGTTAACTAGAAAGTTGTAGTAGATGTTCTCATCTTTCCAAAATGTCCAATTTTGTTAGATTGTGATAAGTATAGCAAAAGTTGTGACTTTTACAAGTTTCAGCTTTTTGCTGTCTTTGTTGCTCTTTGTATTGTATTTAAAGAGCTGGATTTAGAGTTCCATACGGAATCTGAGAAAGTTGTGTAATACCTTAAACTTTCATTCTAATAAGATATTGATTTTCACGTGTTGTGCACGTGCAAATTTCATGTGTATATTATTTATCTATTTTATATACAAAATTTCTTTTGGTAGTATGAACAATTATTTTCTTCCTTTATTTTTCTAAATGCCTATTTTTAAAGCCTAAGCCCACTATTTGTGAAGCCTACAAATTTAATTAATCAATTAAATTGTCACACTTGTCATGTAGAGACAAATGGTGAACATTTTGATTAATTAAATTGTACAAACTTCTACATAGGGGTACTGGGTGGCACATGCAAGCACGTAGTGTGCAATGCACACCATTTTGGAGGTCGGGTATGCATGGGAGTGATGGGGAGTGGGTGTGTGTGTGCATGGGTAGTTATGTGAGTGTGGGTGGTTGCTACAACTTCCCCTCCTATCCTAACCATTCATCCTATAACTATCTAATGAATCCTAGCCCTCCAACCCATCCTAGAATTAGTATAAATACTCCCTATCTATTTGTATTCTACACTAAGAAACTATTGAAAGAAAGAAAACTATATAGGAGTAATATATTAGAGTGAGTGACTTGTGTGTGTGTTCCCCCATTGGAGGCCGTCCCATCTTTCCCCACCAAGGAGCTCTCGGTTTGGCAAGGAAGCAAGGAGGTGGAGCTTTTGCATCGCAATCTAGGAGGAGAAGGCACTCTCTCGCATTCTAGGGAACTCTAGGAGCTTTTAATTGGCTTTTCTTCAAAAAAGTGGGTGTTTCTCATGACTTCTAGAGTAGAACTCATGCTAGGAAATGATGATTGAATTATTATTATTAAATACTAGTTGAAATGAAATACATGTTTTTTTTTTCTAATTAGAAGAAAATTGTCAATTAGAAATGTGTGTTGATTGATTGAAAATGCTAGTGTGTAAAGTCAAATCGATTGAAATGATTGTTAATAGATGTAATGAAAATTTCCATGCTTTATACATCATGTGGAAACTTGAATAAATGATAAAGAATGTCCTTTTGCATATAAATAAATGAATGCATCATGTGTAGATTAATTAATAAAAATAGAAGTTTTGCTCACTTGTAAAATTGATCCTTGTGCTCTAAAAATATCTTAGTTATTGCTGTGTAAGCAAACATCATTGTGGTGAATTATGTGTGAGAAAACATCTTTGGTTATGAACAATTATGTATTGGTTTTCAAATGTCGAAATGGTATTCATAAAACACAAACTATGGCTAATTACATGTTTTAAAAGAGTGAAAAACACCTTTAAAAATATTCGTCACGGGGGAATTGAATGTAGTTTTAATCTGGAAAGTTATGTTTCAAAAAGGGAAGAAAAAGGAACTGAAAACATTTTTTTGAGAATTGGAAAGCCAATAGTACAATCGACCGATCACACTGAAACAGTCGACTGGCCAGAGAAAAAGAAAATATAGTTCGAATTTTGTATGGAACAGTCGACCGACTATTGTAACAGTCGACTGCCCCGAACGTTTTCATTTGAGTTTAATAGCGGAATAGCCGACTGGCCATATGAGACAGTCGACTTCACTGATTATTCTCGAGCTTTAGAAACTCACAGAACAGCCGACTGGTCAGGGTTATCAGTCAACTGTCCTGAAGTTCAAAATGATATCTGTATTTTGGGAGAGAATCTCTATAACCTGAGGCTTTGTGTGAGTGAGACTATTTTTACAAAAGGAACACTGTATTTATTAACTTAAACTGTTTCTTTAAGAAAATTGAATGGTTTGTTTAAAAGGTTTAAAATGAGACTTTTGGTAACGAGAAATTTGAAGGGTGTGAATTGTGAAACTTATTAAAAATGTGAACTGTGAAATTGGAATGGATTGAAATAGAATTATGTGGGCTTATAAGCTAGTAAATGTGACACGTTTGAAGAATTTCAGGTTTCAAGTATTTATGCATTGAATTATTGATTGTGATGAGTTATGAAAGATGTGAATACATGAATACTATGCTTTTGAAACATGAATTGTGATTAATCATGAAAAGATCTTATGAGCATGACATTGTAATTATGAGTTGAAATTGAGAATTAGGGTATAGCCAAGCCTTATACCGGCAATGAAAGAATTGTGAAATGATATTTTGAAATCAGAAGACCAAGGTTCGGGTCATATGAAACTGAATGAATAAAGACCGGTATAATGGGAGTGCTACATTCTAAGAGATTGATTTTATTCATGATTCAATTAAACTAAGGATTAGCTGCATAGTGGAGATGTGATGAAAGTAAGAGAAAAACATTGAGTATGAGGGCCATTGGATTGGCGGCGTGAGAGTATTTACAGGATGTCCCATGATGAGTCATGATAGGGCGTGGATACTGCTCCAGAGTACCGTCCCGGTGGTGACGCTCGTGGGGTGTTTGACGATTGCGGGTGGTGTCATGTCTATGGTAAGAGCTGAATTACCACAGGATGCCTGCATGATGAGTCATGTATCAGTGCGTTGGGATTCCCTCTAGGGCGCCTAGACATGAGTTCGTAGGTCAGAAAACATGTAGGATACTTACCGTAGTTACATTAGTAGATTAAGTCATGGCGAGGGATTGAACCCTACAAGATGAAGAATGGTTAAGGGCTTGCCCTCGGACCTATGTAGTATGGGCTGCATAGACTCTGAACAAGTGCGCATTAGTGTCATATAATATAAATAATTGCATTAAAGACTAAGTGCACATTCATGACACGACATCAATAGGATAGTCCCTTTAGCTTTGTTTGTGACAAGTTTGTGTTTGTAAGAAATGAGAATCGTTATACTGTTTTCGGCATAGAGAGGATGACCGTGTATAATATTTCGTCAGTTGAATGAACTGACACACCCACAATTTTATATGCAGGGTAAAGATGCTTGACTATTGAAGTATACATGCTGCGCAAGACTATTTTAAATGTTGTTTCATGTAAATTTATTGTAATATTGCTTCCGCTGTGATAATGTACAAGTGTAAATATAACTCTGATAAAAGAAAAGTTATTATTTCCTTGTAAAATTGTACGAAAGAAGTGTAAAGATCTTGTGGAATCTCGAATTCAGTTGTATTTTAGAATTCGGGGTGTTACAAGTTGTTAACTAGAAAGTTATAGTAGATATTCTCACCTTTCCAAAATGTCCAATTTTATTAGATTCTGATAAGTATAGCAAAAGTTATGACTTTTACAAGTTTCAGCTTTTGGTGTCCTTTTTGTTTTTCTTGAATTGTGTTCAAAGAGCTGGATTTTGAGCTTTATAAGGAATCTGAGAAATTTGTTAACTAGGAAGTTGTAATAGATATTCTGAATTTTCCAAAAAGTCCAATTTTGTTAGATTCCGACAAGTATGGCGAAACGTTATGAGCTTTACAAGTTTTAGCCTTTTGCTGTCTTTATTGTTCTTTGAATTAAAGAGTTGGATTTTGAGTTCCATACAGAATCTGAGAAAGTTGTTAACTAGGAAGTTGTAGTAGATGTTCTGAGCTTTCCAAAATGTCCAATTATGTTAGATTCTGACAAGTATAGCAAAAGTTATGAGCGTTACAAGTTTCAGCCTTTTACTGTCTTTGTTGTTCTTTGAATTAAAGAGATGGATTTTGAGTTCCATACAGAAGTTAAGGAAGTTGTTAACTAGGAAGTTGTAGTATGTGTTCTGAGCTTTCAAAAAGTCTAATTTTGTTAGATTCCGACTAGTATATCAAAAGTTATGAGCTTTACAAGTTTCAGCCTTTTCCTGTCTTTGTTGTTCTTTGAATTGTGTTCACAGAGCTGGATTTTGAGTTCCATAAGGATTCTGAGAAAGTCGTTAACTAGGAAGTTGTAGTGGATGTTTTCCCTTTCCAAAAATCCCAATTTTGTTCGATTCAGACAAGTATAGCAAAAGTTGTGAGCTTTACAAGTTTCAGCTTTTTGCTGTCTTTGTTGCTCTTTGTACTGTATTTAAAGACCTGGATTTTGAGTTCCGTACGAAATCTGAGAAAGTTGTTAACTAGGAAGTTGTACTAGATGTTTTCCCCTTTCCAGAAAGTCGAATTTTGTTAGATTCCGACAAGTGTAGCAAAAGTTATGAGCTTTACAAGTTTCAGTCTTTTGCTGTCTTTATTGTTCTTTGAATTAAAGAGATGGATTTTGAGTTCCATACAGATTCTGAGAAAGTTGTTAACTAGAAAGTTGTAATAGATGTTCTGAGCTTTTCAAAATTTCTAATTTTGTTAGATCTCGACAAGTATAGCAAAAGTTATGAGATTTACAAGTTTCAGCTTTTTGTTGTCCATATTATTCTTTGAATTAAAGAGTTGGATTTTGAGTTCCATAAGGAATCTGAGAAAGTTGTTAACTAGGAAGTTGTAGTAGATGTTTTCCCCTTTCCAAAAAGCCTAATTTTGTTAGATTCGGACAAGAATAGCAAAAGTTGTGAGCATTACAAGTTTTAGCTTTTTGCTGTCTTTGTTGCTCTTTGTACTGTATTTAAAGACCTGGATTTTGAGTTCCGTACGAAATCTGATAAAGTTGTTAACCAGGAAGTTGTACTAGATGTTTTCCCCTTTTCAGAAAGTCCAATTTTGTTTGATTTCGACAAGTATAGCAAAAGTTATGAGCTTTACAAGTTTCAGCCTTTTGTTGTCTTTGTTGTTCTTTTAATTAAAGAGATGGATTTTGAGTTCCATACAGAATCTGAGAAAGTTGTTAACTATGAAGTTGTAGTAGATGTTTTGAACTTTTCAAAAAGTCCAGTTTTGTTAGATTTCGACAAGTATAGCAAAAGTTATGAGCTTTACAAGTTTCAGCCTTTTGCTGTCTTTGTTGTTCTTTGAATTATGTTCAAAGAGCTGGACTTTGAGTTCCATAAGGAATCTAAGAAAGTTGTAAAGAAGGAAGTTGTAGCGGATGTTTTCCCCTTTTCAAAAAGCCAAATTTTATTACATTCCGACAAGTATAGAAAAAGTTGTGAGCTTTACAAGTTTCAGCTTTTTGCTGTCTTTGTTGCTCTTTGTATTGTATTTAAAGAGCTGGATTTTAAGTTCCATACGGAATCTGAGAAAGTTGTTAACTAGGAAGTTGTGCTAGATGTTTTCCCCTTTCCAAAAAGTCCAATTTTGTTAGATTCCGACAAGTATAGAAAAAGTTATGAGCTTTACAAGTTTCAGCCTTTTGCTGTCTTTGTTGTTCATTGAATTAAAGAGCTGGATTTTGAGTTCCATACAGAATCTGAGAAAGTTGTTAAGTAGAAAGTTGTAGTAGATGTTCTGAGCTTTCCAAAAAGTCCAGTTTTGTTAGATCCTGACAAGTATTTCTGTAACCCCTGTTTCCGTTAATATGTATTTTTTTCAAATATTTTTCCCGTATTTTAAATTCTTAACTGTTCTCTTTTAATTGATTATATTATTCAAACTATTTTATGAAGCCCAACATTTGATTATTCAACTATTTTAATATTTAAAATATTTTGGAGCCCAATCCCATAATTGATTTATCAAATGATTTTAAACCCCAGCCTAATTGTTTAATTTAAGCCCAAACCTATAAATAATTTATTAAATTGTTTTGAGCCCATAAACCAAGCCCAAATCCAATCCAACACTCATATACAAATTCTATAAGCTCCATCCTATATGATTTCATTCTTTTCCCACAATATTAAACATTAACACGTACACTTGTATAATTCCATTTCAAGCTACATGTTCCTATTGATTTGTTTACTTGATTACTTGTTCACATGCCACTTGTTTCATGCTGTCTTGTTCATGATCCTGTTTACATATTGTATTTCTCCTATTATACATTCTTGATTCCTTTTCCCTTTTTACTGCTTCTTGTTTTGTTTTTATACTTGTCCCCTTAGCTTGTACAACTTGCGGCCCGTGACTTGCATTAACGGGCATCTTCTTGTTTCTTCTTTTTGTATAATGTACTTGTAGGCCCGAATGGAGAGTTACCAGAAGATGTTGCTGATCAAGTGTTTTAGTCTTGTTTATCTTTCATGTTGCTTTAGTTCATGTTTTATTTCATGCTACTCTTTATTGTATTCCGGGTATGTTTGACCCGTAACTACCTTGTATTTTCCAGTTGTTGGTTATATCATGTATTATGTCATGTACTATGTCATGTTCTTTTTGTTATCCTATTGTGATTTTACATGCCTGCGTAGTTTTGTTATTATCTTGTTGTTGAGTTACCTGTACAGCTTATGAATGGTGTATTCGCATCACTTGCTGGGCCTCAGTCACGTGCTCGTATTCCCGTATTTTGGGAAGCGGGGCGTGATAAGGTTTTTTGTGGTATCAGAGCTCAGGTTTGGCTAATGTGTTAGTTTGACTAATACATTAGACAGACTTGACTCAGCTAGGTCAACTCAACAACTCGTGCACCACGTTGATCACATGGATAATGAATAACCAACATATAATTTGGATGCTAACCGTTTGATTTTATTGCAGGCCATGGCTAGAAAGGGTACCTCTCCTCCCCGTGCTGGGGATGATCAGTCTAATGAGCCCACCATTGCAAAGATTACGCAAATACTTAGGGGAGGTGATTTTCTGATCAACTTGAAGAGCCCACAATTGCTCAAGTGATGCAAATGCAGTGTGAGTAGAATGAGCTGCTGATGCAACAGATGATGCAGAAGCAGCAGGAGCATAGTGATTTGATGAGGGAGGCTTTGGGAGCTATCAACAGGGGGGCCGTCGTACCTGCGTCCGAGGTGCTGCCACCGAGACCTGGCAATGTAGCAGACTTCATGAGGCTATGCCCAGACAAGTTCTCGGGCACTGAAGGTCTGCTTGAAGCCAAGCAATGGCTTATCCGGACTGAGCAACTATTGACTGCAGCATGGTTGGCAGATGTTGATCGTGTGGATGTTGTGAGCATCCAGCTGGTTGACCTCGCCCACATCTGGTGGCTAGCTGAGCTGGAACGACTAGGGCGTCCCGTCGCCTGGGCCATTTTCAGAGAGAGCTTTCTCATGAAGTTCTTTCCCGATGTCACCAGGAATGAAATGGAGCGGCAATTTGTCGCGCTAACTCAGGAGAGTCGGACCGTAGATGAGTATGTTGCGGAGTTCACGCGACTGAGTCATTTTGCCACTTCCATGGTCGCGAATGGTGAAGATAGGGGTCACCGTTTCTTTTTGGGCTTGGATATTGAGATTCAGGATCGCCTAGCCGCCTTGCGACTTCGATCCTATGCTGACATCCTGGAGGCTGCTAGAAGCCAGGAACAGACTAGTACGAGGAAGTGTGCTATTCAGCATTCTATCTCGCACCCCGTTGCTGCTAGATCTATTGGTGGGCCAATTCGGAGGCCAGCCCCCACTACTGTTGCAAGGCCAATGCCTTACCCACCTGCTGCTCCGAAGAGGGATATGATCTGCGACTTTTGCCAGAAAGCTGGCCACATACATAAAGACTGCAGGTTGGCGAATCACCAATGCTTCGCTTGTGGATCTCGTGACCATGTACTCCGGGAATGTCCACAGGCAAGAGATAGCCCAGCCGCCGGAGGCCCGATCTAGCAGGAGCACCAATTCGAGGACCAACGCTCTCACTGCAGCAGCAAGTCTATGGTCAGAAGGCAGCAGCCCCTGGGAGAGGGCAGGCCTACAACTTGATTGCAGAGGAAGTAGAGACAGCTGAAGATATTTTCGCAGGGATATTGCAGTTATTTATTTTGTCTTTTCCTGCCTTCTCCTTGCATCATTTATTTTTGCATACTTTCTTATACATGCACAATTTCAGTTATATTCTTAGACTCAGCCTTTGGTATTATTTTAGTTAACTCATTCCCTGCTCATGTCTTATTTGATCCCGATGTCATCACCACTCGTTTCTCATCATTTTTTCCCGCTTCTCAATCTCTTAGGTGTTACACTTGCTCTGTCCTATATACCGCCTACGCAAATTTCGAGGACGAAATTTAGTTGTAAGGTGGGTAGAATTTGTAACCCCTGTTTCCGTTAATATGTATTTTTTTTCAAATATTTTTCCCATATTTTAAATTCTTAACTATTCTCTTTTAATTGGTTATATTATTCAAACTATTTTATGAAGCCCAACATTTGATTATTCAACTGTTTTAATATTTAAAATGTTTTGGAGCCCAATCCCATAATTGATTTATCAAATGATTTTAAACCCAAGACCAATTGTTTAATTTAAGCCCAAACCTATAAATAATTTATTAAATTGTTTTGAGCCCATAAACCAAGCCCAAATCCAACCCAGTACTCATATACAAATTCTATAGGCTCCATCCTATATGATTTCAATCATTTTCCCACAATATTAATCTACCCGTTCACAACCCCCTCATATTTCTCCCTCCTCACATTCAGTAACTCCATAACCTCCGCTCCCTCATAATTGCCCCCACTTTCTCACCCATTACTCTAGTCTTTATTTATTATATTTTATTTATATAAAACACCCCCCTATCCCTTCTCATCTCCTGCACTCTCTCTCCCCCTCTCTGTTATAAAAATCCAACCGAACCCATCTCCTTCCTCCCGCCCTCTCTCACCAACTCTGCTTCGAAACCCAACACAGAACCCCTGTCCCCTCTCCCAACCACCGACCTCCTCCTCCCGCCATTGCCTCTCCACCTTCATCCCACCTTGTCACCTTCAACCTCCCACTTCACCTTCCTCCCCCTTGCCTCACCATCGACTCCACCATCCTCCCCACCCTCAGCTCCGCCCTGCGCCATGCTTCTCTGGACAGCATAGCGCCGCCCTCATCTCCTTGCGGCGCAGCATCCCTATGCCGTCGCTCTGCAATTACCGAGTCCCAGTCGATTTCACCACGGAGCCTTCCGCTTATCTCCTCCATCGGTGCTCTCTCCGCAGCGCCGTTCCTCCTCCTTCGCCGTCGCACCAGCCTACCACTCTCCGCCTGCCATTGCCAGCCGAACTCTTTATATCTCCACCGTGCTCCTCCGATCTCTCCCATTCTCCCGTCTCCCTCTACTCTGCCTCGCCCCGACCTCCCCTGTGCGCGCACTGTAATAGCCGTAGTCGCGACTGCACCTCCCTCCGTCGGAGCCGCCTCTCCCCTACGCTCCACCCCGTCCACGTTCTTATCCTGTTGACGTCTCCCTCTGTTTTTCCCTCCATTGCTCTCTCTCTCTCTCAGTCGATTTAGAAGGAGAACAGTGGCTTGGGTGTTTGGTTATACGTGCATTACTGATGAACCCAATAATAATCACATTTAGGAGCAATAATCTTAATGCAATTGGACATTTAAATGCTCTATATGTGGTATTTTACTCTTCTTTTCTCTTTTCCATAGGAAACAGCCTAAAAACAGCTAAACGAAGCAGATTCAGGATTTTGAGGATGATACACAGAAACTACAGAGCATAAGTCAACTGGTTCTTCAAACAGGCGACTGGATAGAGAGGTTGAGTTTCCGAAGCTACTCAGTACAGTCGGCTTACTCCAAAGACAGTCGACTTGACTGATGAATTATGAATCTACAGATGTCTCGGCATAGTCGACTGATTACAAAACCAGTCGACAGGTATTCAGCAGAGTTAGAAGATAAGAACAGTTGAAGATTCATCCTCATCCAAATCCGAAGCAAGATTAAGTTATCCAGACCCAGGTTGTCTGCGAATAACAACTCTTCATTAATCAAGATAGAGAACCAGGGTTGGCAAGTGAGGAGATCTACTTAGATCTATATCCGATGTGTAAAGAGATAAAATTGAAATCTGCAGATGTGGGCAAAAGAAATTATAAAAGGGCTGGAATAAGGAGTTGAGAGTATCACTGAATCTCTGACTCATCAATCATCAACCAACGAGCATTATTCTACCAGCATCGAAGAAGGAAGGAGATCAAGTGCACTGAAGGGAACGATCCAGTCGACTTAGTGACAGCAAGTCGACTTCTTGGGCTGAACATCACCAGTGTTATTTCTTCTCTTTCTAGTTTTTATTTTAATCATGTATTCGAAACTGTTAGTCAATAAAAGTCTTATTATGTGGAACTAATTTCATAGTTGGGTAGATCGAAACCGTAGTCATGTAATGCTTATATTCTTCTCAATGCTACTCTATTACTTGTTGATTAAACCTGTTTGTATTGGTATAGATTTATAATATGAATCAAACTTGTTCAGAAGTTCTTAGAGCAGTCGACTGAGAGTGACAGCAAGTCGACTGCCATGCAGAATCTGAGATTATCAAGTTTGCGTATTATAAAACTGAATCTATTATATGAGCATAGAGACGACCCGTATCTCGTGCTCATAACTTGTAACACAGGAATCTTTAGGGGTTCTTGGTTTAATCAACTTGAAGGATCTAGATCTGATACCAATTTATAGAACTTTGAGTGTTTGTTCGTTTCCATTGTTACTATGCTTCCTTTAAGTGCAACTTAGTAGATACCATGCTAAATACTTAAGGAAAGAAACGAATTAGAGTAGATACCATGCCTAATTCTTGGCCTAGGGAAACATTAACTTTAAGGAGTAGATACCATGCCCTTAAAGGAACAAACATGAGTAATTAGAGTAGTATAGAAGGTGACTTAGCATTATTGACTATAGGTGGAAATCAAAGCCCAACTACTTAATAGATATTTGTGATTCAGAACTACTTGATCTAGTTTAAATCTTGTCATTTCTTTTAGAACAACACTTTAAGATTGTTATTTCTGTTTTATTGATTAGTAAGTTAATTTCTACAATCTCTGTGGGATCGACCATTGCTTGTCACTACGCTTCTATAAACGATTCGTACACTTGCAAGGTTTTTAATTTGTCTCTAGTTTATCTATTTATTTAGATCATTTAGATTGCACAACAAGTTTTTGGCGCCGTTACCGGGGATTGTTTAGTATTTTAACTTACAAATCAGTAAAATCTTTTTTATTTTCTTTTCTTTTATTAATAAATATTTTTCTTTTAGGATACAGGACTTTGGTGAATGCACGGGAGACGATCACTTCATCCAGAGCTACTACCTATTGACGAAGAAACAGAACGCACTCTGCACAGACTAGGTCGGCTGTCTGCAACAAACCAGTCGACTGTTGCAAGGAACAAGTCGACTGCACAGGGACCCAATTCACAAGCAACAATGGGTGAGGAAGTACCAAATCGAGTACCAATGCAGGACAAATTCACGCCTAAGAATATTGAGCAACCTTCCTGCATTGCTTATCATCCTAATGTCACAGGGAATATGCATCTATCTCCTCAATTACTTAGCATGGTTCCCCACTTTAGTGGCAAACCAGACGAAGAGCCTCACCTCCATCTGCAAGATTTATTTGATCTTTGCAGAACACAAAGCGTCCAAGGGCTTACCCCTGAACAAATCAGGTTAATCTTGTTTCCATTTTCTTTAAAACTTAATGCTAAATTGTGGTATAATTCTTTGGAACCAGGATCAATTCAATCATGGGAGCAATTGGCAACAAAGTTCTTGAAAGAATTCTTTCCAGCCCAGAAAACCAAACAACTAAAAAGGGAGATTCAACTCTTCCAACAAAAAGATGGAGATTTATTCTTCGAAGCTTGGAAGGACTTCAAGAACAAGCTTCTCAAGTGTCCTACGCACAACATGCCTGAGGATGTTCAGGTACAAGCATTTTATGAGGGTTTAAATGATACTAACAAGGCAATTGTGGATTCAGCTTGCAACGGAATCTTGATGAGGAAAAGTGGTGAGGAGGCCATCGAACTATTTGAAGAACTCAGCGAGAACTCATAGCAATTCTCAACAAGGGGAAGAGGCCTTTCGAAAAAATAGGGAGTTTACGAAATTTCTAGTAGTAATAAGATACAATTAGAAATGGTAAACATGAACAAAAAAATTGATATGCTTGTTAATGCAATGTCGACGATGGGTGGTGTAAAAAACCAAACAAAAGAAATTTGTGCAATTTGTTCTCATTTTGATCATACGACTGATACGTGTCCCATGTCTTCTTTCACAGATCAGGAGCATGCAAACTATGTAGGACAAGGAGTGTTTCCACCAAAGAACAACCCCTTCTCGAACACGTACAACCCAGGATGGAGAAACCATCCAAATTTCTCATGGAGCAATAATCAAAACAATCAAGGCACTCAAATTTTGCAAGGACATGCACGGAACTTCCAGATGGTAAGTGGGTTTGATCAGCTCGTACAAGAACAGAAGAAGTTGGATTTCGAATCCACCGTTCTTCAATTGCTCCAACAGCAACATCAAACAAGCAACCAATAGGGGCAGGCCATTCAAAAATTGGAAACACAAATTGGTCAAATTGCAAAAGAGTTAAGCAAACGAAAGGTAGGGGAACTCCCATCACAAACTATACCAAACCCTAGAGGCCAAGAACAGCTCAAATCAGTGACAACCCTAAGAAGTGGTAAGATAATTGACAGTAAGGTTGGAACACACGCAGACGAATTAGATACACAACCATCAAAAGCTTTGGGTTCCAACAAGGTAAGTGAAAAAGAAGGGGCAGTATTGCCACCATTCCCTCAAAGGTTAGTCAAGCAAAAGAAAGAACAACATTTATTTGATATCTTTGAAACGCTCAGAAAGGTAGAAATTAATATCCCCCTACTTGATGCTATTAAACAAATTCCTTCTTATGGCAAATTTTTGAAAGAATGTTGCACTCACAAAAGAACATTTCAGGTTAGGGAGGATGTGGCTTTGACAGAGGAAGTGAGCGTCTTATTGTTAAGGAAATTACCTCCTAAATTGAAGGACCCAGGTAGTTTTACCATTCCTTGCAGGGTTGGTGAGCACTTCTTTGAAAATGCACTACTAGACTTGGGGGCAAGCATAAATCTTCTTCCATACTCTATTTACGAAAAGCTAGGATTGGGGGAACTCAAAAAACCAACATCCATCACCTTGCAGTTGGCTGATCGCAGCATCAGGAGACCTAGAGGTAATTTGGAAGATGTCCTAGTTAAGGTAAATGATTTTATTTTGCCTGCAAATTTTGTTGTGTTGGATATGGAGGACTCTTCAATGCCATCTTCTTTACTGATCATTTTAGGTAGGCCCTTTATGAGTACGGCTGATATAAAAATTTGTGTTAAAAAGGGTACTATAAGTATGAAAATAAATGGAGAAAAGGTTGAATTTAAAATGTTTGATGCACTAAAATTACCACATGATGATCATGAATGCTATAATATTGATGTGGTATAGGAGATTGTCGATCAAACATTTCAGGTACATGGCGTTGAACCACTACAAGCCACAATTACACAATCTCTAACATTGTCTCATGTTGAACAGGAATACGATGAATGGAGGATTGCAGAGATAGTGCATTACCTCGAAACTCCAAAATCATATTCAGGTAAGCTTGCACCTGCATTTGAAAATCTTGTGTCTGATAACACTTTTGTTTCTTCTGTTACCAGGACACCAGATGTGGAGCTTAAGTCGCTGCCTGAACACTTGAAGTATGCATATTTGGGTGAAAATCAGACGTTACCTGTGATAGTCACTGCAAACTTAAGTGCGCAGGAAGAAGAGAAGCTGCTGAGGGTACTGCGGGAACACAAGGGTGCAATAGGATGGACCATTGTAGATATCAAGGGAATAAGTCCATCCAAATGCATGCATAAAATACTTCTTGAAAACAATGCAAAACCTAGCAGGGAAGCACAGAGAAGGCTTAATCTACACATGAAGGAAGTGGTAAGAAAAGAGATCTTGAAGCTACTAGATGTTGGCATCATCTACCCTATCTCAGATAGCAAATGGGTGAGTCCAATACATGTAGTGCCTAAGAAAAGTGGACTCACAGTGGTGAAGAATGAAGAGAATGAGCTTATCCCTACGAGGATGACCACAGGATGGAGGGTATGCATTGACTACAGGAAGCTGAATAACGAAACCAGGAAAGATCACTTCCCTCTTCCTTTTATTGATCAAATGTTAGAAAGATTAGCAGGATATAGTCATTATTGTTTTTTAGATGGTTATAGTGGCTATAATCAAATTGCTATTGCCCCAGAAGATCAAGAAAAGACCACTTTTACATGCCCTTTTGGTACATTTGCATACACGAGGATGCCCTTTGGATTGTACAACGCACCAGCTACATTTCAGAGATAAATGATGAGTATATTTTCAGACATGGTGGAACGGTTCATCGAGGTATTTATAGATGATTTCAGTGTTTTTGGGTCTTGTTTTGATGAATGCCTTAACCATTTGCAGCTTGTGCTTAAAAGATGTGAAGAATGCAATTTAGTGCTAAATTGGGAAAAGTGCCATTTTATGGTACAACAAGGTATTGTCTTAGGACATGTGGTGTCCAAAAAAGGCATAGAGGTGGACAAGGCAAAAATTGACATCATATCAAAGATACCGCCTCCCACTACAGTCAAGGGTGTAATGAGTTTTCTTGGACATGCAGGGTTTTATAGAAGATTTATAAAAGATTTTTCCAAAATCTCCAGACCCCTTTGTGGATTGTTAGCTAAGGATGTTGAGTTTGCATGGACAGAAGAGTGCACAAATGCGTTCGTTACATTGAAAAATCTTCTCATTTCCGCACCCATCATCATGGCACCAGATTGGAACCATTCTTTCGAGCTTATGTGTATTGCAAGTGATTATGCTTTGGGAGCTGTTTTAGGTCAGAGAATAAATAACGTACCCCATGCTATTTACTATGCTTCTCGAACTTTAAATGATGCACAACTTAATTATTCCACTACTGAAAAGAAATGTTAGCTGTCATTTTTGCTGTAGAGAAGTTTAGATCATATTTGATTAGATCTAAAGTCATTGTTTTCACTGACCATGCTGCTTTGAGATATTTGTTTGCAAAAAAGGATGCTAAGCCTAGGTTGATCAGATGGGTGCTGTTGCTTCAAGAATTCGATCTTGAGATTAGAGACAAGAAGGGAAGTGACAATGTTGTTGCAGATCACTTGTCCAGATTACTGCATGATGAAGAGAGAATTGTGCCCCCACTGAATGAAAACTTCCCAGATGAACATTTATTTGAAATAAATATACAACTTCCATGGTTTGCAGATATTGTAAATTATCTCAATGCTCATGTTTTCCCTCCAGGTATGACAAGTCAAGAAAGAAAGAGACTGGTGGCCATGTGCAAGCACTATTATTGGGATGATCCTTACTTATTCAAATTCTGCCCTGATCAAATTATAAGAAGATGTGTGGCAGAAGAAGAGAAAATGAGTATTCTACAACATTGCCACCAATATGCATGTGGAGGACACTTTGGACCAAAAAGAACAGCACTTAAGGTATTACAATCTGGTTTTTATTGGCCTAATGTATTCAAAGATGCTTTTTCTTTTTGCAGGACTTGTGATAAATGCCAAAGGATGGCAACATCTCTTCTAGAAATCAAATGCCACTGCAAAACATCCAAGTAATAGAGCTTTTTGATGTTTGGGGAATCAACTTCATGGGTCCTTTTCCTAACTCATTTGGTTATTTATATATTCTTTTGGGTGTAGATTATGTGTCTAAATGGGTTGAGGTTGTCCCCTCAAAAACTAATGATCACAGAGTCGTTGTCAAGTTTTTACAGGAAAACATCTTCACCAGGTTCGGTACATCACGAGCAATAATTAGTGATGGAGGTAGCCACTTCAATAATTTTCCATTTGCTTCTTTGATGAAGAAATATGGGATTACACATAGAGTGGGTACTCCATATCATCCTCAAACCAGTGGGCAAGTGGAGATTAGCAACAGAGAGATCAAGAGCATTCTGGAAAAGACAGTAAATACAAGTAGAAGGGATTGGTCGCTACGCTTGAATGATGCATTATGGGCTTACAGAACCGCATACAAGACACCCATTGGCATGTCACCATACCGTCTGGTTTTTGGAAAAGCATGTCATCTTCAAGTGGAGTTGGAACACAAAGCTTATTGGGCCATTAAAAAGTTCAATTTTGATATGAAACAAGCAGGTGACAAAAGAAGATTGCAACTGAATGAGCTTGAAGAGTTGAGGCATGATGCATATGAAAATGCAAAGTTGTACAAGGAAAGGACCAAGATATACCATGATAAACAACTAGCAAGAAAGGAGTTTTATGAAGGACAGAAGGTATTGATATACAACTCGAGATTAAGACTCTTTCCAGGCAAGCTTATGTCACGATGGTATGGCCCGTACATTGTTACAAAGGTCTTTCCACATGGAGCATTGGAGGTTCATAGCAAAGAGAAAAATCAAACATTCAGGGTAAATGGGCATAGGGCAAAATCTTATATTAAGATGAGTTTTGAGACGCAAGAGGAAGATGTGAATCTTCAAACCATCCAATACATTGCATGAACTCATCAAGTCTAGCTGAAGACAAGAAACATAGCGCTTATTGGGAGGCAACCCAATTTTTCAGGGGAGTACTTACACTTTCTCTTTATTTCTTTTTATTTCTTTATTCATCTTTTATTTTCAGTTTCTTTCCTTCAAAATTAGATGGTGACACATGCCTATCTTAAGTTATTTCAGACATTGAGGACAATGTTCCATCTAAGTTTGGGGGTAGTTATTCACATTTGGAGTCTCTTGATGTTGAGTCGATTCTAACAACAATGATGAGAAATGAGCTCAGTTACTATAGGTAAAGAGTGGAGAACAAGTATTAAGTGTGGTCTTTATCTTTAAAAATGTTAATAACTTATCATATGGATCATACTTGAAACTTTCATTCATTTGGCTATGTCAATTTAACGAATTGTGAAAGAGAATAGCAAGTTCAACTGTGAGTAAACTTAAATACACAAATTGTGAGTTTTTGAGCCTTATTTATTTTGAGAGAGTCATACACTTGAAGATCTCAGTTGACTGCATTCTTGAGATGATCTAGAACTTGTTTTTGCTACTTTTCGAAACTTATTTTTGGTTTTTGCATAAAAACTTGGAAATGATTAAGGCACCTAAGATTCTATCGCCAAAGACAAATAGCCTACCCAACATCAATTATCCACTAGTTACCCCTTTGAAGCCTATAAAAGCTTTCTTTTTGTAAGACACATCATCCTTAACCAAGCCTAGATGAATATGTTACCTTACCTATATCTATTGAGTTAGTAGAGCAAAAATTGAAAAAGAGATGTGGTATGTCAAGATGAAGGAGATGAAAATATAAAGTTGGAGGATTTGTCATAAGAAAAAAACGAAAAGTTGTAAATTGCTGAGTTGTGGATGGGGAAAAGGTGTTGGTAGAAATAAAGTATAGGCCTGTGATATATGGCCTTAAATATTATGTAAAAAAAAAAAAAAAAAAAAAAAAAACTCTCTTAGAACAAGGGAAGTTGCTCTACTAATCCTTTAGAATTTTGTATTCCTTTTCCCTTCAATTGTTTAAATCCTCACCCATGGCCCCATTACAACCTATAAAAGACCTTTTGATCCAAGTAACATGCAAATCAATGGTGTGAAGATGTGGTAGCAAGATCAAGCATATGGTTTCATCCAAGTAATGATAAATTGTCACGAGATCTAACTTGAATGTCCCATGTCAATGAGAGCTATATTTTTTGTGAGTGTATGCCATGGTGAGAATTTGGAGTTGAAATATAGTTGAGCTTGCTAACCTTAATCATGATTATGTTGCTTAGGCATTGGCCACACTACTATTTGATATTCAAGTTGAGTATTCGTGTGAATAAGTGATTAACATTTGAATTAAAACTTGTTTAGACCTATCTTAATGCTTGTTCTAACCTTGACACTAACAGTACCAAGTTCTCTGAGGTAAATGTTGGAAGGGTCAAGATGTCAAGCGATGCTTGTAGTTTTATTTTGCTTGAGGACAAGCAAAAGCTAAGTTTGGGGGTATTTGATGAACCCAATAATATTCACATTTAGGAGCAATAATCTTAATGCAATTGGACATTTAAATGCTCTATATGTGGTATTTTTCTCTTCTTTTCTCTTTTCCATAGGAAACAGCCTAAAAACAGCTAAACGAAGCAGATTCAGGATTTTGAGAATGATACACAGAAACTGCAGAGCATAAGTCGACTGGTTCTTCAAACAGGCGACTGGACAGAGAGGTTGAGTTTCCAAAGCTGCTCAGTACAGTCGACTTACTCCAAAGACAGTCGACTTGACTGATGAATTATGAATCTACAGATGTCTCGGCATAATCGACTGATTACAAAACCAGTCGACAGGTATTCAGCAGAGTTAGAAGATAAGAACAGTTGAAGATTCATCCTCATCCAAATCCGAAGCAAGATTAAGTTATCCAAACCCAGGTTGTCTGCGAATAACAACTCTTCATTAATCAAGATAGAGAACCAGGATTGGCAAGTGAGGAGATCGACTCAGATCTATATCCGATGTGTAAAGAGATAAAATTGAAATCTGCAGATGTGGGCAAAAGAAATTATAAAAGGTCTGGAATAAGGAGTTGAGAGTATCACTGAATCTCTGAATCATCAATCATCAACCAACGAGCATTATTCTACCAGCATCGAAGAAGGAAGGAGATCAAGTGCACTGAAGGGAACGATCCAGTCGACTTAGTGACAGCAAGTCGACTTCTTGGGCTGAACATCACCAGTGTTATTTCTTCTCTTTCTAGTTTTTATTTTAATCATGTATTCGAAACTGTTAGTCAATAAAAGTCTTATTATGTGGAACTAATTTTATAGTTGGGTAGATCGAAACTGTAGTCATGTAATGCTCATATTCTTCTCAACGCTACTCTATTACTTGTTGATTAAACCTGTTTGTATTGGTATAGATTTATAATATGAATCAAACTTGTTCAGAAGTTCTTAGAGCAGTCGACTGAGAGTGACAGCAAGTCGACTGCCATGCAGAACCTGAGATTATCAAGTTTGCGTATTATAAAACTGAATCTGTTATATGAGCATAGAGACGATCCGTATCTCGTGCTCATAACTTGTAACACAGGAATCTTTAGGGGTTCTTGGTTTAATCAACTTGAAGGATCTAGATCTGATACCAATTTCTAGAACTTTGAGTGTTTGTTCGTTTTCATTGTTACTATGCTTCCTTTAAGTGTAACTTAGTAGATACCATGCTAAATACTTAAGGAAAGAAACGAATTACAGTAGATAACATGCCTAATTCTTGGCCTAGGGAAACATTAACTTTAAGGAGTAGATACCATGCCCTTAAAGGAACAAACATGAGTAATTAGAGTAGTATAGAAGGTGACTTAGCATTATTGACTATAGGTGGAAATCAAAGCCCAACTACTTAATAGATATTTGTGATTCAGAACTACTTGATCTAGTTTAAATCTTGTTATTTCTTTTAGAACAACACTTTAAGATTGTTATTTCTGTTTTATTGATTAGTAAGTTAATTTGTACAATCTCTGTGGGATCGATCCTTGCTTGTCACTACGCTTCTATAAACGATTCATTCACTTGCGAGGTTTTTAATTTGTGTCTAGTTAATCTATTTATTTAGATCATCTAGATTGCACAACAATTACACGTGAATTTATTGTGTGTGCTATTGTGGAAGATTTAGGTGTGGTGTTTGCTATTAGGGAAGGAAGGGATTGAGATCTGTGTTTGTTGTTTTGGGAGAATTGGTGTTTGGTGTTTGTGTAGGGGATTAGTTGTGTATTGGAGTTTTCTGTTTGGGAGATCCTAGTTGCTGTGGTTGCTGCCACTTGTCCTGCACGTTCGTTGTTACCCGAGATTCTGATCCTGTTATTCTCGTATTCGGTATCAACATCGTCGGTTAACAGGCAAGTATCCTCTTGTACAAATCGCTTGTTCTCATACAAGCTTTCTTTGCAAAATACCGCAAGTGTATCCTTTCACTCTAATTCGTATTCTTCGGTCAAATTGAAATCTGTTGCTATAATCCGTTGGTCCCGTATCCGCATATGATCGCGAATACTTTGTTGCCAAATGCATTACATGAACACGACTTATACACACATATGTACTTCTAGGATTATACATGTTTATGTGCAAGATTGTTTTACTCATGGTAGTAGTTTAAATATGATATCTTGTTTTTGTTAATTAAAAGTAATAAAAGTAACAAACCGGGGTATAAGGGTAAAGATTTAGTAGTGGGCAATATAGAAGAGCGTACTCAGACGGGAACTGTGGTTTTCCGATGCAAGTTGCAAGTTACAAGTTGCAAGTTGCAAAAATTACAGGTTTACATGTTCACGTTACAAGTTCACACTACATGTTCCACATTGCACATAACTTGATACAAGATATACTTGACATGTTTTTCCAAGTACGTGACCTATAGAATCCACCACTAGGCCTAAACGTAATTGACTGTATGTAGCAACCATGTAGTAAAAGGATGGATGCATGAAGTTCTACCTAGATAGAATTAATAAAAGACATAAGATTAACACGTACACTTGTATAATCCAATTTCATGCTACATGTTCCTGTGGACTTGTTTACTTGATTACTTGTTAACATGCCACTTGTTTCATGCTATCTTGTTCATGATCCTGTTTACATGTTGTATTTCTCCTATTATACATTCTTGATTCCATGATCTTTTTACTGCTTCTTGTTTTGTTTTTATACTTGTCCCCTTAGCTTGTACAACTTGTGGCCCGTAACTTGCATTAACGGGCATCTTCTTATTTCTTCTTTTTGTATAATGTATTTGTAGGCCCAAATGGAGAGTTACCAGAAGATGTTGCTGATCAAGTGTTTTAGTCTTGTTTATCTTTTATGTTGCTTTAGTTCATATTTTATTTCATGCTACTCTTTATTGTATTCCGGGATGTTTGATCCGTAACTACCTTGTATTTTCCAGTTGTTGGTTATGTCATGTACTTTTTGTTATCCTATTGTGATTTTACATGCCTACGTAGTTTTGTTATTATCTTGTTGTTGGATTACCTGTACAGCTTATGAATGGTGTATTCGCATCATTCGCTGGGCCTCAGTCATGTGCTCGTATTCCCGTATTTTGGGAAGCGGGGCGTGACAATAGCAAAAGTTATGAGCTTTACAAGTTTCAGCGTTTTGCTGTTTTTGTTGTTCTTTGAATTAAAGAGCTGGATTTTGCTGGATTTTGAGTTCCATACAGAATATGGGGAAGTTGTTAACTAGGAATTTGTAGTATATGTTCTGAGCTTTCCAAAAAGTTCAATTTTGTTAGATTCTGATAAGCGGAGTAGGAGTTATGACCTTTACAAGTCACAACAGCTGGCCTTTTGGGTGAAGGTTCGCTGTTTAGACTGTTTGAAGTTTTTGTACCTCTTATTGACTGAATCTGAGATGGTTGTCACTAAAGAGTTGTAATAGAGGTTCTCACCTTTCCAAAATGTTCTATTTTGTTAGATTTCGATAAGTATAGCACTGGCTATGACTTTTACAAGTCACAACAGCTGGCCTTTACTGGCTGAATCTCGCTGTTTAGATTGTTCGATTTTTTTTATCTCTTATTGACTGAATATGAGAAGGTTATCAACTAGAGAGTTGTAGTAGAGGTTCTCACCTTTCTAAAATATCCTATTTTGTTAGATTCCAATAAGCGGAGTAGGAGTTATGACTCTTACAAAGTCATAGCAGCTGGCCTTTTCGGCTGAAGCTCGCTGTTTAGGTTGTTCGAGGTTTTTCTACTTCTTATTGACTGAATTTGAGAAGGTTGTCAACTAGAGAGCTGTAGTAGATATTCTCAACTTTCTAAGAAGTCTAATTTTGTTGAATTCCGATAAGAGTAGCATGTTTAATTGCTTCTAGGATGTTAGAAGACTTTTATGTTGATTTCACGAATAAAAGATCAAGTTTTGTTAGTAGTTTGAATCATGCACTTGATTATGAGTAATAAGTGTTCCTTGTGTTCATAAGTAGCATGTTTATGTTGGGAAATAGTTCACGTTAGTTGTTAGTAAATTGTTGTCTCATACATACCCAATCGGCTCGTATGTAAGTTGTTTTTCTTGTATGTAGCTTATTAGCTAGTACACAGTTATTGTGCTCGTCTAGGGTGATATCATTGACCTAGGGGCCATCGACCATCAAGACGTGTATTTATTTTACTCCTCGTGGACTATGGACGAGTCACCCCTCGTGCACCGTCAGATCTTAACTAGTGTAGGTTGATCGCGGGCCGGGAGTGTAGACAAAATCTAAGTTAAGGGTAGTAGCATGCGAATAGTTCGTATTGCTAAGGTCTTGGATTGATAGTCTATGAATAGGATCCTTAGGGATTCTGGTAAGTCTAGGTTGAGCACCTAGTAGAGTTATCTTGCGAAGTCTAACTAAAGACCTAGCACGTTGTGCTAGTACTGTTGTCATCCCTCTGATTGTTTAGGGTTAGTGACATCGTTAGGGTAGTAACTTATGGCTATTACTACTTAAACTTTATTTATTATCATTTCGCCGAAAGGAAAGAGTTGGTATTAAGGGTGATACCTTATGAACCGAACTGTTCTATAGGCCAACACTAGGTGGTGTTATTGGTTGTACCCTTCCTGTCAAAGAGATACGGTCTGTGCCTTCTCATGAGTTGGGAGCACGGGATCCATATCTCGTTTGTTAATTTCTGAAGTGTCATGATGAGGGCAGGAAATTTCCTGTTGGAGCTAGGGGATGGACCCCTGGAACTTCGTCATGTTTTATATCAGGAAAGGCGAACAAGCCATAGACTATGGTCTATAAGCTAGGGGGCTACAGGGGATGCTTCGAGCTAACCTGTATTGTAGTAAACTCCAAGGGTTCATTCGATTTTTGAGTGAGATCCGATATGCCGGGCAATAGTGGCAAACGGAAACACCACTATATGACTGCGAATGGCGGGATTAGACCATTTCAGGGTAACCTCATCAGTCATGCTGTATCTTCAGAAACAGGTTGAGTACAAGAGTAGAATTCATGGTGCAGGTTCAAATCCCTATATATGAAGAAATGGCTTGATATGGACGTATATAGTATGGGCTGCATTCTGTTCCAGAGTCTTGCTTGTATTAGAGTAAGTGCATCATTGCATTAGTTTATCTTGCATTAGAGTCTAAGTCATAGCATACAAATACACATCAATTATATATACACTTTTCTCTTTTCATCAATCTGTTTGTTTAAAGTTGAGAATTGCTGCTAGTCATCAGCCTTAAAGTGTTAGTATATGTACTGACGTCCCTACTTCAATAGGTACTGGATTGCAAAACTACAGGTACAGGATTCAGGAGGACTCAAGGCAGGAGAAGCAAAGTGTTGATTCTTATTTTAAATTGTAACATCTATTGTAATTTATTTCATGTTGAGAAGCATTCAAGTGGAAGTATCAAGTGTTATTTATTATTCATTGTACTATGATGTAATTTTTTTTGAAAGTTTTTAACACTTGGACTTGTATAACATTATTGTAACACTGAAGTAATGTATTGCAGTTTTATAACATTCGGACTTGTAATACATTTGTGTTGAATAAAAAGTTTTAAGTTTTCCTGTTTTTCTGTGTATTGTGACTAATTGAAGAAAATATTCTGTTTTATGTCACGGTTTCTCAGTGTATGGAAATCGGGGTGTTACACCATAGCCCTTTGTATCTGAAATTTTTGATGGAATGATAACCTCATTTTGGTATTGCCGAGTCTTAATTTTGCTGTGGATTCCAAAAAGGTTTCCTGATGACCGTTCGGGGGCGAACCGACCCCTTCAGCCGAACCTGTAGGAGTGAGGCACCCGTGGAATCCAAAGAGTCGTATTGGAGAGGAAGCCGGGGGGTCAAGGGACCCACGTGTTCCACGCTGATCTCCTGTGTGCATAGTATTCGATGTCCTTTTCATACTTATATATTGGCCTCTTTCATCTGTTCTTTATTTACCTTGCTCCTTTGTTGTCTTTATTCTTCCTTTGATCATGGTTTCCGATGCGACTATGATGGAGAGGCGTTTGGCCCGTAAGGCAGCACAGAAGGAGGCCAAGGCCAAGGCTCAAGATGAGGCTAAGGCTCAGGCCAAAGCTGAGGCCGAGGCTAAGGCCGTGACAGATGCAGGGTAGAAGTCGGCCAAGGGAATGGTCAGGATGAGGAACAAGGAGACTGGGGGTTCTGAGGAACCTGAGGGGAAGAAAATTCATGGGAGATGGGGGGGGGGGGTGTCTCCAAAGCGCTCCTCTTCTCCTTCTATTGCGCCCCGTGGAGGAAGAAAAGCAAAGATGCAGACCTTCCCATCATAGTTGCGGGGTCGCCGGCCCTTGTGGATTGGGTTCCTAAAATGGCACCGAAGGTGCCATCGCCGAAGAATGTGTGGATCCCTCCCTACACAATAACTGAGGTAGATCTGACAACGGGCCGTGTGAACGCGGTTCAGGTGGTCAAAAATCTGGCCACCGCCTGAGAATCAGTGCCCCT
Source organism: Hemerocallis citrina (assembly GCA_017893485.1). Lineage (NCBI taxonomy): Eukaryota > Viridiplantae > Streptophyta > Magnoliopsida > Asparagales > Asphodelaceae > Hemerocallis > Hemerocallis citrina. The sequence continues at coordinate 53,255,996 of CM030359.1, read as the reverse complement.
GACGAGGGAGGTCCAACGCAACGTCTACTACCATTGGGCTCAGGCTTCATTCCTGGAAAGGGTCTATCACTTGAAGTCGGTATTCTCCCTCAGTTTTAATATTTCTTACAGCCTTCCTTTTTTAGGCCATCGTCATTGGGACCAAGCTGAAGCGAAGGATGGATGCGATACTTGCGTCGGCTCTGGCATCCGAGGATAGTGGCAGGAATTTGGTGAGTCTGAATCAGGAGCTCTGGCGGGGTGTCAAAGATGCTGAGAAATCACCGAAGGAGGAGAGAAGCGGTCGACAAGAGTTGTTGGCCGAGAAGGAGAGATGGACTGATGAGCGATTGGCGTGGCAGGCCGAGGAGAAGAGATTGTTGAGGATGCTGGACGAGGCGGCTCGACACGCGGCTAAGGATAAGCATGAGCTGGAGGAAATGGTGCTGGAGGTGCTCGATGCCCAGTATGCGGGGTACGACAAGGCCTTCACACATATGAAGATCCGGTACCCGCACCTCTCGCTCGAGGGCTTGGCCTTCGAGGTGGACGAAAAGGACTTGCAGCGGAGGGCTGAACTAGATGCCGCGGCTCGTAAGAAGTGGTCTGCCCCTCTTAACGAGAAAGAGCCGATGCCGAAGCATCAGTAATGAGTTGTTTATACCCCATCCATTTATGCGGATTGACTATCGTCCTTGTAATCTTTAATTTAATGAATAAAATTTGCTCCTTCCCCTTTTTTTCTTTTTTTATTTGTTGAATGTTGCCAGCTGGAGTTAGGTAGCCAATACTTTGTCTCTGTAGCCCTGCCTTGGTAAGCGCATAGATAACTACCATGGGTTCATTTTGGTCATTACTTTTCGTGACGATCGAGGTTACTGTATGCCTTGAAAGTTGATGTGTTGACCGTTCGAATGCTCAATAAATGAGGTGGTTGGTTGAGTTGTCTATAAAATCTTTTGGCTTCAACACGACTTACTTCCGCAAAGTGATGGTTTCCTTAATGAGAACTTAGGAAGTCTGTTTCGACACTCGGGAACTTGACTTGACTGAGATTTTAGTATGGGATACTTCTTCTAACTTGACCGACTCAGATTTCAAGATATGCAGTTCGCTTGGCCAAGTTTCTGGAGGAGAGCTGAGTAAAAGACTGTCACCCACGAGGATTACAAGATCTGACCTCTCCGACTCGCAACTGAGGAAAGGTGATGTGGAGTTACCAATAAGAGGACTCCTCGTTCCTTTCTTGAGATTTTCTTAGCGGGGTCGGCCAGAGGGACGGAGATTTGGGTCGATGTGGAGTTACCTATCTCAGAGAGCTCCCCATTCTTCTCTGAGGACTTTCGTAGCTGGGTCAGCCGGGGAGATGGTGGTTCAAGTTGTTTTTGGCATCAACTACCATCATCCACCGGCAATTCTCGGGGGCCTTCACCGTCACCGCTTTTCGAAAGTAGGATGCCTCTTCTGCAGAGGAGGGCATGACCGAGCCGTGGCGGCGAGGGAGACAATCGAGCTGAGAGGGACTTGGTGCCTTTTCATGAGTGCCTCTCTTGTAGCAGAATCCCGAGGATGATTTTCATGGCACCCCCACCTGCTTCTTCTGTTTAAGGCATGGGGAGTAGCTAGTGTTCCGTGATACGAAGCGATTTGTGTGTAGATGTAGGTTTAGCTTTCTGTGTTTTGTATCCCTTTTGCGGACTGGCCACCACCTTTGTAATCATCTTTTGATCAATAAAGTACTCTTTTTCCTGCACACTGACTTGTTTTTGTTGTGATTTGAGATGTTGAGTTCTTGGCAGTGGAGAGATCGCTTTGAGTTCGAGATAGGGGCGATTCTCACATTCTCGATGTAGCAGGGGAAGAATACCTTAGTACTTGGAACCTAGGTGTTCCTTCCAAGGCTTAGGCTTAGCAGTGAGGACTGCACGAGACTCAGAGTCGAAGCGCTCTTTCGAGGCACTCTTTCCAAGGTTTAGACTTAACAGTGAGAACTGCGTAAGACTCGGAGTCGAGGTGCTTTTTCAAGGCACTCTTTCCGATGTTTAGATTTAGCAATGAGAACTGCACGAGACTTAGAGTTAAGGTGCTCTTTCGAGGCACTCTTTCCAAGGTTTAGATTTAGCAGTGAGAACTGCACGAGACTTAGAGTTGAGGTGCTCTTCTGAGGCACTCTTTCCAAGGTTTAGATTTAGCAGTGAGAACTATGTAAGATTCAGAGTCGAGGTGCTTTTTCGAGGTTTAGACTTAGCAGTGAGAACTGCATAAGTCTTGGAGACGAGGTGCTTTTTTGAGACACTCTTTCTGAGGTTTAGACTTAACAGTGAGAACTGCATAAGGCTCAGAGTCGAGGTGCTCTTTCGAGGCACTCTTTCTGAGGTTTAGAATTAGCAGTGAGAACTGTGTAAGACTCAAAGTCGAGGTGCTCTTTTGAGGTACCCTTTCCGAGGTTTAGATTTAGAAGTGAGAACTGCACGAGAATTAGAGTTGAAGTGTTCTTTCAAGGCACTCTTCGAGATTTAGACTTAACAGTTGGAACTGCGTAAGACTCAGAGACGAGGTGCTCTTTTGCAGTACTCTTTCTGAGGTTTAGACTTAGCAGTGAGAACTTCATAAGACTTAGAGTCGATGTGATCTTTCGAGGAACTCTTTCCAAGGTTTAAACTTAGCAGTGAGAACTACATAAGACTCTGAATCGAGGTGCTCTTTTGAGGCACTCTTTCCAAGGTTTAGATTTAGTAGTGAGATTTGCATGAGACTCAGAGTTGAGGTGCTCTTTTGAAGCACTCTTTTCGAGGTTTGGATTTAGCAGTGAGAACTGCGTAAGACTCATAGTCGAGGTGCTTTTTCAAGGCACTCTTTCTGAGATTTCGATTGAGCAGTAAGAACTGCGTAAGACTCAGAGACGAGGTGCTATTTCGAGGCACTCTTTCTGAGGTTTAAACTTAGCAGTGAGTACTACATAAGACTTAGAGTTGAGGTGTACTTTCGAGGCACTCTTTCTGAGGTTTAGATTTAGCAGTGACGAGGAGCAAGGGATTGATTGGCGAAACTGAAATTGATTTTATTTGATGGCCACAGAAAGTAAGCACTTATTACATTTCCTTGCTACGAGTCTGATTCATTTTGAGGGCTTTCATAGAATGTAATCAGGTGCTTCGCATTCCAAGTCCTCTTACATGCCCTGCCCCCTGGTCTTCAAGTCGGCAAGTTCCTAGACGTACCACTTTAGAGACCTTATAACGGCCTTCCCAGTTTGGAGCGAGTTTTCCCTGTTTTAGGGGTTTGCAAATGGCAATCCTTCAGAGCAGAAGATCTCCCTCTTTGTTGGTAGATGTTCCTTCTGATGGTTGACTTCTAGCGGATCTCGTCAAGGAGATCGAGGTTGGTTCTTAGGCCAGAGGAGTTTGAACCTTCATCGAAACTTATGATGCAAGTAGATAGGAGACCGACCTCTAATGGAATGACTGCTTCAATTCCGAAAGTTAGGTTGAATGGGGATTCGTTTGTTGGGATCCTCTTTGTGTTTTGGTCGGCCTAGAGGATGCTCGACCGTTCCTCTACCCACATGCCTTTCGGTGAGTTATCCAGGCACTTCTTCAGTCCGTCCAGGATATGCTCGTTTGCGTTCTCGGCTTGGCCGTTGGACTAGGGGTGTGAGATTGAACAGAACCTTTGTTGGGTCCCAAAGTTAGTACAGAACTTGCAGAAGTTTTTACCGGTGAACTGGGTATTGTTCTCGGTCACAAGTATCCGAGGAATACAAAATCAACATATGATGTTCTTCCAAAAGAACTCTTGGGACCGATGCTCGGTAATGATGGAGAGAGGTTCGGCTTCGACCCATTTAGTGTAGTAGTCTACGATGACGATAAGGAAACGTTTCTGGCCGATCACCATAGGAAAGGGGCAGACCAGGTCCATTCCCCACATAGCAAAGGGTACCGGACTGGGTAGTGATTTCAGTTCGGCTTGGGGAGTGTGTCGAATGGAGGAATGCCTTTGATAGAGACCACATTTCCTCAAGAGTTCCTGAGTGTCATGGAGGAGGGTCGGCCAGTAATATGGCTAAAAATGGGGTTAAATCAGAACTATACAAATCAGGCACGAATCTTAAAGCTCGGGGGTAAAATGGTAATTTCATCTACAAACGGGTCTGAAATGGGTATTGAGTCCTTTTTCCAAAGGCCCAATAACCTACGGATGGATTCATCTCAACTGGGTGCGGATTCCAACCCGCAAGAAACCCAGTCCAGCTAGATAGAATTAGGGTTTATATTATACTTAATCAACGGCCCTGATTCCTTCTATTCATTCACTGGGAAGTAGGGATCTGATCTTATCCTGAAACTGGTCCCTAAGGCGGCTATAAATACCCCCCATCCCCCGCTGTTACCAGGTAATCAATCTTTTGCCAATCAAAGCTCATTCATAATCTTTCCGATTACTGACTTGAGCGTCGGAGGGTGCGTCGCCGGGATCAACCTCGGTGTTTCGCACTTTTTGCAGGTCAACGGTGGGAGATCACGGTCAAACCCTGGCGGAAAGGTTTCAGGTTTGACTATTCAACATTCCAAGAATCCACAAATCTATCTATTTGGCCCCCACACCAATTTCAGCGGCAACACCGTCTGTGGGAACGACGAATAGCACCCCATCCTCTTCCATCGGTTAAGATCACCTCCACCCATGCCTCCAAGGAAACTGAGATCCAGAGGGTTCAACCATGGGCCCACTCCTCCTCAGCCGCAACAGGAGGCTCCCCTCCAAACCGTCCAGCAGCAGGGACAACTCCCTCCTCAGCCTGATCAGCCTCTGCAGCAGGAACAGCCTCCTCTTCAGAATCTTCAACACTAGCGGGCTCTAGCCGGGCCCCAGAACGCCGGTATTGGGACGTCTCGTCCTCCTCCTCAGAAGTAACCCCTTCACCGTGACCACGTCTCCAGACATAACCCTTCAATCGACTCAATGGCATCTCACAACCCCCGGCCTTCTGAAGACCTCCGTAACATCCTTATCAACCGACAGAAAGAAGAGGACCTTCGCCGCTGTTTGGATGAAAGGCGGGCCCGTGAGGGAGCCAGCCGCTCAGAATATCCAAATGAGCGATCTCCTCATCACCGAGATCACAGGAGGTCTCCCCTTCATAGGAGGAGGAGGGAGTCCCCTGAGTACCATCGAAGAAGACATCGTTCTCCCGCTGGTCGGCAACCCCAGAGGGATGAGAACGGACCTATCACCCGAGCCAAATTCCAAGAGTTCCAGGCTACAATCCTGCAGGCCCTCAATCTCTGACCAAACAACAACAACAATGCTCAGAGGGTCTCCACTCCTCCTCCGGTCCCAAAGTCCTTGCCATCGGTCCCTAACTCCTCCACAAGCTCCAAGCCACCGCCATCACATTCCTAGTCCTTGTTGATTCTTGATTTTGATGATCACAACACAGTGCAACATGTGTCTATGTTATACAGCTAACATTGCAGTGCACAGACCAAAGACAATTCTAGCTGAACAAATGAACAAGCTCAAAAAGATACAGATGAAGACTTCAAGACAAGGATCAAGACTCAATTCAAGACTCAAGACTCAAGACTTCAAGCTCAAATGTGTTATATTGTTGTGTCTTGTAAACATTGTATTTTACTTTCTGTTGAGTCTTAGTCTGATGTAAAGCCTTGTCAACACACACACACACACACTCAAAATTTCATAATGTGTGTCTTTTAAAAAACCCCAAAAAGAAGTCAAAACAGTTTGAAGAATTTTAACTTTTAAGTACCAGTCGACTTAAGCTTCTGCCAGTCGACTGATAGTACAAAACTGTTTAAAATTATTCAAACTCTGATCAGTCGACTCATATGGCAACCCAGTCGACTGTTCGAGAGCTTTTGACCGTTTTCTGTTTCTCAAAATCGAATTTTTTCAAACTCAAAAGCTCAGATCCGTTGGTTGACAGTTGAGTAACTGTTTTCCCAACGTTCAGGAGATCAAACTCTTTAAGTAGAGTTCAGATCTCACTGAAAAGATCTACAGAATTTACACAGAATTTTTCTCTGAACTCCGAGCACTCTTGAAGAACATTTTAAGTGATTTTCTGTGAGAAACAAAAGCTTTCAAGTTCATACACTTTGGTTCTCTACATTCAGTCCAGTATAGCATTGAATTCGCTCTGGACTGAGTATAGAAGTCGACCTATTCTTTTAGCCATGTGCATCAACACATACAACAACAAGGCTATAGGTTGACTGTAAAGTATTCTTGTACTCTTGCTCTCGGTTGGAGAGTGTTTTTGACTCTTGGTTGTAGAGTCGGTGTCTTTTCACTCTTGGTGGAAGAGTGGGTTGCTTTCTCTGGTTGAGAGAAAGGACTACGGGTTAGACAAGGTTGTTGTCAAAACGCCGTAGGGTATTCTTGTAATTTTTCAAGAATAGTGGAAATCTCAAGTGGGTTGCTTGGGGACTGGATGTAGGTCGGGAGGACCGAACCAGGATATATCTTGTGTACTCTATGATTGATTATTCTGTGTTTGCATTTACTCTAGTTTAATTTAATTCTGCAAAAAGTCTCTGAACAGTCGACTCCTTGCACCATCAGTCGACTGGTCAGTGCCGTTTGTAGTTGTAATTTCAGTGTGCCTTCAGTCGTCTGTCTCTTTCAGCAGTCGACTGCACAGAGTTGTTATTTTTAGTTATTTTGAACATATCAGTCGACTGGTCCTTACCTCAGTCGACTGCACCGAGAAAAATTTCCGCAGTTTTTTATTAAACACTATTCACCCCCCCTCTAGTGTTTGTTGTCTTGCCTACAGGATCCAACACTTGGTATCAGAGCAAGGTTACAGGCTATGGCAACTACTTCAAATACAAATCAGTACCATGAAGGCCAATCTACACAACGACCACCACTATTTGATGGAACGAACTACAATTATTGGAAGTGCCGAATGCGAATCTATCTCCAATCAATCAACTATGAGATATGGCAAATGACAGAGATGGAATATACTGCTCCTACCATTCCATATGCACAATGGAATGATGATCAAAAGAATCAGACTATGAACAATGCCAAAGCAATGAATGCCTTATTTTGTGCACTTACAAAAGAAGAATTCAACCATGTATCCAATGCTACAACCGCACATCAAATTTGGCATACACTCGAGGTAACACATGAAGGAACAAATAAAGTAAAAGTGTCTAAAATTTCTGTTCTTGTTCACAGGTTTGAGATGTTCAGAATGAAGGACAATGAGACTGTGTCCGAGATGATTACCAGATTCACAGACATCACAAACTCTCTTGTGGCGCTTGGAAAGACTTATACTCAAGCAGAGATGGTTAGAAAAGTTCTACGTGCACTCACTCCAGAATGGGAGAAGAAAACCACAGCAATAGAGGAAGCAAATGACTTGTCAACACTTACTCTCGAGAATCTTGTTGGCAATCTCATGGCATATGAGGTCCAACTTGAAGATCGAAAGAAAGATACAGAATCACACCAAGCAAAGAAGAAATCATTGGCTTTTAAAGCCATGACAGACTCAGAAGATGAGGAAGAAGATGAAGAAGAAATAGCAATGTTCACTCGGAAATTCAAGAAGTTCTTAAAGAAGGGTAAGTTTCATTCTAAAGTTAAAGATTCTAATGACCCTCCTACATGTTTCAGGTGCAATAAAATAGGTCACATGAAGAAGGATTGTCTCTTAGAAAATGCAAAGAACAAGGAAAAATCATCCAACTTCAAGAAGGACAAATATCCAAAGAACAAATTTGCCAAAAACAAGAAGGCTTATCAAGCTACATGGGATGATAGTGATTCATCTTTCGAAGAAGAAACGGATGAAAATAACGAAGTGGCAAATGTGTGTTTTATGGCTGCACAAGAACATGTACCCAAGAAAGAATGCTGGATATTAGACAGCGGCTGTTCAAAACACATGACAGGGCATGCCAACCTACTATCCACCATTCAAAGTATAGATGGAGGAACCGTCACCTTTGGAGATAACAACAAAGGCAAAGTCATCGGTATGGGCATGGTCGGTAAAATATCTAACCCAATTATAGAAAATGTGCTGTTGGTTAATTGTTTAAAGCATAATCTTTTAAGCATTAGTCAATTGTGTGATAAAGGGTATAAAATAGTTTTTGAAAAAGATGCATGCTTGATTTATGATTCTACTATGCAAAATATTGTTTTTCAAGGTTTTCGTAAAAATAATATTTATGAATTGTGTTTGAATGCAATTGATTTTTCAAATGATTTTTGTTTAATAGCGTCTAACAATGAATCTTGGTTATGACATAGAAGATTTGGACATGTGAACATAAAAAATCTCTCAAAATTATCTAAATATAACCTAGTTAAAGGACTGCCAAAACTATCCTTTAAAAAGGATAAGTTATGTGATGCATGTCAACTAGAAAAACAAATCAAATCCACTTTTAAAACAAAAGACGTAATCTCTACTAGTAGGCCACTTGAATTAATTCATATGGATTTATTTGGCCCTACTAGAGTTGCTTCTTTAAATAAAAGTAGATATGTGTTTGTTTTAGTAGATGATTTTTCAAGATTCACTTGGACATTCTTTTTAAAACATAAAAATGATGCTTTTGAAGAATTTGCACATTTTTGTAAACGTGTTCAAAATCAAAGATCTCTAACCATAGTCACTATTAGAAGTGATCATGGTGGAGAATTTGAAAATGAAACATTTACAGAATATTGCAACAAGAATGGTATAACACATTCATTTGCATTTTCTAGAGCTTCACCACAAAATGGAGTGGTTGAAAGAAAAAATAGGACCTTGCAAGAATGTGCACGTACTATGCTTGTTGAAAGCAATTTACCAAAGCATTTTTGGGCTGAAGCTGTTGCTACAGCTTGTTATGTTTTAAATAGAATTCTTCTAAGACCTAAACTAAAGAAGACTTGTTATGAGTTATTTTTTATTAAAATTCCTAAAGTCTCTTATCTTAAGACATTTGGTTGCAAGTGTTTTATTCTAAACACAAAAGATAATTTAGACAAATTTGATCCTAGATCTAATGAAGGTATCTTTTTGGGATACTCAAATAGGAGTAAAGCATATAGAATTTTCAATAAGTCTACAATGACTATTGAAGAATCAATGCATGTTACATTCGATGAATCCTTACCTTCATCAACCTTAAATAAAGATGATGAAACTGATTTATCACCTTTAGATAATGTGATTAAATCCTTAGAGCAAACTAATCTGTCAGATAAGTCGACTGATAAGGTCTCCCAGTCGACCGACATAAAGCAGTCGACTGAAGAACAAGTCAAGTCGACTGATCCGATTGAGATATCTTCAACTTTACCAAAGTCATTTGTTGAAGTTAAAGATCATCCTCATGACTTAATAATTGGTGACATCTCCCATGGTATTCAGACACGTTCACATGTTAATATGATCTCTTATACAGCATTCTTGTCGGATTTTGAAGCGAAAAATATACAAGAAGCTTGTGAGAATGAATATTGGATGAATGCCATGCAAGATGAACTAAACCAATTTATAAGGAATGATGTATGGGATTTAGTTCCTAGACCTCCTGATCAGACTATTATTGGTACCAAATGGGTATTCAAAAATAAGTTAGATGAATCAGGACAAGTTATAAGGAACAAGGCTAGATTAGTTTCCCAAGGATATAATCAAGAAGAAGGTATAGATTTTGATGAAACATATGCTCCTGTTGCTAGACTAGAATCTATTCGTATTTTATTATCTTTTGCTTGTTTTATGAATTTTATACTTTATCAAATGGATGTGAAAAGTGCTTTTCTTAATGGGTTTATTAAGGAAAATGTTATGTTAAACAACCACCAGGTTTTGAACATGAACAATTTCCAGATCATGTTTATAAATTGAAAAAGGCTTTATACGGTCTTAAACAAGCACCTCGTGCTTGGTATGATCGTCTGAAAACTTTTCTTTTAGAAACAAGATTTGAAATAGGTAAAGTAGACACTACTTTGTTTATCAAAAGAGTTAAGAATGATATCTTAATCATACAAATATATGTTGATGATATAATTTTTGGTTCTACTAATAATAATCTATGTCAAGAATTTGCTAATACCATGAAAAATGAATTTGAGATGAGTCACATGGGTGAACTCAATTATTTCCTTGGACTTCAAATTAAACAGTCCTCAAATGGCATATTTATCAATCAAGGCAAATATGCAAAGGAATTACTCAAACGTTTTAACATGGATAGTACTAGTAGTAAATCCACACTTATGGCTACTACTACTACTCTTGACAAAGACTTATTAGGTAAGAGTGTTGATCAAACACTCTATCGAGGTATGATTGGTTCACTCTTATATATTACTGCAAGTAGACCAGATATTATGTTCAGCATATGTTTATGTGCTAGATATCAATCTAGTCCTAAAGAGTCTCATTTAAAAGCAGTGAAACGAATTTTAAGATATATTAAAGGCACATCTGAATATGGTTTATTTTATCCACGCATCGATAATTTTCAACTTTTGTCTTATAGCGATGCCGATTTTGCTGGAAGCAAAACTGATCGCAAGAGTACTAGTGGTACATGTCACTTTTTGGGACATTCCCTAGTATCTTGGTGCAGTAAAAAGCAAAACTCCGTATCCCTATCAACCACAGAAGCTGAGTATATCGCTGCAAGTTTGGCATGTGCACAAATTTTATGGATGAAACAAACCTTATTAGATTATGGTATTTCATTTGAGAAACCCTCAATTATGTGTGATAATACCAGTGCAATTAATCTATCTAAAAATCTGATTCAACATTCACGTACGAAACATATTGATATTCGACATCATTTTCTACGTGATCATGTTTTAAAAGGAGATATATCTTTAGACTTTATCTCTACTGATAAACAAGTAGCAGATATATTTACCAAGCCTCTTAAGGAAGATACTTTCATTAATTTAAGAAGAGAACTTGGAATTTGTGATTTTATTGATATTTGCTGAAAATTGTTACTGTTAAGTCGACTATACTTTTGAGTAAGTCGACTGTACTGATTTTTAAGACATACCAATTTTTTTTCTCTCTGACCAGTCGCCTGGTTCCCCTACCCGTCGACTGGTTAGTCGACATAAAATGTTTATTTTCTTCTCGACTCAGTCGACTGATCTTCCTACCAGTCGACTGTCGCGAGCTAAATCATCTTCAGCGACTATTCATCGCGTCTTTTGAGATGAAATTCACTCATTTTTCACCCGTGATCTTTAATCCTCACCGTCGATTTCACCTCTCCTTGATCTCAGCCGTTCCCTCACAGTTAAAACCCCTTTTCACCAGCCGCTTTCACTCCTTACCGTTCTCAAGTTTTTTACCCCCAATTTCAAAACCCTAGCTTTTGGAGAAGAAGGTGATCTGCTCTCTCCGTGGTGCTTGTGCTTGCTCCTGCTCGACTCTCTCTCTTTTCTTAGGTATAACCCTTTCGACTCTTTTCTCATGGCACCCAAACGATCGAAACGATCTCATGAGGGTACTTCTTCTTCCCAAGAATACACTCAATATCTTTTGAGTTCCGATCTTCTTGATCGTTGGTATGTCTTTTGTACCATTCAAATCTTCCCTGGACGATTTGTAAATTTTGATGACCTAGACCGTTTTAATCTCATTCCACTATTTCAAAATTGCAGTCTTTATGACTTTCTCTCATTATCAAACCAACCTAATTACTATCCCCAACTCATTTATTTGTTTTACACAAATATGAGAGTTGTGCAAAAACCTAATGGGGATGTCCAAATCCGGTCGTCTGTGAAAAATGTTAGAATGACACTCACACCGACTAGGATTAATGAAATTTTGGGTATTGATGATGTGGGATTGCCTCTTGATGAAATTCTTTTAGATAATCCTTCTATTTTATCTAGAATTTTCCTACCTAATTCAAACCCTCCAATGACAAGCAAAAATATCAAACCAATTGCTAAGCTTGTCGGTAGAATATTAGCCTATAACATCCTTCCTGAAAAGGGTATTTATGACCAATATTCTATTGAATTACAAAAAGCTATATATGCAATTTTTGGTAGAATTGCTGTTAATTGGGGTCAAGTTATCTTTTCAAAACTTAATCAAGACCACACTCACTTTTTACCTTTTGGCGGTCTTCTCACTAGAGTTTTTATCGCTTTTGGAGTTGATCTTGATTCGGAGACAAATGTTGTTTCTCGTTATGAGTGTTTTGATCGTGCTAGTTTGGCACGTATGAAACTCCTTGATGCTCCTACTCGATCACCCCCTAGATCTCCTCCTCTCTCCCAAGCTCCTTTAGGTTCTACTTCTAGACCCAGACCCTCTCAACCTTCTACATCTGATGATCCACCTATTCTTCAAGCCAATTTTGATGACCCTCGTACTCTCTACGACTGTGTGTCCTACCTAATGAACCACTCAGTCTCTGTAGATACCCAACTCCATACCCTCGACTCCAAACTCGACAACCTAACTAATCTCTTCACTTCTCAGTTTCATCCTCCTTCTCATGATGATGACGAAGATTCTGATGAAGATGATTGAAGATTACTTATTTCCTTTTTTTATTATTTATGTAATTTTTCCTTTTAATGCATTTGTTGTTATGTATTAGACTTTCTCTCTTTAATGCAAAACCTTGTTACTTTGTGCTTTTTGATGATTCCAAAGGGGGAGAGAACGAAAGATCTGAGTTATATTTTATCTATCTGTGTTATGTTCTATCTATGCATATGTGTTATATTCTGCATTTGTTAAACATTGTTACAATATTCAGCGTATTCTGAGTATTGAAATATCACTAGTCAGTCGACTTCCCCAAGGATACAGTCGACTGTTGCTGCATCTGTGATACTTGTTAACTGTTTTTGGATATATTTCATGTTCTGTTCAGTCGCCTGATCTATTGTTCAGTCGACTGATACATTCTTTATGTCAAGAATCTGTTTTATGTATGCATATTGTGTTTTTAATAGGGGGAGCTTTTTAAAACCTATGCTTGAATGTTTCTATATAAATTGTTATCAGCTATTGTGTTGTCATCATCAAAAAGGGGGAGAATGTTGATTCTTGATTTTGATGATCACAACACAGTGCAACATGTGTCTATGTTATACAGCTAACATTGCAGTGCACAGACCAAAGACAATTCTAGCTGAACAAATGAACAAGCTCAAAAAGATACAGATGAAGACTTCAAGACAAGGATCAAGACTCAATTCAAGACTCAAGACTCAAGACTTCAAGCTCAAATGTGTTATATTGTTGTGTCTTGTAAACATTGTATTTTACTTTTTGTTGAGTCTTAGTCTGATGTAAAGCCTTGTCAACACACACATACACACACTCAAAATTTCATAATGTGTGTCTCTTAAAAACCCCCAAAAAGAAGTCAAAATAGTTTGAAGAATTTTAACTTTTAAGTACCAGTCGACTTAAGCTTCTGCCAGTCGACTGATAGTACAAAACTGATTAAAATTATTCAAACTCTGATCAGTCGACTCATATGGCAATCCAGTCGACTGTTCGAGAGCTTTTGACCGTTTTCTGTTTCTCAAAATAGAATTTTTTCAAACTCAAAAGCTCAGATCCGTTGGTTGACAGTTGAGTAACTGTTTTCCCAACGTTCAGGAGATCAAACTCTTTAAGTAGAGTTCAGATCTCACTGAAAAGATCTACAGAATTTACACAGAATTTTTCTCTGAACTCCGAGCACTCTTGAAGAACATTTTAAGTGATTTTCTGTGAGAAACAAAAGCTTTCGAGTTCATACACTTTGGTTCTCTACATTCAGTCCAGTATAGCATTGAATTCGCTCTGGACTGAGTGTAGAAGTCGACCTATTCTTTTAGCCACGTGCATCAACACATACAACAACAAGGCTATAGGTTGACTGTAAAGTATTCTTGTACTCTTGCTCTCGGTTGGAGAGTGTTTTTGACTCTTGGTTGTAGAGTCGGTGTCTTTTCACTCTTGGTGGAAGAGTGGGTTGCTTTCTCTGGTTGAGAGAAAGGACTACGGGTTAGACAAGGTTGTTGTCAAAACGCCGTAGGGTATTCTTGTAATTTTTCAAGAATAGTGGAAATCTCAAGTGGGTTGCTTGGGGACTGGATGTAGGTCGGGAGGACCGAACCAGGATATATCTTGTGTACTCTGTGATTGATTATTGTGTGTTTGCATTTACTCTGGTTTAATTTAATTCTGCAAAAAGTCTCTGAACAGTCGACTCCTTGCACCATCAGTCGACTGGTCAGTGCCGTTTGTAGTTGTAATTTCAGTGTGCCTTCAGTCGTCTGTCTCTTTCAGCAGTCGACTGCACAGAGTTGTTATTTTCAGTTATTTTGAACATATCAGTCGACTGGTCCTTACCTCAGTTGACTGCACCGAGAAAAATTTCCGCAGTTTTTTATTAAACACTATTCACCCCCCCTCTAGTGTTTGTTGTCTTGCCTACCGGATCCAACAGTCCTCACCATTCCCCTAGCTACCATCGCCGAACTCCACGCTCCCCTTCGTACGAAAATGAGTCCAGAGGCTCACCGGGGTACCGTCGAAGGGATGATGCGGTTTACCGTCGTCTCCACGAGATGGAGAGGCACCTCGGCCAACCGGATAGAGAAGAACTGAGAGGAGGGACCCTCCGTCCGAGCAGACCCCCGTTTTCTCGAACCATCATGGAGGCACCCATTCCAGCAAACTTCAAGACCCCACAGTTCGAGACATATACGGGGGAGTCAGACCCCGTGGATCACATCGAGAGTTTCAAAACTCTCATGTTGATCCACCAAGCTTCCGATGCTCTGCTGTGCAAGACCTTCCCGGGCACTCTCAAGGGTCCAGCTCGGGAATGGTACTCCCGCCTCGCCCCATCTTCCATCTTCTACTTTGAACAATTTGAGACCCTCTTTGTCACCCACTTCGTGAGCAACCGCCGAACCGAAAAGACTAGTATTTCACTATTCTTCCTCAATCAGAAGAAGGGTGAGAAACTAAGAGATTATGTCAAGCGGTTTACCGCGAAAGCCAGGTCCATTGCCTCCATCGACCAATCGGTCGCTGCAGCCGCCTTCCAGTCCAATGTCCTCAACTCCAACCTCCGGTCCTCCTTAGCCAAAAAGTCCCCGCGGGATTTCTCCGACCTTCTTCTCAGAAGTGAGAAGTACATCCGCACGAAAGAGGCTAAACATCGCCCCACATTTGAAGGATCCTATTCTGGAAATAAGAGGAAGGCTACTTAAGACGAGGGAGCTAAGAAGCTTCAGAAGGACAATGGGGGTCAGCGCCGCCCGCCTCCCAGATTTGAGAAGTTTACCCCCTCTTAACACCAATGTTTCAACCATTCTCATAGAGGTTGAGAAAGAGGGAGTCCTGCCTCTTGCCCTGAAGATGAATACCCCCGGAAAGAAGAGAGATAAGGAGAAGTGGTCGAGACCATCGAGACCACGGCCACGACACCAATAGGAGAAGATGAATACCCCCGATATCATCGAGACCACGGCCACGACACTAATGACTGTTTGGCTCTGAAGAGTGAAATTGAAGCCCTCATTCAGAGAGGGCAGCTGTCCAAGTTTGTTAGAAAGGACCGGATTGATCTTCCTTCACCCCCTAGGGGGGCTAACAAGCCTCTTGAGAGGCACGATGAAACTCTCGAGTTTGAAGAAGAGCGCATCTTGCACCTCATCCATGGAGGCCCAATGGGAGGAACCTCCAACTCTTCTTAAAAGGCCTTCATTAGGGAAGTCAACTCAGTGCACAGCATACCCCCTCCCAAAGGCCTCGGAGTCCCGGTCACTTTCTCGGATGAAGACCTAGAGGGTGTCTGAACCCCCCATTGTGATGCACTAGTGATTAACCTCCACATGGCTAACTTCAAAGTGGAGAGGATTCTGGTAGATAATGGCAGTTCTGTCAACATCCTCTTCCTAGCCGCCTTCAGAGGACTCAAGTTATCGCAGGACAGGCTCAAGCCCGCAGGCTATACGCTCCATGGGTTCACGGGAGTTCCAGTGACTATCGAAGGGGTGATAACCCTCGACGTAACCGCTGGCAAAACTCCTACTACCCGGACGGAGCCAATGGATTTCATGGTCGTCGACATTCCAACTGCTTACAATGTGATTCTAGGCCGACCTGGCCTAGCTGCTTTAGAGGCCATCCCCTCGGCTTATCATCTCAAAATGAAGTTCCCCACCAAGGTAGGTGTGGAGAAAGTAAGGGGTAGTCAGGAGATGACCCGCAAGTGTTACATGACCTCCACCGGGGGACCTGTCCTTTCCCTCGAGACTCTCGAGATTCCCCAAGGGAACACCCAGCCTATGTCCGAACCTGTAGACGAGCTGGAGGAAGTGCTCTTTTCAGAGCAAGATCCGAACCGCAAGTTCTCCATCAGCAAGACCCTCCCCCCTACCCTCTGTTCCGACATAGTCCAATGCATCAGGAAGAACCATGACCTCTTTGCCTGGTCGGTTGCCAGTATGCTAGGAATTTTCGAGGATCTCCTCGTCCACCACCTAAGCGTTGCTCCGGGGTCCAAACCGGTCCAACAGAAGAGGCAAAAATTCGTCCCCAAGTGCCAGCAAGCTATAAAGGAAGAAGTGGACAAGCTCCTCGGAGCCCGGTTTATACAAGAAGTCAACTATCCCGAGTGGCTTTCTAATGCTGTTATGGTCAAGAAGGCCAACGGGAATTGGAGGATTTGCATTGACTTCACGGATTTGAACAAGGCATGCCCTAAGGATCCTTTCCCTCTCCCCAGCATAGATACCTTAATCGATGCTACTTCGGGTCATGAGCTGCTGAGCTTCATGGATGCCTTCTCCGGATACAACCAGATCAGAATGTTCCCTCCGGACATCCCGAAAACCTCCTTCGTCACTGATCAAGGTCTCTATTTCTACCGAGTGATGCCCTTCGGGCTGAAGAATGCTGGTGTAACCTACTAATGTCTCATCAATAAGGTCTTCCAGAATCAGATCGGCCGAAACATGGAAGTGTACGTTGATGATATGCTAGTCAAAAGTGTATATGGGTCCGACCATGTCGCCGACCTACAAGAAGCCTTCGACGTGTTGAGGAAGCATAATATGAGACTAAATCCAAACAAGTGTGCGTTCGGGATCTCGTCTGGAAAGTTCCTTGGCTTCATGGTCAGTCAGAGGGGGATCGAAGCCAATCCCGAAAAGATCAAAGCCATACTGGATATGGCTACTCCTACAAGTGTGAAAGAGGTTCGAAAGCTTACAGGACGTCTCGCGGCCATAGTACGCTTCCTGTCTAAGTCAGGAGAGAAGTGTCTTCCTTTCTTTAAAGCCCTCAGGGGGGCTAAGGGTTTCGAGTGGGGACAACAACAGCAAAATCGTTTGACCAACTGAAAGCTTATCTGGTCAACCCCCACTCCTCAGCAAGCCTATTCCCGGAGAAACACTCTACCTCTACCTCGCTGCCTTCGAGCAAACCCTCAGCGTTGTCCTAGTGAGGGAAGAAGACAAGGCTCAGAAGCCTATCTATTATGTGAGCAAGGTTCTCAGAGACGCCGAGCTCCGCTATTCGAGATTGGAAAAGATAGCTTACGCCTTGGTAATGGCAGCCAGGAAGCCCTGCCCCTATTTTCAATCCCACTCGGTGGTCGTTCTTACCGACCAGCTGCTCAAGCAAGTCCTGCACAAGCCCGAGACCTCTGGGCATCTAATGAAGTGGTCGATCGAGATGAGTCAGCATGACATATCTTATCAGCCTCGGACCGCTATCAAAGCTCAAGCTCTGTCTGAGTTCATCGTAGAAAGCACCATCCCGGAAGTGAGTCAAGCCGCAAATGGGCCACCCATCTGGACAGTATATGTAGACGGGTCTTCTTGCGCCGAAGGGAGCAGAGCCGGAGTCATTCTGATAGGCCCAGATGACTTCTTTCTCCAGTACTCCCTCCGCATCAACTTTAAAGCCTCCAACAACGAAGCTGAGTATGAGGCCCTAATAGCAGGCCTGGCTATGGCTTGCAAGGCAGGGGCACAGCATATCTGAATATTCAGTGACTCACAGCTGGTCGTGAATAAGGTCTTAGGAGAGTACGAGGTGCGAGACGACCGAATGGCTAAGTACCTAGCCAAGGTCCAAAGTCTCATGATTCATTTGAAGAGGCACAAATCCAGTAGATCCCTCGAGAAGAAACTCCTAAGCAGATGCCCTCTCCAAATTGGCCTCCTCCTCACTCCAAGGTCTCGAGCAGACCATCCTAATCGAAGTACTCTTAAGACCAAGCATAGAAGAAGAAACCCCCGACTCGATGGAGTCGCTTCCCATCCAACTCTGGGACAACTGGATGAAGCCTTTGATAGAATTCCTCAAGGATGGAACCCTTCCCCAAGATCCAAAAGAAGCCCGTCGAATCCGAACGAGAGCAGAGCGGTACACCCTTGTTGAAGGAGTCTTGTACAAACGCTCCTATACCCAAGTAGATGGCAGGCCCTACTTGAGATGCCTCTCCCCGGAAGAAGCCTCATATGCCCTGCAAGAACTCCATGAAGGCATAGGCGGCGCCCACTCGGGATCAAAGTCCCTTGCCAAGAAAGTTTTAAACTATGGGTATTTTTGGCCTACACTACTTCGAGATGCCGAGCAACACGTCCGGCAATGTGGCCCTTATCAGTAGTTCTCCAACATCCATCGCCTATCCCAAGCAGAACTCACATCTCTCTCAAGCCCGATTCCCTTCGCAATGTGGGGAATGGACTAGCTAGGTCCATTCTACCAGCTCTGGGCCAGCTCAAGTTCCTAGTTGTGGCAATCCACTACTTCTTTAAGTGGATCGAGGCCGAACCTCTGGCCACAATTACTGAGAACAAAGTGCTGCAGTTTTTCTGAGAAATGTAATCTGTAGGTTCGGCGTACCTCGGGTCCTAATAACAGATAATGGAACACAGTTTACAGAGGCAGCGTTCCGATCTTTGTGTGATGACCTAGGTATTCAGCAACGCTTCTTCTCCGTCTCCCATCCTCAGTCCAATGGTCAAGTAGAGAATGCCAACAGGCAGATTCTCTCCGGCATCAAGAAGAGATTAGATAAGGCCGCTAAGGGCTTATGGGCAGAATAACTTCCTAACGTATTGTGGAACTACCGCACTACGAAACGGACCCCCACAGGAGAGTCGCCCTTCAATCTCACCTATGGGTCCGAGGCTGTGATCCCTTTAGAAGTTGGTCTGCCATCTCTTCACCTTATTGCTGATGATAAAGAGCTGAATGCAAGAGATCTTCGTGCAAATTTGGACCTGATTGATGAGCTCCGTGAAAGAGCTTCAATTCGCCAGCAAAATTATCGGAGAAGAATCGAGCAGGCCTACGACAAAAGAGTCCGTCCCACAGATCTCAAAGAAGGGGACTTGGTCCTCAGAAAGCTAGCTATCTCGTTCCCCAGCCAAAAGAGTAAGCTAGCTCCGAATTGGGAAGGACTATACAAAGTTTCCAAAGTAGTCCGCCCCGGAGCATATCGTCTTGAAGACCTTGAAGGCAGAGAAATACCAGGACTTGGAATGCCGACCATTTACTGAAGTACCAAGAGAGCGCTTGAACGCCTCTCCGAGTACCTTCAAATATCGAGCCATTCCTATCTTTTTATTTGTACTTGTTTCTTTATGTTCCCATTGTAACGGCTTGCAACTTAGAAGCAGCCGATTAGCATTTATCAATAAAGAACTTCTTTCCCCTCATAATTCTCTTGTGTGATTGTTTTATCGCAATGTAAGACCTTTAATGATGCTTATTCAAACGACGTGTTCGGAGTCCAAAACTTGGCTCGATTCCGCTTCGCAGGCTCACTCTTAAGCGAGCTAGAAGTGGTTCACCATTCGAAACTGCTCCCACAACCGTTAAAATTTACTCGAACGACGTGTTCGGAGTCCAAAACTTGGCTCGATTCTGCTTCGCAAGCTCGCTCTTAAGCGAGCTAGAACTGGTTCACCATTCGGAACTGCTCCCACAACCGTTGAAATTTACTCGAACGACGTGTTCGGAGTCCAAAACTTGGCTCGATTCCGGTTCGCAAGCTCGCTCTTAAGAGAACTAGAAGTGGTTCGCCATTCGGAACTGCTCCCACAACCGTTGAAATTTACTCGAACGACGTGTTCAGAGTCCAAAACTTTGCTTGATTCCGCTTTGCAAGTTTGCTCTTAAAAGAGCTAGAAGTGGTTCGCTATTCGGAACTGCCCCCACAACCGTTGAAATTTACTCGAACGACGTGTTCGGAGTCCAAAACTTGGCTTGATTTTGCTTCGCCGGCTCGCTCTCAAGCGAGCTAGAAGTGGTTCGCCATTCGAAACTGCTCCCACCAGCGTTGAAATTTACTCGAACGATGCGTTCGGAATCCAGACTACTGGGCTGGATAACTGACGAAATTTCTACAACTATACTAGACATGGGAGAAGAATACTTGGAGGAGTGCTTGAATGAATGCCCCATTGCTTCACTTGGCTGGATAACTGATGAAGATATTCAGGCATACATTCCCGAGCGACTTGCATTCCGATCTGTATATTGGAGAAAAACAACGTTCTCCCCAAAATTCGTGAAAGATCTCATCAGACACCACAGATTGGACCACGACCACAAAATGACAAGATAGCATTTTCTCGTGATCCACACCGTCTTTTACATCGAGATCCGTGCAAGATCTTTAGATGGACGGTTCAGATCGTGCCACGTCCCTCGGGACCCAAATCCGAACGACTGGCAATTAGAGCTGCGTATTGGAGAAAAACCACTTTCTCCTCAGAATTTGTGCAACATCTTGATCAGACGGCTCAGATTGGACCACGACCACAAAATGACAAGATAGCATTTTCTCGTGATCCACACCGTTTTTTACATCGAGATCCGTGCAAGATCTCGATCAGACAGCACGAATTGGACCACGACCACAAAACGACAAGATAACATTTTCTCGTGATCCACACCGTGTCTTACATCGAGATCCGTGCAAGATCTTCCGATGGACACATCCGATAGTGCCATGTTCCTCGGAGTTCGAAGTTTGGCAAGACCCCACTTTTATTCCTCGCTCTTAAGCGAGCTAGAAATGGTCTACCCTTCAGAAACACTCTTACAACCACAGAGGATCCATTGAACACGCCAACACATAAACGCAAAGGGGTAAAACAAGCCTTCACTTCCATAAAAGTTTAAAGTTCAAAGAAACTCGAATTACAAGACCAGCTACTCTTATCTACGACGAGTTACAAGATTCGAAAAGCTAAAATTACAAGACTACTTCAACGAATCTTAGGAAGGGGGATGTTCCTTTTAAGAGAAAGGTGGGGACGCCGCACACCTTGTCATTGCGATCCCACACTCGTTGAAGTCCCCAAGCCAGTGAGCTTAGTAGTGTCTCTCAGTGTTGCGCCGGCTGAAGCTTCGCTCGACGAGATAGCCACCCCACTTTAGGCATCACCTGGACTTTGCCGAGCAGTAGGCGAACGAGTCGCAAGCTTGTAAAACGAAATCGTTCGCTCACTCTCTTCCCGGGTACACGAAGTGCTCCTAACGTTGATCGGTCCCGAATGGGGCTTGAGGCGAGCAACCTCCGCCTCTAGCTCGACTATTCGTTGCTTCAAAGAGTCGTCCTTCACGGCTAGCTTGAAGCGAGGAAGCTGAGCGGAGCCTTCGGCACCAGAGCTGTCGGCACCAGAGCTGTCGGCAATAATTCGACGGAGATGAGTAACCTCGATGCTCCTATCGACTGTAACCCTCTTCAACTCGTCGACCTCAGCCGTCAACTCGTCGCGCTTGGCCATCAACTTGCCCACCGTCGCTGCTAATTCTTCTTCCTCCACCGAAAATTCTTCTTCTACTATCTTCAAGTGGTGAATCTCGGCCAGCAGTTCGCCCCTCTCCTCTGTAACATCAAATAGCACCTTCCGGAGCAACTCCACCTCACCTTCAAGATGAACCTCGCGAGCTCGTTTCCTCAGTTGCTTCAACTCAGAAAGAAACTTCGCCAGCGTCACCTTGAGATGATCTAGCTCCAACTCGCTCTTGAGAAAACATTCTCGACTGCGGGAGAGGGCCAACTTCGTTGCTTTTAAGTCAACCCGAAGACGAGAGGCTTCAGCTGCTAAACTCGACTCGACGACCTGAAAAGCAAAAACATATCAACACAAAGAACAAAAGGTGTTTTCAACACTTAGCGAAATCTTCAACAACAAGGTGTTCACAACACTTGAAATTCCAAACACTTGGCCAAAGTCTCAAAAAGTTAGTCGTTTTCACTAAAATCCAAAAAGAGTACATGACAGCAGTGGCCAGTCCGCAATTCGGCGTTACAACAAAAAAAAACAAAAAAACAAAAGAAGAGGCGATTAAGTCCGGGGGCCACCTCATGGCGCCGCTCCGATATATCCTCATTTGGTATAGTGAAGAGCGCTCCCCTGACATTCACCTCATCCTCGGCGTTCTCCTCGACCTCTCTGCCCTCTTTCTCGGGCTCGATCTCCACCAGAGGAAACAAATCCTCGCCCTCCACGGGGTTGTAAAAGTAATACGAGGAGCTATCGAAGTTGGGAATGCGGGCTGCCACATGCTTCAGCGCTCGAGCGTAAGCCTCCTCCATGTTTGCCATCATGTGGGCTTCGGCCTCATCCCGAACCGCCTTCTCGGCCTCTACCACCTTCATCGCCTCCTCGGACACCTTTAAGGCCTTGGCCAGCTCCTTCTCGAGGCGAGCCCTTTCTTTCTCCAATGCCTCAACCTTGGTAGTCTCGGCTGCGGAGTTCTTCAATGCCTTGGCGAGCTTCGTCTCGAGGGCCCCCACCTCGGCCGCATGCGAAACCGAGAGTCGATGCTCGGCCTCGAACAGCTTGACCGCTTTGGAGCGCTCCGACCTCTCCCGATCGTTTGCCAGGTTCATCTCCTTCTCTTGCTCGGCGAATCACTCGAGCATGTGGCCGAAGTGCAGAGAGTCTGCGAGCAGAACGAAGGAAAAGAAGCAATTAGAACCGAACGGAAAAACTTAGAAAATTTATTGGGTTGTCATAATCAACTCATACTTACCGACATAGTATTCCGAGCTATCTCCAGGGCATCGTTGCCCACAATGCCGGCCTTCAGTGCGGCACGATTTTTCGAGGTCGGCAGGTACTTCACCACCTGCATGCACATCCCTGAGTCGCCGAGGAAACCGTCTACCTTCATCACCCTCCAGTCGGGGATGAAGAGATGCTTGTGCTCCTCGGTGAGGATGGCCTCCACCTCGGCAGTAAGCGGCGGCACCTCCAAAGCCAGAGCTGCACTGACAGAGAACACCCCGATCGATGAACCCGGGGCTTCGACCGAAGGGACCTGAGCGGGCAGTTCCGAAGGAGCCTCGGTCACCGGCTCCATAATGACTGAGGGTGCCGAGGGGGCTTGTACTGTTCGGCCTGAAAGAGGCCCCGCTGTGGTCCTCTTCCTCTTCCTTGTGTCCGTGTCCTTCGCCGCGCGACTCTTTGCCATCAACGCCTTGTAATCCATGCCGGGGGTCTCTGCATACGAAGGAAAAACCGAGCAAAGGATTTAAAAAAAACAAACACTAAAAGACTCAAACTAGCAAGAAAAAAGAAAGAGTGTACTGGGGTCGATCGGACAGAGACCTCCACTGAACAAGACCCCCTCGGTGATATCCTTCCAACTGAGGGTCGGAAGCCCGAGGATTTTCACCACCACCTCCTCTTCCTCTCTTGTGAGCATCGGCTCTTTCTTCGCCCACTTCGGTACCCCATCTTTCCACAACGTCGGGAAGCCCCACGGCTCGGGACCACGGATGAGAAAATACTTCTCCTTCCAGTGTTTGATCGAGTCTGGATTCTCGATCAACTTCACCACCCTCCTCGGTGACAAATAATACCGATCCTCCATCTTGCTCATCCGGAAGATGTGATAGAGGCTCCGAAGCAGAACGAGCTGCGGTTGCACGCCGACCGCCTGACACTGAAGGACGAAGGCGATGACATGCCACCACATGTTTGGCATAAACTGAACTGGGCTCAGGCTGTACAACTGTAGCACCTCAACCACGAAAGGATGCAGTGGTAACCGAAGACCGGCATTAAGTGCGTCGTATGGGAAGACGCACGTGTCTGCCGATGTCCCCGTACATGCTCGGAAGCCGGGGCCAGGGAGTAGTAACATGAACTCCTTCGGGATGCAGAATCCCTTCCTGATCCGGTGCAGATCTGCCTCGGTCAAGATTAAGGGGATCTCATCCACTTCGGAAGGATCCCTCGGATTATTCTCCTCGTATGCCGGAGCCATCCCATGCACCACCTTCTCTAGGATGTCCTCGGGATAACTCCTCACTCCCCCAACACTAGAAAATGCGGACGGCAGCCGACCCAGCTCTCTTTCCCCCCTCGGAGTCTCAATTATCGTTGACTCCCCGACCGGATCAACCACTTCCTTCCCCTTCCTTGGCTTCACCACTACCATTCGGCCGGTGTCTCGGTCCGAGGTGGAGGTCTCGTCCCCAGAAGAAATTCTAACCATTCTCAAGAAGAAGGGGGAAAGACTAACCTTGAAGTGACGTGTATGGCCGAAAAAGATCGCCGGAATTCAAACTCGCCTTGCCACGAAAGTAGTAGCGCCGCTCGAGAGCAAAAACACCGCTAGCAAAGGTAAAAGTGAAAGTGAAAGAATGAGAAAGAATGGAGGAGGTGAAAACTTATAGTAAAAGAAATGACTCTTGGGCTTTATAACGTAAAGTTGCGACTCTTAGGCCCCCCTCAAGACGTTAAAGGAGGCTAAACGACAAAGTAGAGAAGAGCGGCAACGGTTCTTAAGGGTAACGACGATTCAGACTCGGCTCCACCGCTTGGCAATTCCTCTAGCTCCGAGCCGCCGAGGCACTATGCTGAGCTATCGATGGACGGTTCGGATCACCCCACGTCACTCGGAATCCCAAGCCGAGCAACTGGCGATTCAAGCTGCGTATTGGAGAAAAACAACTTTCCCCCCAAAATTCGTGAAGGATCTCGATCAGACGGTTTGGGCCACGATCACAAAATGACAAGATAGCATTTTCTCGTGATCCACACCGTCTTCTACATCGAGATCCGTGCAAGATCTTCAAATGGACGGTTCAGATCGTGCCACGTCCCTCAGGACCCAAATCCGAGCGACTGGCGATCTGAGCTGCGTATTGGAGAAAAACAACTTTCTCAACTCAGATTGGGCCGCGATCACAAAACGACAAGATAGCATTTTTTCGTGATCCATGCTGCCTTTTTGCATCAAGATCTGCGCTAGATCCCATGATGGACGGCTCAGATCGTGCCACGTCCCACAGAATCCCGATCTGAGCGATAGGCGATCCGAGCTGCATATTGGAGAAAAACAACTTTCTCCCCAAAATTCGTGCAAGATCTCGATCAGACGGCTCAGATCACGCCACGCCCACAAAACAACAAGATAGAATTTTCTCGTGATCTGGACCTCTAACCTAGTGATCCGTGCCATGATGAATGGTCCAGATCGCCCCACGTTGCTCGGAATCCCGATCCGAGCGACTGGCGACCCGAGTGCTAACATGAAGGAAATAATATAGCTCGAAATCCCGATCCGAGCGACTAGCAGTCCGAGCTGCTCACATGAAGGAAATAATATCGCTCTGAATCCCGATCTGAGCGATTGGCGGTCCGAGCTGCTCACATGAAGGAAATAATATCGCTCAGAATCCCAATCCGAGCGACTGGTGGTCCGAGCTGCTCACATGAAGAAAATAATGCCGCTCGGAATCTTGATCCGAGCGATTGGCGATCCGAGCTGCACATTTGAAGAAAATGCCACTGGGCGACTCTTCAGATTGTCTCAATATTCGTGCCGAAAGATGATGAGCGGCTCAGATCATGCCACGCCCACAAAATGACAAGATAGCATTTTCTCGTGGTCTGAACCTCTAGCCTCGTGATTCGCATCATGATGAACGGTCCGGATCACCCCACATCGCTCGGAGTCCCAATCCGAGCAACTGGCAATTCGAGCTGCTCATGAGGAGAAAATAGCACCGAGCGACACCGGCCATCAGATCTTCTCAGAATTCGTGCCTCAACCTGATGAACGGCCCAGATCACCCCACGTCGCTCGGAATCCCAATCCGAGCAACTGGCGATCCAAGCTGCTCATGAGGAGAAAATAGCACCGAGCGACACCGGCCGTCAGATCTTTTCAAAATTCGTGCCTCGACCTAATGAACGGCCCAGATCACCCGAAATCGCTCGGAATCCCAATTCGAACAACTGGCGATCCGAGCTGCTTATGTGGTGAAAATAGCGCCGAGCGACACCAGCCGTCAGATCTTCTCAAAATTCGTGCCTCGACCTGATGAACGGCCCAGATCACCCCATGTCACTCGGAACCCAATCCGAGCAACTGGCGATCGGAGCTGGTCATGTGGAGAAAATAGCACCGAGCCATGTCACTCAGATTCCGAGCAACTGGCGATCCGAGCTGCTTACGCAGTGAAAATGGTGCCGAGCGACACAGGCCATTTGATCCCTCAGAAATTCGTACCACTGGCTAATGAAAGGCCCAGATCGTGCCACGTCATAAATCGGATTAAAAATTAATTTTCTATTTATTAAATTCGAATTATTTATTTAAAAATTGTAAAAAATGATTAAAAATTCAGAAAAATTAATTAAAAATTCCAAAAAATAATTATAAATTTGGGGAAATATTTTTGAGCCCCCGTGTAAATAATTATTGCTTGGAATAATTAGTTAAGGCCTCCGAACAATAGATCACCACTTCGCAGAATTAAATACATAGTTCGAAAAATAAATAAAAATTAAGAAAAATCAACAAAAGTCCAGGAGAGCTCAAGAACAACCTTGAACACGCGACAAACTCCAAAAATCACCATAATGCCTCGCATAAAGATTCGACACCCCTCATTTGGACTCCGATACAACTCCGCAAGCCATTAAAACAGTAAAACTACTCCTCAAAGACCGATCAAACTCAGTATTTGGGAGTGGGGGGCTCGTAATATGGCTAAAAATGGAGTTAAATCAGAACAGTACAAATTAGGCATGAATCTTAAAGCTCAGGGGTAAAATGGTATTTTCATCTACAAACGGGTCTGAAATGGGTACTGGGTCCTTTTCCAAAGGCCCAATAACCCACAGACGGATCCATCTCAACTAGGTGCGGGTTCCAACCCGCAAGAAATCCAGTCCAGCTGGATAGAATTAGGGTTTATGATTATACTTAATCAACGGCCCTGATTCCTTCTATCCATTCAGTGGGAAGTAGGGATCTGATCTTATTCCGAAACTGGTCCCTAAGGTGGCTATAAATACCCCCCATCCCCCACTGTTACCAAGTAATCGATCTTTTGCCAATTAAAGCGCATTCATAATCTTTCTGATTACTGACTTGAGAGTCGGAGGGTGAGTCGCCGGGATCAACCCCAGTGTTTCGCACTTTTTGCAGGTCAACGGCGGGAGATCACGGTCAAACTCCAGCAAAAAGGTTTCAGGTTTGACTATTCAACATTCCAAGAATCCACAAATCTATCTGTTTGCCCCCACACCAATTTTAGCGGCAACAACCAGTAATACCAGTGGTTGAGTATTTTTCTTGCAAGTACTCGATTGTCGGTGTGACAGCTGTTGGATCCTGTAGGCAAGACAAATAATACTAGAGGGGGGGAGGGGGGAGGGGGGGTGAATAGTGTTGTATAAAAATTAATTAAGAAATTAAACTTTTCGTTCTGTCCAGTCGACTTACAAAGAGAATACAGTCGATTGGGGCGTCAGATAAGAAGAGTATTTTATACAAGTCTAATCAGTCGACTTATAGCGGAAACTCAGTCAACTTACCAGATAAGTGTTCGAAGAGTATTTTATACAAGTCTGATCAGTCGACTTATAGAGGAGACCCAGTCGACTTGATAGACAAGTTTTCGAATAAAACACAAAAATATTGAAATGCAAGTGAAGAAAATACAACCACATAGAGAGTTAACCACAGAGTACATAACGATGTATCTTGGTTCGGTCCTCTCGACCTACATCCAGTCCCCAAGTAACCCACTTGAAATTTTCCACTATTCTTGAACAAAATACAAGAGTACCCTATGACGTTTGACAACAACCTTGCCAAACCCGTAGACCTCTCTCACCACTAGAGAGAACACACCCACTCTACAACCTATAGTGAAAACACGATTCTACAACCTAGAGCCCTACTCTCCAACCGAGAGGACCACTCTCACAACCCGAGAGTGAAAAACAACAACAAAAGAGTTACAATAACCTATAGCCTTGTTTGTGATTTGTGATTTTGTATAGAGGCTAATAGGTCAACTTCAGGACAGACGACTGAAATTGGGATTCAGTCGACTGGTCTGAACTACAGAATTACTCTTTTCATTGAAAGCAAAAATTTTTGGTTTTTCAAAAAACTCATATAATTTATTCTTAACACTAGAAATAGATCCAACCTTATTTTCACTAGTGTTCTTAGAAACATGATGTTTTTCAAGTGTCTTTTGAAAACCATATCCAAATCTCTTATTAGTTTGAACTTGATTTTGGAGCACTTCATTTAAATTCTCCTTTTCTTTATTAAATTTAGATACATTCTTAGATATCTCTTCATAATTTTTCATAAGAGATACAAGATCTATATCCAAATTAGAAAATCGAGAATTTAAAGACTCGACTTCTTTATCTAAGTCAAGATTCTCTTGAGAAAGTATTTGATTAACTTTCTCTAAGTTTTTAACTCTAATTTTTTCTTTCTTAAGTTCTTGAAAATTCTCATTGAAAGTATCTAATAAGTCATTTGAATCAAAGTTATCACTTACCTCGTTTTGTGTAGCCATGAAGCATACATTCGCAACTTTGTTTGTCTCTTCATTTTCTTCTTCCGATGAAGAGTCGCTATCGTCCCAAGTTGCTTGATACGCCTTTTTGTTCTTCATGTACTTGTTCTTTGTGTACTTATCCTTCTTGAAGTTGGAAGCCTTTCCTTTAGATTTCGTCTGTTCTAGTGGGCAATCCTTCTTCATATGACCTATTTTGTTACACGAAACAAGTGGGAAGTTCATTAGTATCTTTAAGTTTGGAATTAAATTTACCTTTCCTTAGAAACTTTTTAAACTTTCTCGTGAACATGGCTATTTCTTCTTCATCTTCTTCTTCATCTTCAGAGTCCGACATGGCCTTAAAAGCGAGTGTCTTTTTCTTTGATTGTTGAGGTTTTAGATCCTTCTTGCGTTCTTCAAGTTGTACTTCATATGCCATTAGATTTTCCACAAGATTCTCAAGAGAAAGTTGTATTAAATCGTTGGCCTCTTCTATGGCGGTGGGCTTCTTCTCCCATTCGGGGGTTAAGGCACAAAGAACTTTCCTCACCATTTCGGTTGATTGTACGTCTTTCCAAGAGCCACAAGAGAATTTGTAATATCCGTGAACAGTGTGATCATATCTGACACATTCTCGTTCTTCTTCATGCGGAACATCTCGAACCTGTGAACAAGAACAGATATCTTAAATTCTTTAACTTTATTAGTACCTTCATGAGTTACCTCGAGTGTGTGCCAAATTTGATACACCATTGTTGTACTGGACACACGATTGAACTCCTCCTTGGTAAGAGCACAAAATAGAGCGTTCATCGCCTTTGCATTGTTCATTGTTTCGCTCTTCATGTCATCGTTCCATTGTGCATAAGGAATTGTAGGAGTGGTGTACTCGGTCTCCGTCATTTTCCATATCTCATAGTTGATGGACTGAAGGTATATCTTCATTCTACACTTCCAATAGTTGTAATTGGTTCCATCGAATAGGGGTGGCCTTCATGGTATTGGTTCGCATTTGAAGTAGAAGCCATTGCACTCAAGCAGGCTCTGATACCAAGTGTTGGATCCTGTAGGCAAGGAAAATAACACTAGGGGAGGGGTGAATAGTGTTGTATAAAAATTAATTAAGAAATTGAACTTTTCATTCTGTCCAGTCGACTTACAAAGAGACTACAGTCAAATGGGGCGTCAGATAAGAAGAGTATATTATATAAGTCTGATCATTCGACTTATAGAGGAAACTCAGTCGACTTACCAGACAAGTGTTCGAAGAGTATTTTATAAAAGTTTGATCAGACGACTTATAGAGGAGACTCAGTCGACTTGCCAGACAAGTTTTCGAATAAAACACAGAAAAATTGAAATGCAAGTGAAGAAAATAAAACCACAGAGAGAGTCAACCACAGAGTACACAACGATGTATCCCGGTTCGGTCCTCCCGACCTACATCCAGTACCCAAGCAACCCACTTGAGATTTTCCACTATTCTTGAACAAAATACAAGAGTACCCTACAACATTTGACAACAACCTTGCCAAACCCATAGACCTCTCTCACCACTAGAGAGAGCACACCCACTCTACAACCTAGAGTGAAAACCCGACTCTACAACCTAGAGCCCTACTCTCAAACCGAGAGGACCACTCTTACAACCCGAGTGTGAAAAACAACAACAAAAGAGTTACAATAACCTATAGCCTTGTTTGTGATTTGTGATTTTGTATAGAGGCTAATAGGTTAACTTCTGAAATCAGTCTAAAATGAATTCGATGTTATACTAGACTGATTTTCAGAAAACCAAGACTTGGAGAATTTTTATGCTTTGAAACATTTGTTCTCTTTTTGAAAAAATAAAGACTTGAAAGCTTGTTGAAGATGAGTAACCTTTACCAAGTGATTTCTACACTTTATTTATAGAGTTAGAATCACTGGACATTGAGAAACAGTTGCACAAACTGTCAACCAACGAAAATTAAGATTTTGAATTAGAAAAACAAGTTTTAAAAATAAAAAACTATCGAAACGGCTTGAACAGTCGACTAGGTTGCCATAATAAGTCGACTGGTCAGAGCTTGTATGAGTTCAGACAGTTTCGTACTAAGACAGTCGACTGGTACTCAACATCTGATCTTATTCAAGCTTATTTCGACCTTTTAACTTTTGTAAAATACTCAAATATTAAAAGATATGTGTAAGTGTGTATGTGACAAGGCTATTACAACATTTCTAAGACTCAAAGAATAAAAATTACAATTGTTACAAGACACTTTAATACAAAACATTTTGAAGCACTAGTCTTGTCTTGAACTTGAGTCTTTGACTTGAGCTTGAGCCATTTTCTTGATGTCTTGAAGCTTGCTTGATCAAATGTGACTTGAACTATGTTCTTTGTGGATTGATCAATTCTCTTAAAAGCTTCATTGGATCAACTTTGCCTTTGTGTATTACACCGTGGTATTGTCTTTGATGCACCCTACAATATATAAGTGATAGCACAACTTTGCATTGTATTGTAGTCATCAAAACCATGAATCAACAAGCTGCCGATTCCCTCATGTATTTTTTCCAATGCCTATCTGGCTTCTTGGGGACTCAAGCAGCGATGATAGGGTCTCCCGTCTGCTTTGATGTACGAGCATTTGAAGAGCGTGCCATCAATGAGTGCGAACCTCTCTGAACGAGCCCGAACCTTTCTGGCTTCGGATGGGTCCTGTGGCAGCACACCTGCCTTTAGGAAGTTTAGGATTGGATCAATCCAAGTAGCTTCTTGTGCGAGTGGGTTGACGTAGTAGACCTCGAGAGGCTCGGTGGCTTCGATGCTGTGTTTGAGGAGAACTTCCACTAAGATAGTGTGGTCTAATCCTTCGACAGAGGAGGAGGCCAGCTTCGATAGGGCATCAGACCTGAGCATTATGTTCTCGAGGAATCCAAGTTACAATCGTTTTTGAGAAGTATGAGAGGATAAACCAAACTTGTGCCAGGTACTGAATCATTCTGGGGCCGCGTGCCTTGTATTCCCTGGAGATCTGGTTAATGACCAGCTGAAAATCACTAAAAATCCTTATGCGCTCCAGTTTTATGGGCCAGGAGAAGTCCTGTAATCATCGTCTTGTATTTCGCCTCGTTGTTAGATGCCACGAAGTTGAGGCAAAGAGAATATTGGAGAACAAAGGCGTCTGGTCCTTTGAGTATGATCCCAGGTCTGCTCCCTCCTTCAGAGGATGATCTGTCGACGTAGAGATCCCACTTGGGATCGTCTTCCTGAGCTTCAGGTGCATCGGGGATGGTGCACTCGATGATGAATTCAGCGACCGCTTGATCCTTGATAGAGGTTCGGGGCTTGTAGCAGATGTCGTGCTGACTCAACTCAATGGACCATTTGACTAGGAAACCAGATGTCTCAGGTTTGTGGAGCACTTGTTTGAGGGGTTGGTCAGTTAGGACCTGAATGGAATGGGCCTAGAAGTACAGGCAAAGCTTTCTCCCTTCCATCTTCTCTCTTTTAGAGTTTCGGAGCTCGGCATCGCAGAGGACTTTGCTGACATAATAAATTGGTTTCTACGACCCGTTCTCTTCCCGGACCAGAACAACACTGAGAGCATGTTTGGAAGCAGCTAGGTTGAGAGAGGGGACCTCATTCAGCTCGGGTTTGCTGAGAAGTGGGGGGTTGGCTAAGTATGTCTTCAACTGATCGAAGGCTTGTTGTTGGGGCTCCCCCCACTCGAAGTTGTTAACTCCCTTGAGAGCTTTGAAGAATGGCATTGACTTCTCTCCAGATCTGGATAAAAAAAGGCCGAATGCTGCTAACCGACCCGTAAGGTGCTGAACCTCCTTTACGTTTCTTGGAGGGGTCATGTCTAATATATCTTGGATTTTCTTGTGGTTGGCCTCTATTCCCCATTGTCTGACCATAAATTCGAGGAACTTCCCGGACTTTATGCCAAAAGCTCACTTTGAAGGATTTAGATGCATGTTGTGGAACCGAAGGACCCCAAATGCTTCCTCTAGATCTTTCACATGATCCCAACCTTGGATGCTTTTGAGAAGCATGTCATCTACATAAACCACCATGTTTCGACCTATTTGATTTTTGAAGACCCGGTTCACTAGTCTTTGATATGTTGCTTCGACATTCTTCAGGCAGTAGGGCATGATGTGCTAGCAATATAGCCCTTGGTCGGTTGTGAAAGCTGTCTTGGGGATATCTGGGGGGTACATCCTGATTTTGGTTGTAGCCTAAGAAGGAATCCATGAAATTGAGAAGTTCATGCCCATACATTGCTTCAATGAGGGCATCAATACTTGGGAGGGCAAACAAATCCTTCAGGAAAGCCTTGTTGAGGTCAGTGGAATCAATACAGACCCTCGACTTCACATTGGCCTTCATGACCATCACGACATTGGCCAGCCACTCGAGGTAGCTGACCTCCTGAATGAAGCTGGCGGAGTGGAGTTTTCGTACTTCCTCTTTAACTTCCTGTTGCAATCGGAAGCGAACTTGCGGTGCCTCTACTGTACTGGTTTCGCATTGGGACGAATGCTCAACTTGTGTGTGATAAGATCTTCGGAGATCCCAGGCATATCCAAGGGGACCCAAGCAAATAGGTCATGATTTCGGCGAACGCAGTCGATGACCTCGTGTCTTAGGTCTGGGGGGAGAAACTGACTCACTTGGAAGCATTTGGATGGATCCTCCTCGAAAAATGGCACCTCCTATAGTTCATCGACAGGTTCGGAACCGATCGTACTTCTTTCGAAAGGGAGGTCGACCGCGTCGAGGGGAAGGACTACGACTCCCATAGCAGCCATGTAACAAGTTCGAGCTGCTTCCTGGTTTCCCCAGACGATACCTACTCCGCGCTCAGTAGGGAATTTCATCTTCATGTGGTATGCTGAGGGTACTTCCTGGAGGGAAACGAGGCTGGGTTGGTCGAGTATGTCATTGTAAGCAGATTGGATGTTCACCACCATGAAGTACATGGTTTCCAAATGGGAAGTTGGGGCATGCCCGGTAGTCACGTCGAGGGTCACAACTTCCTCGATTTGAACGAGGGCTCCTGAGAACCCCTGGAGCGTGTACCCCACCTGCTTCAACCTTTCTATAGGGATTTTCAGAGCGTGGAAGGCCGCTAGGAACATAACATTAACCGAACTCCTATTGTCAACCAGTATACGATGGACCTCGTGATTCACTAAACCGAGGCTGATGACAAGAGTGTCACAATGGGTCAAGTCTTTCTAATTCGCAGTAGGTGTGTATGCTTCCCTAAGGAGAAAGCATTTGCTTCTTCAGACGTGGGTGCTCCCTCAAGATCTTTGTTAGAAAATGAAACTGATAATCCCCGACCTTTGAGGGGTGGTTGGTGGTGCACTGCACTGATTTCTCGGACGAAAGCCTTGTAGGAGGTGTTGGAGTCCCCACCCATTGGTCCACCGTGAACGCAGTGGAGAATAGCCTGACCGTCTTCCCCCTCTAGGCTGGGGCCCGTTACCGAACGCTTGTCTGCTCTTCGAGGAGGGGAGGCATGTATAGTATTTTGGGTAAACTCGGGCAAATAGCCTCTCTATATGAGTGCTTCAATCTCCTCTATGAGAGCCCGATAATTTTTGGTCTCGTGGCTGTGGTCTCGATGGAATCGATAGTAGAACCTCCGGTCCCTTCTCTTGTTGATGTTGTTGGATGGCGGGGGTTATTTGACCATCCCCTTTTCCTTGATCTCCATGAGAATGACCGAAACATTCTCCGTAAGTGGGGTGAATCTCTCAAACCGAGGGACTGAAGGTGGACGCCTCTGACCTGTGGGGTCCTTTTGCAACTTTTTTGGGGCCTCGAATTCATCGAATTTACCTTTTTTCCTTTGCTGGGTCTCCTTCCACTCACAGGGATGCATGGCTTCCTCTACTCGGATATATTTCTCGACCTTGCGGAGTAGGTCGAGAAAATTGAGGGGAAGTTTCTTGGCGAAGGAGGCCTTCAACTGTTCATGGAGGACATTATGTCAAAATACTGTCGAGGCGACTCCGGCATCGAGGGAAGAGATTAACCTGGCTTCGGCTGTGAATCTTCGGACAAAGATTTGAAGTGGTTCCCCATCCTTCTGCCTTAGGTCAAGGTGAGAAGTGCTCATTTTCTCCACCTTCCGACTGGTCATGAAGTGCGTAAGGAAATTCTCTTCGGGCAGATTGATAGAGAAAATTGAACTAGGGTCAAGCTGTGAATACCATTCCCGAGCCGGGTCATGCAGGGTTGTAGGAAAGGCACGACATAGGAGAAGATCTGAGGCACTGTGAATTATCTTTAGGGTCTTGAACCCCTATATGTGATTAGCTGGATTTGTCTCTCCATTGTATGTCTTGAACCTGTAGATGTTCGAAGTTTCTCGGGATGGGGGCTTCGAAGATTCTGGCTAAAAAGGGGGATCAGGACGGTTGGTGAACCCGATCGAGTTGTGCCCCATTCTTTCCTATCCGAGCAAGACGGTCCTCCATCTCTTGGAGCCATCTCCGAACATTGTCCTGCCAGTTTTGGATCTGGTCGAACCATGGGATTCTTCTTCTCTAGAGTCTTCGACTTGTTCTTCGCCTAGGTATCGTCCATCTCGAACTCCTCCACGGAGTGCTCGCAAGACTTCGGCCTGGAACTCTTAGAACTCGGCACGGGTGATGTGACTGTCTTTGTCGTAGTCATTTTTGTGTCAATGGCTATCTTGGTGGCCTCGAGACCGCTGGACGGTGTGACTCGGAGCAGGATTCAAGGGATCAGCCTCACCCCTCGATCAACTGAGTTGGTTTTGGAGGTCCCCTTGGATGATTGAGGATGACGTCCCAGAGGTCGCCCACCACAAGTTGATCGACCGGTCCTCTTGTGGAACGGGATGCGCTCAGAGCCGATCCCTGGGGGTTCTCAACCTGCTGCCTTCACGACCCTTGGGTTTTGGAGGGGCTTCAGATCGGTGGGGGAGGAGGGACTAAAGGTCCCACAGCGGTGGACTTCTTAGTTCAGAGAGCCATGGGAGCGAGCGGCTTTGAATTGAGATTTGGGTTGGAAGTAAGATTGATCTGCGATTTCCACAAATGGTGCCAATATGTTGTGCTCTTTTTCTTAGACGTGTGGGAGCAACAGATAATGTGAGTTCTTAGTTTTTGAGGAAACCACGATGATCTTATCCTCGCTCTGGGCCCAAGTGGATACTAGATAAGTTGGACGATCTATGGCCGCGCCACAGACTTGCAAAAATGAAGCCTGAAACACCGGGAGTATTCCTAGCGACAGACACTCTGATACTTAAGTCAGAAAACAAGTATTTTTTGGTAAGGATTCTGTGCGGAAGGAGTTGTTACCTGCAGCTGTTCAGTAGCCACTATAGTTATAGGTCTGGGGATAAATCCCTTAAATCCCGGATCTGGTATTGATTAGCCCCGTAATTTTAGGGGAGTTGTGGTTGCGGCGTAACCGATTGAGCACCCTGTGCGAACAACAGGTGATTCACTGGGGCACGCGAATGGGCTTGCGGAAAGCCCCTGGATCTGTTTGGCCTGGGCCCAATTAATTGCTTTGTGATTTGCGGCAGAATCATTGGTGGAGATCACTTACAATTTTCCCCATATCACAAGCAATTTAATTGTAAAATGTTTGGAAGATTTTACAATGCATTCACCCTACTTAAGGATTTTTGTTAAATAAGAGGAATTATTATCAGTAAATGGTAACATTTTGATGTTCTGAATTGTTGATAGTGTTTGGTTAATACATGTTGCAGCGAATATACCTTAAATACGAGACATAAGAATAACATATCAAAAGAAGCGAATGTTAGTGCGTGAAGGTGGCAACTTTTAGTGGCTCTAGTTTAAGAAAATTTTTGAATCACTTGAAACAACTTTACCTTATTGCCTTAGCACTTGGACTAAATTATTTACTTTTCCGAACTTTTGCTATAAGGGTAAATGGCGAAAAATACCCCTAATCTATAATAGAAAAGCCTTTAACACCCCGATCTATGAGTCAAAGTGATAAACCCTCCCAAATATAAAATGGAGTCAAAACCAGTACGAAAACCCTAAAAACCTATGTAAAATGTCCAAATTGTCATTATTTTTCACTGTTTCTCTTTATCCTAAAAAAAGGAATAAATCCATTAAAAAAAACCAAAAATTTTCACGCAAATCAAAATCCCTGAAACCATCATCGAAATCCAAATCCAAATCAAAATCAAACCAATATCAACATTGAATTTTTCAAAGCAAAATCACTTCCCTCTCTCTCCCAAATCAAATCCAACTCCAAAATCCAAAAGGAGCAGCAGCATCGAAACCCCCATCATCATCATCACCAACACCTGACCCCGCTGTTGACCTCTACCCGACCCTGCCGTCTCCGCCTCCAACCCCGCCGCAACCTCCTTCAGCTCCTGCCACCCTCTTTCAGACCAGAAAAAAAACAAAGAAAACCCAACATTCTAAACCCCAAAAGAAATATGAACTAAAATCAAGAAGAACATAAACATTGAATTTTAGATTTGGATTTTGAGTTTTAGATTTGGATATGGATTTGGATTTTGATTTTGATTAATTTTGAATTTAGATTTGTATACCAATTTGATTTTGATTTTGATTTGAGAACATAAGCATTAAAACAAAGGTCAATTTTTTTTTTGGTTTTGAATTTTTTTTAGATTCTGATTTTTTTGTTTTTTTTAGTTCTGAATTTTTTTTGTTTTTTTAAATGGTTTGTTAATATAAGGGCAATTTGATCATTTCACACCCCCTTTTAGGTTTTCCGTACTGGATTTGATCACAATTTTTGGTTCAGGGGGTTTATCGGATTGACTCATAGATCATCGGGTTAAAGGCTTTGCCTAATAGATCGTGGGTAGGGTTAAAGACTTTTGCCTCATAGATCATGGGTGTTCTTCGCCATTTACCCTTGCTGTAATTTTAACTTGGAAAGTTAAGGCTGACATGATATTTTCAAGAAAATATGTGGATGGTTGCAAATCAATTCAGTAATGTTGAGAATGCTTATTTAGATGAAAACATGAACTTCATAGCATAAAAAGAAAAGCTGGTTGGTCTTGTTTAAAATTGTCCTTAGATAAATTTTTAGTGCAATGTTTTTCAGCTTGTCAACTCTCTCTTTGTGATACTAGAGATAATTGTTAGCATATAAATGAAAAACCTCAACCCTTAGGGCCTGTTTCTACTTTTTTACGGCATGGCAGCAATCATAAGAAGAGTTTGGATTTTGAAGAGAAAACTTACAATCTGGATCGTCGATGATATTTAAAGTCCTATGGCTGAAGACTTTCGGCAAAGCTGCACAATGTCTAAACATCGAGGTTGTCCCCCCCCCGACACTCAAGTCAGTAACTTAGAAAGAAGAATAGAGTTTTAGTAGAAAAGTGTTATTAACTTTGACTGATTGAGGGGTAGGGGAGTATTTATAGGCTTAGGGGTCAGTTGTAAAATATTGGCATAAAAAAACATCTTCTAGAGAATCCCCTGGTGAAGAGAATAAGTTAGTTGCTCTTCCTATTAAAGAGATAGAGTTAGTTGCTCTTCTCTTGTTGTAAAGATTGAGTTGGTTCCTCTAGGGGTATTTGATTGATAACCCTAATAGGCTGTAATCCCCTCTTACTTAGGCAGTAAGTAAACCAAAATTGTGGATGTGGCTATGCTGGTGATCTTGGAAATGTCCCATGGTTTTCTAGTTGGCTTACTGTTGTTGCAAGATTATCGTACTACCCTTGGAAGCTTTGAGAAGTGTGCCAAAATTGTACAACTCTGATTTGCTCTAATTTTTACCTATATCATAAGCGCCCCCGCCCCTGAAGTTTGAATATAGCAGGTTTCAAGGAGTAGTTGGCTTGTTTCGGATGATCTTGAGAGCTTGCCTGTCTTTTGGGAAAGACTGGAAATGCTGGGAGCCTTGTTCGGAGCTTCTAGGAGCAGTAACTATTTTCTGGATCTTTTATTTATTTTTTCGAGCTCGTAAATATTTTACAGAGTTGTAAATTAATTTTTTTCTCATAATTAGGTTTTGGAATTTGTACTTAAGTTTCCAATTTTATAATTATTTTTCAGAATTTTTAATTATCTTTCTCTAATTTATAGTTATTTTTTTGGAATTTTTAATTAAAATTTTGAAATTTATAATTATTTTCTAGAAATTTTAATCTAGTCAAGAGCGCACCATTTGGAGCAAATTATGTGGTCGGTTCGTGCTTTGCAAAGTTGAAGGCGATCTTGCGGTTGAAATTCACCCAAAATCCCCAACCTCCCTGGATGAAAATTTCGGTGCCAAGGAGCAGGATGCGTGCAGAGCAGGTGTGTGCAAATAGTGAGTAGATCCGATGGCAGAGAAGGCAGAACTCTATTGAGGAGATCTGACGGTAGAGATTAGTCGCAAACACAGACCACCTCAGACGACCTGAATGCCACCGAGGAGCACTGTGCATGAATTTTGTGGTTGATTGAACATTCAGGAATGTACCAAATCATCTTGATTACATGGCCAAGAGTGGGGCTCATGTGGGGCTTGTTGTCTTACCACGTCAGCTTGGCTCTGCCACATCAGCATGCCATGTCAGCATGCATTTTACTAGGTCAACTTGCCACGTTTGCTGCCACATCAGCGAACGTGGTTTGGTAAGTGGTTAAGCACTTTACACCTGAAAAATGGAGGGGGCTGTGATTGCGCCATGCCACCTCGATCAGGATGCTGAGATTTCTCTACAATAGCAGAAACGATTATTGGGGGGAAATGGCTACGCGGTTATATGTTTAAAGGTTTTGCGCATAAAATCACGATTTTTCTTTCTCTATATATTCACTGACCCCCAACTCATTTTTCACACATCTCTTCGAAAACTTTTACTTCCAAATTGTTCCTCTGCCTATAGAGCCTGACTCTGGTCATTTCCTTTGTCGAAATCCCTCGCAATAATTAGCTAATATTTAGATTATTTTAAACACGCTATGTCTAGGGTGAAATCGGGTAGCTCTACTTCTTCTAGCCGTGACGAGTAGAAGTTCTCACGACTTCTGGATCTTGCAAATGGAAGAAAGTGGTTGGCTTTTCAGTAATCATAGAGGATAGTAATCAAATGAGAGGGAGAGACTGTGTCTTTTCGAGAGGGCTCATCTTCCTTACACCCCTACTCCTAGTACGGTAGTATCCAGATGATTTAGAAGATTTGGTTCAGTACGGAATCGGGTACGACGACCCAGAGAACTATCTTATTCACGAAGATGATCACGTTAAGACTGTTCATGTGAAAGAGGATCTCATGAAGATCAGGGTTGGTTTCGTGATCCCTCTCAAGTACGAGTTGCTCCTTATAGGCCCCGGAGTTAGGACGTTGGGTGAATTTTGCACGTTTTCTTTTATGCCTTCTATGCTGGGTTGCTCCTGCCTATGAACCCCTTCATGAAGGTGGTGCTCAACTGGTATAAGCTCAGTCCTGTTCAATACATGCCCATGGTGACATCTTACGAATTTCATCCTATATTGCCAAAATATTGGCACCGAGCCTAACTTGAGGATATCGATGAAGCACTTCAGGCTCCATAGGTAATGAATAGTAGATAACTGGTATTATATCACTCTCCACCCAGGAAAAGAAGTGATTAGCAATCCCAACTTTGTTAAGTAGTAGAAGTGCAAATATTTCACCATTCGAAATTCCAAGTCATAGGGATTTCCCACAAAATAAGTAGATGGCGTGTCGAAGAGGGTGATGGCCGAATCGGAGGTAACTAAAGAGGATGAGAAAGTGAGTGATGCTCTCCTCAAGTGCGGGGAGATGAAGTGGAGAGACTTGACAGTGGAGGTCATCTTCTCAGGAGGGTTGAGCTCGATGGACCCTAGTATAACTTTAGTTTATGCTTTCTTATTTTGATTTTAGCATTCAGCTTTCTTATTTGTTCTTTCTTTCCAATAGTAGAAGTTATAGACTTCAGCGCTCTCCACATGGCTCTGGTCAATTTGCACAACAAGGCACTTGATGATTAGAAGAGGAAGAAGATGATGAGCCAACCTAGGGCTCCAAAGGTCACTAGGAGTTCTTCCACCTCCACTCCATCGGAGGTGTAACAACCATCACTAAGGGCGTCGACGAGTCCCGCTGAGGGGAGTTCATGCTTGGGCGTGAACCTTGCCCTCTAAAAAGCCTTGCTAACCCTCGTGGCTGACATAGTTTTCACCGCGAAGAAGATGTACCCATCGGACTGGGGCATGAAGTAATGTGACATACTCCTGGGTGACTCAATGAAATACATCGAGTAGCATGTTGTTGGAGTATCTCTATGGAATAGGTAGACATCGAAATTGTTGTTTGGAGTTAACGAGTTTCACGAGCAACTCTAGGGAAGAGATGGACTCCCTGTACTCCGAACTTGCTATTTGTAGTTAGCGAGTTTCAGGGACAACTCTAGGGAATAGATGGAATTGAACTTGCTTTTTAGAGTTAGTGAGTTTCGGGAGCAACTTTAGGGAAGAGTTGAACTCCAAACATACTGTTTGGAACTTGGGAAGTGGTACAAGGTTTTACATAATTAAAATGCTAAATTTTATTGGAAAATAAACCTAGGTGGATGCCCTGATGGCTAGCACTTATTACATGCATTAACCATTGTGTGATTAGTCTTATTACAAATTGAAAACCTACTAATAGTGGAAGGTGTTAGGCGCCCTCGTAGAACTTCATCAGATGCTCGGTGTTCTAAGTTCTTGATATACCCTTTTTCCCCAGGTTCTCAAGTCGACAAGTTCTCGGACGAATGATTGGATACCTTGTAGGGTCCCTCCTAGTTGGGAGCAAGCTCTCTCTTTTTGCACGTGTGAGAGATTTTGAGCTTCCGTAGGACAATGTCCCTTTCTTTGAGGTTAGTTGGATGGCCTTCTTGTTGTATAACTTCTCCACTCTTTGCAGATAGATGTGTCTTCCCAGGGTAGACTTCTCATGAACTTCTTCAATGAGATCAAGGTTTTTCGAGAAGTCATTTGAGTTATGTTCTTCATTGAAGGAGAAGGGGAGAGGGGAAGGTATCCCAACCCCTATGGGAATCACTGCTTCAGAACCGAAAGTGAGGTTGAAGGGGGACTCTCCTGTTTGGGTCATTTTTGTGGTCCCGTAGGAGCATGCTACACTTGGGAGCTCTTTGTTCCATAACCCCTTGGGAGCTTCTTCCAGCCTCTTTTTGAGGCCATTAAGGATCCGTCGATTGGCATTCTCGACTTGGTCATTGGTCTGGGGGTGAGAGATGGAAGAGAAACGTTATCCAATCCCCAGATCGGCACAGAATTTGTGGAATTCCTCGGAGGAAAATTGGGTTCCGTTGTTGGTGATGAGACTTCGGGGGATCCCTAACCTGCAGACGATATTCTTCCAAAATAATTTAAATCTTCTATTTGTTGATGGAGGCTAATGGTTCTGCTTCGATTCACTTTGTGAAGTAGTCAATTGCTACCACTAGGAAGTTTCTATGTCCGGTTGTGGGGGCAAACTACCCGAGTAAGTTCATACCCAACATGGCGAAGGGGATCAGACTTCACATAGAGCGAAGGTCGGCCTGGGGCACGTGCTTGATTGGGAAGAACCTCTGGTAGGAGGCATATCGGCAGACATATTCTTGGG
The DNA here is from genome assembly GCA_017893485.1 of Hemerocallis citrina. NCBI lineage: Eukaryota > Viridiplantae > Streptophyta > Magnoliopsida > Asparagales > Asphodelaceae > Hemerocallis > Hemerocallis citrina. Next base: position 53,213,524 of record CM030359.1, on the reverse strand, counting down.
CGTCGTCGAGGAGCAAGGGCTAATAATACCCATGATTGAGAATTTTTCGAGCAAGGCACCTTGCTCCCATTTGGCCACTGCCGATTCCTTCATATACATCTCTCGGAACATATTTGGCCTTCTTGGGAGTGAGGCATTTCATGTACGTTCTTCCATCTATCAGAATATATTAGCGCTTGTACAAGACTCCCTCAACAAGTGTGAATCTTTTAGTTTTTACCTAGATCTTTCTTGCTTCCTTAGGATCCATCGGAAGGATTCGTTTGTCGAGGAAGTCGACAAGGGGCTTCATCCAATTATCTCTGAGCATTTTAGGAATGATGACTATGAGCTCTAAAGCTCCCTGTTGAATGCTTGGCTTGAGTATGACCTCAATAAGAACTGTGTGGTCGAGCCCTTCGAAGGAAGAGAAGGCTTACTTGGAAAGGGCATATGCTTGCCCATTTTCTTTGTGGGGGATCTGGGTGACTTCGGACTTTTGGAATGTGGCTAAGAGTTTCTTGTCCCAAGACAAGTACCTTACTATGCGGTCATTCCTACACTCATAGTCTCCTTGGATTTGGTTCACCACTAGCTGGGAGTTACTAAATACCCTGAATTCCCCGTCTTTTCGAGCCCCCACTTTTTGAGCTGAAAGGAGCTCGACGTTCATTGCCTCATATTCGGTCTCGTTGTTGGAGGCTCGAAAGTTGAGGCAAAGTGAGTAATGGAGAATGAACTTCTCTGGACTGAGTAAGATGACACGCCCCGCTTCCTTCGATTCAGGAAGAGCCATCGACGTAGACCGTCCCGGAGATGGTAAATTCGAAGATGGTAAATTCAGGAAGAGCCATCGACGTAGACCGTCCTCTTTCGGGGAATCGAAGATGGTAAATTCAACTAAGGCTTGGGCCTTGATTGCCATCCTTGGTCGGTAGTTGATGTTGTGTTGGCTCAGCTCAATGGACCACTTCACGAGTCGGCCAAAGTTCTCTGGCTTGCGAAGCAATTACTTGAGGGGTTGGTCGGTGAGAACTGATATGGAGTGTGCTTGGAAGGAAGGGCGAAGCTTTCGGGTGGTGGTGACCAGGGTATAGACCATTTTCTCCATCTTATAGTAAAGAAGCTCGGCATCTTGAAGCACTTTGCTCTCATAGTAGATCAGCTTTTGGACCTGGTCTTCTTATCTAACAAAGATGACACTAATGGTATGATCTGAAGTGGCTAGATAGAGGTAGAGAACCTCTCCCAGATTGGACTTGCTTAAGAGTGGAGGATTGGTGAGATATATCTTGAGCTATTCAAAGATTTCTTTTTTTACTTTCCCCCATTTAAAGCCCTTTGATCCCCAGTGTTGAAGAAAGGGATACACTTCTCCCTAGATTTGGAGAGGAAGTGACTGATGCCAGCAAGGAACCCTCTGAGTTTCTGGACATCTTTGATGTATGGATGGGTGAGACATGTCAAGTATAACTCGGATCTTCTCCAGGTTGGCTTCAATTCCTTTCTGGCTAACCATGAGCCCTAATAATTTTCCTGAGGAGATCCCGAAGGTGGACTTAGAGATGGGTTCATATTTTGCTTTCATAAGACGTCAGGGGCGTACCTGAGTTTCAGGGGGCCTAAGCAAGTTCTAAAATGAGGCATTTTGAAAGTTGACGAAATAAAAATGACAATTAGTTAAATGCAAACAAACTTGGAGCCTTGGAGGAAAAACTAATTAAATGAAAACAAATTTATATATATGCTTTAAAAAAAATTAAATTGATAACGTATGCATTTTACATGAAATGCCTCTTTGCAAAAGAAACTAGGACAAACTCTAACAACAAAATTGAAATATGTCATCTCAACAATTTTCAAAAGTCTTGCTACATTTAAATCTTTAATATCGCATACACAATTCAGTTCTCCAAAGCAAGCTCCTTGTTTGCATTTAAAATTGGCCTACAAAATATAATACACAACAAAATATCACTTAAACATGACTCTTCTCACATTTTAAGAAGAAAAATCAATGGTTATGCTTTGATAGTTGAGCGTTCCTATTAGATCATGTTCAATTGATAATTCATTCAACCTTTCTTGTGACATGGTTGACCAAAGATAAGTTTTGATCAACTTCAACTTTGAAAAGCTTTTTCCGCAGATGCAACTGTAACTGGTATAGATAACAAAATTCTATAAGCCATCCACACATTAGGAAAACCAACACTGCCATTTCTTTCTTTCATAAAACTTAACACTTCAACTAGCCTCTTTATTTCATTTGGCAAGACATCCTTTAAGATTTTCAACTCTAAAAACAAGTCTTTTCCATCAACATCTGAGACATCGCCTTGTTTCAAAAAGTTTTCAAGATTCAGACAATCATTCTTCAAACTACCATCACTTGCTCAATTTAACTTCTTCAAATCAAACAGAAATCCAAATATCTTTTCATATGTTTTAAATTGTTCAAATCTATTCCTTAGATAAGAAAGAGCCTGATCCAAAATAAATATGAAGTAATTAACTCTAAATGATTCTTCAGCTGATTGTATCACATCTTCACTATGAGTTTCATCAAATTGTCTTTTTCTTTTAACAAACCGTTTTTCATAAAATATTGCCTCAATGCCCATTTCATTTGCGATTTCTTTAGCTTCAACCATTGCTTCATCAAAACCAGTTTCTCTATATTTTTCAAATAATGAAATGAGCTCTTTTAATTCTTGTATTGCGACATCAGTTTATCTTCACTTTGAAGAAATTCCTTACAGAGTTGATTACAAATAATAAATTATGCCAAATAATGAAGCCAAATATAAATTCAAAATCTCCATTTCATTTTTGGCTAATGATGCAAGTTCATTAATTACTTAAGGATCATTATTAGAAATGGCTACATCTATTAAAGCATCTTTTATTTGTAAAGGTTGATATACTGTAGCTTTGACACTTTCAGTACGACTTTCCCAACGTGTTTGTGACAATGATTTATGTGTTAGGCTTTTCACATTATCTTTCAAAATTTTCCAACGCTTTGCAGAAGCCAAAAATAAACAATATGTGTTGTATAATTCCAAAAAAGAGGTAGCTTTAGCACAAGAGTTTGTCATATCACAAAGAGCAAGATTAAGACTATGACAACCACATGAAGTGTAAAAGGTTCAATAATTAATTTCAAGTAATCTTTTTTGTACACCTTTATGTTTTCCTTTAATATTAGATCCATTGTCATATCATTGTCCACTATTATCATCACATTTAAGTTGATGAGTCTCTAATTCACTTTTAAGCTACTTAAAAAGTTCAAGAACCAATGTACCATGCACTTTCAATAACCCTAAGGAAAACTCTTCTACTTTGATTGAATTTTAAGAAACATCCACATATCTTACAACTTGTGACATTTGTTCTTCGTGGCTTATATCTGGAGTACAATCAAGTATAATTGAAAAATACTTCGCTTCCTTTATTTTCTTCAAAATTGTACTTCTAATCACAATCGCCAACATTTGAATCAATTAAATTTGAATACTAGGACCAAGATAATGATAATGGATTTCACTTCTATCAATGTGTCTAAGGTGTTCTTGCATTACTAGATCAAATTCACCGATCATTTCAATAAAACTTAAGAAACTCCAATTATATGTTTGATAAAGTTTTTCAATGTGTCCAAGAAATCTCATATTGTTTTTACCAATAGTATTCACAAGGGCAATTATCCTCACTAATACTTACCTCCAATGTTCCCTCTCTTTGTTAATCTCTTCTTGCACGCTTTTATCAACTGTTTGATTCTTTTTCAATCTAACTTCCAATTCAAGCCATTTACTTAGACAAGTAAAGTTATCACTACTAGTTTCAAGTTCCTTAAGTTTTTAACCAAGATTTCTCCAATCATTATATCCTTCGGAAACTAAATGAGAGATTTTTGATTAATGCGTAAACAGATTACAACAAAAGCAAAAAATTTTGTCTAAGGATTTTGAATGCACCACCCAAATTCTATCTTGTTTCTTACCGTTTTGTAACCATCTAATATAGTATGGGCAAGAGAAATGTCTATTGAAATCATTTAGAGGAAAGTTGATACCATTAGCTCTAATTGGACATTTTATTAGTAATAAGTCTCTAAAATCTTGATTAACAATTCCCTAATTTCCAGGATTATAATTTGGAGGTTCATATTCTTTGTGTACATAATCATTATGATTAATTTTATTTACCAATTTATTAACTTGATTAGCTTCTTCAGTTACCAAATTTTCAAGTCCATCCTAATTCTTATGCTCCTCATTCATTACATGTTCAATTTTCTCATCAATTGATTCATTTATATGTACCTCATCAACCAAAGCTTGAGATTCAACACTTTGACTAGCCAAATTAGTTTTTTAAGTATTTTTAAAAAAAAATTATCCATTGCACCCTTTTGAGATTGGGTCAATTATTCAATTCTTTGTTTTTTCTCTTTTTTCATGTTCGGGATTATACTTTCTAGGAGGCATACTTCAAATATTAAATAAGCAACAAAAAAATTAAATAACAAAGTTAAGGAACAATAGCACCTTATTATTGAAATTTCGAAAGTTTATTTTTTCTTCAAATCTTCAACAATTTTCTCCAATTTCAGTCTCAAACCATTAATTGAATACTTCTTTTTCTCCAAATGAATTATGAAATTATGAAATAAAAATACAAAATTAATAATTAAATAATTTAAGGCAATAAAAATTATACTTTTCTAATCACTTAGACAGTTAGACACTTACTATTTCACTAACAAAGTTATAGTATTTGAGAACATTAAAAAAAGACTTTGCCACTTTGTCAACTAGTGACTAGTCACACACACTTCAAATACTAAATAAGTTTATTTTGAAATTTAGTGAGTGACTGAGTCTGACACAATTGAGTGAATTGTCCACTAGCTATACTTTTCTAGAGTCAATACAAGACTTTATGTTTTCCATTAATCAAACCGTTCTTCATCCCATGCCCATAAAAAGAACCCAAAAAAGAAGAACCTAAAAAAAAAATAACCCAAAAACTAAAAACTGAAAAAGAAGAGAGAGAGCCACCCTAAAATTGATAACCAAAAAAAAAAACCCAAAAGCTCGGGTGGAGAAGTGAGAGAGAGAGAGGAGGAGAGGGATACCTGGCTGAGTTAACGGTGTTCACCGGATTTAGGATGAGTTCGACGTTCGCCGGAGTCCGCAAGCACCGCTGCCTCTCCTATCCAAAAGGGCAGAATCAAAATCCTAGATCTAACTTCTATGAGGTATCGGCTTTTGAAAATGAGAGTTAGAATGTGAATCGTTCACTTTACGAGATCAAAGAGGTATCGGTTTTTTAATTTTATTTTAACATTGTAAGAGTTAAAAAATATAGGGCCCTATAAATTTTGGGGCCCAAAACTGTTGGTTGTGCTGCTTTGGCCCAGATCCGCCCCCGTAAGACATTGAAACTTTCTTGGAGGTCAACAACATGGTGTTTCTTTTTTAGGTTTTTCACTAGCATATTGTCAACATGGTCTTCCTTCTTGAGCCTTTTCACTAGCATATCCTCCATATAGACTTTCATGTTTCAGCCGATCTGTCTTTTGAAGACTTTGTTTACTAGTCGCTTGTAGGTAGCTCTAGCTTTCTTCAGCCCAAAGGGCATACCCGATAGCAGTAGAGGCCTTAGTCGGTGATGAAGGATGTCTTTCGGATATCGGGAAGGAACATTCAAATCCGATTGTATCTAGAAAAGGCATCCATGAAACTGAGGAGCTCGTGCTCGGATGTGGCATCGATCAAGGCATTAATGCTAGGGATAGGAAATGGGTTCTTTGGGCCAGCTTTGTCCAGGTCGGTGATGTCGATACAAATCCTTCACTTGACATTAGCTTATTTACCATGACTACGTTGGCTAACCACTCGAGATAGCTAACTTCTTGAATGAAGCGGGCAGCTAGGAGTTTGTTGACCTCTTCCTTGACTGCTTGTTTCCCATTGGGGGTAAACTTAAATGTTTTTGCTAGACCGGTTTGACATCAAGAATGACGCTAAGATGGTGCATGATCAATTCTTTTGATATGCCAGGCATGTCGGCAACGGTCCAAGTGAATAATTCCAGGTTCTCTGTAATGCATCTGACATTTTGTTCCTTGACTTGGAGGGAGAGAACTTTGCTTACCCGAAAATACTTGGTTTGCTCTTCTTTGGAGAAGGGGTTCTCTTCTAGTTCATCCACGGGCTCAGAGTTAACCTGACTCCTCTCTTGAGGGAGTTCCATGGCATCGAGAGGGAGGACTGAACACCCTATTGTGGTCGTGTAACTTGTCCGAGCCTCTTCTTGGCTTCCCTTAACTTCTCTTATCTCATTGATGTGGAGAACTTTATGTTCATTTGAACGGCCAATGCTATGGCATGAAGTGTTGCTGCCAGGACGACCGAGGATGTCGTTGTAGGCAGATTTCACATTGACGACCAAGGACTTCATGGCCTCGGTTCAGGTAGCGATGTTCCTTCAATCTGGACCAGAGCTTCGAAGAACATGGGTGTACCCGCTGGATTTGAGACGGTCCCTGGAGAGTTTGAGTTCCTCCAAAGCTTCTAAGAAGAGGATGTTCACCGAGCTGGCATTGTCTACCAAGGGTGCACTTCGTGGTTTTTTATTTCGAGTGCTTCGCAATGGGGTGTTTGAACACCTTCAAAAATATTTGTCTGAGAAAGTTAATGGAACTCCCAAGCTTTTGGTGGTAAGTTATATACTGAGTTCATTTCTCAGACGAACTCCTTTCGAGAGGAGTTACACTCCCCATCCACAGGTCCTCCGTGGATGGAGTAGAAAATGGCCATATGCTCCGAGTCTTGGGACTAGAGAACTCTATAAGCTCCTCGTGCTGGTAGAGTCTCCACCTTGTCCTTCTGAATGTACATGGAGAGGTGTCATCGAAATTGGGGATTCAATTTCGTCTTTAAGTTCTCAATAGTCATTCGTGTAGTGACCATGGTCCCTATGAAAATGGCATCATTGGCCTTTATCCCTTCTTTTGTCTGTCATGTTCATCCTAGGAGGAGGGCGGAATAGATCGTATCCTCCGATCTCTGTAAGAACTATCGATATACTGGCACTGAAAGGAGTGAACTTATCAAAGCGAGGGACTGGAGAAGACCGGAACCATCATTCTTGGAATTCTTGGGTACCTCTCCGTTTCTACTCTTTTATTTGTTCCTGAATGAGAGCTTCATGCACGCTTTTCATCTAAGCGCCTGTTACCGCTGATTCTGGTGTGGGGGTAAACAGATGAGATTTGTGAGTTCGTGGAAAAACCTGAATAGCAGATCCAAGCCTGCTGATTCCTGTCGCTCACCTGCAAGGAAGTGCGAAACACCGGGGTTGATTCCGGCGATGCACCCTCTGACGCTCTTGTCAGTAACCAGTGATGATTAAGAAAGAGCTTAAGTTGGAAAAAGAGTGATTACCTGGTCACAGTGGTAGGTAGGAGGTATTTATAGTCGCCATGGGAGTCTGATTAGAGACCTGATTTCTTGTGAAACCGTTAGGAGTAAAATCCTCATAATTAGTTTAGGAAACTGATCCCTGATTCCCGGTGAGAGGATAACTGCAAATCAGGCCCGTTGATTTAGTCAAATCAGTGACCCTGATCTCCTCTTGCTGGTCTGGGTTTGTCTTGGGTCGGGACCCGTACCTAGCTGGAGTGGATCCGTTTCGCGAGTTATTGGATCTGTGAAGGGGAGATCCAGTGCCCGCTTAGGGTCCATCTATATGCGAAATTACCGTTTTACCCCTGAGCTTCAAGATTCGTTCCCAATTTGGACGGTTCCGATTTAACCCCATTTTTAGCCATATCACGAGCCCCCCACTCCTAAAGACTGAGTGTGATCAGCCTTTGAGGAGTAGTTTAACTGTTTCAGTGGCTAGTGGAGTTGTATCGGAGTCCGAATGGAGGGTTTTGAATCTCGAAGGGGGTAGTGAGGTGATTTTTGAAACTGTAAGCTGTCCCGAAGCCTTGTTGAATATTCGACAGTTTTTATCTATTTTTTCGGATTATTTATTTAATTTTGCGATGTGTTAACCAGTCGTTCAGGGGCCTTAACAGTACATTCTAGGCAATAATTGTTCGTTCAGGGGCTCAAAAATATTCTCCTAAATTTATAATTATTTTCTAGAATTTTTAGTTAATTTTCCCGAATTTTAGCAATTTTTTCGCAATTTTTAAGTAAATAAAACGATTAAATAAATAAAAACTAATTTTTAATACCTATTTATGACGTGGCTTGATCTGGGCCCTTGATCTCGCGCGAGCGCGAATATCTGAAAGATCTGGCGGTTGTAGTCGCTCGGCAGCCATTTTCTCACTTTTGGAGCTCGGATGGGCACTTGCTCGGTTGGCCGACCGGGGGTATAAGGGTTCGGCTGTCCGAGCGACGTGGCGCAATCTGAGCCGTTGGATGGTGGTGCGAATCTTGAGATGGGCTCCGTTCCCAAGAAAGCGCTATCTTGTCGTCTAGCGCACGTGGCACGATCTGGACCGTCCATCATCAGGAGCGCAAATTTCTGGAAGATCCAACGGTCGTGGTCGCTCGGCGGCTTTTTTCTCTGTTTTGGAGCTTGGATGGGCACTTGCTCGGTTGGCCGACCGGAGGTGTAAGGGTTCGGCTGTCCGAGCATCGTGGCGCAATCTGAGCCGTTGGATGGTGGCGCGAATCTTGAGACGGGCTCCGTTCCCAAGAAAATGCTATCTTGTCGTCTAGCGCACGTGGCACGATCTGGACCGTCCATCATCAGAAGCGCAGATTTCTGGAAGATCCAACGGTCGTGGCCGCTCGGTGGCTTTTTTCTCTGTTTTGGGGCTCGGATGGGCACTTGCTCGGTTGTCCGACTGGAGGTCTAAGGGTTCGGCTGTCCGAGCGGCGTGGCGCAATCTGAGCCGTTGGATGATGGCATGAATCTCGAGACGGGACCAGTTCCCAAGAAAACGCTATCTTGTCGTTTAGCGACGGTGGCCAGATCTGGGCCGTCTGATCGAGATCTTACACGAACGTTGAGGAGAAAGTGAATTTTCTCCGTTTTGGGGCTCGGATGGGTACTTGCTCGGTTAGCCGACCGGAGGTCTAAGGGTTCGGCTGTTCGAGCGACGTGGCGCGATCTGAGCCGTTGGATGATGGCACAAATCTCGAGACGGGACCAGTTCCCAAGAAAACGCTATCTTGTAGTTTAGCGATGCTGGCAAGATCTAGGCCGTCTGATCGAGATTTTACGCGGATGTTGAGGAGAAAGTGAATTTTCTCTGTTTTGGGGCTCGGATGGGCACTTGCTCGGTGAGCCGACCGCAGGTCTAAGGGTTCGGCAGTCCGAGCGTGGTGGCGCGATCTGGCCCGTTGGATGACGGAACGAATCTCGAGACGGTTCAGTTCCCAAGAGCATTAACGGCACCCCAGGATTTGCGCGGCGTTCCACCTTCCCGGAGTCATTAAGAGTGGTGTCCTCTAATTAATGCGTGGCATTTCAGCTCCCTAGGCGTGACCGCTGGGCTCCCGTCGCTTGGCCTCCCGAGGGTCATAATGGCTGGTCCTTTGGGGGGAGGTTATAAATACCCCACTCCCCCTGTAGTTTCAGTCACAGCAATGTTGATTTTTAGCCATCGGAGGTGTCTGCCTTGGGCAAATGCCTATTTTTGAAAAATTTTAACCCTGAGAGCGTCGGAGGGGTGGTCACTCTTCCGCCGTGATCTTCTCCTGATTCTGACGGCCCCAGTGCGGATGTCAGGGTCAGGGGGGATCAGGGCAGAAGTGTTGACGACCGGAGTCTGGACCCGGGGGACAAGGTTCTTCGGAAGGATGGGTGGTCATTCTTTCACCATGATCTTCTCCTGATTCTGACAGCCCCAATGTGGGTGCCAGGGTCAGGGGAGATTAGGGCAAAAGAGGTGACGACCGAAGTCCGGACCCGGGGGACAAGTTGCTTCGGAAGGATGGGTGGTCATTCTTCTGCCATGGTCTTCTCCTGATTCTGACGGTCCCGATGTGGGTGTCAGGGTCAGGGGAGATCAGGGCAGAAGAGGTGACGACCGAAGTTCGGACCCGGGGGACAAGTTGCTTCGGAAGGATGGGTCTCTTCCGATCTCTGTCTTCCTTCTGGGCTGACGGCTTCTGATGGTTGTCAGCCCGAAGGAGTTAGAGATGAGAGGTGTGCCGATCTGCTTTTTGACCGGGCCCCACGCGATGGTGGTTTTTCTCCAACCCTTGAACGATTCGTGGTTTCGGCTTCCGAGGTCGTAAGCCTCGAGTTTCTCACGGGTGAGAGGGGAATCGACCGAGTCCTGGGGCCCGGGGGGCTCGCCGAGGGCGGTGCCTTAAAACTTTTAATCCAAATTTTCTCTCGCTTCCTGGGACAGATGCGGGGTGTCCGGGTCCGAAGTGCTTCATCCAGGCGATGCGGTGTGATCTGACCCGTTGGATGGTGGCACGAATCTCGAGACGGGCCCAGTTCCCAAGAAAACGTTATCTTGTCGTTTAGCGACGCTGGCAAGATCTGGGCCATCTGATCGAGATCTTACACGAATGTTGAGGAGAAAGTGAATTTTCTCCGTTTTGGGGCTCGGATGGGCACTTGCTCGGTAAGCCGACCGGGCCCTTCGATGTTGGGGTCGGATCGCACGTCGCTCGGATTTTGATCCCTTGTGTGCCGAGCTACTTGACTTGTATTGAAACGTTTTGTCTTTTCGCCAACAGTTGCCACTCGGTCACAAAGTCGTTTTGGGCTTTCGTAACGTTTCGATAGCAGGCCAAGAGTCGCGCCCTTACGTTAGTAAGCCCAAGAGACTTTTTCTTTTACTATAAATCTTCACTCCCTCACCCCAAACCTCATTATTCACTTTTACTTTCTCTTTCAAGTTTTTACTTTTCACCATCGAAGTTTTTAGCTCCTGGGTGGTGCTGCTAGCTGTCGCGGCAAGGCGTTTCTTTGCTCCGGCGAACTTTTCCGACCGTAATAGTCACTTCAAGGTCAGTCTTTCTCCTTTCTCTTTAGACAAAAATGGTTAAGATTACTTCTTCGGATGAGACCCCCACCTCGGACCAGGTCGTTAGCCGAGCTGGTAAAGGAAAGGAGGTGGTAGAGCCGACCGAGCAGACCGTTGTTCGGCTGAGCAAGAGTGGTGAGGTCGCCGAGCCACCCCAGGAGGTTGTGGCGAAGTCCCAGAAGGGTAAAGGAGTGGTCACGATCATTGAGCAGCCGAAGACAGCAGGGGAGTTCGGTCGGCAGCCTATCGTTCTGTCGAGCGTGAGGGGTGTTCGGAGCTACTCTGAAGAGATGCTGGAGAAGGTGAACCAGGGCACTGCCAAGTCGGTAGAGGAGAACGAGCCGAGAGAGTTGTCCGAGGTGGACCAGATCATTTCGTCTCTTACGGAGGCTGATCTGCATCGGATCCGGACCGGATTCCAGATCCCTGCCGAGTACGGGCTACTTCTCCCTGGACCGGGATTCCGAGCCTGCACGTCATCTTCGGCTGACGCGTGCATTTTTCCCCTCAACTCCTTGGCCGCCGGGCTTCGTTTTCCGCTTCATCCATTCATAGTCGAGGTTCTTAATTGGTACGGTTTGTGCCCTGCCCAGCTGATGCTGAACACTTGGAGGCACGTCTTGGCGTTTGTTGTTCAATGTCAAGAGATCGGTGCCGAGCCAAGCATGTTTCTCCTTCGGAGCCTCTACCACCCTTGCCAGCCGAACAGGAACGAGCAGAGGTTCTACCTTTTGCCGCGGACAGGCGTGAAGTTGATCGAGAACCCGGACTCGATCAAGCATTGGAAGGAGAAGTATTTCATTGTCCGAGCTCCCGCACCCTGGGCAATTCCGATAGCTTGGTCGAGGGAAGGCCTGCCCAAGCGAGCTAAGAAGGAGCCGGTGCTGAGTGACGAGGAGACGGAAGTCCTCAAGAAACTCCTCGGTCTGCCGATGCTAAGTTGGAAAGATATCACCGAGGAGGCTTTGTTCCGAGGGGGTCTCAGTCCGATCGACCCCAGTACGCTTCTGGTATTTTTACTTTTTGCTTGAAGTTCATGAAAATTTTTCTAAGTTTTTTCATTCGGTTTGTGCAGAGTCTTCTAAGATGGACAACAGGGCGTTGATGGCGAAGGCCAAGGTGGCTAGGGAGTAGGAGACGAGAAAGAAGAGACCCTCGACAGGGCCTCAGGGCGGCTGAGCGCCGAAGATACCTTCGGTCCCGAAGACCACCGACCTGTAGGGGGTCGTCATTCCGGATGCCGATCCCGAGCAGGAGAAGGTCGCTGCCTCCGATCCTCCTGTCTCAGATGCACCGATTCCAGTGGCGAAGGCAGATGCTCCCGGCTCGTCGAGCGGAGCGTTTAATGTGAGCAAGGTGTTATCCCTCCAAGTTCCGCCCCTCAGTGCCGAAGTAGAGAAAATTCTGACCGAGGGGCACAAATAGGTCTTCGTCCCCGACTGGCAAGTGATGAAGGTCGACGGTTTTTTGGGGCGACGGCAACATTTGTATGCAGGCGGTGAAACACCTGCCGACCCCAAAGGACTGAGCGGCCCTTAAGTCCAGGGAGGTCGGGGACGCCACAATGCAGATTGCTCGGAACACGATGTCGGTAAGTGGACCGAACACTTTCTTCTTGAAGCATTTTTTCCGAAATTTTTTAAGTCTCTAGGTCCGAACCTTAATGGTTTGTTCTCTTTTCAGACCCTATGCTACTTCAACTTCTTGCTCGAAGAGTTCGCGAGCAAGGAACAAGAGCTGACGGTGCAGTACGACCGGGAGAGGTCGGAGCGCGCAAAAGCAGTGAAGCTGCTCGATGCTGAGCTACTCCTCTCGGCAGAATGCGGAGCTGAGGTGGCGGGGTTGGAGGCGCAGCTGGCCGATGCCGTTCAGCGGTCGAAGGACGAGGCAGCCAAGCTCGAGGCCTCGGAGAAGGAGAATGCCGAGCTGAAGGAGGAGCTGGCCAAGGTTCGGTGGCGGAGAAAGCTCGGAAGAAGACCGAGAAGATCATGGCCAAGCACCGGTCGAAGGTGGCGAAGCCAAAGAAGGCTGTCTAGGACGAGGTCGAGCAACACATGTTTAAGAACATGGAGGACGCGTATGGCCGAGCCTTGCTTCATATCACCGCTCGGAACTCGGGGTTCGACACCTCTTCCTACCACTTCTATGACCCCGTGGAGGGGGAGGAGGAGCTTCCCCCGGCAATGCTCAGCCCCGAGGGACAGGCCGACGGTGTCGAAGGCACGGCCGAGACGGAGGCCGAGGGTGAGGGGGAGGACAACTCCGAGGAGGAGAGCGAGGGCGAGGACGAGGACGAGGTTGAGGGCGAGGACAAGGCCGAGGGGTCGACATACCCGAGCGACAAAAAGGTCGACCCCTGACTTGGTTGCGTCTTTGGTCTCTTCTTTTTTTTTTTGTAAGGCCTGACCGCGGACTGGCCACCGCTTTTGTAATGCTTTTTGAGTTTTGAATGAAAACGCTTTTTGTTTGGCCAAAAATTCTCCAAGTGTTAGTCTTCGGATTTGGTGTTTGATTAGTCGTTTAATTTCTCCAAGTGTTGGGCGTCGGATTTATCTCTGCTTTTCAGGTGAAGTTTGGTCCGATCACGGAGGTTTCGTACCTTCGTAAGGAGCTGACCAAAACGAAGCGAGAGCTTTCCCTTAGCCAAGAGAGGCGGTTTTATATGTTCTTGAAGCTGAAGGAGATAAAGGTAGCTGCGAGGGGGTATTGTCGCGAGTTGAAGCAACTGCAGAAGCAACCCCAAGCTGCTTGTCCCGAAGGTGAGACTGAGCGGCTTCGTAGGGAGCTTTCCGTCATCAAGCAAAAGAATAACGAGCTCTTGGCCGAGATCCGTCACTTGGAGTTAACGGAGAAAGAACACTCGGCGGAAGAAGAGAAGCTAGCTTCCGAGTTGGAGAAGGTGTCATCCGAGCGCCAAAAGTTGTTGGCCGAGGTCGACAAGCTTAGGAGGATTACGATAGACAGGGGGGTCGAGGTCACCCATTATCGACGACTCGCGACCGATAGCACCAATGTCTCGGGCTCGTCAAGACCCCCTCGTTTGAAGATGTCGGCGAAGGATGATGCCCTGAGAGATAGGATTATCGAGTTGGAGGAAGAGGTCGCATCGCTCAAGCCTCTGCCTGAGAGGGCCAACATTCGTAGTACGTCGTGTACTCGCGAAGAAAGCGAGAGAGGAATTACCTTCTACGAACTTGCGACTCGTTTGCCTGCGGCGAGGTGGAGTCCTGCTGACGCTCAGAGTAGTGTAGCTGTCTCGTCTAGCGGTGCCTCGGTCGGCGCTACAGTTGGAGTTAGCGGCGAAGGGGGGTCTCGCTTTGCTGGTTTGGAATCGAGCTCGGAGGTTAGGCGTCGCCGCCCCCGCGTTTCCTTGAACCGAAGCGTACCCCTTCCGAAGAGGCACTAAACAAAGCTGTCTTATGTTCCTTTAAGCTATTGTAAAACTCTGTTGTAGCGTCGGTCTTGTTGTATGTAGAGTCACTATATTTGAATAAAAGTCTGAAAGTTTGTTTTGAAAATTCTTGAAGTGTTGAACTTCGGCAATGTTTGAAATTTTGTTGTTCGTCTCTTCTTCTTTTCAGCTCGTATTGGTAGCTCAAGACGCCGACCCCAATCGCTCGGATGACCATGCTCGAACCGAGGCTGGCGCGGGGGTGACGAGGTTGCGTTCGGCGAGGTGCCGAGAGCGGCTCTATGAAGTCGAGCTGGGATTGCGCCGAGCCGAAAGCGAGCGGGGCCACCTTCAGCTCATCCTAGGTCAGCGAGACGTTGAGATCCGGCGTATGGAGAGCAGGATCGCCGAGATGACCCCTACAGGAGAGGACGAAGATTCGTCGACCGCCTTTAGCAACGCCCTTTGGATCCAGTGCGTTCGGCACAATTTGTCGAAAATAATAGCCGAAAGGGACGATCTGCTCTCTGAGATCCGCCACTTGCAGACTGTAGAGGCGGAGCTTCGGACGGAGGAAGGGGAACTGTCGGCCGAGGTTGCCAAACTGACGACCGAACGGGACGTTGATGATTTTTCTTTTAAAAACCAAGTGTAGTGGGTCGGCATTGTAAGTTTTGTTCTTTAAGGCCTTGTAACCTCGTTGTATGGAAGAGTCGCTTTGTACTGTGTCCCAATTATTAATAACATTTCTTTCTCGAACTAGCACGTCCTTTGTAGCTCTGCGTAGTTGTTTCGTTTGTGACTGTGTTCATCGCGCCGAGGTCTCCGAGTCGGCCCCTCTCTCGTTCGTGGTTCGGTGCCGTAGCGCGATCTGAGCTGTTAGATTTTGGCACGAATCTCGAGACGGCTCAGTTTCCAAGAAAACACTATCTTATCGTTTAGCGACGCTGGCAGGATCTGGGCCGTCTGATCGAGATCTGACACGAATGTTGAGGGAAGAGTGACTTTTCTCCGTTTTTGGGCTCGGATGGGCACTTGCTCGGTTAGCCGACCGGAGGTCTAGGAGCTCGGCTGTTCGAGCGACGTGGCGCGTTCCGAGCCGGCCTCTTGCTCGTTCGTGGTTCGACGACAAGAGCATTCGGCTAGTGGTGCCGAGCAGTGCTTCGGTCTTCCCCTTCTTGCGAAGTTGAGAGCTGAGTCGAGCCCTACCCAATGGTGGGCTCGCCGATCATCGTGATTCTCAGCGGGCTTACGGAGTGGAATCGAACCAAGTGTTGGACTCCGGAACCATCGTTAGAGTTCAACGATTGTGGGAGCAATTCCGAGCGGCGAACTACTTCTGGCTCGCTTAAGAGCGAGCTTGCAAGGTAGAGTCGAGTCGGGTATTGGACTCCGAACCATTGATTGAATTAAAGAATAAAGGCGGAGAGACACAAGCAACTTTATAAATACGAAAAAGCATTTTTTATTGATAATTGATGGCGAGCCGTTTTTACATATGACAACTTAAGAGAGGAATTACAAGTTAGAGGAGAGGAATGGTTCGACACCCTGTGATACTCAGAGAGGCGCCGGGGCGCTTTCTTGGTATTTTAAAAGGTAGTCGGCATTCCAGGTCCTCGGAATCTCCCTGTCCTCGAGGTCTTCTAGACGATAAGCTCCGGGCCGAACTACCCTTGTGATCTTGTAAGGTCCTTCCCAATTCGGGGCTAGTTTGCTCTTCTTACTGGGGAAGGAGATAACTAGTTTTCTGAGGACTAAGTCCCCCTCCTTGAGATCGGTGGGTCGGACTCTCTTGTTGTACGCCAATTCGATCCTCCTCCGGTAGTTCTGTTGGCGGATCGACGCCCTTTCTCTCAGTTTGTCCACCAGGTCTAGGTTCGCCCGGAGGTCTCTGGCGTTCTGTTCCTCGTTGTAGGCTGCGAGGCAAGGAGAAGGTATTCCGACTTCGAGAGGTATCACTGCCTCGGACCCATAGGTGAGGTTGAACGGAGACTCTCCTGTGGGGGTCCGTTTGTTGGTGCGGTAGTTCCACAGCACGTTGGGGAGTTGGTCGACCCATAAGCCTTTGGAACATTTGTCCAATCTCTTCTTGATACCAGAGAGGATCTGTCGGTTAGCGTTCTCCGCCTGGCCTTCGACTATGGGTGAGAGACGGAGGAGAAGCGCTGTTGGATGGCAAAGTCTTCACATAGAGCTCGGAACGCGGCCCCTGTAAACTGAGTTCCGTTGTCTATTACAAGGACACGGGGGACGCCGAATCTACAGATGACGCTCTTCCAGAAGAATTGAAGCACCTTGTTCTCGGTGATAGTGGCAAGGGGCTCGGCCTCTATCCACTTCGAGAAATAGTCGATGGCCACGACCAAAAATTTGAACTGGCCCGGAGCTGGAGGGAATGGCCCTAGTAAATCCATCTCCCACATTGCGAAGGGGATAGGACTTGATAGGAAGGCGAGGTTGGCTTGGGGGAGGCGACGAATGTTGGAATGTCTCTGACAAGAGCCACATTGCCGAACATGTCGCTCGGCGTCTTGGAGGAGAGTTAGCCAGAAGTATCCGTAATTCAGAGCTTTCCGAGCCAAAGACCTAGACCCTGAATGTGCTCCACCGATGCCTTCGTGGAGCTCCTGTAGGGCGTAGTCGGCCTGTTCCGGGAAAAGGCACCTCAGGTACGGTCGGCCGTCAATCTGCGAGAAGGAGCGCTTGTACAAGATCCCCTCGATCAGGACGTACCGCTCGGCCCTGGTTCTTACTCGGCGTGCTTCCTTGGGGTCC
Source organism: Hemerocallis citrina (assembly GCA_017893485.1). NCBI lineage: Eukaryota > Viridiplantae > Streptophyta > Magnoliopsida > Asparagales > Asphodelaceae > Hemerocallis > Hemerocallis citrina. The sequence goes on along the minus strand of CM030359.1, from coordinate 53,196,350 downwards.
TCGGGGAGGAGTCCGTCCCTTAAGAATTCCACTAACGGCTTTATCCAATTATCTTGCAGTAGGACCGGTAATGACTCCACTGAGTCGAGGGTCTCGTCTTCTATGCTCGGTTTCAAGAGGATCTCGATCAAGACGGTCTGCTCGAGACCTTGGAGGGCAGAGGGCATACTGGAGTACGAAGTCATCTGGACCCGTCAGGATGATACCGGCGCCGCTTCCCTCGTTGCAAGAGGAACCATCCACAAAAACTGTCCAAATAGGGGGTCCGTTCGGGACATGGCTGACCTCGGGAATGGTGGTCTCGACGATGAAGTCCGCGAGGGCTTGAGCTTTGATCGCAGTCCGAGGTTGGTAGGAGATGTCGTGTTGGCTCAGCTCGATGGACCATTTCATAAGCCGGCCTGAGGTTTCCGGCTTGTGGAGGACCTGCTTCAGCGGTTGGTCGGTGAGGACCACAACCGAGTGGGACTGAAAGTATGGGCGGAGCTTCCTTGCCGCCATAACCAGGGCGTAGGCCATTTTTTCTACCTTCGGGTAGCGGAGCTCGGCGTCCCGAAGTACCTTGCTCACATAGTAAATGGGCCTCTGAGCCCGGTCTTCTTCCCTTACCAAAACGGCACTTAGGGTCTGCTCGGAAGCAGCTAAGTAGATGAAGAGGGTTTCCCCTGGAACGGGCTTGCTGAGCAGGGGAGGATTGACCAAGTAGGCTTTCAGCTGTTTGAACGACTCCTGTTGCAGTTCGCCCCACTCGAAACCCTTGGCCCCCCTGAGAGCCTTGAGGAAGGGGAGGCACTTTTCCCCAGACTTCGAAAGGAATCGCTCAATAGCGGCGAGGCGACCCGTAAGCCTCTGCACTTCCTTGACGTTCCGGGGCGGGGCCATGTCCATTATGGCCTTAATTTTTTCAAGATTTGCTTCGATCCCTCGCTGGCTGACCATGAAGCCGAGGAACTTTCCTGAGGAGACCCCGAACGCACACTTGTTCGGATTATGCCTCATGTTGTGCCTTCTCAGTACGCCGAATGCCTCCTGTAGGTCGGCCACGTGGTCGGTACCTCGGACGCTCTTCACGAGCATGTCGTCAACGTATACTTCCATGTTGCGGCCTATCTGGCTTTGGAAGACTTTGTTGATGAGGCGCTGGTAGGTGGCTCCAGTGTTCTTCAATCCGAACGGCATAACTCTATAACAGTAGAGGCCCTGGTCGGTAATGAAGGAAGTCTTCGGAATGTCCGGGGGGAACATTCAGATCTGGTTATAGCCGGAGAAGGCGTCCATGAAGCTGAGGAGCTCATGGCCCGAGGTGGCATCGATGAGGGTGTCGACATTCGGGAGAGGGAACGGATCCTTCGGACACGCCTTATTCAAGTCTGTGAAGTCGATGCATATCCTCCAAAAACCATTTGACTTCTTAACCATGATGACGTTGGAGAGCCACTCGGGGTAGTTCACCTCCTGTATGAACCGAGCTTTTAAGAGCTTGTCCACCTCCTCCTTGATGGCTTGTTATCGCTCGGGAGCGAATTTACGCCTCTTCTGCTGAACCGGTTTGCACCCCGGTTCGACGCTGAGGCGGTGCACTAGAAGCTCCTCGGAAATCCCGGGCATATCCGCGGCGGACTAAGCAAATAGGTCGCGGTTCTCCCGGACGCACTGCACCAAGTCGGAACATAGGGCAGTCGGCAGGGACTTGCTGATGAGGAACTTTCGACTCGGGTCCTCGTCCGAGAAGAGCACTTCTTCCAATTCGTCCGCCGGCTCGGACGTGGGTCGGACGTTCGGCTCGGGGATCTCTAAAGTCTCGAGTGAGAGCACCGGACCCCCAGTGGAAGTCATATAGCACTTCCGAGCCGTCTCTTGGTTGCCCCTGACTTCTCCCACTCCCGCCCGGGTGGGGAACTTCATCTTGAGGTGGTACGCCGAAGGAACGGCTTCCAGGGCAGCTAGGCCAGGTCGGCCCATGATGACATTGTATGCAGCCGGGACATCGACAACCATAAAGTCCATGGGCTCTGTCCGGGTGGTAGGGGTCTTCCCAGCAGTTACGTCCAGGGTGATAACCCCTTCGACAGTTACTGGTACCCCCGTGAACCCGTGGAGCGTGTAGCCGGTCGGTTTGAGGCGATCCCGGGATAGTTGCAGCCCTCGGAAGGCCGAAAGGAAGAGGCTTTTCACGGAGCTCCCATTGTCTACCAGAATCCTCTGCACTTTGAAGTTCTCCATGTGGAGGTCGATAACAAGTGCGTCGCAGTGGGGAGTTCGGACCCCCTCGAGGTCTTCATCAGAGAAAGTTACTGGGACGCCGAGGCCTTTAGGGGTAGGGGCACTGTGAACTGAGTTGACCTCTCGGACGAAGGCCTTCCGAGAGGAGTTGGAAGAGCCCCCCATTGGGCCCCCGTGGATAAGGTGCAGAACACATACCTCCTCAAACTTGGGGGTTTCATCTCGTCGCTCGGAGCGCTTGTTAGCCCCCCGTGGTGGAGGAGTGGTGCGATCTCCCCGATCATTTGCCTTCACAAACTTAGCCAACTGCCCCCTCTGGATGAGGGCCTCTATTTTGTTCTTCAGCGCCCGGCAATCGTTGGTGTCGTGGCCATGATCCCGGTGGTAACGACACCACTTCTCCTTGTTCCTCCTCTTGGCCGGGGTGTTCATCCTCGGAGCGGGAGGTATGACTCCCTCCTTCTCGACTTCCATAAGGATGGTGGAGACGTTGGTAGTGAGCGGAGTAAATTTCTCGAACCTGGGAAGAGGACGGCGCTGACCGCTATTATCCTTCTGTAGCTTCTTGGCCCCTTCATCTTCCGCTATCTTTCTCTTCGACTCGGAAGCGGGTCCTCCGAAGCCCGGGAAGCACCCGGCTTCCTCAGCCGAAAGTTGTTCGGGCTGCGGAGCAGGATGTACGGGGACTTCCTCTTGTTGATCGGTGGGGTTGGGTCCACGGTTGGACCCCCTAGACCTGACCTTTCTGGGAGGCATGGTTGGAGAAGAGCTAGTTGACGGGAAGAGGAGAGGATGCTATTCGTATGGTTTCCCACAGACGGCGCCAATCTGTTACCGCTGATTCTGGTGTGGGGGTAAACAGATGAGATTAGTGAGTTCGTGGAAAAACCTGAATAGCGGATCCAAGCCTGCTGATTCCCGCTGCTCACCTGCAAGGAAGTGCGAAACACCGGGGTTGATTCCGGCGACGCACCCTCCGACGCTCTTGTCAGTAACCAGTGATGATTAAGAAAGAGCTTAAGTTGGAAAAGGAGTGATTACCTGGTCACAGTGGTAGGTAGGAGGTATTTATAGTCGCCATGGGAGTCTGATTAGGGACCTGATTTCCTGTGAAACCGTTAGGAGTAAAATCCTCATAATTAGTTTAGGAAACTGATCCCTGATTTCCGGTGAGAGGATAACTGCAAATCAGGCCCGTTGATTTAGTCAAATCAGTGACCCTGATCTCCTCTTGCTGGTCTGGGTTTGTCTTGGGTCGGGACCCGTACCCAGCTGGAGTGGATCCATTTCGCGGGTTATTAGATCTATGAAGCGGAGATCCAGTGCCCGCTTAGGGTCCATCTATATGCGAAATTACCGTTTTACCCCTGAGCTTCAAGATTCGTTCCCAATCTGGACGGTTCCGATTTAACCCCATTTTTAGCCATATCAGCGCCTCCGGAGGTCCGTCCTTTGCTGTCGGAAGTTGATTATGTTGCGGAGGTCTGACTGTGCAGGGGCACTGGGGAAAGGGAGGCCGTATAGACCGTACTCCAGTTCTTGATTAGAAGGTGGTTAAGAAGGCAGAGTTAGGAGGCTACCGACGTAGCCCTACTATGGGCAAAGAGGTTGTGACGTCGGGTGAGAAGGTGTCCCCCGCAAAGGAGGAGGATCGACTACATTTAGTGGTCGTTGTCTACCCCTTCCATTTGGGGCTATGGCTGAAAGTGGTTTTCATCGGCGAGATCTAATTGGAAAGGTAGATCTGTGAGTTTCCTATAGATGGTGTCAATCTGTTGCTGCTTTTTTCGGTGTAGGAGAAATCAGATGATGAGTTTGAGTTTTGAGGGAAGAAATTACAATCTGGACCGTCGATCAGATCTAAAGTGGGACGGCTGAAGACATCCGACGAACCTGTAAAAGGTTTAAACACCAGGGTTGGCCTCGCTGAAAGACCCTCCAACTTTCAAGTTAGTTACTTAGATATAAGAATAAAATTTTAGTGGATAAGTTGATTACCTCTGACAGATTGAGGGGGGGGGGGAGTATTTATAGGCCTGGGGGTCAGTTGTAAAAGATTGGCAAGAAAAATACATCTTCTAGAAGAGATTCCTCTGTTGAAGAGATAACGTTAGTTGCTCTTCTTCTTAAAGAAATAAAGTTTTTTGCACTTCTCTTCTTGGAGAGATGGAATTGGTTGCTCTATGGGAGATTTGATTGACAACTCTAATAGGCTTAAAATCTTCTCTTGCTTAGACTGTAATTAAGTCAAAATTATGGATCTAGTTGTGCTGGCGGACCTAGAAACGACCCATGGTTGTCTAACATGCCTGCTGTTGGTGTAAGATTATCGTACTACCCTTGGATGTTTTGAGATGCATGCCAAAATCGTATAGCTCTGATTTGCTCTGATTGTACCCATATTGGGGCCATACCATAACTTTGGTGTTTTTGTTCAGCGGTAGGGTTGTTCAAATGGTATCGGAGCATCACAGGTTTGAATTTCATCGGCTACGCAATATGAACTACGCATTAAATATAAAAATGCCACCGCTATGTGTAGTCCAGGCCTTGGCGCACAAAGATGGCCGTCACCCTGCAGAGTGTGTTAGAATAAAATACTAAACCCTTAACCCTTATCATGAATTTGGAGTTTTGGCCTAGCGGTAGGGTTTTTTCACAATAACATTGTGTTCTTAGGCCAGACATGAGTAGGATGAGACTAAGCTGGATGGATAGAGAAGATGTTGGCAAGCTATCTCTAGAAATGGTGCAATGCCAGTTTCTTTGGGAGCACAAGATGTGTGTGCACGCATTGTTTTAACATGTTCTTATTTATCATATATTCGAAGATTTTGCTCGATTTGCTGATCTAAAGTTAAGAATTTTTCTGATATCTAGAATTTTTTTCTCAGGCTTGGTTTTTTAGCTCAGCTTGAAACTAATGTGTTATTGAAGGGATTGTTCAATAACATCTAAATTAGTTGTAATCTATCATTTTAGATTAAACATTGTTTTGGTGGTTAACCCTGGTTGCGTTGGTGTAAACCAAACATTGACTTGATGTAAAACTTAACTCATGCTGAAATCTAATGAAACTGCTAAAAGAACAAGCCGTAGTTAAGTCAACTTGTTATTCTATAACTTGTATGGTATTTATAGAACTCAGAAGATGACTATGGATGTTTTCAAATTACTCCTAACCATAATTTGTTTTATATGTTTTATTTTTCTATTGTTTGATCAGGTGCCTAAAGAGGCTCCAGCAGAAAAGGTTGCAAGGCCTGGCAATAAAGCAGCAGGGAAGAAAAAAAACCAGAGGTGAAGACAACAAAACAAGTCGCCGCTGAAGTTCTTGCAGATCCTGTTGCTGAGAAGCTTTGCCGACAAAGGTAAAACTAGTCCTCTTTCTCCTTTATCAAGCTTCTGAGTTCTGGTTTTGCATTGCATAATCTATGGTGAATTATACACGAGGATCACCTTTTAAAAATTTATATTGATTTGCATGTCCTCTTGCTGTGTTTGCTGATTTCGTTTTTGGTTGAGTATGTTGAATTCGAAATTGAGAGGAAATATAAGAAAATAGTTTTTGTTTTTCTGTTCGTTTGAGATTATTGAAATTTAGAACAGAGGACAGGTAGAGAAGAGAAAAAGGTAGAAATACATCCATTAGGTTCCTTAATAAAGTGAAACCTAATAGATGAGAGAATTTTAGCTAATCTTACGACAGAGCATGATTAACTTTCCTACTTTGACATAAGAAACTGAGAGCAAGGAGTTAATTCCGGACACTCGCGTAATTTAAAGTGTATGTTCTTTCTTATTCATTCCTTAATTGTATACAATGCCTAACATATACACAAGATACATAAGCATGAGATCTATAACTAATACAACTACAACAATGTATCTAGTACTACTTCTGAAGTAAGAGCATATATATCATACATGCCCAACTTGTCATTGATAAACTGCATTATGGCTCTGACAAGGGGCTTCGTGAGAGCATTAACTACCTGGTGATCAGTGTCAATATATCAAGTCTCTATCTGCGGAGGCTTATACGGAGTGCAACTAATTTTGTTGCGAACCACATGACAATTAACTTCCATTGAATGTATGACTTCAGATCTTGAATACCATTATGACCATCTCCTGTAATTATAATGTCATCCCTATATACAACTAAAAGGATCCTCTGCCCTTGATGATGTTGATCGAATACAAAGTGATCACTATCACTCATCCTCAAGCAAAAACCAGGGGCTGCTCCACATAAACTTCCTCCTCAAGAACGTCATTGAGAAAGACATTCTTGATATCAAGTTGGTGGAGCAACCAATGATATCAAGCAGCCAAGGTAAAAATGATCCGAACAGAAGGTATTTTGGACATAGGAGAGAATGTCTTATCATAATCATGACATTGGTCTATGAATAATCTTTAACAGCCAATCGATCTTTTAGGCGATCCAGAGAACCATCTGGTTTGACTTTAACAGTGTACATCCACTTTCAGCCAACACAACGTTTACCAAATGGATGGGGAACTAGATCCCATGTATAAATTTTCTATAAAGCAGTCATCTCTTTTCGCTTAGCTTGCCTCAAACCATGGTGTGATAGTGCATTCGATAATGACTTGAGAACATGGTTTGTGTCCAAAGTAGAGATGAATAGAGAATGGGTAGACAATAAGTGAGCATATGAAAGACGATTATATAAAGGATGTGCAGTGGAGTGATTCCCTTTGCATATAGAAATGGAAAGATCAATATCAAAAGGTTCACAATCATGGGGAACAGTAGGTGTGGGTTCAGTGGATGTAACGGGTGTTGTGCTATCCAGCAACCTAATTAAATAGATAAAACTAGACACAAATTAAAAACCTCGCAAGTGTACGAATCGTTTGAAGAAGCGTAGTGGCAAGCAAGGGTCGATCCCACAGAGATTGTAGAAATTAACTTACTAATCAACAAAACCGAATTAAAAACCTTAAAGTGTTGTTCTATAGTCTAAAAGAAATGAAAAGATAAAAATCTAAATAAGTAGCATCACAAGTTGAGTCACAAATCTCTATTAAAGTAGTTGGGCGTTGATTTCCACCAATAGTCAGTAATGCTGAGTTATCCACTACTCTTATTACTCATGTTTATTCTCTTCAAGGGCATGGTATCTACTCCTTAAAGTAATGTTTCCCTAAGCCAAGAATTAGGCATGGTATCTACTCTAATTCGTTTCTTTCCTTAAGTATTTAGCATGGTATCTACTAAGTTGCACTTAAAGAAAACATAGGAACAGTGGAAACGAACAAACACTTGAAGTTCTAGAAATTGGTATCAGATCTAGATCCTTCAGGTTGATTAAACCAAGAACCCCTAGAGATTCCCTTGTTACAAGTTATGAGCACGAGATACGGGTCGTCTCAATATGCTCATATAACAGCCTCAGATCTACACTATACAACTTGATAACCTTAAGTTCTGTACGTTAGTCGACTGGCTGTCACTTCAGTCGACTGCCCCTAGAACATCTGAACAAGTTTGTTTTATGTAAATTGTTATTCGTTCAATCAGGTTTAATCAATAAGTAAAAGAGTAGTATTCAGAAGAATATAAGCATTACATGACTACGGTTTCAATCTACCCAACTATGAAATTTAGTTCCACATAATAAAAGTTTTATTGATTGATAAAACAGAGTTCATGACTACAATAAAAATAAGATTCAAAGGAAGAACAGAAGAACACTGATTTATATAATGTTGAAATTGAGCCCAATCAGTAGTCGTCTTGTTCTCCATCTTGATGCTTGCTGTCGATGATCAGTTCTTGATGATGGATTCGACCTCCTCCAGTTAGCCCGATAATTTAGCCTCCTGGTTGATATTTATAGAACAAGGGAAGAGAATTAGGGTTTGCCACTTTTTCAGGAAAGTCCTCCTCTTTTATTATTTCCTTCCTTATTTGATCAGCCTTTTATTTCTTTCTCTTTTCTTCTTTTCTTCCTTATCTGCTCACCACGTGCTCTTGCTTTGATTGTTTGAGAAGTTGTTATTCGCAGAAAACACCTGGGCTTGGATAACTTAATTTTGATTCGGATTTGGATAAGGATGCATCTGTTCTTATCTTCTAACTCGCCGCATACCAGTCGACTGGTGTTGGAGTAAGTCGACTGTGTCGAGACATCTGGAGATTCATAGTTAAGCAGTCCAGTCGACTGTCTTTGGGATAAGTCGACTGTCATGAGCAGTTCTGTGGAAATCAACTCCTCTGTCCAGTCGCCTGTTGTGGGGGAACCAGTCGACTGATGTTTGCAGTATTCTGTGTGTCATCCTCAAAGTCTGTGTTAGTCTGGAATCTGCTTCGTTTTGCTGTTTTAGGCTGTTTCCTATGGAAAAAGAGAAAAGAAGCGTAAATACCACATATAGAGCTTTTAAATGTCTAATTTCATTAAGATTATTGCCCCTAAATGTGAATAATATTTGGTTCATCAAATACCCCCAAACTTAGCTTTTGCTTGTCCTCAAGCAAACTAAAATTATGAACAAGGGGAAAATAATAGTACTCAACACTTAGCACCAAGAATTTTCATTATGCAAGCATCAAAAATTCAATATAAACAATTGCAAATAAAGTAAAACAAGTATACCCACTTTCTCCAGTGCGATTGTTTAGTCATAATCCCCAACTCAATCATACTTGTCATGCCACTAATTTTAGTTATTGTATGCAACTACTCAATCTGTGATTATCCCTTTTCTCTACTACAAACCGAGTAGCAAACTAGAGTTTTTTTTTTTATTTTTTTTATTTTTATTTTTATAGTCTCTTCTCTAAAGTTGTCACTTGCCTTTTGACGCGAATGCAAAACATTTGTGATGAATCCACCCGGTTACTCAACAAGTCACAAACTTTAAAGTGCTTTGCATACTTATATTCCAAGTTGCCGTTTGACGTAAAGGTAAACATTGGTGATGAATACCCCTAGTTACTGAGCACTCAAAACATTGGAGTAGCTTGACTTTATTCAAATATATATATATATATATGATTTATCACTCTATTTACTTAAACTCAATTTAGGACTAGATCAAAAGGGAATAATCACCAGAAAAAGCATCACATTTGTTTATTATGTATAATCGCATGACTCATACAATTTTGTAAGGCATTATGAAACTCAACAATCCTAAAGTAAATAATTATTCTTAGTCTTACTTTATAAGAACTTGTTTATCTAAAAAAAATCAAAAGACTCCAAATGTAACTAACTAATACCCCCAAACTTAGATGGAACATTGTCCTTAATGTTCGCACAAAAATTTAAAATAGGCATGTGTTACCACCTAGTTTGAAGAAAATAAAATAAAGAAACAAAGAAATGACTAAAGAAATATAAATAAAGGAAGAGAGTGTAAATACTCCCCTAAAAAATTGGGTTGCCTCCCAATAAGCACTGTGTTTCTTGTCTTCAGCTAGACTGGATGAGTTGTGCACTGTATTGAATGGCTTGCGGCTCACAACTCATCTTATTATAAGGTTTCCCCCTCTGCCCATTCACCTTGAACGTTTGATTTTTCTCGAACGCTCTATGTGGCGAAACCTCTTGCAACAATTTATGGACCGTACCATCTTGACATCAGTTTATCAGCAATGGTCCATCTTAATGCACCATTGTGCTCTTGCAAGACTCCCTGCAACCTTGCTTCTTCATGCATCCTTAGGTTAGCAACTGTCACAGGTAATGTATGGTTTTCCCCCAAATATTCATACGTCAAAAATTCAGGCAACGGCTTCAGTTCCATGTCTGGGGTCCTGGTAGCAGTCGACTTATTCCATTCATCAGTCGACTTGCCCTGTTCACCAGTCGACTTGTCCTGGAAAACACAAGTGTTATCAGATACCAACTTTTCAAATGCAGGTGCAAGCTTACCTGAGTATGACTTTGGAGTTTCAAGGTGATGTACTGTCTCTGCAATTCTCCAGTCATCATATTCCTGTTCAACATGAGCTAATGTTAGAGGGTGTGTAATTGTTTCCTGTAATGGATCAACACTATGTTCCTGAAATGTTTGGTCACAAATTTCCTGAACCACATCAATATTATAACATTCATGATCATCGTGTGGAAATTGTGGTGCATCAAATGTTTTAAACTCAATCTCTTCCTCTAGTGTTGTCCTTGATTGGAGCTGTTCTTGTCCTCTAGGGTTAGGTATGGTTTGTGATGGGAATTCTCCTGCCTTTCTTTCACTTAACTCCGTAGCAATTTGACCAATTTGAAATTCCAATTTTTGAATGGCCTGTCCTTGTTGATCGCTTGTTTGCTGTTGCTGTTGGAGTAGTTGAAGAATGGTGGTTTCGAAATCCAACTTATTCTTTTCTTGTTCTGGCCTATCATACCCATTCCCACCCTGGAATTGCTGCGTATGCCCTGGTGCGAATTGATTGCCTTGATGGTTTTGCCACCCTGGGTTATACGTGTTTGAAAAAAAATTGTTCTGGGCGGGTACATTCCCTGTTCTACGTAGTTTGTGTGCTCCTGATCTGTGAAAGAAAACATGGGACATGAATTAGTTGTATGATTAGAATGAAAACAAATTGCACAAATTTCTGTTGGTTGGCTTTTTGTGCCTCCAATGTTGAATTCACAAGCATATCAATCTTTTTGTTCATGATTTCCATTTCTAATTGCATGTTATTATTATGAGAAATTTCGTATACTCCCTGTTTTTTCGAGAGACCCCTCCTTGTGGAGAATTGTTGTGAGTTCTCGCTGAGTTCTTCAAATAACTCTATGGCCTCCTCAGCACTCTTCCTCATCAACATTCCATTGCAACCTGCATCTACAATTGCTTTGTTAGCGTCATTTAAGCCCTCATAAAATGATTGTAGCTGGTCATCCTTTGGTATGTTATGCGTAGGACACTTGAAAAGCTTGTTTTTGAAGTCCTTCCACGCCTTGAAAAACAAATCGCCATCTTTTTGTTGGAAAAGTAAAATTTCCCTTTTTAGTTGTCTGGTTTTCTGGGCCGAAAGAACTCTTTCAAGAACTTTGTCGCCATTTGCTCCCATGAATTAATTGATCCTGGTTCCAAGGAATTATACCACAACTTAGCATTAAGTTTTAAAGAAAAAGGAAACAATATTAACCTGATTTGTTCAGGGGTAAGCCCTTGGATGCTTTGTGTCCTGCAAAGATCAAAGAAGTCTTGTAGATGTAGATGCGGATCTTCGTCTATTCTGTCAAAGAAGTCGGGAACCATGCTAAGTAACTGAGGAGATAAATGCATATTCCCTGTGACTTTGGGTTGAAAAGCTATGCAAGACGGTTGCTCAATATTCTCTGGAATGAATTTGTCTTGCATTGGTACTCGATTTAATACTTTTTCACCCATTGTTGTTTTTGGAATTCTTCGCTGTACAGTCGACTGGTCCTTAGAGCTAGTCGACTGGTCTGAGTCTGAGCAAAGTTTAACCTGAAAGAAAATATAAGAAAAGAAAAAGAAGAAATAAAATAAAATAAAAAGAAAAAGATTTTACTGATTTGTAAGTTAAAATACTAAACAATCCCCGGCAGCGGCGCCAAAAACTTGTTGTGCTATCCAGCTACCTAATTAAATAGATAAAACTAGACACAAATTAAAAACCTCGCAAGTGTACGAATCGTTTGAAGAAGCGTAGTGGCAAGCAAGGGTCGATCCCACAGAGATTGTAGAAATTAACTTACTAATCAACAAAACCGAATTAAAAACCTTAAAGTGTTGTTCTATAGTCTAAAAGAAATGAAAAGATAAAAATCTAAATAAGTAGCATCACAAGTTGAGTCACAAATCTTTATTAAAGTAGTTGGGCATTGATTTCCACCAATAGTCAGTAATGCTGAGTTATCCACTACTCTTATTACTCATGTTTGTTCTCTTCAAGGGCATGGTATCTACTCCTTAAAGTAATGTTTCCCTAAGCCAAGAATTAGGCATGGTATCTACTCTAATTCGTTTCTTTCCTTAAGTATTTAGCATGGTATCTACTAAGTTGCACTTAAAGAAAACATAGGAACAGTGGAAACGAACAAACACTTGAAGTTCTAGAAATTGGTATCAGATCTAGATCCTTCAGGTTGATTAAACCAAGAACCCCTAGAGATTCCCTTGTTACAAGTTATGAGCACGAGATACGGGTCGTCTCAATATGCTCATATAACAGCCTCAGATCTACACTACACAACTTGATAACCTTAAGTTCTGTACGTCAGTCGACTGGCTGTCACTTCAGTCGACTGCCCCTAGAACATCTGAACAAGTTTGTTTTATGTAAATTGTTATTCGTTCAATCAGGTTTAATCAATAAGTAAAAGAGTAGTATTCAGAAGAATATAAGCATTACATGACTACGGTTTCAATCTACCCAACTATGAAATTTAGTTCCACATAATAAAACTTTTATTGATTGATAAAACAGAGTTCATGACTACAATAAAAATAAGATTCAAAGGAAGAACAGAAGAACACTGATTTATATAATGTTGAAATTGAGCCCAATCAGTAGTCGTCTTGTTCTCCTTCTTGATGCTTGCTGTCGACGACCGGTTCTTGATGATGGATCCGGCCTCCTCCAGTTAGCCCAATAATTTAGCCTCCTGGTTGATATTTATAGAACAAGGGAAGAGAATTAGGGTTTGCCACTTTTTCAGGAAAGTCCTCCTCTTTTATTATTTCCTTCCTTATTTGATCGGCCTTTTATTTCTTTCTCTTTTCTTCTTTTCTTCCTTATCTGCTCACCACGTGCTCTTGCTTTGATTGTTTGAGAAGTTGTTATTCGCAGAAAACACCTGGGTTTGGATAACTTAATTTTGATTCGGATTTGGATAAGGATGCATCTGTTCTTATCTTCTAACTCGCCGCATACCAGTCGACTGGTGTTGGAGTAAGTCGACTGTGTCGAGACATCTGGAGATTCATAGTTAAGCAGTCCAGTCGACTGTCTTTGGGATAAGTCGACTGTCATGAGCAGCTCTGTGGAAATCAACTCCTCTGTCCAGTCGCCTGTTGTGGGGGAACCAGTCGACTGATGTCTGTAGTATTCTGTGTGTCATCCTCAAAGTCTGTGTTAGTCTGGAATCTGCTTCGTTTTGCTGTTTTAGGCTGTTTCCTATGGAAAAAGAGAAAAAAAGCGTAAATACCACATATAGAGCTTTTAAATGTCTAATTTCATTAAGATTATTGCTCCTAAATGTGAATAATATTTGGTTCATCAACGGGGGATGTAGCAGGAGGCTCAAACAATGGTGTATTAGTAACCAGAGGCGAGGGAACACAATAGCGTGAATTGAGTCGGAAGTGGTGTTCTTATGTCGTTGGAACACTTGAGTGAATGTAGACCTTGTGGGTAGTGTTGAAGATCGTTGTTTCACAGATACTGTAGAAGTAGACCGAAAGATCAGGGTAGGTTAGGAATTCAGTATCACTCTTATCGGATGGAGGTAAAGTCAGACAAGATGAAGTGGTAGAGAAATAAGATTGAGACTTGAGAAATGTGACATCAGCAGAAATAAAGCAACGATGCAATTCTCGACTATAAAATTTATAACCTTTCTGGGAATGCGAATACCCTAAAAAAATACACTGTAGAACGAGGATCTAGCTTAGAGTGACAAGGACGGTGATCATGAACAAAACTAACACATCAAAATTTTTTGAGAGGGAGTGGAAACAGCTAAGTAGATGCAAATAACATGGAGAATTGTGTTTGACCATCTAACACAGAAGATGTCATGTAGTTGATATGATGACATGCAGTGAGGAACATGTCTATGAAGGAGCATAGTCCCTGCAACCTCCAACAAGTGACGGTTCTTGTGCTCTGCAACACTTTTTTGTTGAGGAGTGTAAGGACAAGAAGTCTCATAAAGAATACAACAAGAGGACAAAAAATAGTAAACTCATAAGTAAAATACTCTTTGGCATTATCATTTCGCAAAATTTGAATGGAAACATCAAACTGAAAAGGTTCTTATCTCGGTGCAGAATGATTTTAAAATAGATCGTACAGCGGTATCCACGACTCCATTTCGAGCTCCGTAGCAGGAAACTTCAGACCGAGATTTTATTAAATATAATTATGTTACTCGAGAGTAGTCATCAACAAAGGTAACAAAATATGTAAAACCACCACAAAACTAAGATTGAATATGACAAGGTGCCCAAATATCAGAATGAACTAAACCGAAAGGTCGACTCGACCGTTTACTAACTCTAGGAGGGTAAGACGTATGCAAGTGTTTACCTAATTGACATGACTCACAAGATAACTCCATAAGAGAAGATAATTCGTGCCTCAACTTTGCCAGATTCTGTCACGCCCAGCTTTCCAATATACGGAACTATGGGCATGCAACTAAGGTCCAGCGAATGATACAACAACATCCATAAGTTGTACAGCATAAGCTCAACAAGATCTTTATAAACACAACGACACAAGCAGTAATAGTGATAATATAAGCAGAAAATAGAATAAAACTATCTGATATGGGTAAAAATAGAACCAAATTGGCACCGTTCAAATCAAGCACGAATATCAAAGCTCTCAGAGGTAAAACGGTAATTTCACCTACAAACGGGTCCAAAATGGGAACTATTGCCGCTGATTTCGGTGTGGGGGCAAGCAGATGAATTTGTGGGTTTGGAGAAATCAAAGGGATCAAACCTGACCTCTTCCACTGTTGTTCGGCTGGCTTCTCGCTGCTCCCATTGACCTGCACAAAGTTTGAAAGACCGGGGTTGATCCCGGCGACGAACCCTCCGACGCTCTTATCAGTACTCAGAAAAGAATATGAAAGAGCTTTAGGTAGGCAAAGAGTGATCACCTTGTAACGGTAGGCAGGTAAGGGGTATTTATAGTTATCATGGGGATCTGTTTCGAGATAAGAACAAATCTCTACTCTCCGGTGTGACTGGATAGAAGTGGTTAGAACCACTTCCTTGGGATAAGGGCGAATCAAGATTTCTCCATATCCTTTGGAACTGACTCGTAACGGGTTAGGACCCGTACCCATTTGAATGGATCCGTTCATGGGTAATTGGGCTGTGGAGTAGAGACCCACTTCCCATTTCGGACCCATTTGTAGGTGAAATTACCGTTTTGCCCCTGCAAACTTTAAGATTCGTGCCCGATTCGAACGGTTCCGATTTAATCTCGTTTTTAGCCATATCACAAGCCCCCCAACTCCTAAAGACTGTTAGTTACAGCCTTTGAGGAGTAGTTTTGCTGTTTCAATGGCACATAGGATTTTATCGGAGTTCTTAAAGGGAGTTCGAATCTTGTTCGAGGAGTAACGGTGTTTTTCTGGCCTGAAAACATGCCCAAGATTGCTCCTAGGCTCTTCTGGACTTTTGGTGAGTTTTCTCGATTTTTACACTATGTTTCGAATTATTTATTCAATTTCGTGAAGCGATGATTTATTTTCCAAGAGCACTAATTAATTATTCTAACTAATAATTATTTACCCAGGGGCTTAAAAATATTTTCCCGAATTTATAATTATTTTTTACAATTTTAATTAATTTTTACAAATTTTAAATCATTTTTTGCAATTTTTACATATATAATTCGAATTAATAAATAAAAATAGATTTAATCACGATATTATAGACGTGGATGAATCTGGGATGTCCATTGCTTACTGGCATGAATATCTGAACTATCAGAGGGTGGATCTGTGCTTAGGTGACGTGGCTGAATCTGGGGCGTTCATTAGGCTTTGGCGAGCATTTCTGGGTGATCGGACGGCTAGAAGAAGAGCAGCGTTTTCCCGTTTTCAGTTCGGAAACACGTCTGTTCGGTGAATTGGGCAAGCGATGCATATAATGCGTCGAACGGTGCGTTGAACATTGCGAACGGTGTGTCGAACTTAGCAAACGGTGTGTCGAGCTTGGCTAAGGTCAATGCCATTTTGGCTATTTTCAGCTCGGAAACACGTCTGTTCGACATCTGCGACGAGCTTGGCGAACGAAGTGTCGAGCTTAGGCGAGCGTTGACTAGTCAACAAAATTTTGCCTATTTTTATCTCGGAAACATGTCTGTTCGACATCTGCGGCGAGCTTGGCAAGCGGAGCATCGAGCTTGGAAGAGTGTTGACGGGTCAACACCATTTTGGCTATTTTCAGCTCGGAAACACGTCTGTTCGACATCTGCGGAAAGCTTGGCGAACGAAGTGTCTAGCTTAGGCGAGCGTTGACTGGTCAACGACATTTTGCCTATTTTCAGCTCGGAACACATCTGTTCGACATCTGCGGCGAGCTTGGTGAGCGGAGTGTCGAGCTTGGAAGAGCGTTGACGGGTCAACGCCATTTTGGCTATTTTCAGCTCGGAAAAATGTCTGTTCGACATCTGTGGAGAGCTTGGCGAGCGGTGTGTCAAGCTTAGGTGAGCATTGACTGGTCAACGGCATTTTGCCTATTTTTAGTTCGGAAACACGTCTGTTCGACATATGCGGCGAGCTTGGCGAGCGGAGTGTCGAGCTTAGGCCAACGTTGACTGGTCAACGCTATTTTGGCTATTTTCAGCTCGGAAACACTTCTGTTCGACATATTCGGCGAGCTTGGCGAGCGGTGTGTCGAGCTTAGGCGAGTGTTGACTGGTCAACGACATTTAAGTCACTTCGAGTTGCTTCCCTTTTGTCGTTTTGCATTCTAACTGCTTAGAATTCCACGCTTTTTGGGCTTCCTAAGAGCCCATTAAGCTTTCCGGCCCAAGCCCACTAAATTTCGCTATAAACCTCCACCCCCTTTCTTTTTCACTTCACTTTTCACTTTCACCTCGTCGGAAATTTTTTCTATTCAGAGCTTTGAACAGAGTCTCCGGTGGTCTTTTCAGTTCTCCGGCAGATTTTCCGACCATGGTTGTCAATTCAACAAGTAATTTATTTTAATTCTAAGGGATGTCTAGGGTGTCTTCTGGCGAAGAGGCCTCCTCCTCGGGTCAGCCCAAAGTAGCCCCTCTGTCCCTTGCTTCTAAGGTCGACAAGGGGAAGGACATCGTGGTTCTGTCCTCACCAGAAGTTGAAGCGGTCGTGGAAGGGGATCTTGTGGTTGAAGAGGATGGTGGAGCGACGTTCCTTTCTTCGCCGATGGTTGAGACTATAGTGGAGAGAGATCGGAGAATGGGCGAGTTAGGAAGGCATTCGATCGCCATGTCTCGCCTTGGGGGAGTTCGGCAATATAGCGCTGAAGAGCTAAGGCATGTAGAGCACGTCATGGTGCAGTTTTACGAGGAGAACGCGCCGAGGGAATGCACTGAGGTGAACGAAATTGTTAGCGTTCTCAAAGATTCGGACCTCTGCATCATCCGGATGTGTTACATGATCCCTCCAGAGTTTGATCTCATTGTCCCTGGCCCAGGGGTCAGGTCCTGCTCTTCGTTTCCCTCCGATACATGCGTGTTTCCATTCGACGCTTTCCACGCAGGGGTCCTCCTTCCTCTCCATCCCTTCATAAGGGCGGTGCTACAATGGTATGGGGTAGGTCCGATACAGCTCATGCCGAACATCTGGAGGCACGTCACGGGGTTCTTCCTTCACTGCCAGGCCGCAGGGATCGAGCCTAGACTTAGTGTGCTTCGCTGGCTATACAAGATCCACCAAAAGACGAGAACAGAATATCGTTTCTACTTGACTACCCAGAAAGGCGTCAAGTTGGTCGAAAATCCCAACTCTGTGAAGTGCTGGAGAGATAAGTACTTTCTCGTTCGGGGTAAGAAGCTGTGGGACATCCCCACGATGTGGAGAGAAGATGTGCCGAAGTGGGCGAAGATGGAGCCGACCTTCGGCCCTGAGGAGGACAAAATGGTCGGCATTCTCTTGGATCAACCCACGATGTACTAGAAAGATAGCTCCGAGGAGAGTCTCTTTGGGGGAGACCTTAGTCTGATGAACCCTAGTACGACTTCTTTATGTCGATCGCCCTTTTGAACGTTTGAATCGTATAAAAATTCTTAACCTGTTATTGTTATCTTTCACTGCAGGGTCCACAGGTATGGACTTCGAAGATATTATGAACAGGCATTCGGCTCTGAGCGGCAAGCAGGTCGAGGAGAAGAAGAGGAAACGTGCCGTCGTCCGACCGACGCCGTCGAAGGCGATCTGAAGCGAGAGCATTGTTGCTCCCGTTGTCGATTTGGAGGCTGTGCCCACTCAAGTTGCTCTACCGGGAGGAGAACATGATCTTTCGGCCACCCTCGCCCTTCTGGCTCCTCCTCGCACGGTGGTAGCCGATGCCATGTTGACCGACGAACTAAAGAGGATCTTCGTACCGGATTGGCAAATCCTAGGGCACGACGGTTTCCTTGGAGACTCGACAAGCTTTATGGATGTCGTTCGCAACTTGGCCACGCCCAAGGACAAGGCATCGATGGAGCACGGGACTGTGGGTGACTCTGTCTTGGAGACCGCGAAGGCGCAAATGACTGTAAGCCCTTGATGTGAAGTTATTCGCTCGACTCCTGTTCCTTTTCCTCACACTACTTGTTTTCTCGCAGGCGATCTGCCACTTCAGCCACGTGATGAGGTGAGTGGCAGAGCAGGAGAAAGAGCTAAAGGCTCTGTAGGATCGGGAGAGGCTCGAGAGGTCGAGGGCTAAGAGGGAGCTAGAGGCGGCCGCGCTCTTAGCGGAAATGCAAGCCGCTCAAATTAAGCTGCTGGAGGAGGCGTTGGCGAAGACGAAGGAAACCGCCACCTTGGAGAAGGAGGAGGTGGCTAGGGAGCGGGCCGTTGAGAGAGACGTTGCTGTGCGGAGGCCGAGGCCACGGCAGAGAAGAAGGCTATCGGCTTCTTGGAGAAAAACATGCGCAAAGCCTATGCCAGGGCCCTGAACGATGTCGGCGAACGTCCCCTCGGCTTCAATCGCTCGGGATATTACTTGTTTCCCGACGACGAGGGGGAGGAAGTGGAGATCGAGGGAGGAGAAGAGGCGGACGGTGAACAAGTCGCCGAGGCAGACAACCCACTGGCCATGGTGCCTGCGACGGAGGTGGCTAAGAGGAGCGGCCGCGAGCTAGCGCTAATTGATCTGTCCCCCTGAGGTGGACACTTAACCTCCTTCATAGTCTTTTCTTTTATATTCTAGTCGTAGGTCTTCATCTAGGGTCTCATTGTACCGATGCCTAATAGCGGACTGGCCACCGCTTTTTGTATTAGCGAACTTTTAATGAAAAACTCTTTTTGACCAAGTGTTGAACTCGAGTTGTATTTTGTTCTGAACTATCCTGTAGGAGATTTGTTTGAACTTAGTATCTTGACTTTTTCAGATCACCGTAGTATCTCAGATGGTCGAAGTCTCTGAGGTTGCCGAAGTGTCACGCCTTCGATCTAGTCTTGGGGTCACAAAGCTAGGCCTCGCTCGGTCTCGAGAGAGGCTCTACAAAGTTGAGTCGGAGTTGAACTACCTCAAGCTGACGTTGGCCCGTTAAGACTCTGAGTTGAAATGACTAAAGGAGAAGGCTCGTGAAGTGCCCCCAGAAGGGAAGGAGACGTGTCCCTCGATGGCCGTTAGCCAAGGCCTAAGATTAAAATTCCTTCGCCAGTCTATGTTTGATGCTAGGGCGGAGAGAGAGTGGCTGAAGAACGTAGTACTCGAGAAGAGCTTGGAGACGGCACAACTCCGAAGAACTATCACCGAGGCTTCTCGTACGGGTAGCTCGAGGCGAATGCCGTGCCTGAAGATCAGGGTGACGGATGAGTCGCTAAAGGAACGAATCGTAGAGCTAGAGGCAAAGAACCATCGACTACGATGACTTTCTGAGGGGAGTAACGTCAGGAGCACTTCCTGCCCCCTATGGTGAGTACGCACAGGGGAGGTCGTTCCATGAGTTGGCACTACGCTCACCCCTCGTATTCGGGCGCCCTGGGGACGCACAGAGCAGAGTGGCTGGCTCGTCGAGTGGAGCATCTACCGGTGCAACACTTAGGCTCTTAGGTTCCGAGGACGCAACTCGGCTCGCTAGTTTGGCGACCTCCACGGAAGTAAGGCCACAGCAACACGGCGCTCGCCGACCTCGCTTATCTCTTAAGAGAAGTATCCCACTCCCTAGGAGGGGTTAGGGATGATCTTTGTAATCTTGTAATCTTTGTTTCACATGAGTTGTATCTTAATATAAAGATGAGTTGTTGGTCTATAATCAGACTTGTACCTCAAACATTTAATGAAATAGTTTACTCATTTCTCGATCTTGTGAGTGCGCTTTGCTAGCGTTTGCAAGTGTCAACAGTTGTAGGGGAAAATTCCGAATGGTGAGCTACTTTGTACTTGCTCGCTCGCAAGTAGCAAAAGTCGCATCGAACCAAGTGTTGGACTCTGAACTTATCGTTTCTAGAGCGTTTCAACAGTTGTGGGATCAATTCCGAATGGTGAGCCACTTCTTACTCGCTTATGAGCAAGTAGTTGAAGCGGAATCGAACCAAGTGTTGGACTCCGAGTGTGTCGTTTAGAGAATATCAACAGCTGTGGGAGCAATTCCAAATGGTGAAGCACTTTGTACTCGCTTATGAGCAAGTAGTTGAAGCGGAATCGAACCAAGTGTTGGACTCCGAGCCTGTCGTTTAGAGAATATCAACAGCTGTGGGAGCAATTCCGAATGGTGAACCACTTCGTACTCGCTTATGAGCAAGTAGTTGAAGCGAAATCGAACCAAGTGTTGGACTCCGAGCTTGTTGTTTTAATAAATTTTTTTTGTAAGTGCAAAAGAAGTATAATTAGAATGCTCAAAATAGAGAACTTGCAGGGGTAGGTTTCTTTTATTGAAAACACTTAGGTAGCCGCTTCTAAGTTACGAGCCGCCCTTACACTTTGATAAAGAAAAAAGAGAACTTTAACATGTTTTATGGAGGACACTCTTAGAGAAGTTGCTTGGAGAGGTGTTCAGACACCCTCTTGGTACTTCATCAAGTGATCCGCATTCCATGTCCTCGGTATTCTCCTGTCGCCCGGGTCTTCGAGTTGATACGTGCCTGGTCAGATAACTCTGGAGACCCTATATGGACCTTCCCAGCTGGGCGCTAGCTTGCCCTTCTTTCTTGGGAGGGAGATTGACAGCTTCCGAAGCACTAGGTCCCCTTTTTTGAGATTAGCGGGAAGGACTTTCTTATTGTAGGATAGGGCGATCCTACATTGATAAGTCTCTTGTCGGATGGAAGCTCTTTCGCGGATCTCATCGATGAGGTCCAAGCTAATGCGAAGCTGGTTCTCGTTCTGTTCTTCATTGTAGGCAATCAAGCGGGGCGAAGGTAGGCCGACTTCTAGGTGGATGATGGCTTCAGAGCCATAAGTAAGATTGAAGGGGGACTCTCCTGTCGGGGTTCTCTTCGTGGTGCGATAACTCCATAGCACGTTGGGAAGTTGTTCGACCCATGATCCCTTGGCAGATTTATCGAACCTCTTCTTTAGGCCGGAGAGCTATCTGTCGATTAGTGTTCGCTGCTTGGCCGTTGGATTGAGGGTGGGATATTGAGAAGAACTGCTGTTGGATGCCGAGGTCGGTGCAAAAGTTGCGAAAAGTTGCCCCTGCGAACTGGGTTCCGTTATCGATTACGAGGATACGAGGTACGCCGAACCGACACACAATGTTCTTCTAGAAAAACTTCGGAACCATGTTCTCCGTAATCGTTGCAAGGGGTTCGGCTTCGATCCACTTTGAGAAATAATCGATCGCAACGACGAGGAACTTCAAGTGGCCTGGCGATGGGGGAAACGATCCAAGCAAGTCCATCCCCCACATTGCGAAAGGGATCGGATTGGTTAAAGAGGAGAGCTGGGCTTGTGGTAGGCGGCGGATCGAAAAAATCTTTGGCAGGAGTTGTATTGGCGGACATACTGTTCGGAGTCACTAAGAAGTGTGGGCCAGGAGTAGCCGTAATTTAAGATCTTACGGGCGAGGGATCTCGCTCCCAAGTGCGCGCCACACATCCTGTCATGGACCTCTTTCAGGGCATAGAGTGCTTCTTAAGGGGAGAGACACCTTAAGTAGGGTCTTGCCATCAATCTGAGTGTTAAAGCGTTTGTACATGACTCCATCAATAAGTGTGTACTGCTCGGCTCTGGTCCTGACCCTTCTTGCCTCTCTTGGGTCGGCTTGAAGAACTCCGTCTCTAAGGTACTCGAGTAGGGGCTTCATCCAATTTTTCCCAAGTGTTAGAGGCATAGTCTCCATCGGCTCTAAGCTGTCTTCCTCAATGGTAGGTCTCTATCAATATGGTTCGCTCCAAACCCTGGAGGGAGGAGGAGGCGAGCCTTGAGAGGGCGTCCGCCTATGCGTTTTCCTCTTGGGAGACCCGCTGGAGTCAAGCATCTTCAAATAAAGCCAGTAGTCCCTTTACCTTCGCCAAGTACTTGGCCATGCGCTCATCTCTTGCTTTGTACTCCCCAGACACTTGGTTTACGACCAGCTGTAAATCACTGAAGACCTGGATACACTTGGCCCCCTGATTTACAGGGCCATGCAGAGCCCCGCTATGAGGGCCTCGTATTCGGCTTCGTTGTTCGACGCACGAAAGTTTATGCGGAGGGAGTATTGTAGAACGAAGCCGTCTGGACCAGTCAAGATGACCTTGGCCCCACTTCCGTCGGCACACGAGGATCCATCAACATACACAGTCTAGAGCAGGGGTTCGTCAACCGACTCGCAGGGGTTAGGGAATGGTGCTCTCCACAATGAATTTCGCTAAGGCTTGTGCCTTGATAGCGGTTCGGGGTTGGTAGCTGATGTCGTGCTGGCTCAGCTCGATAGACCATTTCATCAAGCGTCCCGATGTCTCGGGCTTATGGAGAACTTGCTTCAGCGGTTGGTCGGTAAGAACGACCACCGAATGGGACTGAAAATACGGGTGAAGTTTCCTTACCGCCATGACTAGCGCGTATGCCATCTTTTCCACTTTCGGGTAGCGGAGTTCTGCGTCCGTATGGACCTTACTCACGTAGTAGATGGGGCGTTGCATCTTATCCTCCTCTCTTACCTGGACAAAACTAAGAGTCTGCTCCGAAGTTGCTAGGTATATGTAGAGGGTTTCGCCAGGCTTCGACTTGCTCAAGAGTGAGGGGTTTACCAGGTAAGCTTTCAGTTGATCGAAAGACTCTTGCTGCTGTTGCCCCCACTCAAAGCCTTTCGCTCCCCTCAGGGCTTTGAAGAACGGAAGCCATTTCTCCTCTGACTTGGAGAGAAAATGCCCTATAGCTGCGAGGCGTCCCGTAAGCCTCTGCACTTCTTTGACATTGGAGGGAGGGGCCATATTGAGTATGGCTTTGATCTTCTCGGGATTTGCTTTTATGCCCCTCTGGCTCACCATGAATTTGAGGAATTTGTCGGACGAGATGCCGAAGGCGCACTTGTTCGGATTCAACCTCATGTTGTGCCTTCTCAACACCCCGAAGGCTTCCTTGAGGTCAAGGACATGCTCCTGCCCTCGGATGCTCTTGACTAACATGTTTTCCACATAGACTTCCATGTTACGGCCAATCTGGTCTCGAAAGACCTTGTTGACTAGGTGCTGGTATGTAGCTCCCGCGTTCTTCAGCTCGAACGGCATGACCCGGTAGCAGTACAGGCCTTGATCGGTCACGAACGAGGTCTTCGAAATGTCAGGAGGGAACATCCGGATCTGGTTATACCCAGAGAATGCATCCATGAAGCTGAGGAGCTCGTGGCCAGAGGTCGCGTCGATTAGAGCATCGATGTTCGGAAGGGGGAATGGATCCTTCGGACACACCTTGTTGAGGTCGGTAAAATCGATGCATATTCTCTAGCTCTCGTTGGTCTTTTTAACCATTACCACATTGGATAGCCATTCGAGGTAGTTCACCTCCTGTATGAATCGGGCGTTCAAGAGCTTCTCGACCTCTTCCTTGATTGCTTGTTGGCGCTCATGAGCAAATTTACGTCGCTTTTGCTGGACAAGCTTGACTCTCGAGGCAATGCTGAGGTGGTGAATCAAGAGCTCTTCTGAGATCCCAGGCATATCAGCCGTGGTCCAGGCGAAGAGATCGTGATTCTCCCTTATACATTAGGAGATGTCTTCTTTGATGGAGGGGGAAAGGGCCTTGCTGATCTGGAATGTCTTGGTGGCATCTTCTTCTGAGAAGGCCACTTCTTCCAACTCGTCCACCGGCTCAGAGATGGTCTGGCTACTTTCTCGTGGGAGTTTGAGGGCTTCAAGGGTGGGGACCGAGCCTCCCATCGAGGTCATGTAACATTTACGAGCTGCCTCCTGGCTCCCTCTTACCTCTCCCACTCTTGCCGCGGTGGGAAACTTCATTTTCATGTGGTAGGGCGATGGTATGGCCTGGATAGCGGCCAAACCCATTCGACCCAAGATGATGTTGTAGGCGGCCTTGACGTCTACCACCATAAAGTCCATTGGCTCGGTCCTGGCGAGCGGGGGTTTACTAGCAGTCACGTCAGGCCTTCGATCGTCACCGGCACCCCGGTGAACCCGTGGAAAGTGTAACCAGCTAGCTTGAGCTGATCTTTTGATAGCTGGAGACCCTGGAACGTCTCCAAGAAAAGAATATTGACTGAACTGTCATTGTCCACTAGGATTCGACGCACATCGAAATTGGACATCCGGAGGTTTATAACAAGGGCATCGCAATGGGGCATCCGGATGCCCTCCAGGTCCCTATCAAAGAACGCAACAGGAACTCCCAGACCCTTGGGAGGAGGGTGGCTCTGCACGGCATTCACTTCCTGAACGAAGGTTTTTCGGGAGGAGTTGGAATCTCCCCCCATTGTGCCTCTGTGTATGAGGTGCAGTACGGCCTCGGCTTCGACATCTGGGGTCTCTGCACGTTGTTCGGTTCACTTGTTAGCCCCCATGGGGGGACAGAGGTGGATCAGCCCTTTCCCTCCTTACGAACCTAGCAAGCTTCCCTCTCTGAATAAGGGCCTCGATCTCATCCTTCAGGGCCCGACAGTCGTCTGTGTCGTGCCCGTGGTCCCTGTGTAAGCGGCACCACTTATCCCAGTTTCTCTTCTTTCCGGGGGTGTTCATCTTTGGAGGTGGCGGCAGAAGACCCTTGTTCCCAATTTCCATCAAGATGGCGGAGACACTCGCATTGAGCAGAGTGAACTTTTCAAAGCGGGGAAGAGGGCGACGTTGACCTCCGTTGTCTTTTTGAAGCTTCTGGGCTCCTTCTGCAGCCTTCCATTTGTTCCCGGAAGACGATCCTTCAAGAGTGGGGCAATTGAGAGCTTCTTCAGCTTGGATGTACTTCTCGCTCCTGAGAAGGAGTTCTGAGAAGTCCCGAGGAGGCTTCTTGGCCAGGGATGTCCTGAGACCGGGGTTACTGACATTGGACTGGAAAGCAGCCGAGGCTACGGACTAATCCAGAGAGGTGATAGATCTGGCCTCTGCAGTGAACCACTTGATGTAGTCCCTCCTTTGGCTAAGGAAGAGAAAAGAGGTGCTAGTCTTCTCGGAGCGGCGGCTGCTCACGAAGTGGGTTAGGAAGAGACCTTCGAACTGGTCGAAGGAGAAAATGGAGGCCGGAGCAAGTCTGGAATACCACTCCCGGGCGAGCCCCTTGAGCGTGGCTGGGAAGGTTTTGTAGAGAAGGGCATCAGAGGCATGGTCGATCATCATGAGAGTTTTGAAACTCTCAATGTGATCAGCGGGGTCTAACTCCCCGGTATAAGACTCAAAGTGCGGAGGCTTGAAGATCTCTGGGACGGGGGCCTCCATGATAGTGCGGGAGAACGGGAGTCCGCGCGGGCGGAGGTTCCTCCCCCGTTGTTCCTCATCTCGATTGAGTTGGCCGAGGTGCCTCTCCATCTCGTGGAGACGGCGGTAGACCAAGTCCTCCCTTCGATCATGTCTCCTTGAGCCCCGAGACTTGTCTTCATGTAGAAGAGGGCTGGGGCTATGACGGCGATAGCTTTGAGTAGGTCGTGGACTGGGAGTGCGACGGCAATGGCTCAGAGCCAGCCGAGGACTGGGAGAGCGACGACGGCGATGGCTCGGAGCTGGACAAGGACTAGGAGAGCAGCGGTGCTGGTTAGGAGCTGGTCGAGGATTGGGAGCCCGTTGGTCGTTGTTGGGGGCATCGTTGAGTGCCCGTAGGACTGCCTCCTGGAACTGTTGAAATTTTGCCCTCGTGACATGGGCCTCCTGCTCCCGATGAGCTCGAGTGGTATGTCAGCTGGCCGGTGAGCGACTTCTTCTCTGACAGTGCTGAGGTGACTCTCTCTGCATCTTGGGAGAGTTAAACCCTCTGTGATCTGTCCTACGGGGCAAACGGTCCCTCTGATGCTCCCGGCAGGGGTTCCCATCACCGGTTCGCCTGTTGTCCAAGTGGATCCAAAGATCTGGCTTGTTCTGCAGGTTGTTGAGAACATCTCGTAGATCTCTTGGTGTTGGAGGGCTATGGGAGGCCATGGAGTTGGAGGAAGGGTTGTTTATGGAGACATGGACCTGATGAAGAGGTTGCTTTTGGCGACTTCGTCGAGAGGGTTCTCCAACCGCCACTTGAGGCCCATGCGGCTGCTAAAGGGGTTGAGGGATTGGCTGTTCGATCTGCTGGGCCAGCTGGACGGGCGGAAGGAGACCCTTCGGAGCCGGAGGAGTGATGGAAGTTGTTCTTCAGTTGGAGACTGCGGACTTCCCTTCCTTCGGAGGCATAGCTAGGAGCTGCTTTTTCTGATGGAGTGGGGTCGGATTGCTATTCGATTTCCCACAGACGGCGCCAATCTGTTGCCGCTAATTTCGGTGTGGGGGCAAGCAAATGAATTTGTTGGTTCGGAGAAATTAAATGGGTCAAACCTGACCACTTCCACTGTTTTCGGCTGGCTTCTCGCTGCTCCCGTTGACCTGCACAAAGTTTGAAACATCAGGGTTGATCCCGGCGACGAACCCTCCGACGCTCTTGTTAGTACACAAAAAAGAATATGAAAGAGCTTTAGGTAGGCAAAAAGTGATCACCTTGTAATGGCAGGAGGTAAGGGGTCTTTATAGTCGCCGTGAGGATATGTTTCGAGATTAGAACAAATCTCTACTCCCCAGTGTGACTGGATAGAAGTGGTTAGAACCACTTCCTTGGGATATGGGCGAATCAAGATTTCTCCATATCCTTTGGAATTGTCTCATAATGGGTTGGGACCCGTACCCTGTTGAATGGATCCGTTCATAGGTAATTGGGCTCTGGAGTAGAGACCCAGTTCCTATTTCAGACTCATTCGTAGGTGAAACTACCGTTTTCCCCTGCGAACTTTCAGATTCGTGCTCGATTCGAACGATCCCAATTTAATCCCGTTTTTAGCCATATCAGGAACTATGTCTTTCTCCAAAGCCTAGTAACCCGAAAACGGATCTGTCCTATTAGGTATGGGTGGCAACCCAATACAAACTAGCCCAGATATTTAAAGAGTAATTCAATTTCGTGATTATCTCTAAGAGGCGGTTTAAACCGCCTCTCTTATCATGAAACGTGTAGCGCCCCGAATTTCTAATATAGTAATTTAGAAAATACGTGGCACAATCCCAGCATCCACTTCAATGTAACAATATACACAACCAACACCACTAAAATTTCCAACTTTTATTACAACAAACTTTTACAAATCACAGCGGAATTCAAACAACTCAAACAATGTTTTCTGTCATTACAACTCAAATTATCTCAAAACTGCTTTTACAAATTTACACAAAAATATTATAAATCAATCTATCTCAAATATGCCTCAAGCATCCACACCTCCAAACTCTAAGCAACAACCTGCAACATGTGAGGCTAGAGATGATCCCTAACCCCCAAAACTAAAGGGGTTAGCCATAAATGGTGTGAGTGACATAAAACAATCAACATATTTTAATTGTAAAACATAAGGTCATCAACAACATGTATTAACCACATTGATAAATGAATAAGGAATAACAAAGATGTAAAGCATGAAAACGTCATAGAATGAAAACAACAAGTGCATCTAGTCTAAAGGTCAAGTGTAGAAAAACTGGAAAACACAGGCACAAAACCAAGTCAAGAAAACACAATTGCTATATGTGGACTCTCTAATGCATACTTTTCGAAGTCTATGCATCCCATTCTACATAGGTTCGGTGCAAGCCCTTAACGTCTCCACTTCATATGGGTTCAATCCCCGCTATGCAACTAATCTTAACACGATGACTACTACGAGATAAAGATAAACTGTGAGAATTAGCCCATGCCTGATAATTCAGGAGATGGATCCCACATCTCAGGTATTTTACCTGGATAATTCAGGAGATCATCCCACATCTAGACATAGACACATCATCACATGATTACCCCATGTGTGTCGCCTCGACCTTGATAATTCAGGAGTTCAATCCCGCATCTCAAGTAAACCACTTGGATAATTCAGGAGATATATCTCACATCTCAGGTAAATTACCTGGATAATTCAGGAGATAAATCCCACATCTCAAGATAGTTACTTGGATAATTCAGGAGATCAAATCTCTCATCTAAAGCCGTATTGAGGTGCATAACTCATGTTCCCGTTCATCATATCATCACTAGTGCCTGTCCTTATTATTTTTGGTTACTGAACAAATCTCCTAGAGTAGTGTACCCTACCGGCCTAAAAATTAGACTGAATAACTGAAAATGCCTCAATGGGCCTCAACAAAATAACTTAACAAATATCTCAACACCGGTATACTAGGGTCACGTACCTCTAGAGACTCAAACTCAAGAATCTAAACAAATTCCCACTAACAAGAGTGGCTCAACTGAATATCTTATGATCAAATACTGAACTGAATATGGTATGGACTGATTTATCTGAAACCAATCACTCGAAATAACACTAAAGATACAAAGAATCCTTCAGTACCAGTCGACTTATACTTTGGTAAGTCGACTGTCCAGAGGACAATATCCAAAATTTCACAAAATAGACTAAGTCATATCAGTCGACTTAAAAGAGAATCGGTCGACTGACCAGAAGGGACTGAACAAAATAATCTCTCAACAGACCAGTCGACTGACAGCAGTCTAGGTCGACTGTCCAGAACAAATTTTACAAAGTAAAGACCTCAGGACACCAGTCGACTTATACTGTAGTAAGTCGACTGTCCAAAGGAGAATATCTATAATTTTTACGAAAATGAACTAAGTAACATAAGTAAACTTATAACAACATAAGGTGACTTACCAAAAACATAAGTAGACTTATAAAATTCATAAGTAGACTTATAAAAACTTAAGTTGACTTACCAACAATATAAGATGACTTATAAAAATCATAAGTTGACTTACCAACAATATAAGATGACTTATAAAAATCATAAGTTGACTTACCAGATCATAAGTAGACTTATAGAAAACATAAGTCGACTTAAAGGAGACATACGTCGACTCATAAGAACATAAGTCGACTTATAAAAACATAAGTCGACTTACCAGAGAGAAATTCCAGAAATCTTTAAGAAAATATTCTAAGTGTCATTAGTCGACTTGCAAAGTCATAAGTCGACTTAAAATACAATATAAGTCGACTTACCAGAGAAAATCTAAGATAACTTTGAAAAATAACTTCTAAGTGTACCAGTCGACTGAAAAGGGGTCTAAGTCGACTGTCCAGAGCGGATTTTCAAGAAGACTAAAGATACAGCAGCTGGGTCGTACCAGTCGACTGATTAGTATACCAGTCGACTGTCGGCCTTCAGTCTGCAAGGTTTGGTTGTTCATGATAATCAAAATTAGGGTTTTCAAAAAGCAATTGTTGTTTACTAAAATAATTTGTATTTAGGTAAAATCGACAATCTCAAATAATCTCCATTATGGATACATTTCCTCAAATCAACCGTTATCTCAAAACTTAATTCTCATGTTCTAATCTCCTAATTCTTCCATTAGGATTTCTCAATACTAAATATCTTTCACAACCATGATCAAAGTCTGATTTATAACCATGAGATCCAGATGTTCGTCATCCAATCTCAACATAATCAATTCTTAACATGCTTTCTAACAATATAATCACATAATTCAAGATCTACTCAATATTCATGAGTTTCACAAACATGGTCCAAGCAATAACAATGGTTCATTCAGATCACAATACAAGGATCATATCATTCATATAATGAAACAAAGCAAACATTGTCATTCACATAAATCAAAACAACCAATTTCATATCATTCGCAAAATCAAACAACAACACAAACAATGTCACTCACCTTTGGTTTTAGAAGAATCCACGAAAAGGTCTCCCTTTTGCTAGATCCAAAAATCCTCCTCCCGATCACCAAGAAAAACAATAATATAATAAATCTGGAGTAGTGCAGCGAATGACGGCTGCACACCCTCTTTTATACAGGCCGGGATTGAAAGGAATTAGGGTTTTGAAGTACTTTTGCAAAATAGTCCTTTTTCAATTTATTACTTCACATATATAACCTTTCTTAGTTAAAATATGTTAAATAAGTCAAAACTAAATAAAATCCTTTTACCAATAAGTTTTCCAACAACTCAGCACGGTCCAGAGATAAGAAAATCCCGGATTTACACTCAGGGTGGCAATTTTGCACAAAAGCCCTCCCTTTTGTAATATTTGCAAATACCTCATAAAATATTCATAAAAATCCAGAAAAATCCGAAATAATATCTAATAATACATATTATAGTTTCCAATAAAAATATTTGACTTTTACCTTCCAGAAAGACATTTGCACAAAGATCCAACATAAATCCTACATTTGCAAAAACACCCTTTTTGTTTAAATCTTCACCAAATCGACATTAAATAAATTTCAAATATATTTAAATTCAAATGATGACCATGGAGAACCAAAATATCAGTAAAAACGAATTTTCATAGTTTATTTAAGATCCGAACGACTTTTTACATAAAAGCCCCTCTCTTTCGAGATATTTGTAAAAATAGTTTCTTTATTCAGAAAAATCCCAAAATTTAGAATACACTCCATAATAAGTATGAAAACTTATTAAAAATATCAAATTGTATATTTACACCAAAATTATTTGCACGTGTTTCGCACGTGTAAAAGGATAAATCTTTAGAAAATATTTTATTAAATTTCCAGTAAATCATTTTAATTCATTTTCAAATATTAAAATAATATTTGAAAATATGGGGTTCTACATCACTCCCTCCTTAGAAGAGTTCTGTCCTCAGAACTACTGCTAATGGGGTCCGAACAAACACATCAAGAAGGAATGAAAACTTATGGATAGGAATATAATGTAAAGAAATACAATCACACAAGGGAATGCATCTCAACAAAAGATGTACAACATACAGACGAAAAACAATCATGCAAAGAATTCGGAAAATCAAACTTCCGCTGCGCAACTCTGATAACTGCCACCGGAAGCCATGCTGCCACAACTACTGAACTCCTGCATCCAACTCTGACCTTCCACATTTGCTCCAAGAATCAGTGGTCACTCCCTCCTTAGAAAGGACATGACTAAAGATAACCACCTCAAGACCTTGCCTGGAAACACCTTAAACTCCACACTAAGACTAACAAGAATTGGGCGACACAATTGCATACAAGAAAACAGTATTAATAAAACTTTGGTCTTTATTCCATTAATCCAACTAAATCTTGTTACATGAAGAAAATACTCAATCTTCAATTATTCCAAATAGTAGTTTTATTTGATACAAAAGAATGAATTTCCAAGTTCTTGCACACACAAGTCACATTCCTGAGTTATCTGCATCCTCATCAGTCAATGCAGACTCTCTCCCTTCCTCAGATCCTTTCTTTTCCTTGCATTCTCTTTCTTTAGCTGCGGACAGATTTGTCGAATATGCCCTTCTCGACCACAATGAAAACAAGTCTGCTCTGCCAACTTCGAACATGCTGATCTGTAGTGACCTGCCTGCTTGCAATAAAAACAAGTCACTTCCTTAGTTGCCGAGGCCTTCTGCAATGGATTGCTGAGCTTGATTTGCTTTGCCGACTTCGGACACGTTGACCGGTAATGTCCTACCTCCTTGCAGCAATAACAAGTCACTTTCTTAGTTGCTGGTGTCTTCTGTACTAGGCCACTGATCTTGATTTGCTTCGCTGGGGATTCCTTCCCTTCCTGATCTGATGTTGGCCTCTTCCTCTTGAGAGACTCGTCCTGCTTGGTGGGATTAGCGTTAATAAACACCTGTCCAATCCTATAATTCCGATCTTGGTTCCGAATCTGCGCCAAATTAACTGCCATCAGCGCATCCAGAGTCTGATACACCTTGGCGAATTCAGCCTCGAGGTCAATTCCAGTTCCTCGAGAACTTCCAGATCCATCCTCATTGTTGTCCTCGTTCTGGGGTCGGGATGCAACCATACTGATCACTACAAAACGAGGGTAAAGTTAGAGAATCACACACACATTACACATTCACATCCATACCCTATGGTAGAACCATACCCCAAACCAAAACATCATGTTTCAAACGGAATGAAATATATGCTTAAGCACAAATGCAATGTGAATGAGAAAATACGTATGTAGGATAGCAAATTTACACAATAAATATATCATAAAATATATATACCATAGTGTAGGGATTAAACAAAGGTAAAATGATATGCATAGTAAGTATGTTGAAATATGTGATACATATATAGAAATTTGTAGGAAGTACATGTAGTAATCAAGAATGTAATGATAATAAATTTTAAGCAAAATATAAGTAGTGGGTGCACATAGTACATTCGAAAAGTATGAAGCAACACATTTAATAAGTAGCTTTTAAATAGTGGAAGAAACTTATAACAAAAGCGGTCAACCGTAGGTAATAATAAAGGTATCAGATATAAGGTGCAAAACATAATTAATAATAAAGATTTAAATGTGCAGAAAACATATCATATTTATATGAGTAAAATATTGTAATCAAGTTTAAATGCTCCAAAATAGATAATACAAAATAATGGAAAGTATGGTATTGAAAAATCTAAGTATATATAATAAAATGGAAATAAATATGCAAAACAAAATTTATAGTATAGCAAAACAATAATGAAAAGAAATAAAAGTAGCAACAATAACTAACGCGTAGTAATTCAAAACTTTAATGTAATATGTAAAAGTAATATCAAAGTATACGAGTAACAAAATGCACATGAAAGTAAGATAAATAAGACGTCAAGAAAGAAATGGGTAAGAGTCGCAAAATAAAATGAGCTTGTGATATGCTAAAGGATGCACTATTGAATTACAGCAAAAGTTGCCAAATGAGAAGTATAAACCAATAGTAAAGTCAAAGAAACAGCTTTAAAAGAAAACAAGACGATTAGCAAAAGTTTAATGTTTGCACTAACGAATAGAAATAATATAAGCCCGGTTGGAGATAAAGAGTGAGCACAAAATTGAGGTGCACAAAATATACAAGAGAGCAAATAATTAAAAGATTCTAACGGAAAATAATTAAATTTTATAACTAGGAATAAATAAATAAATGAAAATTACTTTGGCGAAAAATCATATAATCCAGAAATTAGATACAGTGGGTAAGAAAGCAAAACATATAGTAGATCATGAATAAGTAAAATAGAAATTATATAGGTGGAAAGGTAATACCTTACATAAATAAATATCGATTACACAAAGCGAACATAGATGTCAAAAATTAACTAGTGAGAAAATATTGGCTTTATGCAAAAATAATCAATACACTTGCGATAAAGAGATTTCATTCAAGTCTAAGCATACAAACAGCCTAAATCTCATTACAGGTCTTCATGACCAAACAATCAAATCACACACATCAGATGTCCACTAGGGTACTCACACTTCTAATGTCCACCTAGGTACTCACGCTCTAGTGTCCACACCTAGGTTGGTTTTCATACTATGTCTATTATTACTATTGAAGCATGCTCTGATACCAATCTGTAGCGCCCCGAATTTCTAATATAGTAATTTAGAAAATACGTGGCACAATCCCAGCATCCACTTCAATGTAACAATATACACAACCAACACCACTAAAATTTCCAACTTTTATTACAACAAACTTTTACAAATCACAGCGGAATTCAAACAACTCAAACAATGTTTTCTGTCATTACAACTCAAATTATCTCAAAACTGCTTTTACAAATTTACACAAAAATATTATAAATCAATCTATCTCAAATATGCCTCAAGCATCCACACCTCCAAACTCTAAGCAACAACCTGCAACATGTGAGGCTAGAGATGATCCCTAACCCCCAAAACTAAAGGGGTTAGCCATAAATGGTGTGAGTGACATAAAACAATCAACATATTTTAATTGTAAAACATAAGGTCATCAACAACATGTATTAACCACATTGATAAATGAATAAGGAATAACAAAGATGTAAAGCATGAAAACGTCATAGAATGAAAACAACAAGTGCATCTAGTCTAAAGGTCAAGTGTAGGAAAACTGGAAAACACAGGCACAAAACCAAGTCAAGAAAACACAATTGCTATATGTGGACTCTCTAATGCATACTTTTCGAAGTCTATGCATCCCATTCTACATAGGTTCGGTGCAAGCCCTTAACGTCTCCACTTCATATGGGTTCAATCCCCGCTATGCAACTAATCTTAACACGATGACTACTACGAGATAAAGATAAACTGTGAGAATTAGCCCATGCCTGATAATTCAGGAGATGGATCCCACATCTCAGGTATTTTACCTGGATAATTCAGGAGATCATCCCACATCTAGACATAGACACATCATCAAATGATTACCCCATGTGTGTCGCCTCGACCTTGATAATTCAGGAGTTCAATCCCGCATCTCAAGTAAACCACTTGGATAATTCAGGAGATATATCTCACATCTCAGGTAAATTACCTGGATAATTCAGGAGATAAATCCCACATCTCAAGATAGTTACTTGGATAATTCAGGAGATCAAATCTCTCATCTAAAGCCGTATTGAGGTGCATAACTCATGTTCCCGTTCATCATATCATCACTAGTGCCTGTCCTTATTATTTTTGGTTACTGAACAAATCTCCTAGAGTAGTGTACCCTACCGGCCTAAAAATTAGACTGAATAACTGAAAATGCCTCAATGGGCCTCAACAAAATAACTTAACAAATATCTCAACACCGGTATACTAGGGTCACGTACCTCTAGAGACTCAAACTCAAGAATCTAAACAAATTCCCACTAACAAGAGTGGCTCAACTGAATATCTTATGATCAAATACTGAACTGAATATGGTATGGACTGATTTATCTGAAACCAATCACTCGAAATAACACTAAAGATACAAAGAATCCTTCAGTACCAGTCGACTTATACTTTGGTAAGTCGACTGTCCAGAGGACAATATCCAAAATTTCACAAAATAGACTAAGTCATATCAGTCGACTTAAAAGAGAATCGGTCGACTGACCAGAAGGGACTGAACAAAATAATCTCTCAACAGACCAGTCGACTGACAGCAGTCTAGGTCGACTGTCCAGAACAAATTTTACAAAGTAAAGACCTCAGGACACCAGTCGACTTATACTGTAGTAAGTCGACTGTCCAGAGGAGAATATCTATAATTTTTACGAAAATGAACTAAGTAACATAAGTAAACTTATAACAACATAAGGTGACTTACCAAAAACATAAGTAGACTTATAAAATTCATAAGTAGACTTATAAAAACTTAAGTTGACTTACCAACAATATAAGATGACTTATAAAAATCATAAGTTAACTTACCAACAATATAAGATGACTTATAAAAATCATAAGTTGACTTACCAGATCATAAGTAGACTTATAGAAAACATAAGTCGACTTAAAGGAGACATAAGTCGACTCATAAGAACATAAGTCGACTTATAAAAACATAAGTCGACTTACCAGAGAGAAATTCCAGAAATCTTTAAGAAAATATTCTAAGTGTCATTAGTCGACTTGCAAAGTCATAAGTCGACTTAAAATACAATATAAGTCGACTTAAAAGGTCATAAGTCGACTTACCAGAGAAAATCTAAGATAACTTTGAAAAATAACTTCTAAGTGTACCAGTCGACTGAAAAGGGGTCTAAGTCGACTGTCCAGAGCGGATTTTCAAGAAAACTAAAGATACATCAGCTGGGTCGTACCAGTCGACTGATTAGTATACCAGTCGACTGTCGGCCTTCAGTCTGCAAGGT
The DNA here is from genome assembly GCA_017893485.1 of Hemerocallis citrina. Taxonomy (NCBI): domain Eukaryota; kingdom Viridiplantae; phylum Streptophyta; class Magnoliopsida; order Asparagales; family Asphodelaceae; genus Hemerocallis; species Hemerocallis citrina. The sequence continues at coordinate 53,160,011 of CM030359.1, read as the reverse complement.
TTGGTTGTTCATGATAATCAAAATTAAGGTTTTCCAAAAGCAATTGTTGTTTACTAAAATAATTTGTATTTAGGTAAAATCGACAATCTCAAATAATCTCCATTATGGATACATTTCCTCAAATCAACCGTTATCTCAAAACTTAATTCTCATGTTCTAATCTCCTAATTCTTCCATTAGGATTTCTCAATACTAAATATCTTTCACAACCATGATCAAAGTCTGATTTATAACCATGAGATCCAGATGTTCGTCATCCAATCTCAACATAATCAATTCTTAACATGCTTTCTAACAATATAATCTCATAATTCAAGATCTACTCAATATTCATGAGTTTCACAAACATGGTCCAAGCAATAACAATGGTTCATTCACATCACAATACAAGGATCATATCATTCATATAATGAAACAAAGCAAACATTGTCATTCACATAAATCAAAACAACCAATTTCATATCATTCGCAAAATCAAACAACAACACAAACAATGTCACTCACCTTTGGTTTTAGAAGAATCCACGAAAAGGTCTCCCTTTTGCTAGATCCAAAAATCCTCCTCCCGATCACCAAGAAAAACAATAATATAATAAATCTGGAGTAGTGCAGCGAATGACGGCTGCACACCCTCTTTTATACAGGCCGGGATTGAAAGGAATTAGGGTTTTGAAGTACTTTTGCAAAATAGTCCTTTTTCAATTTATTACTTCACATATATAACCTTTCTTAGTTAAAATATGTTAAATAAGTCAAAACTAAATAAAATCTTTTTACCAATAAGTTTTCCAACAACTCAGCACGGTCCAGAGATAAGAAAATCCCGGATTTACACTCAGGGTGGCAATTTTGCACAAAAGCCCTCCCTTTTGTAATATTTGCAAATACCTCATAAAATATTCATAAAAATCCAGAAAAATCCGAAATAATATCTAATAATACATATTATAGTTTCCAATAAAAATATTTTACCTTCCAGAAAGACATTTGCACAAAGATCCAACATAAATCCTACATTTGCAAAAACACCCTTTTTGTTTAAATCTTCACCAAATCGACATTAAATAAATTTCAAATATATTTAAATTCAAATGATGACCATGGAGAACCAAAATATCAGTAAAAACGAATTTTCATAGTTTATTTAAGATCCGAACGACTTTTTACATAAAAGCCCCTCTCCTTCGAGATATTTGTAAAAATAGTTTCTTTATTCAGAAAAATCCCAAAATTTAGAATACACTCCATAATAAGTATGAAAACTTATTAAAAATATCAAATTGTATATTTACACCAAAATTATTTGCACGTGTTTCGCACGTGTAAAAGGATAAATCTTTAGAAAATATTTTATTAAATTTCCAGTAAATCATTTTAATTCATTTTCAAATATTAAAATAATATTTGAAAATATGGGGTTCTACAAAACGAGTTTATACTCTACATCTTATCTAAAAACACCGGAACATAGAGATAACTGATTATCTCTAAACTGTCTCTAAAGGCGACTATAAATACCCCTCTCCCCCACCATAAGAAAGGTAATCAATATTTTTCCACAAAAGCTCTCTTTTATAATCTTCCTGATTACTGACTTGAGCGTCGGAGGGTTCATCGCCGAGATCCATCCCGGTGTATTGAACTTTTTGCAGGTTAACGTTAGCAGCGAGAAATATTCAAATGACGGCCAGAATTGAACAGGTTTGCCTTATTTGTTTCCAAAAGAATCCACAAATACATATGTTTGCTCCCACACTGAAATCAGTAGCAACAGATTGGCGCCGTCTGTGGAAAACAGAAAAAGCAATCCAACCTTACTTCACCGGTGAAGTTAGTTTCCAAGCCATGCCTCCGAAATGGAAAGGAAAAGTAGCGGCTTTCAGCCGAAGAGCCACTCCTCTTCCTCCCCCTCCTCCACTCCATGATGTTCTTCTTCAACCCAACCGACAAGTTCAGCAACCGAAGCCTGAGTAGCCCCTTCCTCAACCACTTCCTCCTCAGCAGGCCCCTCTAGGGTTTCGAGGGGCTCTCGTCAAAGTTGTCCAAGGCAACACCCTATTCAAGACCACATCTCAGTTCTTAATCCTTCAACCGACTCCATGGCCTCTCAAAGTCCTCTAGGGCAGGATCTCTGTCAAGTAATTGTTAACCGTCAGCAAGGGGGTCGACCTCCGAACTCGCTTGAATGAAAGGAGAGCCCTTAAGAAACTCCCTCAACCCGTGCGCCCAGGGGCCCTGAGAGTCAGGACCTCCGGCAGGCCGAGGACAAGAAGATCCCCTACCCAAGGAGGCGAAGATAGTCCCCTTCATGCTGTCAGCGTAGAAGTCATACTCCAATAAGCCAAGCCGCATCAGGGGATCGCCGAGCTGGGGGGGGCACCAGTCATTCAGGCCGAGTTCCAGAACTTCAAAGAAGATATCCTGCGAGCTCTTAATATTTCCACGAGTCAGGATCAGCTGTGCACCTAGCCCTCACCATACCGCCACTCATGAAGGAGAGTCCTGAGAGTCGACTAGATCCGACTGGAGGGATGACTCGGTCCATCGCCATCTCTACGAGATGGAGAGGCACCTTAACAAGATCAATTCCGAAGAAGAACAACAGACCAATAAGTTACGCCCAAGCAGACCCCCCTTTTCCAGGGCCATCATAGAAGCTACGATTCCCAAAACCTTTAGGTCACCCCGCTTTGAATCCTCCAATGGGGAGTCAGACCCGGCCGATCATATCGACAGTTTTAAAACTCTCATGATGATTCATCAAGCCTCGGATGCGCTCCTCTATAAGGACTTCCCAGCAACGTTGAGGGGACCAGTGCGAGAGTGGTACTCTCGTCTATCCCCAGCCTCCATCTTCTCATTAGAACAGTTTGAGGAGCTCTTCCTCACCCACTTTGTTAGCAGTTGCCGAGCCGAGAAAACAAACACATTTTTTCTAGCCCTCAGCCGAAGAAAGGTTGAATGCCTAAGAGATTATGTTCGGCACTTTACCACAGAGGCCCGGTCTATTGCCTCTCTCAACAAATCAGTGGCCTCTGCAGCATTCAGGCACAACGTCAATAACACCGACCTCAAGACGTCCCTTGCCAAGAAGCCTCATCGGGACTTCTTGAAACTCCTTCTTAGGGGCGAGAAGTACATCCGAGCAGAAGAAGCTCTCACACCCCTCCAATCAAGAGGAGTCATCTTTCGAGAACAAACAGAAGAATACAAGTGAAGAAGGGTCCCAGAAATTTTAGAAGGATGACAATGGCCAGCGCCGCCCAGCTTCCCTTTTTGAGAAGTTCACCCCCCCTCAATGCTGGTATATCAGCAGTTCTTATGGAGGTGGACAAGGAAGGGCTACTCCGCGGTCCCCCTAGAATGAATATCCCTGGCAAGAAAAGGAACATGGATAAGTGGTGCCACTTTCATAGGGACCACGGCCACGACACGGATGATTTTCGGTCTCTCAAAGAGGAGATCAAAGAACTCATACAGTGGGGACACCTGACCAAATTCGTTAGAAAAGATGGGGCCGATTCTCCACCCCGAGGAGCCAAGAAGCGAACCAAGAGGCCCGTCTAATTCCAAGACTCCGAACCTGGGGCCATCCTCCACCTTATCCATGGAGGTCCAATGGGGGGAGAATCAAACTCCCCCCGAAAGACCGTCACCCTATCGTAGAAGTAGGTTTTCAGTTTTCAATAAGGTCGATGCTTGTAACACGGCCAAAAGCATGTAATAATGGCTCGTCCCATTGAAGTGGCCACTTAGTTTGTCTTAGCAAAACTTATCTTTTTATTCTATTGAATTATTGCATTTGCCTCATTTCTATCTCTCTGAGTCACATCTACGACTCGTTAAACTATAAGTTCGGAGTCCAGCTTGTCCTATAGGGCTGCTCCCACAACTTACTAAGCTCAAAAGATGGGTTTGGTGTCCAACACTTGGTTTGACACTTGTAAACAAGAAAGTGCGGAGCAGCTCACTATTCAGAATTGCTCCTACAACTTGTTAACCCCCTCAAGCAATAAGTTTGGAGTTCAACACCTGGTTCGATGCCGCTTTAGCCGCTTGCAAACAAGCAAGTGCGGAGCAGCTCACCATTCAAAATTTCTCCTACAACTCGTTGAAACCCCTAAACAAGTTTGGAGTCTAACACTTGGTTCGACGATGCTTTAGCCGCTTGCAAACAAGCAAGTGCGGAGCAGCTCACCATTCGGAATTGCTTCTACAACTCGTTGGTAACCCCATAACAACTAGTTCAAAGGTCACAATCATTGTTCGAAATTGCCCTAACAGCTTGCAAGTATGCAGTTTCGGGGCTCAAAACGAACATTCATACAACTCCCACTACTGGTTAAATTTTGCAACAAGCAAATTCGGAGCTCAACTCACCCCTAGAGTTGCTCCTCATACTTGTCTCCTGAACGACTCTCTCCTAGAGCCTGGTGATGCTCTTCGCTCTGGTCGCCTCCCGAGCGACCTTCTTCTCAACGAGTTTGGAGCTTAACTACTCTCCTAGAGTTGCTTCTCAAACTCGCCTCCCGTGCAGCTTTCTTCCAAGCGAATTCGGAGCACAACTCACTCCTAGAGATGCTCCCTAGACTCGCCTCCAAGAATGAATGATCCCAAGAGTTATACAAAGCTCTTCTCAACTTCATAAAGACAAAGATGTTGTGGGACTATTTGACCATGAAGAAGGATGATTCTTCAACTGACTTCTAAAGAGAAATTGTAGATCTTCAGGTCAGCTTCGAAACGAAGGGTCAAACAACCCAATCGAACATCCGTAGCACCGGAAAAGTGGGTTACAACGCAGCTGTGCCGAGCTAACAAATCGTTGACTGGTCAATGGTCAACGGTCAAACTGGACACGTGTCAATCAGCCGAACCCCCATAGCTCTTCGGCGGCATGATCGGAGCAAACGTGTCCCCAAACGTGAAATTGGGGAAAATCTCCACCTCAGGATGCGCCCCCGATCCAAATCGATGGCTCAGATCTTGCCATATTGCTCAGATCCAAAATCCGAGCAAACGTGTCCCCAAATGTGAAATGAGGGAAATCTCTACCTCATGATGCATGCCTGATCCAGATTGATGGCTCAGATCTTGCCATGCCCTTCGGATCCAAAATCCGAACAGATATGCCTCCAGATGAGAGCTTGATCTTGATCGACGACTCAGATCTTGCCACATCCTTCGATCCAAAATCCGAATAGATCTACCTCCAGATGCGAGCCTGATCCAGATCGATGGCTCAGATCTTGCCACGTCGCTCGGATCCAAAATTTGAGCAAACGCATCCCCGAACTGGAAAATGGAGAAAAACTCCTCCTCTCGATCCGCGCACAAATCATGATCGACGGCTCAGATTCTCCGAAAAAAATAATAAGTTTGATGAGGTTAACGGGTCGGGTACAGACCCACATCCTCATCTTCTTCTCCCTCAGAACTGTCTTCTTCAAAACTTCAGAAAAACCCAAAGCGTCGAGCTCCTTCGACTCCAAGCCTCGTCAAGCTCGACTTCCCTCTACTGCCGCCATCAAGCTCCTTCACCGAGCTCCATCTCCGAGCTCCAAAGTTCCAAAACACCGCTGAGCTAACTCTCTGTCGAGATCCTCTTCGAGCTGCCTCCACTGCCACCATCAAGCTCCTTCGCCGAGCTCAATCTCTGCCGAGCTCCATCACTGAGCTCCAAAGCTCCAAAACATCGCTGAGTTAACTCTCTGTCGAGCTCCTCATTGAGCTACCTCCACTGTCGAACTCCTCCCTCGCCTGAACAATCATCGACGAGCTCATTCTTCGTCGAGCTCCGAGCCTCAACTCCTTCACTACTGCCACTGAGCTCTGAATATCTTGCCAAGCTTCTTCGTCTCCAAGCTGGAAAGCTTCGAACCCATCGCCAGCTCGACCCCATGTCACTGAACTCCATCACCGAGCTCCAAAGCTCCAAAACTCCGTTGAGCTAACTCCCTGTCTAGCTCCTCATCGTGCCGCTTCCACTACCAAGCCAAGTTCCTTCGCCGAGCTCAATCTCTGCCAAGCTCCATCACCGAGCTCCAAAGCTCTAAAAATCCACTGAGCTGCCTGCAGTGTCGAACTCAACCGTCGCTGAAACTCCGACGAGCTCATCCCCTCGCCGAGCTCCCCTCGCCGTACTCCGAACCCCTCACCTCGCGCTCGAAGAAGAAGGGGGAATCGGAGACGAAGGGAGAAGAAGAAGAAGAAAAAGAAAAAAAAAGGAAAAAGAAGAATGGGGTCAACGTTGATCGCCACGTGGCACCATCTCGAGCCTTCTCAGCGATCCTTTTAACAAGATCCGAGCAAAGCATGTTCCGAGGGTGAAAATGCAAGAAAATACCCTGCCTCCCGATGCGCGCTCGCTTGATCATGATCAACACAAATGATTGCGCCACGTGTACAGGTAAATATTAATTAATTTAGTTAATTATTAATTTGAATTAGTTATTTAAAAATCCAAAAAATTTAATTAAAAATCGAAAAATTCATAATTAAAAATTCTTAAAATAATTATTAATTCTGGAAATATAATTAGTAAATTAGAATAATTAATTAAAAAATTTTAAAATTAATTATTTAAATTTGGAAATTGAATAAAAAATTCAAAAAATAATTAAAAATTGAAAAAAAACCCAGAAAAATCTAAAAAATCACTCAAAATCCAGAAAATTCTAAAAATAGTTTTGGGTATTTTACAAGCTCAGAATAACACCTTTACACCTCGAGCAAGATCCAAACTCCCCCGAGAACTCCGATAAATTCTATAAGCCATTCAAAACGGGTGAACTACTCCTCAAAGGCTGTAAAACTCAATCTTCAGGAGTGGGGGGCTTGTGATATGGCTAAAAACATAACCAAATTGGGACTGTTCAAATTGGGCACAAATCTCAAAGCTCTTAGGGGTAAAATGGTAATTTCACATACAAACAGGCCCGAAATGGAAACTGGGTCTTTCTCCAAAGTCTAGTAACCCGAAAACAGATCTGTCCTATTGGGTATGGGTGGTAACCCGTCACAAACTAGCCAAGATATTTAAAGAGTAATTCAAATTTGTAATTATCTTTAAGTGGCAGTTTAAACCGCCTCTCTTATCATGAAACGAGTTTAAACTCTACATCTTATCCAAAAATACCAGGACATAGAGATAACTGATTATCTCTAAACTATCTCTAAACACGACTATAAATACCCCAACCCCCCCACCATAAAAAAGGTAATCAATATTTTTCCACAAAAGCATGATTTCATAATCTTCCTGATTACTGACTTGAGTGTCGGAGGGTTCATCGCCGAGATCCATCCTAGTGTATCGAACTTTTTGTAGGTTAACGGCAGCTGTGAGAAATAGTCAAATGCCGGCCAGAAGTCAACAGGTTTTCCTTATTTGTTTCCAAAAGAATCCACAAATACATTTGTTTGCTCCCACACCAAAATCAGCAGCAAGACTATCCTAAAATAACCACCATCTGGAAATACATAAACTTCGGGAAAAAATGCCTAGGAATACATGTACTAGAATGGAAGCAATATGATAAACAGTTCGCTACGATAACTAGGTAAAATAGCGACTAAAAATAAAATAATATAAAGTAGCAATGATGCAGTAATTTATCGTGATTGTGTAAAAAGTTTGTTCATCATGTTCCTTCGGTAACTCATCTTCAGTACCTGCATAAACATCATCTAGGGTTGTGTGTGTGGGGAGGGGGGGGGGGTCCGTTAGAGTAAGCTTCGAATGGCAAGTAGTAACAAGCCGTATGGTAGCGAAACAAGATATAACATGGAAGGCAACAAGATGTAGCAATGCAAATACTGAAATAGTATGATCATGTACGATGCAAGTAACAATTGTGGGCAAGTGCAAATACTGGAATAGTATGATTATGTTCAATGCAAGTAGCAACTTTAAACACGTGCAATCAAGACTTCAATGTAACACGTGCAATCAAGACTTCAATGTATAATTAATCGGTAACCAAGGAACATGTAATCAGGAATCATGTCAATCTTAAGTCTACCAATTTTATTAACTAGTCTAATGCACGCAATCCTGCAACCCATACCACATGTTCAGGTATCAATCAAGTGAATGTTTGGATATAAGTGGTGAATTCTACAGGGTTGTGTGCTCGAGAACAATAATCAGTAAACAGTAGATACCCGTTGGTATACAGTAATCAGTAAACAATAATCAGAATACTGTAGTCAGTAATTCGTATCTAGCAGTCAGTAATCAGGAATCAGTAACAAGGGAAATACAGGCTCCCTTCCGAGTACACTCTCCAACATTGTCCACTACTAAGTCATATCCTTTTTTACCCCGACCTGTTATTCTTTTATCACCTCAGTTTCTTAGATATTGGATTCTAGAGGTGTCCCCTGCAAGTTCTAGAGGTGGCTCCCATGGATTCTAGAGGTGGCCCACGTCGATTCTTACGATGTGACACTTAGTTCCATGTGGCACTTAGTTTTACGCCTGTACTTTGTTTCGTCATCCAAAATAACAGCAATGACTATAACAATAACGATGCATATGACTGTAGTATTATGTTCGGTAATCAGAAAAATATCAAAAGATGATGCAATACATGGTATGGAGCCAAGGAGGTAATCGAGAAAGTATTAAGTGGTAGATGCAAATGCATGATGTAGAAATATTCTACCAGTATACTGTATCAGTACAATTTATTAAGCATGAATAATAATATATATAGTTCAAGAATACAAAATACAAATCCGGACAACAATACATGTCAGTATTAAAACTCACTTTTCCAGTGGTACAGGAAGAAAAACCAATGCCATCAGGGGTTCCAGAAAGTAGACTCTCTTATAATTCTAACGCCTATTTACTCGATAAATTCTAAGTTCAATAGCTATGCTCAGTAGGGGTGGTATACCGTACCGTACCGTACAAAAATTACTCTACCATCTACCGTACCGGAGTACTTGGTACACAAATTTCTCTACCATTACCGTACCAATATTTTGGTACTACCGAGTTCGGTAATACCGAAATATCGGTATGGTAATGGTAGTACCGTGGTAGTACCGGACATCAAGAACCCTAGGTATGTTCAATCTAGTTTTGTTGTTGGTTCCTTCTTGCTGTCACCGAGAACTGGGAGAATGTCATTAAATACTTTCATTAATGAATGTAGCTACTAACAGACTTGCATTAACTACCAAATATTGATTTCTATTGAAGGTCAAATAGACTAGTCTCTCGACTCTCCCACAGGTCTTCTCATTGAATGGTAACCTCAATTCCTTTAAAATTGAAATATAATTTGTAATTCCTAGGTTACCTTATGACCTCAATTCTTTCCAAAACAGATGTGGTTACAAATTAAAACATGGATACTGATAAGAAACTAGAACAAAAATTAACAACAAAAGGGGACTATCAGAATCAAAATCAATACCAAAAAGTGAACGAGGAGCGATCAGTCGTTCAGTCGAGCGATCAGTCGGTGCGTCGGACGTCGTGCGTGAGCCTTAGGTTCAAAGCTAAAAAAAACTAAAAAAGGGGAAGAGAAAGATCTGTTCGGTGCGTCGGTGATTCGGTAATTACTAATTACTAATTTGATATCTGATTGAATTCACAATGAAGAGTTTGGAGAAGAGTAGCCGACTAGGGTAGAAAAAAAAAATGAAAGAAAGACTGGGTTGGGCCTGAAACTTTTCTGGGCCTGGATTTTAAAATAAAAATATTAGATTAAATGTATATTAAATATATTCGGTATGGTACGGTATACCAATGGTATAAACATTTTGTACCAGTATCGTACCATAAAAAGTTGGTATGCTACAATACCGAAAATTTGGTACGGTATTACCAAGTTTCGGTATTTTTTGGTATGGTAATGGTATGGTACGGTATGGTACGGTAATATGGTATTTTTGACACCCCTAATGCTCAGTGGTCAGGTCTTTGCAGGTCTAGTGTTCAGGAAACAATATAGGGTCAAACTCTCATGCTTATAATTCCACTGAAAATCATTAATAAAACTTACAAAAATCATAATCTGGTCCCTAATAATGTCTATTAACTCTCAGGTTAATCTCAGATTTTAATTCCACCAGCAATTTGTTATTTCAATTAATTCACCGAGACGATACACCTCAAATAATATTATAGAAATTTACGACGTATTAGTAATAAAATTTCAATATCTCAAAATCTACAATTCGGATTTCAAAATCGTAAGATGTTCTGTATTCCACACTCAGAGGCTACAACATACATGTATAAATATCTAATTTGATAACAAGAAACTAGGTCAAAATCTCAGTACAAAGTCAGACAAAAGACATGGCAAGAAATCTAATACATTTCTTTTAAAATCTCGATTCACAAAAAATATAATTTTATGACCAGAAATATGTTCAGATTCAGATTCAGTAATTAAACCAGATTTCTATCATTAACATGTCTAGAAAATCATTACTTTCACAATATTAAATTCACTGATTCAGTTATACTAATGCATGGCAATACAATCAAAGATAAATCATGTAGCATGATATATATATATATATATATATATATATATATATATATATATATATATATATATATATATATATATATATATATATATATAAGTTTGTGCCTATGTGGTGTATGCAATATGGTGGTCATGACAATGAAATTATATGGATTTTTCTATGAATATAACGAAGGGAAATCAAATAGGATGGTTTAATATATATATATATATATATAGTCCCTTTCCGTTGTGCACCAACCATGGTGCACACGACGTGTGCACTCGGCCTTCAGGCTTCATATCGATGACCCGAACCGTTCTCTTTTATTTACACATCTAAATTAGTCTAAATATGTAAAATCAAGTCATTTGAAATTTATTTGCTCATGCGTTGAAGTGTTACAAAATTGTATGGCTGAATGTCTTTTTTTTTTATAATGACATGATGGATGGGCAAATGAATTTCAAATGGCTTTATTTTACATATTCAGACTTATTTAGATGTGTAGATCAATGTGAATGGTTCAGATCGTCGATATAAACGTCCGAAGGCCGAGTGTAACACCCCGAATTCCAAATAAGCCTGAATTCGAAGTTCCACAGGATCTTTACACTTCACTTCGTACAATTTTACAAGGAATTTGAAAATTTTAGTACAACAATGTCTTTTTACATCATAACATAGTGAAAAGTAAATGAAATATAACAATGATAAATGTACAATTGTAACAACTTTAGCATTTAAGTAATCATCAGCATCAAATTCATCTTTATATCTTCTTGTAAATTCCAAGTCCTGAATATGAAACTCTTGGCACGTCAGTTGCTTACAACCGATGCAATATTATACACGGCCATCCTCGCTATGTCGAAAATATAACGATTCTTTAATACTTTAACAAATACAAATTTGATCACAAACAAAGCTAAAGAGGGACTATCCTATTGATGTTGTGTGTGCTAGTGCACTTAGTCTTAATACAGTTATTTATATTTCATGACACTAATGCACACTTGTTCAAACCTATACATCTCATTCTACATAGATCTTAGGGCAAGCCCTTAACCATACTTCATCTTGTAAGGTTAGATCCCTCGTTATGAGTTTAACTATTACGGTAACTAAGGTATGTTCTTAGATGTTTTATAAGTTACGAGTCCAAGTCCAAACAGCCTGGAGGGGAATACCTCGTCATGACATAACAGCCTATGGACAAGTCGCCTCCGTCATGGAACTATGGCACTACGTAGTCACCAAGTACCCCACAAGCGTCGCCCCGATCCCGATAATTCGGAGATGAATTCATGTCATGACATGATGCATCATGTAGACTGCCTGTGAAAACTCTCACACCGTGAATCCGAGGCCCTCATACTTGTATTTTTCTCTTACTTTTATCACATCTTCACTATAGTGTTGTCCTTAAGTTTATAGTTGTTTTTAAAACAAACATCACAACCAAGAGCTAGCTTACCCTACCGAACTTAAACCAAAAAAAAGAGACAGTCAGCCCACACTGGCTACTTCTCGAGAGATGCTCAACCCACACTGGTTAGCTCTCAAATTCATATTAACAACTGCCGGTTTCTAAGGGTCTCACCTAGCTTCTAGATTCCAACAACTATCTCGTTCTAGAGATCAACAATATGTTACATTCAATCTCAAAATAATAGTTCAATTTCTTTATTCACAATCTTTTTCTTAAAGAGAAACATTTCTTTATAATCTCATAACATGAAGTAACTCACTTCAACTTTCATTATTAATTTCATTACTTATAGCATTGAGTGTAACTCAAATTATTCTAAATCAAAGATATTTATGACCATGGAAATTTAATCAGAAGTGTCTAATCATATTCCACTTTAATCTTGTTTAACCACACAAAATCTCTTCTTTAATTTGAAACCATGTTCACGAAACAAGTTGTTTTAATGCGAAATCCACTTCTATATCTCACAAAATGTATCAAAAGATTGTGGAAATAATTTTTATCAAGTCTAGATAATTTTAGAGGAATAATAGATTTTTTTCCAAATTTTTATTGCGCTTAAAATTCATAAATATGCCCAAAAATAAAAATGCATTAAAATGGCCCGGTCAGGATTCGAACCCACAACCCCCGCCCAGCTACAGTAACCTTCCCAAACCACACCCGAAGACTAGAAAGTCCAAAGGCAGCTAGCGAAATAATTTCGCTCATTTACTTTATGTTTGTGATGTATAGTATTTCGGGAAAAATCAAAATTCAAATAAAACAGATTCTCTCAAGACTCGAACCCAAGACCACCCGCCTGCTACAGTGCTCTAAACCCACGCCGATAACCAATAATCCCAAACTCATTTTCTGTTATGATCATAAGTTAAAATTGCTTTATTCTATTGGTCTGTTTATAACACTTTCTTTAACAATTTCGATTTCTCAATTGATTCGTACGATTCAAAATCTAATCCATTTCCAGAATGTATTCTTTCAAAAATACAATATAGTGCGTATATTTTAAATTCACAAAAATTTTACTTCCGACAATATAATAAAATTTTAATCTTGCATTAAAGAACTCATATTATCAATTTACAAATAAAATGTTGTCTCTCATGCATCAAAACTTCTTCATAAAGTTCTTTATACTCATAAAATATATAAACTAATGAGACTATTTCTATACTATAGTCGCATTATAAAACCATTTTTCATACATGTTACATTATTTTGACTATTATAAGAACATTCTATCATACATCAATTTTCATTCCAATAATTCCCTACATGATACTTACTCTTTCTCTTTCTAATTTAGCAATAGTTCTAGTCATTTGTTTGATTCACAATAGCATTTCAACATATCATGACACAATTAAATTAAGATCATGCAATCTACATTCATCCTACCAATCCAAATATAACAATTAAACCATATATCAACTAGCATGCATCATACTCCTAAATTAGAAAGGATTTAAGAAACACCCACCCAAAGAAGTATTGATTTCTTAGCAATTGAACTCCAAAAGAAGCCTCACTCCATCTCGAAATCCGCGCACCAATGACGATCGCAAGTAAGCAAGCTCACCGAAGCCCGGCTTCCTCCCGGAATGCACAACAAGCATTTGGTTTGTGTGCTCCAACACCATTCCCATATGCATGAGTGTATATATGTACATTTATATATAGGGAAAGGATCGGTTGAGCACACCTCTAGTGCTCGCCACGTGAACACTAGGCCTTCGGGCATTCATATCAAAAATCCAAAACATTCACATTGATCTACACATCTAAATTAGTCTAAATATGTAAAATCAAATCATTTGAAATTCATTTGCCCATTCATTGAAGTGTTACAAAATTGTATGGCTGAAAATCATTGTTTTTATAGTCACATGATGGATGGACAAATGAATTTCAAATGATTTGATTTGACATATTTAGACTAATTTAGATGTGTAGATCAATGTGAACGGTTCGGATTTTCGATATGAATGCCCGAAGGCCTAGTGTACACGTGGTGAGCACTAGAGGAGTGCTCAACCGATTCTTTCCCTTTATATATATATATATATATATATATACATGCGTAGATACACACATATATATACATAAGATAGAATGAGAAAGAAAGAGACAAAAGAGAATGAAAGGATCATCTTGTTGGCCGGATGTAATTAAGGGGCGGGAGAGAGAAAGAGAGTGGAGAGACAAAGAAATGAAGGAGTGGGTTTTGAAAATATATATACATATATATACATTAACCACCCATTATTTAAGTAACTACTCACCCTTGATAACAAAATAACTACCCACTAAAATATCCCCTCTCTCCCCACTACCATACACAGCCAGTTGTTCTCATTTTGGGGAACATTGCACGTGTGTACGTGTACGTGTGCACGTGCACGTGCTTTGTGTACACCTCACACTTTAATATTTTTATTAAAGGACAACATATATTAATATATATAATTTATATTTGAATAGTAGTTTAACTTAATCAAACTTTGGTTTGTCATGCAGAAATAAAATAAACACACACACTTCAAAATTTTCTTTTTGAAAATAGAATACACCCAATATGTGCACCACAAACACGTGCGTCGCACGTAAAATATTAAAATACAAAATAAATTTTATCGACGGAAAAATATTTATAAGTAATTTAAATACAAAAAACAAAAGATATATATCGTAAATTTTTATATATTCCACAACGTAATCAATGCGTACATAGAAAACACGTGCACCACACGTATAAAGATATTTTAATCAAAATGAGAGAAAAATGAATTTCCGTTTATAAAAATGAATTCGAACAAGTCATGAAATAAATAATTTAAAAACATCAAAATATTACATGTAACGGTGGAAAAATACGTAATCGATACGTGCATCGATAACGCATATAAAGTACGTAAAAACACAGAGATTGAAATTTTATATTTGAGTTGACGCAAATAAGGTAAAACGAACTTTGAGAAGACAGGAACTGCATAAATAATTGAAATCCAAAATACGTAGTGAAACACGTTATCAATATTACCCGTAACGGTACAAAATACACGTGCGTAAAATACGAGGGGTAAAATTGTCATTTATAATTTTTCGGGGTGTTACACCCAGTGCACACGCCGTGTGCACCATGGGTGGTGCACAACGAAAGGGGACTCTCTCTCTCTCTCTTTATATATATATATATATATATATATATATATATATATATATATCTCAAGTGGTTCAAGACTCGAATAAATCAAGAAGGGATCATGAACGAAGTTGATAGTACAATAATTCGACACAAAAGAGATTATGATTAGAATCGACGGTACGATAATTCAACAATGGGAAAAAACTACTTGCAAGAGTTCAAGAAAACACTTGCCTTGTGTATGAAGATTACGAACGTGAACGAACAACAGGAAGAAGAGAAGCAACGACAGCAACAGGCAGCGACACAAGGGCAGCAAGGACAATTGCAGCAAGAAATGGCGGTCAAGACAATGGCAGTAAGCACGAAAACAACAAGTCGGGTTTGGAGGAAGTGATGGAGTTTCGAGGGGTGCAGTGGATTGAGGCTGATGGTGTTTGGTTGTGGAGGTGGAGCTTCAATGGAGGTGGGAGATGTTGTCGGGTTTGAGGTTTGGAAGGAGTTAGGGCTGAGGTTGAAGAGGAGGTTGGGTTGAGGGGCTGATGGTGGTTAATGGTGATCGGGATTGGAGTGGAGACTGATGGAGTTTGATGGAATTGGCAATGTAGTTTGTAGATGGGGAGTTCAGGAGGAAGATGCGATGAGGCTATTGTTTGGGGCTAAAGGAGGCCGGGATTGAAGGGGGTTGAGGTGTTCGGGATGAAGGTGGGATGGTGGTGGTGTTGTAGTGTAGGTTGAAGAGGATGTCGGAATGAAGCGGCAGCCTAGGGTGGAGATGGTGTCTTGGAGGACGGATTTTGATGTGGGGAAGAAGAAGTTGGTGGTTGTTTGTGATGAAGAAGGAGATTAGGGTTAAGAGATGTGATTAGTGGATGTAAATAGATGGGGTACGTTAGTGAATAATGGTTTGGTCTTTGTGCTTGGGTTTGAATTTAAATAAAAATTCAAAATAATAGAATGGCTAGAGAAAATTTGGGCTTTCACAATAAGTAGTAAATAATTAAATAATTTCAGTGCATGCAAAAATGGTTCAAAAATAAAGATGAACACTAGATAACTGAAGTGAAGAAAAAACGTAGGAACTACGTACAATTGAAACAGGGAGTTACAGATTCTGTAAGGACGGATGTCCCAACTGGCAGTGACAATCCAAAGGTGTGTAACCTCTCAGGCATCCAAATGAGGTAGGTACATTGTCAAGCTAATAAAGATCATCTGACACACACCCTGCGGTAATTGTTTACCCGTCTCAAGTTCCTGAAACACAGTAATCAAGATAAAAGATAACAGAACAATTCAGTTTTGTAATCTTGCTAACATATATTAGGTTCAAGAAAAATTTTGGCATATGAAAAACAGAACTAACTGGTAAAGTAGAAGTAAAGTTTACATTTTCTACCCGCCAACTAAGGAGGTAAAACTATCAGCAAGTCTAACAGGTGGATGAAACGACCTACTAACATAAAACAATATACCTGGATTCCTAGTCATATGATCATAAACACCTGGCTCTATTTTCCCATGATGTCAGAGATGAAGTGGTTAGGCATGCGATACCTGACCTTACTAATGTGATAGAAGAAGACCAGTATTGGAAAGCGTGATAGTGCTGGAAAAACTAAATGTCGTCCTCATCTAACTGAATGACAACTGATTCGGAGGATATGTGTACAATATTATGCGCTTGATAGTCCTTAGAACACCTGTTAGGGAAATTCCCCTTCACATGCCCAAGCTTCTTACAATAATTGCACCTTATGTTATCACTACTAACACCATGATCATGCCATCCTCCTCTAGAGTTATGGTAAAGCTCAACCTTCCATCCATTTTTATCATCTAAGTCATGAGTTGAATCTTGGGCATCTCGACGGTCATAAAAGTCGACAAACGCATAAATTGGTGGCTTCCTAGCAACCCAAACACTTATGATAACACCATAGGTACGAAACTCCTCATCAAGCTCCCTCTTCGACACCCATGGATCCAAATTGTCCACATAAACATGAGATATTCACACAATACAACTTGTTGTGAGAATCTTGAAACCCAAGATGCTATGGAGGCTGTAATTGAGGAAGAATGATCCAAGTAATATGGGTGGAGTAAATAGGGTTGTGGGTTTTGGGTTTGCTGGTTTGGATCAGGAAGGGTTGGGATGTGTGAGTTTGGTTGGATTTTAGGTGTGTGGAAGGGTTGGGTTTTGTTTTGGGGTTGGATCTGGTTGGGAGTTGGTTAGGTGTATGGGAGGTGGGTGTTGGGATTAGGGAGAAGGTGGGTGGTGGCTGCTTTGGTTTGTGGGTTGGTGTTTGGTTGGATCTGGATGGGTTGGGTTGGAGAAGGGAGAAAGTTTTGAGGTGGATCTGGATGGGTGGGTCAGGTTGAGGTAGGGTGAGTGTTAAGGGGAAGATGACTGGTGGGTTGAGGTGGAGGTAGGCAGGCAGCAACGACAGCAGTGGAAGTTAGCAGCAACAGGTTGGATTTGGATGTTGTTTTGTAGCAGGGTCGGTGCAACGGAGGAGGCAACGGTCGAAGAAGACCACGACGGTAGCAGCATAAGTCGATGGCGGCGGCTCCGATACCATGAAAGAGTATGTTCTATCTTATTCATTTCTTAATTGGATAAAGAGTATGTTCTGTTTTATTCATTTCTGAATTGGATATAATGCCTAGCATATATATATAAGATATATAAGTACGGACTCTACCCGGAATATAATGACTAATACAACAACAACAATATATCTAATAGTAATTAACTTGTATTTTTTCTTCCACTTGCACAACCTATTAAGAAGCAAGTTTAGTCTATTACTTCATCTGATTATTTCAACTTATTATGGCCAGACTTGTGGAGGAAGCTGATTTCAAGGCAACTGCAGAATTATTTGGTAAGAATGGTGATGAAAAATCTCTGTATAATTTTATTCCCAAATCAGAAAGTGAGTTCTTGGAAAATGCTGAGCTCCTCTCTTAAAAGATCCGCCCATACGAGGTATGCAAGTTTCGTGAAACCAGAGTGCATCTCCACCTGTTCGTACTTTCTCTATAGGTAGCAATCTCTGATCTTTCTAATGTGCTCATGATTATAAAAGCTTTCATTGTATGGGGCCTACTTAAAGCTACTATGGCTTTCTATGAGTTCATTAAAAGCAGCAGATGCTAAAGATATAGTTTCATCAATTACTGCAATCGCAAAGGAAAAACTTAAAGCAGAGAAAGAAGCTAATGCAGGAAAGAAAGGCAAGGTAAGATATTCAAAATGTCTTTCCCGTACATTACAGGCATCAGTTGTTATCTAATGCCATGTCCATTATTGTGTTTATTTTTGCAGGAACAAAGAAAAAGCAGCTTCATGTTGATAGACCTGATGATAGTGCCACTGGTCATTAAGATGATGGAGATGATTATGACTTCATGTGATTACAATTTATTGAACTCAGATTTGGAAAAAAAAAAACATATTTTCTTATTTATTTTCTTCTTCAATGGATCTCTTTATATATTGTTACATTCTTCAAGAATGGGCTAATTTGTTACAATAGGTTGAGGAGAAAGTTAAGGAGATAAGAGATTTTGACGGAATCTGTTTCCTAATTTATAGGAAACAGAATATACAGCTCATACCAAATATATTATAACACTCCCTCTCAAGTTGAAGCATAGATATTGAACATGCTCAACTTGTCCACAAATTTCAAGAACTTATTCGAAACTGCCTTGGTAAGAATATTTGCAAGTTGATCTTCTGACTTCACCTTAGAAATCTCAATAATTTGTTCATCTAATTTCACCTTGATGAAGAATCTATCCACCTCTACAAGTTTCATCATATCATGTTGAACTGGATTGACAGCAACTTCACACGCAGCTTGACTGTCCCAATGCACCTTAATATGCTCATTCAGACCACAACATAAATTCTGTAATAAAAGTTTAAGCCATAAAACTTTAGTTATACTCATTGCTACTCTGCGATACTCTGCCTCTGCACTAAAGCGTCTAACTATATTTTGGTTTTTGCTTTTCCATGTAACCAAAATTTCTCCAACAAAGGTAAAGTACCTAGAAGTGGAGCGCCTATTAGCAATAAATCCTGCCCAATTGGCATCAGTATATGTCTCAACCTTCAAGTGACCATGTTTCGCAAACAAGACCCATTTTCCAGGAGAAAACTTTATATATCTCAGAAGTATCATTACCGTATTCATATGTTGTTCACGAGGTGCATGTATAAACTGGCTCACTGCACTTAAGGTATATGAAAAATCTGGCTGCATATGTGCAAGATACATCAGTCGTCCTACCAATCTTTGATATCTCCCCTTATCACACGACACCTTATCAGGATCATTCCAAAGTTTCAGCCATTCTTCTAAAGGTGTGTCAATAGGCTGACAAGCAGACATTTCCACTTCCTTCAACAAATCAAGAGCATACTTTCTTTGAGACAGAAAAATACCATCTTTAGAGCGAGCAACTTCAGCACCAAGAAAAGACCTCAAAGTGTCAAGATCCTTCATTTCGAATTCTTGTGATAAGTAACTCGGTAATGTCTTTCTCTCCTCGGGATCATCTCTAGTTAATATCGTATCATCAACATATATAACAAGAACAGTAAGCTTAGAGCAGTAAGCTTACCTTCTTTGTTTTTTAGGAATAGAGTATGATTTGAATTACTCTGGCTATATCTGAATGTCCTCATTGATTTTGTAAATCTCCCAAACCAAGCTCTTAACTACTGCTTAAGACCACACAGTGCTTTCTTCAACCGACACACTTTATTATTATATTGGATGATTCTGTTTGATCTTGGTGGTAGATCCATGTAAACATCTTCTGTCAATTCCCCATGCAAAAAGGCATTATTCACATCAAATTGTTGTAATGACCAGTCAAGATTTGCAGCAAGTGATAGTAGAACTTGAACTGTGTTAAACTTTGTCACATGTGCAAATGTTTCATCAGAATCAATTCCATAAGTTTGAGTATACCCTTTGGCAACCAACCTTGCCTTGTATCGCTTTATTGAACCATCAGACTTATACTTCACTGTATAAATTCATCTGCATTCTACCGGCTTCTTTCAAGCTGTTAGTTCGACTATCTTCCAAGTCTCATTCTTCCTCAAGGACTTCATCTTCTCATCCATAGTTGCTTTCCACCTTGGGCCGGCTAAGGCTTCTTGCACACTGTTAGGAATAGATACAATAGACAATTGATTTACAAATGACTTATTTGATTCAGACAATTGGTGAGTGGGCACATAATGACTTATGAGATACTTGACATTACTAGTGAGATAAGGCTCATAAGTAGATTTTGGGATACCTCTAATAGTACGATTCGGGAGTTCATGTAACGTCCGTTTCCGACTATATGTATTTCACTGTGTATTTTCTGTGTCTTCGATTATTTATAAAAAGTTATCCTTTTTCTTAAATTAGTTTTATTTTAAATTTATTTTTGGATCTCCTATTAAAGTCCATTTCTAATCATTAATTGTACTTGTAACTATTTTCAAATGACTATATACTTTAATACAAATCTTATCCCATTCTATAAGTTTAGTATTTTCTTATTTGAATGATTATATATTTTGCCCACACTCCGTATCCATTCTATATTTTATAACCTAATTATTATTATTATTATTATTATTATTATTATTATTATTATTATTATTATTATTGTAAATCCCATAGGTCAAAATCCAAACCTAAAATTCAATTTCGGCCCAGGCTTATTATTATTTTTATTTTGTTTTTGTAAAAGAAACCTAAGCCTAGACCCAACCCAATATTATTATTATTCTATTAAATGTTAAGCCCAACTATCTAAGGCCAAAACCCAAGTCCACTATTTTTCCAACTGCCTAATAACCATATCCTAATCCCCATTATCTTCTCTAACTAATATCCCCATTATTTTCTCCATAATCCCCACTAATTTCCCCCAATAAATCCTAATCAAATCCCACTAATCTAATAACTAATTAATCCCTTAATTATCTGAACTAATCCCTTCATTATTCTGCTCGCTCTCTCTCTCTCTGTCTCTCTCTCTCTCTCTCTCCTCACTCATCATCTTCCCCGCTCTCCCTCCCGAAACCAAAAAAACCCAACCCGCCATGCTTCTCCACCTCCTCGCCACCCCTTCCATCATTGCCTTTAATGCCACCATAGTACCTCGCCGCTATCGCAACAAATCTCGCTCTGCCATTGCCATCGTCGACCTCGTCCTGCCACAGCGACCACCACCGTAATACACCTCGATCTCCATCACCATCGACCTTGACTTCTCATCACCAACCCATCATTTTCCCCGTCGAGCTCCCCATCGTCCCTCGCAGTCGACCGACCACCTTCCCTTCTCCACCGCACCCCTGTCCCTGAGCACCATCCTCGACCCCTACCATTGCTTTCCCCGACGTTGCCCTGCCTTTGCCAGCCCCACTGTGAGCCGACGTCTGTAGTCACCACCCTCGACCGCAGCCCCACAACCATCCATCGACCACCACTACTGTAGCAATCGTCAACCGAACACCGCCTGCACCTCGACCTCGCCATTGCTGTCGACCTTCACCACAAGTGCACCATCTCGCCACCATCGCAGTGCCTCGCCTTCACCCCGAACCCTGTTGCTCGTGCTCGCTGTCATTGCCGAAGTTGTGCCAATGTTTTGCTGTTCTTGCTGATTGTGTTTACTGTTGTTGTCGTATTCTTGCTGTTTGCTATTTTTCCTATTCGTTGTTATTGCACGTGTCACTGATCGTTGTTGTTTGCACGTGCATCGTTTCCGTTGAGATTCTCATCCCATTATTGTATCACATTCAGATTAATCGTCGTATAAGGCAAGTCTCATTGAACACTATTGTTATTCTAGTGCAAGAACCGTTGATCTCCGCAAGTAGTTCATGATTCTATTATCTTAATGAATTGCTTTGATACTTTTCAATACTACGGATTCATCGGTGAAAGCAAGTAGTAGTTTCTTTTTTGTGCCATACCATTACATCAATCCCAAGCTTGTATCCCTATATGCATCCACTACACGCACACAAACTAGAAATGCTCATATGTTGATTGAATGTGTATCGATTGAATATGATATTGCAACTTGATTTATAGTAGTGTTGAATTGTCGGGTGGATTGTAGGAATCCATCTTAATTGCTATATCGATGGTAGTTCAATTCATGCTATAGATTATATGCGTTGAGTATTTTGTGGATCACATATGAATTGAGTTTCTACTGTTCTTCCGGTTGTCCCATGTTGCGTTAAGATTTTGGCTCTGTTGCTTTTAAAATAAGTTAGAAATATATAAAAAGAAATTCTAGCCTTATGAGTCTAGTTTCTAGAACATTCGACAAATCTAAATTTCGTCTTACAACCTGTAAGTTATCGCACTTTTAGACTGCTGACTTTTGATTTCCAAAACTACTGTTTAATGTTACACCAACATGTTTTCTAGTTAATATAAAATGTCAACAGTAGAATTTATGCGTGATTTTCCCCGTGGAACTTGCTATACATGTTTAGGTTTCATCTTACAATTTTTATAAGATTTTATATCGACAGTCCCATTATGCATGCAAAATGTTAACCCTATGTTGCTGCCAAAATGCTTAACATGTAAAGAATAGACTAATTTACCTGACTATGGTTAGAATCACTTAGAACTTGCTGAATATAAGTTGTAGCCCTTTGAATCTGGGATCTAGACCATCTAACGGTTTTGCGGTTCGACTCTCAGGCTGCAAGATACTCAAATTTTACTATTGTATTGTTATGATTTTATATTTACTATTTTGTAAGGACGTCATCATGTTTAACTAATTGGAACAGTAAGATAAATTATGAACTAGGGTCCAATAAATTCAAGAATACTAATGAGCAACTCTAGGAAGTAGAATGTAATTTTTGTAAGAATTTTAGCATAGTTTTAATCGACTTAGTAGCATAGTTTTAATCGACCTAGACCTATAACAATCCTTGCTTTGAGTTATTGCCTGAACAACAAACCCGTAAAAAACTAGCCGGTAGACTCAATTCTTGTCGTACAACTTATTTTCCAGAATCTCTGAGCTTTCTTGTATCAACGAAAAAACTTATTTTTGTACAACAATGTCTTTCTGTCCAGAATGTATGCTTTGTGTTTTTAAGCATATTCATGTTTGATTTCTTGCATCTAATGGATAGAACTAGCTATACCATGCATTGCATTGCCTTTAAATCTTTTGACATCGCCTCATTGTTCCTATACTCATTTCATGTTCACAATGAATATAATAAAATAATAACAAGCTGGGATAATAAGGGTCGACTTAGTAGCGGACATCATCAGAGACTGTACTCGGAGAAGGGCCCCTCGTCTCGTTATTGTTATCGTTATGGATTGTGGATTATTGATAGTGGATCGTGGAATATTGATTGTAAATTCTTGTTTATTATGCCGAGTACACGATCTGCATAGTTCACCACTATAGTCTAAAACGATCACTGTTTACATGCACCGAAGCTGCATTGTTACTTCTCGTATTTTGTATTCCGGGCTTTGTTGACCCGAAGTTTGTTTTTTCCAAACGTTGGATATTACTTTAGTCGATTATTTCATGTTATTGAAATTTACTTATTGACTATTTGATTTTATCCTTGCGTGGTTGTGCTATTTTCTTTGTATTGTTGAGTTAAACGGGTACAGCTTATGGATGATGTTTACATCATTTGTTGGGCCTCAGTTACGTGCTCGTATTCCCGTACTTTA
The DNA here is from genome assembly GCA_017893485.1 of Hemerocallis citrina. Taxonomy (NCBI): domain Eukaryota; kingdom Viridiplantae; phylum Streptophyta; class Magnoliopsida; order Asparagales; family Asphodelaceae; genus Hemerocallis; species Hemerocallis citrina. The sequence goes on along the minus strand of CM030359.1, from coordinate 53,136,103 downwards.
GGAATCGGAGCATGACAGTTTCCTTCTTGGAGCTTCGGACAACGAAAATGATTGATTTTGGGGTTCTGACGGTGCTGGTGGTAGAGAGGACACTAGCGATGACATGGATCCCAATGGTTCATCTTCGAGGAGGTTCGACATCGATTGCAGTTCCTCATGGAGGTCTTCTCCCTTAACTAAATCTTCATTCGAGTGATCGTCACTACATACATCCAGATTTTCTCCTCTTGTATCCAATTGTTCACACTGAATGGTAACAACTTCGTCATAGGTAAGAGTCTGAACTTCACTTCGGTACTCCTCCAGAAGTTCAACCTTAGAGGAAAAATACATCTCATTTTCATGGAACATAACATCCATAGTCACAAACATCCTTTGAGATGGTGGATGATAACACCTTCTTATTCGTTGCATATCCCATGAAAACGCATCGAACAACTTGAGGAGTGTAACTTATTACGCTCATGTTGATGAAGATGAGTTGATGAAGATGAACAAATGTGACACACCCAAACACATGAGGTGGCAAGTTAACGAATGTTGATGCATTCATAGGTTCAGTGAATGCCTGAAATGGCATGATAAAATTTAGGATACTAGAAGGAACTCGGTTGATGAAATACGCAGCTGAAGTAAGAGCTTCTCCCCAATACTTGAATGGCATATTGCCATGAATAAGGGAAGCGTGGACCACCTCTAGCAAGTGTCTGTTTTTTTCTTTCTGCAACTCCATTCTTTGAGATGTATACGGGCATGTAGTTTGGTGAACAATCTCGTATTCCACCAAATATTGTTGTAGATTTGAACTCAGATACTCGCCGCCATTATCACTCCTAAGAACTTGGATTTGCACTTTATACTTAGTCATAACCCGCTTGTGAAATTTCTGAAATAAACCACCAAGTTCACTTTTATACTTCATCAAACAAATCCAAGTCATACGAGTACAGTCACCAATAAATGTCACAAACCATTTTGCTCCTCCAAAAGTAGTGTTTTTGAATAGACCCCAAACATTAGAATGAATAATCACAAATGGGAGAGAGCTTTTATTTAAATTTGGAGAAAAAGAGAAACGGTGACTTTTTTGCTAGTTCACACACATCATACCGAAATTAGAAACATCCAACTTCAAAAATAAACTTAGAAATAATTTATTCAAATAACCAAAAGAAGCATGCCCTAAACGTCGATGCCATAGCCAAATATTTGATTTCTTCTTCTCCACCTCGGATCCTTCCACAAATAGAAATGAATCAACTTGCCTAAACTTTCAGATACCAAGTCCAAGTAGTAGAGCGTCTCGTGTCTAGACTCATAACCAATCTTCATGCGAGTCCGAATATCCTTAAACACACAATAAGAGGGCCAAAAAATCACAATGCAATATAATGCAGCAGTTGTTTGAGCAACAGATAATAGATTAAAATTCAAGGATGGCACAACTAGCACAGTATCAGTGGCGGGATCTCCATTGGCAGTGGACACTCTGGATTTTGTGGATGGTTGTAAGGTTTGGACTTGTCTAGAGAATCAAAATTCATATGATCGATAGCACCTGAATCAATTATCCATGTATTATTCATAACAGAGGCAAAAATATTAAAGACTTTATCATCATTATCTACAGCTGTAACTAATGCAGATGATTGTCCAACACTCTTCTCAGCTCCATCAGCAACACCAACGGTGACAGTGGGTTGGTTGCAATTCTTCTTCCAAGTATTGATGTGTCTAATTTTTATATAAATATTTATACTCATTTACCCATAAAAATTGCTTGTTTTCGTTTATCTTGTTTAAAATTTATATTATTTCCATAGATTTCAGTTAATTAATTATTTTTGAAGGAATAAGATTTTTTATGCAAAAAGAGAAGATTTTTGGTAAAAATCAACAAACAAAACAAACATAATAATTTATTTATTTTTATTGATTTGTTGAATTTAAATTTTACAATTTGGCCATGAGAAAAATAAAATATAAATTTTAATTTGCCAATTGAGCTAAAATTGCAATAAATAATTTTAAAAAGGGTTTAAATGAGCTAATATGGTTTTTAGTTAGTTTAATTAATTTTAAATTAATTAATTTTAATTAATTTAAAATTAATTAATTTAATTAATTAATTTTTAAATCATAATTTCTGATTTTATTTTGTGTGTGCAGCACGTGCTTCAAGAAAAGGAAAGAGAAGAAGAAAAAAAGCAAGAAATAAAGTGCAAATCATACAAGGAAATAAATAAATGAAGAAGAGGAGGTGTTCTGCAAAAATAAACCCTAAATCTCTCTTTCTTGCTCTATAAATACAACTCAAGAAGAAACTACAAAGGGAGCGCTTAACGAGGGGAAGAGCGACGGCTAACCCCTATTAATTTAAATTAAAAAAAAACACAAACAGGTGGGCTTGTGCTCTGGACACACGCAAACGAGGACAGCGACGCTTTGACGTGATGTGGCTTCACTGTGTCGTGTCACGGGCTTCGAGACAAGGACGGTGACGTGTCCTTCTGCGCGTGCACTCCGAGACCAAAACGAAGCAGCTGCAGAGGGACCCAGGCGTGACGTCAGCACTGAAGTGCTGACTTCCTTTGCTGAGTTGGCTGGCACTTGACTTCGAAGACGAAGACAGAACGAAGAGAGAGGAGTTACTTTGGGCACAGAAATCGAGACTTCGGTTTGCAAAATTTATGGTTGACTCCAATGCGAATTCAAATATTACAAATCGATTTATGATTGACGCAGCAGCTGGAGGTGCACTTATGAGTAAAACTCATGAAGCAGCCTATGAACTTTTAGAGGAGATGGCATCAAATAATTACCAGTGGTCTTCAGAGAGTACAATGCCAAGAAAATTGGCTGGAGTTTTTTAACTTGATCCTATTTCTACTTTAACTGCAAAAATTGATATTTTATCTAAACAAATAGGTAATATGAATATTAATGCTATTCATACTAATATTAATTGTGATCTTTGTGCAGGAAATCACTCAAGTACAGATTGCCAAGTGGGGAACCCTTTTGCTCAATAAAATTTCAATCAAGCAAATTACGTGTCCAATTATCAACATCAAAACAATCCTTATTCGAACACATATCATCAAGAATGGAGAAACACCCCCAATTTTTCTTGGAACAACAATCAAGGAGTAATTAGAACACCTCGAAATTTTCCACAGCAAGAAAAGAAGACGACACTTAAATATATGTTCATGCAATACATGCAGAAGACATATTTGGCAATCCAAAATGTTGCAATTTCAACTTCAGCTTCAATTCGCAATCTTGAGGTTCAAATTGGTCAAATTTCAAATATTCTTAACGAAAGAACGACATGAAACTTACCCCGCAACACAGTGGTTAATCCCAATGAGCATGTCAAAGTAATAACACTTAGAAGCGGGAGAACAATTGAGCAACTACAAGAAAAAAATGGCGAACAAAATGTGGTTGAAAAGGAAGAAGAGTACGAACCAATTGTGGAGGAATAAACGCAGCATGAGCAAGTAACATTTGATGTTTTTAAATCCATAAAGTTTCCTACTGAAGAACAGTCGTGTTTTCAAGTAAGTAAAACTGATTTAATTGTGGGCGAGAAACATAAGGCTGAAATTGAAAAGTTACCAATAAAAGTATGTCCAACAAATTTAGCATCTCTTGAAACTAAGAAAGAAAATATTTTGAAATATGTTATGTATTTGGATGTTGCACCCTCTATTCGTTCATTTTCTCAGCAAAAATACGAAGAGGTGGGGGAATCAAAGACGTCATCATCACGAAGAAAACGACTCAAACTAGAGCTCGAACCTAATCCACACCTGAAGAGAAGTATTAGGAAAGATGTTTTGATGTTGTTGGATCTTGGCGTCACATAACCATCTCACTATTAAGTCTGGCTGAAGACTTAGAACTTAGCGCTTCGGCAACCCATGTTTTAAAACTTAGATTTGATTTTTCTGTTAGTTTATTATAATTTTAATTTTTGATTTTATTTTGTAGTATTGCACGAGTTTGAAAGTCACCAGGCGGAGTTGTTTTATACATCTGCATTGATGGCTATTTTTGAGCAGGATGGAGTCAGAATCTGGAAAAGTGCTTCAAATAGCGATTGTAGCCTACCGTCTTATCCTTCCAGCAAAAAAAAAGAGCCCATTTGGACATCTACAGCTCCAGATATCGCTGAAACACTGAATGCTGCGCGTGCAGAATTTTTAAGACGAAGCAGGAGAGAAATTTTGAACTTTTTGCATTCTTTTTTGTTTTTCTTTTTCCTTTTCCATTGAGTACAATGTGATATTCAAGTTTGGGAGAAGGGTTACAAATTTATTTTTTATTTTATATATTTTTGAAAAGAAAAATAAAACAAAAGGGATTTCAATTATTAGACTTACAATTACACTTTTTGAGTTCCTTATTGTGCTCAATCATTGAAATATTTTTTAGGGAAAGACAATTTCTTATAAAACAAGATTAAGCATACTTATTTACTTTAGGATTATTGAATTTCAAAATTCCTTACACAATTGCGACAGTCATGTGATTATACATAAAAGAAAAATATGATGCTTTTTCTTGTGATTATCCCCTTTCATCTAGTCCTAAACAGAGTTTAAGTAAATAGAGTAATATTGAAAAGAAAAAAATAAAAATAAAGTTAATCTACTCCAATGTTTTGAGTTTCTTAGTAACTAGGGGTATTCATCACAAATGTTTATATTTACGTCAAATGGCAACTTGAAATATGAGGATGCAAAGCACTTTAAGTTTGTGACTTGCTGAGTAACCGGGTGAGTTCATCACAAATGTTTGCATTCGCGTCAAAAGGCAAGTGACAACTTAGAGAAGAGACTAAAAAATATTTTTCAAAAAAAAAAAAAAATTCTAGTTTGCTATTCGGTTTGCAATAGTGAGAAGGGAAAATCACAGATGAAGTTGTTATATACTATAATTACATTAATTACATGACAATTATGAATGGGTTTGGAATTATGAATAAATAATTGCATTGGAGAAAGTGAGTATGCTTCGTTTTACTTTATTTGCTTTGTTTATATTCTAAATTAAAATTTTGATGCTTGCATGATAAGATCTTTTAGTGTGATGAGTTGAGCTATTATTGATCCTTATTCATGATTTTACTATTTTCTCGAGGATAAGCAAAATCCTAAGTTTGAGGGGTATTTGATGTGTTTAATTTTTATATATATATTTCTACTCATTTACCCATAAAAATTGCTTGTTTTTGCTTATCTTGTTTATAATTTATCTTATTTCCATAGATTTCAGTTAAATAATTATTTTTGAAGGAATAAGATTTTTTATGCAAAAAGTGAAGATTTTTGGTAAAAATCAACAAACAAAATAAACACAATGATTTATTTATTTTTATTGATTTGTTGAATTTAAAATTTACAATTTGGCCATGAGAAAAATAAAATATAAATTTTAATTTGCCAATTGAGCTAAAAGTGCAATAAATTTTTTAAAAAGGGTTTAAATGAGCTCATATGATTTTTAGTTAGTTTAATTAATTTTAAACTAATTATTTTTTTTATTATTTTTAAATCCTAATTTTTGATTTTATTTTGTGTGTGCAGCACGTGCTTCAAGAAAAAGAAAGAGAAGAAAAAAAAGCAAGAAATAAAGAGAAAATCATACAAGGAAATAAATAAATGAAGAAAAGGAGGTTTTCTGCAAAAATAAACCCTAAATCTCTCTTTCTTGCTTAATAAATACTACTCAAGGAGAAACTACAAAGGGAGCGCTTAACGAGGGAGAAGAGCGACGACTAACCCCTATTAATTTAAATTTTAAAAAAAAACACAAACGGTGGGCTTGTCCTCTTGACACACGCAAATGAGGACAGCAACGCTTTGACGTGATGTGGCTTCATTGTGTCGTGTCACGAGCTTTGAGACAAGGACGGTGACGTGTCCTTCTGCGCGTGCACTCCAAGACCAAAACGAAGCAGCTGTAGAGGGACCCAAGCATGACGTCAGCACTGAAGTGCTGACTTCCTTTGCTGAGTTGGCAGGCATTTGATTTCGAAGACGAAGATAGAAAGGAGAGATAGAGAGGAGTTACTTTGGGCACAGCAATTGAAACTTCGGTTTGCAAAATTTTTGTTTATAAAACAATTTTTTCTTTCCCTCCTTTCTCTTTGTCTAATTTTATTATGAAAATCCTGAACAATATTTGTTAGTTGCAATTTATTTATTATGAACTAAATTTTATTTTTCTAGGGTTTCGATGTAGACTAGTTTTGAGAACACAATTTTTAATTCCATATTATTTTTCTATTTTTCTATGGTTATGTGTTGATTTTTGTGTTTAATGCTTACAATTGTTTGGCCAACTATTGTATGATTTATTGGATCATGTAGAGACCGAGAGGTAATTTATGATTTAGAACTGTAAATTTAAACACCCTTTATTGAGCGAAATTAGAGATGATTTACCGCGATTGATGTGATCGTTTAGAAATCCACAGAACTTAATGAGTCTTCAATTAATTAAATTTGTGCATAAACTATGACAAACTGTTAGTTGGAGATATTTTTGGTGTTGTTCGAGAGAAAGTATTGAATAATTTGGGGATTTTGGTCTACAACTTATAAAAAATAATATTTTTGTTCATATGGAATTATGAATTGTGTGGGATTAACTAAGTGAAGTCAAAAGCCCTAGAATTTATTTTGCAATTAATAAACAACAAATTTTCAGATTTTGCCCTTCTTAATTAATTTAGTTAGTTTTTTTTAGATTAATTTAATTTAGTCGCTTTCTTTATTAATTTCGATTTTTCAAAAAGTAGTTAATCTAGTAATTTTGGTACTCAATAAAATAATTAGTTCTTGTGGGTTCGACACTCGTTTCACATAACTATACTACTTGTTGCGATTTTGTACACTTGCAAAAATTCACACCAAGTATCCCTGCTATGATCCGAGTTCTCTAGGTAGCTGATAATTTCATAACAACAAGCTTTCATGTGACCGATCTTTCTACAATGAGTACACTTCCTCGACTCATAAGGTAGTTTTGGTCTAGGTCAACTCGGATGTCTCTTTGAAGAACAGTTCTGAGCAACCATGTAGTTGCATCAGAGGGTTCTGAGGAATTGTTCATGGTGCATTGTTGGTGAGCCTTACGGTGGACATATGCATAAGATGCCTCAAGATCAAGAGCGGGATCCTTTCACAAGATTTATCCTCGAACCTGTTCAAACCCAGTAATCAATCCTGCTAAGAAGATATGAACTAGCAAGCACTCGATCGAAATCTGATATATTTCAACATCATCAGGATTCTTCATGATCACCTTGTCACGGTGTTCCAGCTCCTGAAAAATCTCAGTTAATTCTCCATAATAAATGGAGAGTGACCTGCCATTTTTCCTTGCCAAGAAGGCTCTCTGGTTGAGAGCAAATACTTGAACCTCATCGATTCCATCATAGAATGTCTTTGCGAGGGCATCCCAAACATCACAAGTAGTAGGTAATAGATTGTATCTCTTCATAATCTTAGGTTTCATGGACATCAATAACCAGTCTTTAACTTTCTGATTATCAGCATACCATTTGACATATGTAGCATCGTTTTTAGTAGGAACTGTACTCTTTCCTGGAATATACTAGATCTTTTCATGTCCAGCAATGTGCATCTCCATCAACTGAGTCCAAACATCATAGTTTGTTTCATCAAGATTTATCCCAACATTGAAGCCATAATTGTCAAATTGTACAATAATCGGTGTACTTTCCTTAGTATTTGAAGGTTCATCAGTTTGTCTCATGGTGTTGTTACAAACAAAGAACCCAACAACAGTGATTTCGGGTTTCGGGTTTCGGGTTTCAGGCTTAAATCCAACAAAAAAAAAAACACACAACTAGACTTGTGAGATATGGCAGACGGTGGCAAACAGTACACAAAAGCACACCGAACACCATCGAAAGCCCAAATAGAAAACACGAAAAAAGGTACCAAATGAGGAGTCTACTTTGCGGGTCGGGTTCACTGTGTATCGAATCTGACAAACAGTGCCCAATCAATAGCGAAGATCTGGGGTTTGCGGTCAGTGATGGCTGGAGCAACTATCGACGGTGATGCACGACAACGCTCTGGTGTATCGGTGGCAATGGGGAGTTGTGGCTTCGGTGGCGCTGGCTGATCTTGGGTCGGGCACGCAGGAGAGGGCAGCAAGTGGCATGCATCGCCGGGGGGGGGGGGGGGGGGGGGGGGGTTGACAGGGGATTACGGGAGTCATGCGGTGGTAACCTCGAGGTTTCAAGGGTCACGCTGTGGCGACTTCGAGGATCGGTGAGGCTGATGAACATCGCTTCTTCTTCCTCCTCTTCTTCATGTAGTCTAGGATATTTTAGGCTCTGATATCATATTGAAATCATATTTGGGAAAAAATATATTTTCTTATTTCTGTTCTTCTTCTGTGTATCTCTTTATATATTGTTACATTCTTGGAGAAGGGGCTAATTTGTTACAATAGATTGAGGAGAAATTTAAGAAAATGAGATATTTGAGAGAATCTGTTTTCAAATTTCTAGAAAATAGAATACACAGCATACCAACTATATTTTAACACAGTTCTTTATTTCTTCCTCCTGAGACCTAAGTTCTATGTTCTGTGGGATTGGTTTGTGAGGGTGCTCCTCGTATTCTGTCCACATTTGCTGTCTCTTGACGTGTCTCCAATCTTCTGCGCTCGAATTGAACAATAAGGCAACTGGCTTATGGCAGATTGTTTGATTTTCTAAAATCTTAATTAATTAATTAAAAAAAAATTTGGAGTCATATGGTAGACGGTTGGTGCCTTTTTTGAGGTCGTGGTTGCATTTACAAAATGAGTGTGATGTTTTGTATTTACTCTTCTTCTCTTCCCAAATATTTATACAACCTGCTACTGGAATCCAAAAATTAAAAGTGCTTTGCCAGATTTTCTGAATACGGTGTACATAGGCAAATTTTCAGATGTCATGGTATTGTAGAAGCTCAGTTTAAGATTTTTTTTCTCAGTTGCGGTCTTGGTATGCTTATTAGCACTGTGTCTCAAACTGGTTGTGGCCTTGGTGGTAACGAAACTACTCAATAATGTGTTTTTAGCTAAAGGATCGCTTGTCCTTGATCGAGAAACTGCATTGAAAGCTCTAAATTAGATGATCATGGCACAACAAATTGAGATTTATCTTATTCTTCAGTTGCAACAAAGAGCTGCTTTGTCTTTTGAATTTTTTTTATTTAATATGCCACTTTTCGAAACTATTTGCAGAAAAAAAAAAAACAGTTGCTAAAGTATTAATGTTTGTGGACTCAATAACTAAACTCGCCGTTTTCAACGGCGAGTTCAGTTGTTTCATGCTCGCCGTTGGGACACGGCGAGTTTAATGCTAATTTTAAAGAAAACTCGACATTCCCAATGACGAGTTCAGTTCAAATTTTTTAATGAAGACTCGGCGTTCCCAATGGCGATGACATTTACACTAGACTCGTGTTGGGAAAAACTCGGTATTTTCCCGCTTCGTGAAGTTAAGATGGGTACTTGAAGATATAGATAGAAATAGATGCAAGAGAGATTTACAACTCAAATGGATATTCTTCTACTATACAAAGAGTGGTAGGATTACAAGAATTTGACTCTCTACACACTCTCACAATTTTGTGACTCACTCAAGCTTGAGGATTAGAACTTCTTAAGCTATCTTACTTTCTCTCCAAGTGGCTCTCTAACTCTCACTATGAAAATGGCTTGTTTTTGGAGTGAGTAGGAATGAAGCCTTCCACCCCTATTTATACTATTCCACCCTCACAATGAACGGTGGAGATTAATTTGATCAAAGGGTGGAGATTAGCTCTCTAGAATTCTTCATTTCTAGAGATCCATGGAACTACTCTTCATCTTCCTTCTACACTTTTCTTTACTCTTCCATATATCATCTTCCACAAGACTCTAGGAAACTCCACACATCTAGAGGATTCTATATACTTCCTTACTAAGGAAGGCCCCCAACAAATCTCCCCCTCCTGACTTAATTGGGAGGTAGTAGCAAACCGGCACCTTGACAACAATCTTCAAATTTCTTTGCTGGTATTACCTTGGTCATTATGTCAGACCAGTTTTCTTCAGTATGAACTTTCTCAAGGTGTATGCGCTTTTCTTCGAGAGCTTCTCGGATCCAATGATACCGTGTATCAATCTGCTTTGTGCGAGAATGAAAGGTAGAGTTCTTTGCTAAGTAAATTGTACTTTGATTGTCGCACTTTTATATTATATATTCTGGAGTGGAGAGAATTTTTATTTGGTGAATATTTTATTTTATTTTAGATATTGATATTGGTATGGATATTTGTATTAGATGGGTGTTATTGATATTTGGGGGTTATGAGTTGAGTTTTATGTGAAGAAATATTGTTTACTTTATTTTCTACTATTGAAGGATTATTATGAGACAATTTTATGTATTTTATATTGTTAGAATTTTTAAAGTGTAAGAGTTGGGGGTTTATTTGAAATATATTTGAGATTGGGGACTTATAGACAATTATCCCTTACATTATTTATTTATCTATTTATTTATTCATTACTTTTACAAAACCCCACCCCACCTTTTTCCTTCTCCTTCTTCTTTCTTTCCCCTTCCCGTTTCTTCCAAGCCGAAAGAAGGAAACCCCATTCGGCGATTCTTTCCCCACCTCAAATCCACCTTATTTCTTCGTCAAATCCAAATTAAATTGAGGGGTAGACTAATAGAAGGGTTCTCTACATCGTGGCGGTGTTGGTTTTTGGAGAAAATTTCGAGAAGGTATATTAAATTGTATGATAGCTTATTGGATTATATACCTTTCATTTCTTTTACTAGAAATCGATGTAGGGAGATGAATAACATGGTGAAATTGTGAAGTTTTAATTTTGGCCTAAAGCCAAATTTTAGGTTATGTGAAATCGGGTAGGAAACTTGATTCTAGTGATATTAGAAAATGCATATGAGAGGGTGGAATAGTGTGAGAGTATTAATGTGAATTTAGAATGCTTTTTGTAGGCTGAGAACTCAATGAAAAGGGTTAAGAATGAAAGTACAAATAAATTATGCACGCCGGGTGTTCGATGGAATGCCCGAGTGAGATTGAGGTGAGAATTTGTTAGAGTCGGAGGTGTAATTGAGTTTTAATATTATTGTTTAACCCAAATTTGAGGTATTAGGAAAAAGGGATTAAAGAAATTAGAAAATAGGAAATTTTCCTATAGAAAGCCTCCGATCAATATGTGAGTTCTTGTATTGGGGTTCGAATTTGAAATCCGTCGATGTAGCTCGCCTACTTATGTCATTTGTGACGTGTGGGTGAAGACGGATTCGAATTTGGAGGTTCGTAGGCCGAGTTTTGAGTTTTGAGCTAATCGGTCCTATAATTTTCTATTTAGGTTGAAAATTTTGAACTTTGATTGGCTACCGGGCGGACGTGGGACCTCGTTTACTCGATCCGTAAGGTGAGTATGTTGCATCTATATATATTTTATGTTGTGGCCAAATTTCGTAGATTTTTGATGTATTTCGTAGAAGTTATGCTAAAAACTGATTTTGAAAGAAAATACGGATTTTTAAGGGCCCGAAAATGAGTATTTGTGATATTTGAGGAAATTAACTATTTTAAGTATATAAAACATATATTATGGGTTAATGCGACATGTTGAAGTATAAAAACTAAATTTATTAAATGGTTTATGCATATATTTATCCCGTGCATATTTCGTGCATGTTTTTGGGCGAATAAGTAGATATAGGTGATTTGGTATATGTGGAGCCTTGTGTATGGTCTAGCATGCTAGGGATGAATGTTATAAGATGTAATTAGATGAAATAAGTGATTGCGGTCATGTTTTGGAAACCTGTGTATGTTGGTGTATGTTTTGTGCATGTTTTGGGGCATATAGGCCCTTATAGGTGATTTTACTTACATAGAGCATTGTGAATGAGTTAGCATGCTATGATTGGTTGTTATGGAGTTCAATTAGATGAAATAAGTGATTGTGGCCCCTTTCTCTTGGAAACTCCCAAATGTGATGTATGTTTGTGATATATATATAGATGATTATGGCGTGTGATGCAATAATTGATGAAATTAATAAGTGAGTACATGTTTACTTTCTAATTATGTTCGAAGTAAAGTAATGGGTAATCATATGATATTATTATGTGATGCATTATATTTTGATACGCTTACGATACGGAATAACACCATATAATTCTTTTATTAATGATATAACTTGGCGTATGTCTATATGTGATATAATGAGGTAGTAAATAGCATGGTATTCATAATGTGTGATGTTGTGACAAAATAAATAACATGGTGCATTCATGATATGCAATAGTATGACATGATGGTTTATATGTTAAATGATATGGTGTATGTATATATGTGATTTAATGAGATGATAATTAATATCGTGGACACCGGACATGCGATTAATGGTAAGATAAAAGATAAGATGACATGTGTTAATAAAATGTGTTACTAATTCATGTGGTTAAAGTCAAAGACATGACTCGTTGTATATCAAAAGTGAAATGCTTGTGTGATAAAGTAAGATGGAAAGATGGAATGATTAATGCTAATAACAGATGGTTTTGTTGACCAGTACCTACAGCAATCCTGGGGGTTTGGGCTAGACCTCCTAATACCCAAGGATCAGCTTGGGGAAAGTGGACCCAAACTATGTTTGGGGTAAGTGATTTTTATCGCCCAAGCTATCGGCTTGAGGCCCGGTTTTTCCTCGATGACAGTCGTCGCGAGGAAGTACCCAGTTTATCTGGGGTTAGTGGTTTTTCCCTCGATGACAGCCGTCGCGAGGAAGTACCCAGTTTATCTGGGGTTAGTGGTTTTTTTCCCTCGATGACAGCCATCGCAAGGAAGTACCCAGGTTACCTGGGGTCAGTGGCTTTTTCCCTCTTGGCTTCGGTCGGGAGGAAGTACCCAAGTTCTACTTAGGGTTAGTGGTTCCCTCGCTAGTTCGGCTAGGAGGAAGACGTAGCCTCGGACGAGTAAGACTCTGTGTGAGCATCGGGACCGTGTGTTTACTAGGCTGTCGGCTTTCAGTATGTTGGGATACTGTGGCTCACAGGTCGACAAACTAATAAAATAAATAAGTGTAAATAAAATGTGAAAGTAAAGAAAGTGGAAAGTGAATTGTGAATGTGAAAGAAAGTGGCTGTGGATGAAATGCAGCATGTGGTCAATTTAAATGAAAAGTAAAAGAGACGTGTGTTAATATGAACTGTATGAAGTAACTGTGTAATGTAAATGATTATTAAAGTAAAATACAGTATGATATAAGTTGGTACACCTTGGAATTGTGTCAAGGAACTACCTGCCCGCTATTTCTGTGAAAATGGTGGGAACTACCTGCCTTGGCATAATTCGCAGGGTGAGTTGACATGATATTGGTAATAATTAATGGAAATGAAGAATTAAGTAAAGTGAAGATGAAAAGTAATTGAAGTAAATTAATAACTAAGCTATCGGCTTGAGATGTGATGTGATATTACCCAAACTGTGTGTTTGGGGTGCGGTGATTATTACCCAGGCTATCGGCTTTGGGGTGTGATATGTTGTGGCCCAAATTGTGTTTGGGGGTATGGAGTATAAATTGATAAGAATGAAAGTGAAATTAGTGGTAACTTGAGTTATAAGGGAAAATGAAAGTAAGTTTAATTCTCAATTCGATTGAGTAGTAACTAAGTGATATAATGAGATGAGAATGAGCCATAAAACATGCTGTTGATGCAAAGAGAATAAGCTTTCTAATTAGTGATGTGCGAATGATGTGATGGAGTGTGAGTAATTTGCAATGGGCAATGAGATGTTATATTTGTGTCATAAGATATGAATGAATGTGGTATTATGAGAATATATGCATAGGTTTATGATGTGATATTTGATATAATACAATAAAATAAATACCTGTATTATGAGATTGGTTATGAAAATGGTTATTAAAGAAAGTTTGTTGTGTTAGAAGTTTGTGTACCTTGGAAGTGTGTCGGGGAACTACTCGCCTTGGCACAACCTCCAAGATGAATAGGTGAGATGATAATATGATACAAGTAAATGAAGTGCATGGCTAAATAGAGATGAAGAAAAGATGTAATAACATCATGTAGTTATATTCTTATAAATAGTAAAATGCTGGTGAGATGATAATTGTGGAAGGATGAATATTCGTGTTAGGGAATTTAAATTGAAAAAGAATGGATTGTATGTGAATTCGTATTATGAAAATGTAAAATAAGGATATATATCAGGTTGATGTGAAGCATATAGTGAAATGTGTGAAGTTATGGATAATTACATAGTTGGATGCAGATTGGAAGAGTATTTAGATATAACATCGTATTGGTGATGTTTTTATGATCCGATTTTAGGTTGCATCATCTTAACCTGATGTTTGTAAGTTTAATTTATTTCCTTTATACTATTTAATTTATTTATTAGATTAATAACTATACTCACACCAGAAATAGCTGACCCCTTAGTGTTTGGGGGGTTAGGGAGTCCCTGGACTACCCTAGATCCCCTACTGTTACAGGTCCTCAGCAGCGCAGAGGTGAGGCGTAGATTTATAGGGTGGAGTTTATTTTAAAAATTTTTGTATAAAATTAGTTAGGTGAATAGCGAGATTTGTAGTTTAAATTATAATTTGAATGTATAAGCAGGTAGATGATGATGATGAGTATAGTACGAAGTGGTATGGTATGTTTGTGACCCGTACCCACCTACGTTGTGGTGTACCGGGCTCTATGGTAGGTTTTACAAAGGTTTTTCTAAAATTTTTAACTCATTTTCAAAGAAATTTATGGTTTTTATTTGATATTTGATATTCTAGTATGAGTTTGGCCCCCAGAGCATGATATTATATTGCCTGTGTTATTCTGCTCATTTTGGCCTAGGGAGCCCATGATTATATTGCATGTGTTGTGAGATACGGAATTTAGAGCAGAATTCCGTAAGCATTTTGTGTTTCGGGGCAGAAATTTCAGGGGAGACTGCCAAAATTTTATTTGAATTATATATATCTTAGTTTATATTTAAAGTGATATAGAAATTGAAAGAATTGAATTTAGAGGTTTAGTTTTCAAAAAAAAAAAAAAAATTTGGGGTGTTACACTTTGTGCATGTTGAATCTTTCCAACACTTTCTCAATGTATTTCTCTTGTGATAGCAACAATAACCTTCTTGATCTATCACGAGTTATCCTCATTCCAAGAATTTGTCTAGCCAGTCCCAAATCTTTCATGGCGAAGCTCTTGCTTAGATCTTTCTTCAAAGCATTAATCTTTGCGCGATCTAGCCCAACAATCAACATATCATCAACATAAAGTAAGAGTATGAAGAAATCACTACCTCTATACCTCTTTATGAACACACAACGATCGCTTTCCGTCTTTTTGAAGTCATGTTCTGCCATGAAAGACTCGAACTTCTTGTACCATTGTCTTGGTGCTTGCGTGAGGCCATATAGACTCTTCGTTAGACGACACACCAAATTCTCTTTGCCAGGAACTTTGAATCCCTCTGGCTGCTCCATGTAGATCTCTTCCTCTAGATTTCCATGGAGGAATGTTGTCTTAACATCGAGCTTTTCGATCTCTAAGTCTCCAACCGCCGCTAGGCCAAGAACAACACGAATGGATGACATTTTTACCACCGGAGAAAATATTTCTTCAAAGTCAGTACCTTTCTCTTGACTGAATCCCTTAACAACCAACCGAGCTTTGTAGCGAGGCTTCGGGCTACTATCTTCGATCTTGATTCGATACACCCACTTATTCTTCAATGCTCTTCTTGCCTTTTGGTAGCTCAATTAGTTCGTATGTATGATTCTCATGCAAGGATTGCATCTCCTCTTGCATGGCTTTTATCCACTCTTCTTTATGAGTGTCAATTATGGCTTCCTTATAACTTTGAGGCTCCCCCTCATCAGTTATCGTCACAAACTCCTCCGCGGGATAATGAGTAGATGGTCTTCGGTCTCTCGAAGATCTTCTCAACTCTAGTGGAAAGCTTGACTCATCTTGAGTCTCTAGATTATTTGGCTCTAGGATAGGCTCGAGATCTTCAGCTTCATTATTTTCTGGTGTGACATTCTCCTCTTGATGAGCCGGTGTAATGTCTATACTATGGTTGCTTCTCAATCTTGGCCTCTCAGATTTCTTGATATCTTCAATTGTTTGGTCCTCAAAGAATACCACATCTCGGCTACGAAGATCCCAAAGTCGGTATCCAAACTCATCATTTGGCGAGCGAAGGTAGATGCATTCCTTTGTCTTTACATCCAGCTTGGCTCTCTCGTCTTTGGGTATGTGAACAAATGCTCTGCATCCGAACACCTTGAGATAATTGTATGTAGCCTTTTTGCCTGACCAAACCTCCTCTAAGATAGCTCCATCCAAAGGTGCCGATGGTGAAAGGTTGATGACGTCAACAATGGTCATCACAGCTTCCCCCCAGAATGACTTAGGCAACTTGGCATGAGAGAGCACACATCGAACTCTTTCCTCGATAGTTCGATTCATTCTCTCGGCTAATCCATTTAATTGCGGTGTCTTGGGTGGAGTCTTCTCTAGTCTTATCCCATATTTCCTGCAATAGGCTTCAAAGGGACCTCTATATTCACCTCTATTGTCTGATCGGACACATTTGATATTCCTTCCTGTCTCGCGTTCCACTCGGGCATGAAACTCCTTGAATGCATCAAGCACTTGATCATTTGTTTTTAATAAGTGCAACCACACATTCCTTGAATGGTCATTGATGAAGGTGACAAAATATGATGCACCGCAAATGGATGTCTCGGACATTGAGCACACATCGGTGTATACAAGGTCTAAGATATTCTTTCTCCTTGTGGGTGGAGAAGATCTTTTGAAAGCAACTTTATGTTGTTTTCCAGCCAAGCAATGAGCACAAGGACCAAGTGTTTTACCTTTCACATCAGGAAGAAGTTGGTTACGAGCGAGTATGTGAAGACCTTTCTCGCTTATGTGTCCAAGTCGTCTATGCCATATATCCATATCATCGGTTGTGATATTCACCTCCCCTTTGCAGAGCTTGGCTTGCATCACATACAATGACCCCTCCTTCTTTCCTCGATTCACGACTAAACTTCCTTTGGTGAGCTTACACTTTCCTTCACCAAAGTAATTCACCAGACCCACATCATCAAGCTTTCCAGCGGAGATAAGATTGAGACGCATAGCTGGAACGTGTCTCACATCTTTTAGGACAGACTTGCTTCTAGCGCTTGTTGTAAGGATGATGTCACCTATCCCGACAATTTTGCTCCTATCTTGATTTTCCATTTGCACCATACCAAAGTCACCGCTTTGGTAGGATGAGAAGAAACTTCCATGGGGAGTGACATGGAAGGAAGCACCAGAATCGATAATCCAAGAACTATCATCATAGGCAATGTTTAGGATATTGCCATCTCCAATGAGATAAATCAGTTCTTCTTTTGCAGCCACAGCGGTAGTACTCTTCTCTTCTTGCTTCTTGATTTGGTCTAGCTTCACATCTCCCGCCTTTTGATCTCTCTTGAAGGATCGACACTCTGCTTTCTTGTGGCCCTGTCGTTCCACAGTAGTAGCATGTAATCTTTGATCGTGATTTGGATCTACCTCAGGATTGGTTTGATTCTTGGCCCTTGCTATGTCCACGACCATCATTCTTTACTCGATTTTCGAAAACATTTGCCTCGGAAAAGACAGAATCGCCTCGTTCCTTCCTCCTTGCTTCTTCACCAAGAAGGCTACCACTGACGGTATCCATGGTGAGCTTTCCTTCATGAGTTGAGTTACTAAGTGTAACCATGAGTGTATCCCAACTTTCAGGTAATGAACTAAGGAGTAGAAGGGCTTGCAACTCATCATCGATCTTCAATTCGGTTTTTCATTAGCTGATTTACAAGCCCCTTGAAATTATTCAAGTGCTCAATCATGCTTTGACCATCCTTATACTCCAACTTCACCAACCATCGAACTAAATTGGCTTTGTTACGAGGCATCTTCTTTTGAATCATGGACTCAAGCTTTGTCCATAATTCGTAAGCATTTGTACACGTAGAGACATGCTCAAAGAGAGATCAGTTGAGGTACTTACGGATCATGGTAATGGCCTTTCGGTTGAGTAACTCCCATTCTGCATCGCTCTTTCCTTCCACCTTGGGATTGTGGATGATAGGCTCATGCAAGTCTTTGCAATATAGATGATCTTCCATCATCGGCTTCCAATACGAGTAGTTGTTGGCGGTGAGCTTGAACATGTCTCCATCATGGTCAACAATGTCCTCCATCTTAAACCGCACGAGGTGATGATGATGGTGTGTGAACATGGCTCTGATACCACTGTTGGGAAAAACTCCGGTATTTTCCCGCTTTGTGAAGTTAAGATGGGCACTTGAAGATATAGATAGAAATAGATGCAAGAGAGATTTACAACTCAAATGGATATTCTTCTACTATACAAAGAGTAGTAGGATTACAAGAATTTAACTCTCTACAACACACTCTCATAATTTTGTGGCTCACTCAAGCTTAAGGATTAGAACTTCTCAAGCTATCTTACTTTCTCTCAAAGTGGCTCTCTAACTCTCACTATGGAAATGACTTATTTTTGGAGTGAGTAGGAATGAAGCCTTCCACTCCTATTTATACTATTCCACCCTCACAATGAACGGTGGAGATTAATTTGATCCAAGGGTGGAGATTAGCTCTCTAGAATTCTTCATTTCTAGAGATCCATGGAACTACTCTTCATCTTCCTTCCACACTCTTCTTTACTCTTCCATATATCATCTTCCACAAGACTCTAGGAAACTCCACAAATCTAGAGGATTCTATATTCTTCCTAATTAAGGAAGGATCCCAACAACTCGTTGTTGGGAATAACGAGTTTAGTTCAAAATTTTCAATAAAGACTTGTTGTTCCCAACTGCGAGGACATTTATACTAGACTCGTTGTTAGGAACGGCGAGGATGTAGGAAATTTCAGAGAGAGTGAAACACTCCATTGAACTTAGTGAATTTTCAGAAAAAAACTCTATAGAAATATTTTTTGAACTAAACTCGCCGTCGCCAACAGCGAGTCTAGTGTAAATGTCAGCTCTGTTGGGAACGACAAGTCTTAAAAAATAAATAAAAAATAAATAAAAAATTGTCGTTACCAACAACGAGTCTAGTGTAAATGTCATCACTGTTGGGAACGATGAATCTTAAAAAAAAACGAACTAAACTCGCCGTTCCCAACAACAAGTTTAGTATAAATGTCCTCGCCATTGGGAACGACGAGTTTTCATTAAAAATTTTGAACTAAACTCGCTCGTCGTTGGGAACGGCGAGTTTCTAAAAAAAACTACACTCACCGTGTTCCAACGGTGAGCATGAAATAACTAAACTCGCCGTTGGAAACAGCGAGTTTAGTTATTGAGTCCACAAGCACAAATACTTTGGTAGCTGTTCTTTTACAAATAGTTTCGAAAAGTGACAAATAAAAAAAACAAAAAAAAACTTGTCTATCAGTATAAGTAGTTTTACTGTGACCAAGTTTGAAGGATTATTTATGTTGATGCATTGAAGTGATTGTTGACTCTTAGTTTGGTGTGCACAAAACGTGTCTATAAATACTAATAAGTTTAAATTAAGTTGTTCAGATTTTCAGATTAAAATAATATCAGTAAGAGATTAAAAAGAGATTCAAGAATAAGCAAAAAAGAAAGCAATAAAGAAGGATTACAAGATCAAGCAAAAGAAGAAGTTATTCAAAAAGTGCACATGTTGATTAGTGCCCAAGAAAGCTATCAAGACCAATAGTTTCTATTCCTTATTTGTGAGATTTTATCTGAATTTGATTGATTGATGATTGATTAGTATATGGTAAGAATATAAAGTGGATTCGTTACGAATAGCACGATAACGGTCGACCGCACCTCATGTCGGTCGACCGCATCGCAGTCGACTGCACTTCACAGCAATATAGTGAAGCAGTCAACCATTCATCTCTCGACTTTTCGTCAGAGAGATGAACGATCGACTGCACCTAAATTGCGGTCGACCGTACTTTGTGCTGTTCACTCTTTTGGAATGTATCGTTTTCAATTTTGATAGATACACTTCCTCGTCTATATAATTGAACGAACCCACTGAGTATTCCTCACCTATTACTTCTGAGAAAAATCTTCTAAACTAATCTTTCAACAATCAATCTGAGTGAGTGTGATAACTATTTGTATTCTTCATTCAGGATCATTGAGGATCTTGAGTTCTTTTATTTTCTTCCACTTCGGTGAGATTGACGGGACTTGTGATTAGAAGTCCTGTAGGTGTAATAGATCTCTCGGCCTGAATCCGAAAATCACTGTACAAGGATTTGAGTATAGTGGAACGTTTGTGGTGGAGAATTGCTACAAGTAGGTAGTGTGGACGTAGACCTGGGGGTCGGACCACGTTATATCGCTGCGTCACTTGTGCTATCTGTGTTTGATTTTCTTATCTCTCCTTATTTACTTTTCTATATTTTTTAAAAAAATTTTAATTCCGCACAATCACCCTATTCACCCCCCTTAGATTGATTTACAGTGGTATCAGAGTGAGGTGCTTATCAAAGGCTTAAAAGCTTAAGCAAAAGGTCCAATGACTGAAATCCCTCCTCCCGAAAACTTGTACTCATCGGAGCCATTCGACTCCAATGGGTCAAGTCTTACATGCTCACCATATTTTGAAGGAAGATGCTATGATGTTTGGAAAGTTCGTATGTCTCATTTTCTACAGATGCTTGGAGAAGAAGTGTGGAATGTATGCATTAATAAAACAGATATTCCGGCCAGCGACGGAAAGACGGCCTTCACAAAAGCAGAGCTAGCACTCAAGAACGCAAATTCCAAAGCTATGACGGCTCTCTATGCAGGGTTGAATAATGAAGAATTAATGCGATGCAGGCAAAACTGCAAGACAACATACGAGATCTGGAACAACATGCTGAAACAGCATGAGGGAACCACCTCTGAGGTAAAAGCTAAAGTAAATCTATGTTTTTATAAGTTTGTTGTGTTTCGTATGTTGCCAGGAGAAAATGTAGATCAAATGCTCACCCGCTTCGATATCATTGCACACGAGCTTGAGAGCTTAGGTAAGGGGTTGGATGATGACCGAAAGGTCAGAAAATTAATACGCTGTCTTACGCTCGAGTGGGATGTAAAAGCTGTTGTAATGAGGGAGACTCTTGAGGAAAAGGGATTCGACTACTACACATTCCAAGGAAAGTTGTAGACATACGAGATGGAGATGACGGAAATCAAAAGATACAGACAGAACATCGGGATTGAACCAAAAACCGAAGAGAGTACCATCGCCCTAAAAGCAGAAAAATTTCGATTATCAAAAGTAGATTTAGACCGTGAGGAGTCAGACGAAGACATCGCCCTATTGACTAAGTAATTTCTTAAGTATCTCAAACATAAAAAATATGGCAGTTACCAAGGAGAAAGAAAAAAGGATAAAGATGACATATGCTATAAGTGCAAGAAGCCCGGACACATCCGTGCAAATTGTCCCGTCTCACAGGACAGGAATAGGGACTACCACCGTTCAAACCCCGGTCTGAAAAAGAAGGCGTTGAAAGCAACATGGTTAGACTCGGATTCAAGTGAGGAAGAGCAAGGTTACAACGATGTCGGCTTCATGGCTCTTGGGAATAGTGAGGTGCAATCACTATCTCAAGAAGAGGTAATCAAAGAACCTACTTATGATGAGCTAGTAGACATGTGTAATGGATTAAAATACTATGCTAAGAAACTGAGCTGTGAACTAAGGCAATATAAACAAATTTCAAATGAAACACATGACTCTTGTATCGCTAAAAATCAAAAACTGGAAAATAAAAATGCTTTGATCATGAAAAAATTCGAGTCATTTAGAAAATATCATGATGTATTGCTAAAGTAAAATGAACTTTTAAAAACAAATTCAAGAATCCTTAGCAACACATGATGAAAACTTTAGAGAAATTCATGAGAAATTTGTTTATATCGCTAAACTCATAGATGATTTAAAAGAATGTGTAACCCCTGTTTTCGCAAATACGTATTTTCTGTATTTTTTTTTTGTAAATTATTTTTCTCTTCTTAAACTCTTTTTGTTAAAATTTGTTGTTGGATCTCCTATTACGGTCTATTTCTAATCAGTAATTTTAATTGTAGCTATTTTTCCGGTGATTTTCATATTGTAATACAATCTCATTCTTCTGTTGTTATTATTATTATTATTATCAATAAATATATATTGCTTATTAATTTTTGGAAAACTTATAGATCGTGATTATATTTTCTTATTTTTGGAGTACGGATTTTATGTATACTATTTGACCAAATAAATTATTATGTAATACCATTTTGTTCCTTATTGTATTTTAGCTCAATTCAAATCTAGTATCATTATTTTGCGAGATCCATACAATCTATTATATTCTTCCGTATTTGAGTATTAACTCAATGTATACTATTTGATTCATTGTACTATTGTATTACTATTTGTTATAACTGATTTAATTATTTAATTTTAATCTATATTTTCTATTGGATTTTAAGCCCAAAACCCAAACCCATTTCCCTATTGGATCCTACCCGCTTACCCTTTAACCCAATATCACCCTAAGCCTAATTCTAATACCCTATTTATACTAATCTATCCTAAACCTTTAACCCTAATTAACCCGACCTACTGTTTAACCCACCGCTTATACCCTCTACCCTGTTACCCCGTCTCCTACCTCCCGTTCTCCGAAACCTATCTCCTCACCCTTCTCCGAGCCGCCATCTGCACCATCCCGATCGTCCCTGTCCTCCTCCTACCTCGAGCCCTCCACCTTCGTCATCCCCTCACGCAGCCCTGCTTCTCCTTCCTTTCCTCCTTCTGAGGTCGACTGCAACACAGCCAGATGACAGCGGCAAGCAGCCAGCGCTCACCGCTGTGCCACCCTCCGACCGTCGTGACCCCCCTCGACGACCACCTGTGTCGTGCCTCCTCCCGAACCCTGCACGCCATGCCACGACAGTCCCTTCTCAACCTCGCTCCTCTCTTCCTCTGTTTTCCTGCTGAAACAGAGCCCCGCCTTCAACCTCGCCCTCGTCTTCCTCTGAGCACCTCCCGCTCGCCCCCATAGCCACCACAGTCTCCTGAACCCATCCCCTACCCCGCTGTGCCGCCCTACTCGACTGCCAACCCCCTCTCCTCTCCCCATCTCCTACAGCAGCGCCAGTCAGCACAACGCCAGCCAGTGCCGCCGTCACTGTTCAGCCGCGCCGTCGCTCCCCCTGGCCTCCGTCGTCGGTCACCGCAACCCCGATGCTCCTCACCGCACCACCAGTGCACCACTGTCCTTGCCACTGTCAGAGCCGAAGCCCAATGGGTTTCTGTTTGATCAAGTGGTTCTTGATCATGCTGGATCCTGGCCCTCCGATGCATTGATCATCACCATCATCTTGATGATCACCTTGATGTGGGCCGCCCAATCTCCTCCCGATCTGATCTGATCTGATCATCTTCACCATCAGATTAGATCTGGACCATCCGATTAATTTTGATCATCATCTTCATCAGTGATCTCAGCCGTCTGTTTGATCTGATCTTGATCATCCTCTTGATCATCGAGATGCGTGCTTTGTGTTCGTGATTGCGATTGTGATGTGTGTTCATGATTGGTTCCTGATTCGTTTTCTCGTGTTTGTGCCCGGAAATCCATTCCCTTTATTCTTGCCCTTGCTCTGTTCTCGTCATCGGCTATAAGGCAAGTAACTTGTATAATTTTCTGTTGCATATACTAGTACTAAATACCGCCTATAGTGTAGTTGTGTTCTAGAGACAATTCTTTTGTAAAACCCATGTTATATCTTGTCTCTATGTGTGGATCCGCCCGTAGTTATCTCATTACACACATGACATGAAATAACTTAGAGATAATCACTTCTTGATATATACATGCATGTTGTTCGTATGATGTCGTATGCTTGATTGTGTTAGTCATAATATGGTTTGTTGTAGACTTGCTAAACACCCTATACCATGTTGCTTGGACATCTAATACACCATACTTCACATTTTGTTATGATTTGGATGAGTTTCATATGATCTAGTTGATTTTATGCATAAAGAATAGTTCTGTCTTTGTTTTTACCCTGTTTTTGTTCAGTATTTTAGACCTTATAAAAGTCAGTATATGAAAATTATTTGTGAATATGAATTATAGAGAATTCTGTCTATATTCCAAAATTCCTGACATATCACAGTTTTGATTTGTGAGTTGCAAGTTATGGCTATTTTACTACAGAGGTGTGGAAAATTCCAGATTCTGTTTTATATGAAATCTGTATGGGTAATTATTTTTATACTGATGTTAAAGATAATATTTTGATCCAATATTTTGCTGAGTACAACTAGACTTGATTGGGATAAACCCTAATTTTGTGGATTTAATTGATAACTTGTATACACTATTCTATGCTTACAAACAACCACTATACTTGCAGAAATTTTACATTGTTCTGTAAAGAACCTTAATTTTAACCAATTCTATTTGCTTTTTATAAAATCTTTGTGAATATGAAATATAGCCTACTGTATCTAATTTATCACCCTTTTGACGAATCTGGATTTCGATATATATTTTGTAATCTATTGCTGTTTTAGTACTACTGTGTTTATGATTCCAGATTTATAAAATTTTAGTATCTTACTGTTTGCTGATTTTAATTGACTATTCTATTTATGTTGGAAAATTATGAAACTTTATTTTCTGATACTAAACATACTGGGGAATACTCCAGACTTTTCTTGGATTTAATCAGTAATTTTTTATGCTGTTTTCCTGTTTATGAATACAAACTTCTGATTTCTGGCTGAACACGTTTTCTGGGTACAAATCTATTTTGAGTCCTGTTGTTATGAAATACCATATGACTTATATATATTTGCTAGATTTGGCCGAGAGTCTATTTTCCAGATTTTCTAATGGATCCAGATTTGCATATTTGTAGCAACAGGAATTCCAGATTTAGTGCAGTACTGTTTTGTTGTCCTGAACTAGAATTTTCGTTGTTCTATCCTTTTATATGTTGTCTTTCATCTGTACATGTTTATCTTTCAATCTGAACCTGTTACCTATTTATACCATGTTATTTTTGCCCTGTTTGTGATACATACATGCCTTTCTGATAATAATAACATAATAACCAAGCCGGGGTTAATGGAAAGATCTAGTAGTGGATAATCTAGAAATGTGTACTTGGAAGGGGGCCCGTGTTTCCCACATGATTATCTGTTATCTGTTACATTTTTATGAGTACATGATACACGATTCTGTTATCTGATTACCTGACTACACACTTTCCTATAGGAAGGTGTACTCAGAAGAGAACCTGTAGGTTCTATCTGTCTGTTATCTGTATTTGTTATCTGTCTGTCCGATACCTGAGTACACAGCCCTATACAGTCAACTACGAAATCTAAACATAAATTGTATGTAAGTAGCAACCATGTGGTAAAATTGGGACGCATGAAGTGCTACCTAGATAGAAATAAACACAAGTGTAACCCCTGTTTCCCAAAAATGTATTTTCTGTGTATTTTCGGTATTTAAAATTTTGTAAATTAGTTTTCTGCCTTCAAATTATTTTTGTTAAAATATAATGTCGGATCTTCTATTAAATCTATTTTCAATTAATAATTGTATTTATAACTATTTTCTATGATTTTATATCTTAATACAATTCTTATTATTGTTACTTTGATTTATATTATTATTATTGTTATTGTTACTACTATTATTATTACTACTTCTGAGTTTTTATTAAAAATCCATTTCTATTTGTTAATTGCATCTGTGTTCATTTCAAAATAAATTTTATATTGTAATTCAAATTACGTTATTTTTATAAATTATATTTTATTAGTTATGTTAAGTTTTCTTATCGGATTTTATAAACCATATATCCTATTTTTATTTATATATATATTTTCCCCATTGGATTTTCCCAAACCCAATTCACATAAACCCCATTCAGATCCACAACCCATTACCCTATACCCTGTTTTTAATAAACCCCATTTACCTGTTAGCCCTATACACAGTTTAACCCGATTACCCATATTAAAACCCTATACAGCCATCTAAACCCTAATATATATCTACTATATATTTATACCCTATTAATTTTCTGAGCCTCTTCATCTTCTTCATTAACTTAACCCGTCGCCTTCTCATCCCCCGACCCTTCCTCCCCTTATCTTTCTCCCTTTCCCCATCCCGTTCAGCCCCATATCCTCGACGACAGTGCACCAGCCTCACAGTGCCCTCCCGAACCCATCTCCCTGCGCGCTCGACCCTGAGCCATGATTGTAGCAACCAATGCCATGTCATCCCTGCAGCGTCGTCCCCTAGCCCTGTGCTCCCTCCCAGTCGCGCTAGCAGAAACTGCAGCGCCGTAGCGATGTCGACCCGACTGCCGTGACCCCGATGCTCCTCGCCGCTTCGCTGCCTGTCCCGCCCTGGCCGTCGTCGCCTTCCACCGCAATGCACAGTTCCCCCTGGGTGTTATCTTGATGGGTGTGCTGTGTATGTGGGTTTTGATCAAGTGGATCCGAGTCGTTGATCTCTTGATCATCCTGATCATGGAGGGTTTGATCATCTTCGATTGGAGCCATTCGATCGCCTTGATCATCCTGATCTTGATTGAGTGCATTGTTAGCCATCCGATTGATATTGAATCTTGATCTCTTAATCTTGGCCGTCCGTTGGATCTTGATCAACATCTCTAATTATGGACCATTGATCGCATTATCATCATCTTGGAGTTATTTGATCACTTTGATTGGTGGCCGTTATATCTTCGATCTGATCCGATCATCATCATTCATCATCAAGATACTGATCACATCTCGATCTTGATCTTGATCTTCGATCAGAGTCGTCCGATCTGATCCGATCGCCTTGATATCTTGATCTCTTGATCTCAGTCGTCCGATCGTGTTCGTGATCTTCTTTTCCTTGTGTTCGTGATCCGTTGGAATCGTGTTCGTGCCCAGAAATCCGTTCCCATTATTCTTGGAGTTCGTTTCTTCTTCGGTTAAGGCTAGTAACTTGTACTCCAATTCTTTTGTATGATACAAGTCAAAAATACTGCTTATAGTGTAGTTGGGTTCTAGAGACAACTCATGTGTGTTATTTTTGATGAGTTTTGTCTCTATTATTCTATTTGACCATAGTTGCCTCACGACACAAAAATCGACATGAAAACAACTAGGTTTGACGGTCTTGATCTATTCATATATGTGAGATAATTAGGGAATTATGTGTTTGATGAGAACTATGTGATATGATGGTTGTGAATATGTTATATACCTTATATCATGCTGTTGGGACACTTAGTAGACTCTATACCATGTTTGATTGTGATTGGAACAAGTTTCGTATGATTTATGTTGGTTTTGTTGTTAGAGAGAAATCTGTAAATTGTCGATGATCAGTTTTGAATTGTATTTTAGACCCTATTAAGGTCAGAATTCTTAATTTTTGTATTATACATGAATTGTAGAGAAATTTGTCTTCTTTCCGACTCCTCTGATCTTGATTGATTTCGTTTTCGTATGAGTGAGTTATGGCTATTTTACTACAAAGGTGTATTTTAGTTCCAGACATCGTTTCTTGATGATTTTGATGATTAAACTATTTTGATACTGGTTCTAATTATATTATTTTGATCTGAAACTTTGCACAGTATTTGTATATCTATCTAGGGATTATCTAGAATTTTGGTGGATTTTATTGATGAGTTTTATATGATGTTTCATGCTTGTTTATGAAAACTATACTTGCTGTATTTTGCTCGCTGTTCTGTAAAGAAACGTATTTTCACCCTATTCAATTTTACTTTATGGAAATATTTATGAAATATAAAATTTAGATTATTCTGTCTATTTTCATCTTCCTTTGGCGGATTTGGATTTCATTTCACGGTTTGCGAGATATTACAGTTTTCTTACAACAGTGTTTGGAATTCCAGATTTGCCAAAGTATCATTTCTTGATGTATTCTGATTTTTGGTGGCTGAACTAATTTTACTGGAATATTATGAAACTTTATATTATGATACTAGACATATAGGGAATTACCCCAGATTTTTCCTGGATTTATTTGAGGAGTTTTAATGCTATTTTTCTGACTGAGAATTCGTTTTACTGATTTTTGGCTGAACGTGTTCTCTGGATTAAAATCAGTTTTGAGTTATTATTTTGTGAATTACTATGTAACTTATTTATAAGCTCTGGATACGTGTGGAAGTCTATTTTCCAGATTCTTTGACGGATTCAGATTTGGATTTCTGTAGTAACGGGAATCACTATTTTAGTACTGTACAATCTTGCTGTCCTGAATTTGAACATACATTGTTTTGCTCGTTTATATGACTGTATATCATCTATGCATGTTTATTTGTTTCCTCAAACCTAATACTGATTATACCATGTTAGTTGGACACTATTTTGTACACATTCATGCCTGGTTGATGACCATAATAAAAGTAACCAAGCTGGAGTTTCTTAAGGGAAGATCTAGTAGTTGGAAAATATGGAAATGTGTACTTGGAAGGGAACTAGTGTTCCATACTGCTACTGTTACTGTTACTTTTCTGCTACTGTTACTATTACTTTTCTGCTACTGTTACTGATACCTGAGTACACTGCCCTATTATGGTCCACTATGAATTCTAAAAGCGAAACTATTTGTTGTAGCAACCATGTGTTATATTTTTGGGGCGCATGAAGTGCTACCTAGCTAGTAATACACACAAGACTGTAAAAACATAAGACTGACACTGTTTAGAGTGATACTATTAGCCTGATACTGTTGGACTGGTACTGTTATACTGTTACACTGATATACTGAGATTACTGTTACTGGACATTGTTATTTGCCATGCATTTGACAGAAACATTTGTACAGTTAGTTTACCATGCTAGTTGACTTTGTTTTACTGATTCATACTAGTTATTACTGTTGATGCATTATTCCATGCTAGTTGTTAGTTTTGCCATGTGCTTGTATCCTATATTATAAGTTTCCCGTAACTTGCAATTGACGGGCACTTGTTTTCTCTTTCCTTCTCCTGCAATTATTAATTGCAGATCTGGTGATCAGCTGCCCAATGGAGTATGTGATCTAAAGTTCTAGTTGGCTGGAGCTTTTTCTATCTTCATTCATTTCTTATTGCTCATTTTGAACAATTGTATTTGATAGTTGGATTTATTTTGTATTTTGGGCAATGTGACCCAGGATATTTGATTTATTCAGATCATGACTATTTGATATATATATATATATATATATATATATATATATATATATATATATATATATATATATATATATATATATTTGGTTTCAAGTAGTCTTGTTGGTATTTTGGTTCATATGTGCATGTTGGTTGATTCTTTTGCTTCCAACTCTGATTATTTTTGTGAGATGTTGTAAAGATTCTTGAACAGCATATGGATGATGAAAATCATTCGCTGGACTTTTGTCATGTATCCATATTCAGTATTCTTTTTGGGAAGCGGGGAGTGACAACAAGACTTGACATAACATGAAATCTGTTACCATTTTACTTGTATCTGTTATCTGTATATTTGTTTGCATAGCATCTGACACTTGACATCTGTTGCATATTACCTGTACCTGTTAGCACACCATGTTACTAGATTTTGTTTTCTGATTCATGTTAGACATTCGGTTTTGCTCTGTCATATCTATTCCATGCTATATTTGTTTCCGTTGTTACTCTATTTCTGTTTATTTTATTCCTGTACTTGTGCCTGCACTACAAGCGGCCCGTAACTTGCATTGACAGGCGTTTTGTTTTGTTTTCCCTTTTCCTACAATTTATTAAATTGCAGATTTTGGTGATCAGCTGCCCGATGGAGTAGGTGATCTGAGATTTTAAATGCTGGAGTTTTTGCTATTATTATTTCCTGTTGCTTATTCGAATAAATTTATCTGCTACTTGGATTATTTATATTGGGCAATGTGACCCAGAATTATTGACTTGTTCAGATCTTGTTGATTTGAGATTTATTAAACTTTGTTTCAAGTAAATTTTGTTGGTATATTGATTCATTTATACTTACGTGGTTGTCTTCTCCTCGCTTCTTACTCTGATATTCCTGTGTAATGTTGTAAAGATCCTGACAACTTATGGATGATGAAAATCATTCGATGAACTTAGTCACGTATCCATATTCCATACTCTCTTTTTGGAAAGCGGGGCGTGACAGAATGCAAAAGAAAATTTGATGAGGTAGTGGAAGGATGTAATGAAGCTTTTGAACAAAATAGAATTCTTGATGCTACACTAGACACTCTTCGTTGAAACACAAAAGACGATGAGATGACTAGAAAAAGAATTTGTAAAAGAGTAATTGAGCTTGAAAAAATTGTAGAAAAATATAAAGGGCCCAGTTACCTTATTACAAAAAGTTCAAGATCCTATCACGATAATCGAGGGCTTGGTTACGAAGAGCTAATACACCATCAAAAATTTAAATCATCATGTCATACACACTTGCACAATCACCAACATAATCACAAACTAACTCAAAACTATGCAAGTGTGCATGTGATACTACTATGACTCAAGACATAGTCGTATCACATGTCATTACTATTGTAGACTATGTCATATGTCTTATAACTGTCCATTAAGAAGGAATACTAATTTTTTCTGGGTAAGAAAGAATCTAAATGCAGGCTCAAAACCCATTTAGACACCTACAAAATTCCATGTAGGTGGCTCGACATTCTCAACTTAGCAGATTGCAAAAACCTTGATAGAAGATACTCGAGAGGCTCAACAAGTTACACTAGCAACCTGCATCTCTATCAAGGAAAAAGGAGAAGGACCTTGGTTCTTCAAATGAGTATAGCAACGGGTAAAATCTACACTTGCTTGAATCTATATTAAATATTAAAATTACATATCTCCTAAATAAAAAGCCTAGAGTATCTGCTATTTATCTAAGGAATACATGAAATGTGTGAATTTTACAACATCTAAATTTGTCATTACAAGATCTGAAGATTTGAAGAAAATCACTTTGCAAAAACCATAAAACTGTATGATCGGTCGACCGACCGGTCGACTATACTATTCATTGGTCCTTGATAAGTCGAGAATGGACAGGTCGACCGTACGGTCGATCGTACACCCCTCTGTCAAAAACTACTCAACCAGAACTCCTTCTTTTATGTGATGCGGTCGACCGTATCTGTGAACCGGTCGACCGACCCACTCGGCTAACTTGATTTTTCTCTTTCCAGTATAAATACCCATTCATCTCCTTCCACACAAACCACACAAAAAACCCTAGCCCCCATGTCACGCCCTGCTTCCCAAAAAGAGAATACGGAATACGGATACGTGACTAAGTCCAGCGAACAATTTTCATCATCCACAAGCTGTCAGGATCTTTACAACATTTCACAGGAATAAACAGGAGATAACAAAGAGAAATCAACCACGCTTGCATGGATGAATCAATGTACCAACAGAATTTACTTGAAAAAAATTTTAATAATCTCAGATAAACCAGATCTGAACAAGTCAATAATCCTGGGTCATACTGCCCAATACAAAATAATTCAAGTAACAGATACATTTATTCAAATAAGCAACAGGAAATAATAATAATAGCAAGAACTCCAGCATCTAAAAAGTCAGATCACCTACTCCATCAGGCAACTGGTCACCATAATCTGCAATTTAATAAATTGAAGAAAAAATGAAAAGAAAATAAAATACCCGTCAATGCAAGTTACGGGTCGCTTGTAGTGCAGGAAAAGATAATATAGAGTAACAACGAAAGCATATACAGCATGGAATCGGCATGTCAACAAAGCAGGATAACTAACATGAATCAGAGAACAAGATCTAGTAACATGATATGCTAACATGGTACAGGTATTATGTAACAGATATCAAGTGTCATGTAAGCAGGTAAACAGGTAACAGATGAACAGGTAAACAGGTAAATAGGTAGCATGTACAGGTAAGTAGAAAAATAAATTAATCCCAGTAAGGCCTAGTGGTTAATCCCAGTCAAGTCTAATTGTAAACAGAAAAATATTGAATCAAAATATTATCTTTAACATCAGTATAAAAATAAATTTCCATACAGAATTCATATAAAACTGAATCTGAAATATTCTACACCTCTGTAGTAAAACTGCCATAACTTGCAACTCATAAATCGAAACTGAGATCTGTCAGAAATTCTGGAAAGTAAATAGAATTTTCTATAATTCATATTCACAAATAATTTTCATATACTGAACTTAATAGGGTTTAAAATACTAAACTAAAATGGGGTAACAACAAGGACAGAATTATTTTTCATGCACAAAATCAACTAGATCATATGAAACACATCCAAATCATAACAAAATGTGAGATAGGGTATACTGGATGTCCAAACAACAAAGTATAGGGTATTTAACAGATCAACAACAGGATATATGACTAGTAACACATCAAGCCTGCAAGATTCACACATCATATTATGGTTCGCAACCAACATACATGTTAGCAACAGGATTAATTAGATATAAGGTAAATTTCATATCGTGTGTGTAACTAGGGACGACTATGGATGGATCAACACATAGAGACAAGATATAACAGAGGTTTTGCACAAGAATTGTCAATACAATACAACTACACTACATGCGGTATTTAATACTTGTATATGCAACAAAAAATTATACAAGTTACTTGCCTTATAGTCAACGACGAAAACGACGATGCAAAGAGAATTACGGGAACGAATTCCCGAGCATGAACTTAAACCAACGAACGAACGAACGAAACACGAACAACCCACGAACACCACGCACGTGTCCGAACACACACGAACAATACGTGTTCACGAGAAGGGAGAAGGACAGCAAAACGGTGGTGTACGGTGCTGGGAGGGGACGACGACGGTGAAGCGGCTCGATGGCGGTGGAACTGGCAGCAGAAACAACACAGCACAGTGCTGTTGATGCTACTGCTGTTTGTGGTGGCCCGCTGGCATCGCTACAGGAGGAGGGTAGGGCAGTGCTGTGGTTCAGCGTTGTTGCGACGGTGGGTTGTGATAGGAGGAGGGCACACAGAAACATCGGCTGTCGCTGCTTTGGGAGGGAGACAGCGCGATAGGGAGGTGATGTTGGCGTGGGGCTTCGGCAGGGCGAGTGGGCTCCGGAGGGTGGTACGCAGACAGGAGGAGGGTGGTCGGAAGGGTGCAGGAGGTAGGGGGGGGCAGGGGATAAGGGGTTGCAGCTAGGGTTTGATGGTGTATTAGGGTAAAATAACAGTGGAGTTATATAGGATAGGTTAACGGGTAAAGGTAAATGGATTGTGGGTAAACGGGTAGTGGATGTAAGATCCGATAGGGTTTATGGTGAATGGGTAGATCCAGTAGCATAAAAGAATAGAGTATTAAAGTGTTGAATAAAAGATCCAATAAAGAGATGGGAACAGAAATGAACGAATAATTAAAAATAATGGGGATAAAAAACAATAGCTCGTTCAATCAGAGACGACACAATAGGAGACAATTGAATCAAGAAGATCAAATAAAATGACGACAAATCTAATGGATGAATGAATATATTGGAAAAAGAAGATCCAAATACATGGTTCAAAAAGGAGTAGGAGAATACAATATGAATAAATACCCAGAAAAAGAAAATACATCCAAAATACGAAAAATGGAAAACAGGGGTTACAAATCCTACCCACCTTACAACAAAATTTCGTCCTCGAAATTCGCTTAGGTGGTATAGGACAAGGCAAAAACAAACTAGGGGGATAACAAAATAAATAATCAGGGAGAAGAACGAAGTGATGGCAACACCAGAATAAGAAATAAGTGGATAACAATGATGTCAAATGGAGTGCAAGGAAATAAGAACACATTATCAAAAGGAAAGAATCAACACAAGATACAAAGCAAGATAGGGAGTAGGCAGAACTGAAATCAAATGGAGAAATGATAGGGAAGAATTGAATCAAATAATGAATTGGTGCATGATGCCAAAATGGTATGCAAGAAAGAAGTAACCGGTATAAAAAATGAAGAATAAACAACACAAGACTTGCGAGATAATAAGGCAAAGAGATGAAGAAATAGATAGTGCTGGAATAGAAGAAAAGATGGACAAGGAAGAGTTAGACCAGCCAATGAGTCAACAGATGAAGACAAGTATAAAGGATGGAAAGTAGCAAACAATGCAGGGAAGGAGAAACAACAAGAGAATCCTGGGACCTGTGGGTTATGGGCCCACCACACTTTCGCTGCGCCACTATGATCAGGGAAGACTCTGCCAATAGTATTTATTAGCTCCAGCAGTCTGCTTTGTGGCTCACTGTGTCCTCGACACGTCCAAATGGCATCCCTCTAGCATGAAGCTTGAACTTCTAGCAACTTCAGATTCTGAACACTTCCTGAGATCCTGAGACTGCATGCACACTTGGAGCGAAAGACGACACTTCCTTTCTTGGCGATGATCCAAGCTACTGACATACCGAAGTAGAAGCAGCGATGCCGACTGACGGACCACACATAAAATAAAAAATTGGATGACACCAGAATCAAAGTGTTGGATCCTGTAGGCAAGGCAAATAACACTAGAGGGGGGGGTAGTGTTGTATAAAAATTAATGAAAAACTTGAACTTTTCGTATTGTTAAGTCGACTGCAAATAGAAATACAGTTGACTGTTGCGTCAGATAAAAAGGATATTTTACTGAAGAGTTACAAGTTTGATCAGTCGACTTATAGCAGAAAACCAGTCGACTTACTAGACAAGTTTTTGAAATAAAACTCAGAGAAATTGAAAATACAAGTTGAGAGAATACAACCACAGAGAGTCAATCACAGCCAAACACAACGATGTATCCTGGTTCGGGCCTTCCGATCTACATCCAGTCCCTAAGCAACCCACTTGAGATTTTTTCACTATTCTTGAAAAAATACAAGAATACTCTACAACCTTTGACCACAACTATATCAAATCCGTAGACCTCTCTCACCACTAGAGAGAGCAAACCCACTCTACACCCTAGAGTGAAACCCACTCTACACCCTAGAGTGAAACCGACTCTAAAACCAAGAGCCCTACTCTCCAACCTAGAGGACCACTCTCACAACTCGAGAGTGAAAACAACAACAAAATTGAGTTTACAACAACCTATAGCCTTGTATGTGATAGTGCTTTTGTATAGTGGCTATTAGGTCAACTTCTGAATTTAGTCTAAAACGAAATCAATGTTATATTAGACTGAAATTCAGAGAACCAAGTCTTAGAGAGATTGTATGCTTTTGAAACACTGGAAAACAAAAGACCTGAGAGTTTTAATGAATGCTTGGAGTTGAGTAACCTTTGCCAAATGAATTCTATACTCTTTTTATAGAGTTAGAAATATTTGGACGTTAAGAGATAGAATCCCAACTACCATACAACAGCAGTAAAAAATATTTGAATTTGAAAAAGAAGTTTTAAATCCAGAAAACTGTCGAAACGGCTTGAACAGTCGACTGGGTTGCCATAATGAGTCGACTGGCCAGAGCTTGTATGAGTTCATGCAGTTTCGTACTATGACAGTCGACTAGTTCCAAGGAGTGGTTGACTAGGTACTCATACAGCTGAACTTATTCAAGCTTGTTTTGACATTTTGATTTTGCAAAACACTCAAATTATTTAAAGTATGTGTGAGTGTGTGTGTGACAAGGATTTTACAAGTTTCTAAGAGTCAAAAAATTAAAATTACAATATTACAAGACACTTTGTTTAATAAAATTGAAGCACTTTGAATCTTGTCTTGAACTTGAGTCTTTGTCTTGAGCATGAGCCTTTGTCTAGATGTCTTGAAGCTTGATTAATTACTCTTGAAAGCTTCATCAGATTGTGTTGCCTTTGTGTAACACTCTGCAAGATATATGTGATAGACAAACTTTGTATTGTGTTGTAGTCATCAAAACCAAGAATTAACACAAAGGAATATGGGTACGAAAAGAAATTAATTCTTTCCCAAGAAGAAATCAATCAAAGAGGACGATTGAAAAATACGAAAGATTCAAGGAATCAAGGGAATAAGAAGAGATCAAAATGAGCAGAACAAGACTAGTATCCAGATCAATGTTGATTATAATTTATTCATGTTATTGCATGGTCTGTGTACTGTTGAGCCAATCCTTGATCAATCCAAGTTTGTCTAATATATCAGTCAAACTAATACATTAGCCAAACCTAGTTCTCTGATACTACTAAAAACCTTTCACGCCCCGCTTCTCTAAAAGAGAATACGAAAAACGGATATATGACTAAGTCCAGCGAATGATTTTCATCATCCATAAGCTGTCAGGATTTTTACATCATTTCACAGGAATAAACAGGAGATAACAAGGAGAAATCAACCATGCATGCATGGATGAATCAATATACCAACAGAATTTACTTGAAATAAAATTTAATAATCTCAAATAAACTAGATCTGAACAAGTCAATAATTCTGGGTCATACTACCCAATACAAAATAATCCAAGTAACAGATACATTTATTCAAATAAGCTACAGGAAATAATAATAATAGCAAGAACTCTAGCATCTAAAAAGTCAGATCACTTACTCCATCAGGAAACTGGTCACCATAATCTGCAATTTAAAAAATTGGAGGAAAAAGGGAAAAGAAAACAAAATGCCCGTCAATGCAAGTTACGGGCCGCTTGTAGTACATGCACAAGTACAGGAAAAGATAAACAAATATAGAGTAATAGCGGAAGCATATATAGCATGGAATAAGCATGTCAACAAAGTAGGATAACTAACATGAATCAAGGAAAAAAATCAAGTAACATGATATGCTAACAGGGTACAGGTATTCTGTAACAGATATCAAGTGTCATGCAAGCAGGTAAACTCGTAACAGATGAACAGGTAAACAGGTAAACAGGTAGCATGTACATGTAAGCATGTAACAGGTGTCATGTTATGTCAAGTCTTGTATTTAATTCTAACTACGTAGCACTTCATGCGTCCCAAACTTTTACCACATGATTGCTATATTCAAACAAGTTACGTTTAGATTTCGTAGTGGACTGTATAGGGCCATGTACACAGGAATCAGGAAAAACAGATACAGGTATAGGTACAGGTAGAACCTATTGGTCCTCTTCCGAGTACACCTCCCTATAGGGAAGTGTGAAATCAGGTAATCAGGTAAACAGGTACAGGTAGAACCTACTGGTCCTCTTTCGAGTACACCTTCCTATAGGGAAGTGTGCATTCAGGTAATCAGGTAAAAGGATCATGTATCATGTAATCATGAAACACGTAACAGGTGAAAAACACGGGTCCCCTTCTAAGTACACATTTCTATATTTTCCACTACTAGATCTTTCTCTTAACCCCGACTTGGTTATTTGTTATTATTATCAAATAGGCATTTAAATGTCACAAACAGAACAAGAATAACATGGCATGAACAAGCAACAGGCTCAGGTTGAAAGATAAATATGCACAGGTGGAAGACAACTTATAAAATATTAGGACAACGAATATTCTAGTTCAAAATAGTAAGACAGTACTGCACTAAATATGGAATTCTCGTTGATACAAATGTGCAAATCTGGATTCGTCAGAAAATCTAGAAAATATACTCTCGACCGAATCCAGCGAATATATATAAGTCATATGGTATTTCACAAAAATAAGACTCAAAACAGAATTGTATCCAGAAAACATGTTCAGCTAGAAATCAGAAGTTTGTATTCATAAATAGAAAAACAGCATAAAAACTTGCTGATTAAATCCACGAACAATCTGGGGTATTTTCTAGTATGTGAAGTAATAGAAAATAAAGGTTCATAATTTTCCAACATAGATAGAAATGTCAAGTAAAATTAGAAAGCAGCAAGATACGAAAAGTTTGTAAATCTGTAATCATAAACACAGCAGTACAAAAACAGCAATAAATTATAAAATATAACTCGAAATCCAGATCCGTCAAAAGGTTCATAAAATACATACTTCAGGCTAAAATTCATATTCACAAAATTTTTATAAACAGCAAATAGAATTATGTCGAAATTATGTTTTTTTACTGAACAGTATGAAAATTCTGCAAGTATAGTTGTTGTTTGCAAGTATACAATAGTTTGTAAAAGTCATCAATTAAATTCACAAAAATTAGGGGCCCCTAGTCAAGTCTAGCTGTAAAAAGCAAAATATTGAATCAAAATATTATTTTGAACATCAGTATAAAAATAAATTACCATACAGAATTCATATAAAACTGAATTTGAAATTTTCTACACCTCTGTAGTAAAACAGCCATAACTTGCAACTCATAAATCGAAACTGAGATCTGTCAGAAATTTTGGAAATTAGAAAGAATTCTCTATAATTCATATTCACAAATAATTTTCATATACTGACCTTAATAAGGTCTAAAATACTGAACTAAAACTGGGGTAACAATAAGGACATAATTATTGTTCATGCACAAAATCAACTAGATCATACGAAACACATCCAAATTATAACAAAACGTGAGATAAGGTACACTAGATGTCCAAACAACATGGTATAGGGTATTTAACAGATCAACTACAGGATATACTACTAGTAACACGTCAAGAATGCAAGATTCACACATCATATTATGGTTCGCAACCAACATACATATTTGCAATAGGATTAATTAGATCTAAGTTAAATTTCATGTCGTGTGTGTAACTAGGGACGACTACGGACGGATCAACACATAGCGACAAGATATGACAGGAGTTTTTACAAGAATTGTCACTAGAACACAACTACACTACAGGCGGTATTTAGTACTTAAATATGCAACAGAAAATTGTACAAGTTACTTATCTTATAGTCGACGAAAAAAACGACGATGCAAAGTGAATAATGGGAACGGATTTCCGGGCACGAACTCAAACCAACGAACGAACGAACGAAACACGAACAACCCACGAACACCATGCACGTGTCCGAACACACACGAACAATACGTGTTCACGAGAAGGGAGAGGGACAGCAAAGCGGGGGTGCACAGTGCCGGGAGGGGACGAGACGGCGAAGCGGCTCGGTGGCGGCAGAACTGGCAGCAGAAATAGCACAGCACAGTGCTATTGATGCTGCTACTGTCTGTGGTGGCCCGCTAGCATCACTGCAGGAGGAGGGTAGGGTGGTGCTGTGGTCGCTGACGGAGGGTCGCGACAGGAGGAGGGCACACAGGAACGTCAGTTTTCGCTGCTTCGAGAGGGAGACAGCGCGATAGGGAGGCGTTGTTGGCATGGGGCTTCGACAGGGCGAGGGGGCACCAGAGGGTGGTCGTCAGACGTGATGAGGGTGATCGGAATTGTACAGGAGGTAGGGGATGATCAGGAGGTAGGGGATAAGGTGTAGTGGCTACGGTTTGATGGTGTATTAGGGTAAAACAACAGTGGAAGTATATAGGGTAGGTTAACTGGTAGGGGTAAATGGATTGGGGGTAAAACGGGTAGTGGATGTAAGATCCAATAGGGTTTAAGGAGAATGGGTAGATCCAATAGCATAAAAGAATATGGTATTAAAGGGTTTAATAAAAGATCCAATAAAGAGATGGGAATAGAAATGAACGAACAATTAAAAATAATGGGGATAAAAAATAATAGCTCGTTCAATTAGAGACGACACAATAGGAGACAATTGAATCAAGAAGATCAAATAAAAAGACGAAAAATCAAATAGATGAATGAACATCCAAATACACAATTCAAAAAGGAATAAAAGAATACAATATGAATAAATACTCAGAAAAAGAAAATACATCCAAAATACGGAAAATGGAAAACAGGGGTTACACCCCATACACAAAAACCCATGGAATAACCTTCTCATCTCTTAATATTCTCTTCAAATTTCTCTTGTGCTTTTTCCCACTCTCAATGGCTTCCTCTTCTCACAAATAGAAGGGCAAGAAAGCTATTGCCTCTAAATCCGTCACTAGAGATGATATTATCTTTCAGATCTCAAATTGTGCTAATGTTTACTTTTCTAATCTTTGGAATGCTCCCATCGTTGCCAATCAGGTAATCAACTTATCATCCTTAGGGGGTCAATTTTCTGTTATGGTTAGGATCCTTAGAGACCTTTGGTGGGAAAACTATCTTACTACACCTAGCACTAACTCCGAGTCATTAACTCGCCAATTCTATGCCAACCTTGAAGGTCTTCAAGACGATGAACTCACCCTCACCTCTATTATTCTTGGGAGAAGAGTTTGAGTCACCCCCGATTACCTCCGTAGGAAATATGAACTTCCCGAAGGGGAATTTGATGCATATCATCTAGATTTTAAAACCCTTAATTTTAAACCTGACCATAACCAAAATACGGTCAAATCCATGATCGTCCAACCTGAATTCTCTTATCTTCCTCGTCCCGCTCTCACAAATTTTACTAATACACCTCGTATATTAAATAAAATTGTAACTGCAAATATTTGGCCCAAAAAGAATGACAAAACTGAAATTCGGGTCGATCAGTTGTTCATCGTTTTCCTTATTCTTGGTGAATATAAGTTTGATCTTGCCACATTCATCATTCGTACAATGAATTATACAACCTCTACTTCCTTTCAGTTCTCTTATATACAATCTTTACATTGACACCCATATTGATGTCGGGAATTTTCTCCTAAGAAAAAACCCTATGCCCATCCTTCCTCAACAAATGGGTATCGATGTACCATTCAACCAGCGGGCTCATCGTCGTCAAGCCCAACAAAAAGAGCACCAAGCCGAACAGCCCTCACAAGCCTCTTCCTCCTCCCATCGCACGAACACCACTCCCTCTTCCTCATCTTCATTCGTGACTCATGAGCAGTTTGCTGCTCATCAAATACTCATGAGCAGTTTGCTACTCATCAAATGCAAGTGTATGGATATTATGTCAATGATTACTCTTTGTCTTACACTCGATGCTTGCACTGTCACCGTCTTGGTCTTACACTCGATGCTTGCACTGTCACCGACATCCAATCAATGCCAATGATAACATCGACTCCCAAGATAGTCAGTTCGATCAGATCAATGCCAAAGATTCTATCCCCAATCACAATCTCGCAATCAGCATAATACCGATCAGTGGTTAAAGTTTCCCCTGATGGAGTAGCTACTGATAAGATCTTGCCTGGGAAAATCTTCGGTTCCACTCCCAACACTTTAGCAAACTTTGGAGACACAAAAGTATGAGAGGATCCAGTATCAAACAATACGACAACTTTAATTCCATATTCTGATGTAAAAGGTCCATTGAATTCGAAGTATAAGACAAGAATTTTCAAGTCAATATTTCCATTTCATTGAATTTCAAACTTTATACATTCGAATTTAAAAACATTTTTGACATCAGAACGGAAAGAAACAGAAGCTACAACACTCTAACTCCTACGGGTCCTCTTCGCTGCTCGAAGTTCTTCCCGCAGTTCATCAACCTCATCCTTCAGCACATCAGTTAGGTTCTTTTTCTTCTCAAGTTCCCAAATCCGATGGCTAAGAACAGAATAGTCAGCCTTCCGCTTCTCCAGCTGAGCCTCCAACAAACCAACTCTCTCCTTCAGGGTTTCCACTTGCCTCTGAAGAGAAGTCACAAGACCACTGGGAACTGGTACTTCCTCTTCGTCGGAAGAAGAATCATCAGATGAATCCGGAGGTGGGGTGATCTCTCGGGATTCAGGGTACTCCTCATCATCAGAATCAGCTTGTCCAGGGTAGTACTCATCCTCGGAATCTGCCTGTCCAGGATGGTACTCTTCCTCAATGATGTGCCAGTCGTCGCCTCCAGCAGGGTCGAAGTGATCAGCCATCTTAGAAATAGAGAGGAGAAAGCATAAATCTTAGAGCAACACAAATGTAAGTCACTTACATTTAAATCTCTAGATTCAAACACACACTCTAATGTCCACTTCTAGGGTGTCGTTCCCTATAAATTTGTACAAGTGTGAAAGTGTAGAAAGCGTGGCTCTGATACCACTCTGTAACGCCCCGAATCCCAAATACACTGAATTCGAGATGTTCTACAGGATCTTTTCACTTTCTTAGTACACTTTTACAGGGAAATTAAAACTTTTCATCATACATCAGAGATTACATCAAATTTACATCTTTCTTTTGCACAGCGGAAGTAAAATACAACAATTGAATACAAGTATGACAGCTTGATAAAATCTTTAAGCATCCAAATCTTCTTTAATCTTTAGTATGACATTTACCTGCATGTTAGACTGTGGGTACGTCAGTTTATTCAACCGACGATCATTATACACGGCCGTCCTCGCTTGCCGGAAATAGTATAACTTAACAATTCATATTTAGCAAACACAAGCTTGTCACATTCCAACTAAAGGGACTACCCTATTGATGTCGTGTTGTGATTGTGCGCTTAGTCCTTAATGCAGTTAATTATGTTACATGACACTAATGCGCACCTGTTCGGATTCTATGCATCCCATACTATATAGGTCCGAGGGCAAGCCCTTATTCGTTCTTCATCTTGATAGGGTTCAATCCCCCGTTATGCATTAAACTACTACTGTAACTACGGTAGTGTCTTAGATGTCCTATGATCTATGAGCCCATGTCCAGGCAGCCTGGAGGGGAATCCCACGCACTGTCACGACGCATCGAGCAGGCAACCTATGGACAATTCAGCCTCCGTCATGGAACAATGGCACCACCCATAGCCACTCGAACATCCCACGAGCGTCGCCACCGGGACGATAATTCCGGAGTAGCGCCCACGCACTGTCTTGACGCATCAAGCAGGCAACCTGTGAATCGCTCTCACACCGCTATCCGTTGGCCCTCATACTCGTGTTTTTCTTCTACTTTCATCACATCTCCACTATGTACTAGTCCTTAGTTTTATTTAAAAATCATGAACAAAATAATCACTAGAGTTAGCCTCTCCATCAACCGGACTTGTTCATTTATTTCAACATGACCAACCTTGGTCTAATTTCAATTCAATTCATTTTTCTCAATGCCGGGGAGACTTAGCTACTCTATTTCAAATTTCATTTCACAATCTTTAAGTCATAACCACTTTCATGTCACAATTTCATATTCTTTCTTATTCATGATTACTCTTTGTTCACAAGTCCATAGTGAATACTTATAATTCATAAAAATTCATATTCATGGCCAACAATTTCATCAACAAAGTTTCTAAATTCCATCATCATACAATGGACTCATGCACTTATAATTATACACTCATACTTCATATTTTACACAATATCTTCAAGTAAAAATTTATAATATCATGTCACACCACAAACTCTTTTGTGTCAAATACTTTCTAATAAATTCATTTCAATATATCTTTATAAGGAGAAAATTTCCATAAGTATGTATTTTAGAACCATAGCTTTACTATACCATTTGTTCACAAACTATATTATATTTTCTTCAAATAATCCCCAAACCAATCCCATAAAATTCCTTGTATTTTTATGAAAATTACCATATTTTTCTCACATTTTTTGGACATCAAAAACTCCTAAAAAAAATATTTTTTCCTAAGTGCTAGGGGAAGGATTCGAACCCAGCACGGTAGAGAAGAAGGCCAGAGCACCCGCCGATAGGCCAATCGGTGCTAGTGATTAGAAGAGGGGAATTAAGTATATATGCTATCACTTCGCTGTTCATATATATTTATACACAGTCAATTAAAAAGAATGGTGAGGCCGGGTTTCGAACCGCACCGC
This sequence comes from Hemerocallis citrina, assembly GCA_017893485.1. Taxonomy (NCBI): domain Eukaryota; kingdom Viridiplantae; phylum Streptophyta; class Magnoliopsida; order Asparagales; family Asphodelaceae; genus Hemerocallis; species Hemerocallis citrina. The sequence continues at coordinate 53,092,196 of CM030359.1, read as the reverse complement.
TCAGGGAAACCGAACCCAGTCACCGACCGCCTGAGCCACTGGCTCAGGTTGTCACAGTATAGGTTAAAACCCATTAGATTCATATTCACACTGTTTTTAGAAATTAACTCGATGTTCAAAACAATTTGATTCATATTGCCTTTATATAAGCCACTGAAAAATTCCAGATTTAATCTTCTTTATTTAATCTTCAAAACAGCAAGTATAAAAATAAATTTTGTACTAAAAACATAATTTTTCCACCCAACTAATAATTTGTTTATTAAAACTAGCAAATCCTTTATTTTCGACATTGAAAAAGAATCGATTGATCTTCTAATCTCTCTTTTATCCCCAAATTTTCCATGATAATTTACTGGTTATTAATCTACATTCACCACACAATACAACTTTGGATTTTCCCATACTCATACTAGCCAAAGAATTCATATAGCACATGAATAGGTGAAACTCAACAATTACTAAGTTTGGTATATTTCTAAATTGATGACAACAAGCAATTCTTTGGTTCATTTATGCCACTTCTACACATGAGTTCAAAGCATTTAATATACTTTTCTATTCAAATTCCATAGTGTTAATATCTTTATCAATTATCATGTTTCAACCACACAATTTGCAAGTAATTAATAAAGATTTTCACACATCATGCTAATCACATTGCATCATTATTCAATTAAACTAAATAATCATAGAAAGTGCTTCATATGGTATAATTTCATGCAAGCATTTCACATACACAATTTATCACATCATTCTAAGCCATTCACATACTAACTTTTTAATTAGAGTGGTCTCTTATTAGTATTTTCCATGTATAGTGTTATCAATATACTAGCATGAACCCTATATTAGAAACATGAATTGTTTTACCCACCTCAATTGGAGAGAACACAAAAGCAATGAGTCCTAGTAGATGAGAACACCTCCTCCTAGCCAAAAGAGTGCACCACTTCCAAGCTCCCAAGCCCTAGCCGAAAGCTTCTCCTCCTTGGCCGAAAGCTACCCTAGCCGAATGCTCCAAGCAACCAAAGAACCACACACTCTCTTATCTTTTGTAACTCACAATTATAATACTATTAGCTTTAGAAATTACACTTTGCATATGAAAAATTAGCCATGAGAAAGGGGGTATTTATACTAAAAAATGAGGGGAATGGAGGGCTAAGATCATCTTGGTGGTTGCAAAATGAAGGGCTTAGATTCAAGTAGGAGTTAGGAAAACTACCCACCTCCTTGAAACTACCCCCATGTTCTCCACACCAAAAATTCAACTTTCCCTCCAAAAGAATGCTACCGGCCTCACATAGTGAGTATGCATTGCACGTGTACGTGTAGTGCACGTGCATGCAACTAGGCCAAATTTGTACATTCTAAAATTGTATAAAAAATAATTTTGTTTAAAAAAAGTCTTCTACATGACAAGTTTAATTAAAATAAATTAATTCATGGGCTTTCTTTTTGGGCCAAAATAATTTATAAAAATAAATAAAAATAAAATGCTTTTGGGCTTTTTAAGAAAAGGCTTTTTAGTTAAATCAAATAAGGCTTTTAAAGAAGGCTTTTGTACTAAAATAATTTGAGAAAATCATATTTAAACATACACATCATGATAAAATAGTCCAACAAAATATTGCACGTGCACAACACGTGCAAAATAAATAATTTCTCATTTATTGAAAAATCAGGGTATTACAGCACTCCCTCCTTAGAATAGTTCCGTCCCCGGAACTACAATCAAGAGCGAGGAAAACAAACAAAATACAACACACACAACAAAACAAAAGATACAAAAATACAATCAAGCAAAAAGCTCAGGATAGTCCTTCAACATCCTCTCCTCAGATTCCCAAGTAGCCTCTTCAACCAAGTGGTTTCTCCAGACTACCTTGACCATCGGTATCGTCTTATTCCTCAAGACTTTCTCCCTACGGTCAACAATCTCAACAGGAGACTCGATGTAATTCAGGTCTAACTACAAACCTTCCGGCACTTCAGGCAAATGATGACTCGGGTCTGGAATATAACCTCTCAGCATAGACACATGAAAGACATTGTGCACCTGAGACAACTCTTCCGGTAATTCAAGCCGGTAAGCAGTTTTTCCGATCCTTTTCAATATCTTATACGGGCCTATAAACCTCGGGGCTAACTTCCCGCCTTTGCCAAAACGAACCACACCTTTACTGGGTGATACCTTCAGAAAGACGAAGTCACCAACCTCAAACTCAAGGTCCCTTCTCCGGTTGTCTGCATAGCTTTTCTGCCTGCTCTGAGCTTCCACCAACCTTTTCCTGATCAGATCAATCTTCTCAGAAGTCAGTTGCACAAGCTCAGGACCAAACAACTGACGCTCCCCAACTTCATACCAACACACAGGAGTCCTGCACTTCCTGCCATACAAAGCTTCGTACGGTGCCATCCCAATACTGGCCTGAAAACTGTTGTTGTAGGCAAACTCCACCAAAGGTAAATGCCTTTCCCAACTGCCTCCAAAGTCTAGTATACAACACCGCAGCATATCCTCAAGAATGCGATTGACTCTCTCGGTCTGCCCATCGGTTTGCGGATGAAAGGCAGTGCTGAAATCCGTCTTGGTACCCAAAGCTGCCTGAAGACTCCTCCAGAAATGCGAAGTAAACCGCGCATCTCGATCAGACACAATGGTCGAAGGAACGCCATGAAGTCGGAAATCTCACCAACATACATCTCAGCCAACTTGTCCATCGAAGCAGTGAGTTTCATCGCCAAAAAGTGAGCGGACTTGGTAAGTCGATCGACTATAACCCAAATTGCATCATTGCCTTTAGGACTCTTAGGCAATCCCGTAATGAAATCCATACTGATGTTATCCCACTTCCATTCCGGAATAGGTAACGGCTGTAATAGACCTCCGGGTCTCTGATTTTCGGCTTTGACTTGCTGACAAACCTCACACTTCGCGACAAATTCAGCCACATCCCGCTTCAAACCTGACCACCAGAAATGCTGTTTGATGTCCTTGTACATCTTAGTACTCCCAGGATGTACCGACAAAAGAGTAGCATGCGCCTCCTGAAGAATACTCTCTTTCAGGTCCGCCTGATTTGGAACGCACAGCCTGTCTCCGAACCACAGCACTCCATCCCTGGTTTGAAATCCGGGCAACCTGCCAGCACTGACCTGCTCCTTCATCTCCAGAATATCAGCATCAACTTCCTGACTTGCAATGATCCTTGTATTCAGAGTAGGCTGAAGCCTCAACTGAGCCAAAGATGCTCCCAATCCTTGCAAGACAACCTCAATCCCAGCTCGATCCAGCTCCTCAATCAGATGCCTCTGAGTCGTAATCAAACAGGCCAAACTGCTCTTGCGGCTAAGTGCATCAGCAACAACATTAGCCTTTCCGGGATGATACTTGATCTCAGGTCGCATATCCTCGAGCACTTCCAACCATCTCCGCTGCCTCAGATTGAGATCCCTCTGCTGATATATATACTTCAAGCTCTTGTGATCCGTGTACATATTCAACTTCCCACCGTACACGTAGTGCCTCCATTGCTTCAAAGCAAAAATAATCGCAGCCAACTCTAGATCATGAGTCGGGTAATTTTTCTCATGTGGTCGTAGTTGCCTAGACCCATAAGCGATTACTCTTCCTTCTTGCATTAAGACACAACCAAGCCCCCGATGTGAAGCATCGCTATAAACATCATACTCGACACCAGCTCTAGGCAAAGCCAAAATAGGTGCAGTAGTCAGTCTATCTTTCAACTCCTGAAAACTCGCCTCACATTGCTCGGTCCACTTGAAGCTCACATTCTTCTTGGTCAGCCCTGTAAGCGGTACAGCTATCTGAGCATAACCTTGAATGAATCTCCGATAATACCCAGTCATCCCAAGGAAACTTCTGACTTCCTTCACTGTAGTAGGCCTCGCCCAATCTCTCACTGCCTCTATCTTCTGAGGATCAGTTGCCACTCCCTCCTTAGAAAGGATGTGACCTAGGAATGCCACTTCAGATTTCCAGAAATCACACTTGGATAACTTGGCATACAACTGCTGCTCTTCCAACTTCTGCAAAACAGCTGCCAGATGCTCAGTGTGCTCCTCCTCAGACTTGGAGTACACGAGAATATCGTCGATAAACACCACGACGAAAGAATCAATAAACGGCCTCAGAACTCTGTTCATCAAGTCCATAAAGATTGCAGGTGCATTCGTCACTCCGAATGGCATAACTAAGAATTCGTAATGCCCATGCCGAGTTCTAAATGCAGTCTTATGCACATCTTCAGCTTTCACTCGAACTTGGTGGTAACCTGATCGAAGATCAATTTTGGAGAATACAGCTGCTCCTTGTAGACGATCGAACAAGTCATCAATTCGAGGAATCGGATACTTATTCTGAACAGTGACCTTATTCAGCTCCCGGTAATCGATGCACATCCTCATCGATCCATCCTTCTTCTTTACCAAAAGCACTGGTGCTCCCCAAGGTGACGCACTAGGTTGAATAAAGCCTTTTCCCAACAGTTCCTCAATCTGCCGTTTCACCTCATCCTGTTCCACTGGAGCCATCCTATAAGGTGCCTTAGAAATGGGTGCACTTCCCGGTTGAACAGTGATGCTGAACTCTACATCACGATGCGGAGGTAACCCAGGAAAATCTTCCAAGAACACGGTCGGATAGTCCCGAACCACAGGAATCCCTTGCACTTCCACAGGAGTCTCTTCCTTGCGGATAGTAGCCACCAGCTTAGAACATTTCTGCTTCCCTTGGAACATGACTTCAGGTCCACCTGGAGCCTTCACTGTCACCGTCTTGGTCTTACACTCGATGCTTGCACTGTACACCGACATCCAATCAATGCCAATGATAACATCGACTCCCAAGATAGTCAGTTCGATCAGATCAATGCCAAAGATTCTATCCCCAATCACAATCTCGCAATCAGCATAATACCGATCAGTGGTTAAAGTTTCCCCTGATGGAGTAGCTACTGATAAGATCTTGCCTGGGAAAATCTTCGGTTCCACTCCCAACACTTTAGCAAACTTTGGAGACACAAAAGTATGAGAGGATCCAGTATCAAACAATACGACAACTTTAATTCCATATTCTGATGTAAAAGGTCCATTGAATTCGAAGTATAAGACAAGAATTTTCAAGTCAATATTTCCATTTCATTGAATTTCAAACTTTATACATTCGAATTTAAAAACATTTTTGACATCAGAACGGAAAGAAACAGAAGCTACAACACTCTAACTCCTACGGGTCCTCTTCGCTGCTCGAAGTTCTTCCCGCAGTTCATCAACCTCATCCTTCAGCACATCAGTTAGGTTCTTTTTCTTCTCAAGTTCCCAAATCCGATGGCTAAGAACAGAATAGTCAGCCTTCCGCTTCTCCAGCTGAGCCTCCAACAAACCAACTCTCTCCTTCAGGGTTTCCACTTGCCTCTGAAGAGAAGTCACAAGACCACTGGGAACTGGTACTTCCTCTTCGTCGGAAGAAGAATCATCAGATGAATCCGGAGGTGGGGTGATCTCTCGGGATTCAGGGTACTCCTCATCATCAGAATCAGCTTGTCCAGGGTAGTACTCATCCTCGGAATCTGCCTGTCCAGGATGGTACTCTTCCTCAATGATGTGCCAGTCGTCGCCTCCAGCAGGGTCGAAGTGATCAGCCATCTTAGAAATAGAGAGGAGAAAGCATAAATCTTAGAGCAACACAAATGTAAGTCACTTACATTTAAATCTCTAGATTCAAACACACACTCTAATGTCCACTTCTAGGGTGTCGTTCCCTATAAATTTGTACAAGTGTGAAAGTGTAGAAAGCGTGGCTCTGATACCACTCTGTAACGCCCCGAATCCCAAATACACTGAATTCGAGATGTTCTACAGGATCTTTTCACTTTCTTAGTACACTTTTACAGGGAAATTAAAACTTTTCATCATACATCAGAGATTACATCAAATTTACATCTTTCTTTTGCACAGCGGAAGTAAAATACAACAATTGAATACAAGTATGACAGCTTGATAAAATCTTTAAGCATCCAAATCTTCTTTAATCTTTAGTATGACATTTACCTGCATGTTAGACTGTGGGTACGTCAGTTTATTCAACCGACGATCATTATACACGGCCGTCCTCGCTTGCCGGAAATAGTATAACTTAACAATTCATATTTAGCAAACACAAGCTTGTCACATTCCAACTAAAGGGACTACCCTATTGATGTCGTGTTGTGATTGTGCGCTTAGTCCTTAATGCAGTTAATTATGTTACATGACACTAATGCGCACCTGTTCGGATTCTATGCATCCCATACTATATAGGTCCGAGGGCAAGCCCTTATTCGTTCTTCATCTTGATAGGGTTCAATCCCCCGTTATGCATTAAACTACTACTGTAACTACGGTAGTGTCTTAGATGTCCTATGATCTATGAGCCCATGTCCAGGCAGCCTGGAGGGGAATCCCACGCACTGTCACGACGCATCGAGCAGGCAACCTATGGACAATTCAGCCTCCGTCATGGAACAATGGCACCACCCATAGCCACTCGAACATCCCACGAGCGTCGCCACCGGGACGATAATTCCGGAGTAGCGCCCACGCACTGTCTTGACGCATCAAGCAGGCAACCTGTGAATCGCTCTCACACCGCTATCCGTTGGCCCTCATACTCGTGTTTTTCTTCTACTTTCATCACATCTCCACTATGTACTAGTCCTTAGTTTTATTTAAAAATCATGAACAAAATAATCACTAGAGTTAGCCTCTCCATCAACCGGACTTGTTCATTTATTTCAACATGACCAACCTTGGTCTAATTTCAATTCAATTCATTTTTCTCAATGCCGGGGAGACTTAGCTACTCTATTTCAAATTTCATTTCACAATCTTTAAGTCATAACCACTTTCATGTCACAATTTCATATTCTTTCTTATTCATGATTACTCTTTGTTCACAAGTCCATAGTGAATACTTATAATTCATAAAAATTCATATTCATGGCCAACAATTTCATCAACAAAGTTTCTAAATTCCATCATCATACAATGGACTCATGCACTTATAATTATACACTCATACTTCATATTTTACACAATATCTTCAAGTAAAAATTTATAATATCATGTCACACCACAAACTCTTTTGTGTCAAATACTTTCTAATAAATTCATTTCAATATATCTTTATAAGGAGAAAATTTCCATAAGTATGTATTTTAGAACCATAGCTTTACTATACCATTTGTTCACAAACTATATTATATTTTCTTCAAATAATCCCCAAACCAATCCCATAAAATTCCTTGTATTTTTATGAAAATTACCATATTTTTCTCACATTTTTTGGACATCAAAAACTCCTAAAAAAAATATTTTTTCCTAAGTGCTAGGGGAAGGATTCGAACCCAGCACGGTAGAGAAGAAGGCCAGAGCACCCGCCGATAGGCCAATCGGTGCTAGTGATTAGAAGAGGGGAATTAAGTATATATGCTATCACTTCGCTGTTCATATATATTTATACACAGTCAATTAAAAAGAATGGTGAGGCCGGGTTTCGAACCGCACCGCTCAGGGAAACCGAACCCAGTCACCGACCGCCTGAGCCACTGGCTCAGGTTGTCACAGTATAGGTTAAAACCCATTAGATTCATATTCACACTGTTTTTAGAAATTAACTCGATGTTCAAAACAATTTGATTCATATTGCCTTTATATAAGCCACTGAAAAATTCCAGATTTAATCTTCTTTATTTAATCTTCAAAACAGCAAGTATAAAAATAAATTTTGTACTAAAAACATAATTTTTCCACCCAACTAATAATTTGTTTATTAAAACTAGCAAATCCTTTATTTTCGACATTGAAAAAGAATCGATTGATCTTCTAATCTCTCTTTTATCCCCAAATTTTCCATGATAATTTACTGGTTATTAATCTACATTCACCACACAATACAACTTTGGATTTTCCCATACTCATACTAGCCAAAGAATTCATATAGCACATGAATAGGTGAAACTCAACAATTACTAAGTTTGGTATATTTCTAAATTGATGACAACAAGCAATTCTTTGGTTCATTTATGCCACTTCTACACATGAGTTCAAAGCATTTAATATACTTTTCTATTCAAATTCCATAGTGTTAATATCTTTATCAATTATCATGTTTCAACCACACAATTTGCAAGTAATTAATAAAGATTTTCACACATCATGCTAATCACATTGCATCATTATTCAATTAAACTAAATAATCATAGAAAGTGCTTCATATGGTATAATTTCATGCAAGCATTTCACATACACAATTTATCACATCATTCTAAGCCATTCACATACTAACTTTTTAATTAGAGTGGTCTCTTATTAGTATTTTCCATGTATAGTGTTATCAATATACTAGCATGAACCCTATATTAGAAACATGAATTGTTTTACCCACCTCAATTGGAGAGAACACAAAAGCAATGAGTCCTAGTAGATGAGAACACCTCCTCCTAGCCAAAAGAGTGCACCACTTCCAAGCTCCCAAGCCCTAGCCGAAAGCTTCTCCTCCTTGGCCGAAAGCTACCCTAGCCGAATGCTCCAAGCAACCAAAGAACCACACACTCTCTTATCTTTTGTAACTCACAATTATAATACTATTAGCTTTAGAAATTACACTTTGCATATGAAAAATTAGCCATGAGAAAGGGGGTATTTATACTAAAAAATGAGGGGAATGGAGGGCTAAGATCATCTTGGTGGTTGCAAAATGAAGGGCTTAGATTCAAGTAGGAGTTAGGAAAACTACCCACCTCCTTGAAACTACCCCCATGTTCTCCACACCAAAAATTCAACTTTCCCTCCAAAAGAATGCTACCGGCCTCACATAGTGAGTATGCATTGCACGTGTACGTGTAGTGCACGTGCATGCAACTAGGCCAAATTTGTACATTCTAAAATTGTATAAAAAATAATTTTGTTTAAAAAAAGTCTTCTACATGACAAGTTTAATTAAAATAAATTAATTCATGGGCTTTCTTTTTGGGCCAAAATAATTTATAAAAATAAATAAAAATAAAATGCTTTTGGGCTTTTTAAGAAAAGGCTTTTTAGTTAAATCAAATAAGGCTTTTAAAGAAGGCTTTTGTACTAAAATAATTTGAGAAAATCATATTTAAACATACACATCATGATAAAATAGTCCAACAAAATATTGCACGTGCACAACACGTGCAAAATAAATAATTTCTCATTTATTGAAAAATCAGGGTATTACAACCTGTCGCTCATCTAAACTCTTGAACATAGACCCTCTCTAAGAAACACTTTGCCTTTAAAACTTTTTCGATTTCAGTATTTGCGGTCGACCGGTTCACCCTCTGTCTTCCATTTTGTGCTTACAGGATGTGCGGTCGACCGGTTTGCTCTCGGGTTGATTCTTTGTTTTATATGCTCAATTGGTTTTGCAGTCGACCATGCGGTCGACGCGTTCTTTTCTTGGTTACTCATTTTGAGTTTTACGAACTTTCCATTCACTATTTTCTATAATATTGGTTTATTGAAATACTTCTTCCTATTCCATGCCTTGCATCTGTATTGGGAAAATCTCAAATCTATATTACCATGAAGAGCTCTCCCTGTATATCAAAGAGTTTCGCTATCAAAGGTATCATGTAAGTAGATTTTTCCCTGCTTTCAAAAATTATTATATTTCCCAAATTCATCTTATGCTTTATCATGTTCCCCAAATTAACCTCTTCTTTTTCTTCATGAACTTTTTTTTATTTACAAATGACTTTCGTGGGAGAATAAAGCATTTAATTAAATGTTCCTTTATTTAAGTCTTTTATAAATGTTCTTATTATGCTTGTCTTTTGCCCCTCTTGGTGTGCTCCAAAAAGAGGGAGAATATTTTTATGAATGTTTTAACTGAAAGTAAATATAATATTGAATATTATTATCTCTTCTTCATATATCTTCTATGAAAATCTATGCTACAGGAAGTACGAAATTCAGGGGGAGTATTTATATGCCTTATCGTTTTATTTTTAATCTCTCTTGATCTTTATCTATGAAAATCTATGCTACATGAAGTACTAAATTCAGGGGGAGTATTTATATGCCGCATTGTTTTATTTTTACTTTCAACATTCCAAGACATGTTTTGTTCACACCAAAAGGGTGAGATTGTTAACTCTTACTTTGGTGTGCACAAAACCTGTCCATAAATACTAATAAGTTTAAATTAAGTTGTTCAGATTTTCACGTTAAAATAATATCAATAAGAGATTCAAAAGAGATTCAAGAATAAGCAAAGAAGGAAAGTAATAAAGAAAGATTACAAGATCAAGCAAAAGAAGAAGTTATTCAAAAAGAGCACATGTTGATTAGTGCCCAATAAAGCTATCAAGACCAGTTGTTGCTATTCCTTATTTATGAGATTTTATCTGTATTTGACTGATTGATTATTGATTAGTATATGGTAAGAATATACAGTGAATTCGTTATGAACAGCACGATAACGGTCGGCCGCACCTCATGTTGGTCGACCGCATCGCAGTCGACTACAGTTCACAGCAATATAGTGAAGCAGTCGACCATTCATCTCTCGACTTTTATTCAGAGAGATGAACAGTCGACTGCACCTAAATTGCGGTCGACCGTACTTTGTGTTGTTCACTATTTTGGAATGTATCGTTTCCAATTTTGATAGATGCACTTCCTTGTCTATATAATTTGACGAACCTACTGAGTATTCCTCACCTATTACTTCTAAGAAAAATCTTTTGAACTAATCTTTCAACAATCAATCCGATTGTGTGTGATAACTCTTTGTTTTCATCAGTCAGGATCATTGAGGATCTTGAGTTTTTTTTCTTTTCTTCCACTTCGGTGAGATTGACGGGACTTGTGATTAGAAGTCCTGTGGGTGTAATAGGTCTCTCGGCCTGAATCCGAGCATCACTGTACAAGGGTTTGATTATAGTGGAACACTTATGGCGGAGAATTGCTACAAATAGGTGGTGTGGACGTAGACCTGGGGATCGAACCACGTTATATCGCTGCGTCACTTGTGCTATCTGTATTTGATTTTTTTATCTCTTCTTATTTACTTTGCTATTCATTTTAATTTTTTTAAATTTCGCACAATCACCCTATTCACCTTTCTCAGGGTGATTTACAAAGTGATGTCTGTTGGTGTAGGTGGGGTCCTTTCTCTGAGTCGAATGAGATTGTCTGTACCACATAAGTTTATCCCCCGTTTGGGATCCTAACCCATTACTCAACTAAAAATGATATTGATACTATGGTTTTGTTATGTTACATATAAGAATGTGGAACTCATACAAGATATTTTTTCAAGTAATTGCTCAGACTTAACACACTCTGTCTATTGGTAACCTAAAAGTAGTCTGGTTGTTTATTTTTTAAAGTGAATGCGGAAGTCCAAGTAAAAATATAAAATTATGTTATGATTGTACCCTCTCATTGTTCTCCGACTCTTTCAATTTAAATGCTAATAGAAGTGGGGCAATTAATGCCTCAATGGATACAATGATGACATGATTTTTGTCGGGTGCACCTGCATGGAAGAGAACACATCTTAGAGTGCATACCTAGCCAAAAAAAGTAAGAATTAGCAGTACCCTCGGTAGATTCTCATACACAATGGTTGAAACTTTATCGTAAGTCCGTGCTAACTGTAGGATAATGGCTCGATTCTGGTTCAGTTTGTTTATATCCATCGTATCTGCAGCAATCGAAAGTTCCAGTACATCAGTCGACTGACTATGGGAACCAGTCGACTGTCCAGAGAGAAGTTTCAAAGGCTAAGGATACAGCAGCAGCAGTCGACTGAAGATGTGTCTCAGTCGACTGTCCAGAACTAAAGACCAGTCGACTGGTAAGAAGACCAGTCGACTGTAGGCGGGTTTGTGAACTAGAAAAGGCCCATTTCGAAAGGCCCAGTAGTTTTCCTATAAATACACCCGTTAGGGTTTTGTAAAGAGAGAGACCTCTATTCGGATTTTGCAGCCGTCATCTCTGTAAGGGTTTGTTTCACCCATTGGTGATTATTTGAAGAAGAAACCCCAACCGCCCCATGGATGTATGCACTTGTTTTGCCGAACCACATTAAATCTTTGTATCCTTGTGTTTGTTTGTTTTCTGTTTTTCTTCGCTATTTCTCTCTTTGATTGGTGGTCCATTCGTATTCCGCACAACAAGTGGTATCAGAGCTTTCGGTTCGACCTAGAAGGAGATGGCGAGTGAAGCAGATGCAACCAAGGATGTTGTGGGATCAAGTTCGTCCAGAACAACGATTCACAACGCAAAATTTGAAGTTGAAAATTTTGATGGAACAAACAATTTCGGGATGTGGCAGTGTGAGGTGTTGGATGTTCTGGTTCAACAAGAACAAGATGTTGCTTTGGAGGAAGAAAAACCAAAGAATATGTCCGATGTAGATTGGAAGAAGTTGAATCGAGTTGCGTGTGGGACTATTCGGCTCTTTATCGCGAAGGCTCAGAAGTATGATTTGATGAGGGATACCATTGCTGCGGTGTTGTGGAAGAAACTCGAAGACAAATACATGAGGAAAAGTTTGGAGAATCGGCTGTATTTGAAGAAGAGACTTTTTCGCTTCACCTATACTGAAGGTATGTCTATGAACGCTCATGTTGAATCATTTAATAAATTATTGGCTGATTTGTTAAATTTGGATGAGCAAATTAAAGATGAAGACAAAGCCCTAATTCTGTTGAATTCATTACCCGAATGTTATGATCATTTAGCAACTACTTTAATATATGGAAAAGACACTGTTAAATATGAAGATGTTGCAAATGCTCTGTTGAATAATGAAACTAGGAGAAGGGATAAAATGGTTGATAGAGAAACTTCTGAGGCATTGATTGTAAGGGGCAGAACTGAGACCAGATCTGAGACCAAATCTGGGAATAAAGGAAACAAATCTCGTTCCAAATCGAGAGGAGTTTCAAAGGACAGAAAGATACCAGCCAGAGATGAATGTGCTTTCTGTCATGAAAGGGGGCATTGGAAAAAGGATTGTCCTAAGCTACGAAATAAGGGAAATTCGACTGCAAATGTGATTGTTGATAATGTAGATAGTGACGATGATTTTTCTTATGCACTTGCAACTAGTCCCTCACTTTATCAAGAAGTATGGTTTCTTAATACAGCAGCCTCCTATCATATGTCTTGGAAAAAGGAGTGGTTTACTTCCTTAGAGTATATGGATGGTGGGGTAGTTTTGATGGGAAATGATGCACCTTGTAAGAAGGTAGGAATCGGGAAGATTGAATTGCTAATGCACGATGGTCTTATTAGGGAGCTTTAAGATGTATGGTATGTTCCAGATTTGAAAAAGAATTTGATTTCACTTGGTATTTTGGAGGCCAGTGAATTGAAATTTGCTAGTGAAGGTGGCATTCTGAAGGTGACTAACGGATCACTTGTGGTGATGAAAGGACAAAGAAAAAGGAACTCGTTTTCTTGCAAGGAAAAACATATTTGGGTCAGGCTGCCAGTGTAACTGAAAAGCCTAAACAGGTTGTTCCCGACTCTACTAGGTTGTGGCATATGCGACTCGGGCATGCAGGAGAAAAGGCCTTGCAGGGGCTTGTGAAGCAAGGGTTGCTTAAAGATGCTAAAGGTTGCAAGTTGGAATTTTGTGAACATTGTGTGTTAGGTAAGCAAACTAGGGTGAAATTTGGTACAGCTGTACATCAGACAAAGGGTATCCTCGATTATGTGCACACAGATGTTTGGGGCCCTACTCAGATACCTTCTATGAGTGGTAGACACTGGTTTGTTACATTTGTTGATGACTACTCCAGACGAGTTTGGGTATATACCATGAAACACAAAGATGAAGTTTTGACATTGTTCACAAGTTGGAAGAAGAAAGTTGAAAACCAGACTGGAAGGAAGATTAAGGTTCTGAGGTCAGATAATGGAGGGGAATACAAGAACGATCCGTTTCTGAAATTGTGTGAAGATGAAGGGATCCAGAGGCACTTCACAGTTAGGAAGACTCCACAGCAAAATGGGGTTGCAGAAAGGATGAACAGAACCTTACTTGAGAAGGTGAGATGTATGCTAGCACAGTCTGGATTGAAGAAGACATTTTGGGCAGAAGCTTTTATATATGCAAGCCACATTGTCAACCGTTTACCATCGGCAGCACTTGAAGGCAAAATGCCTATTGAGGTATGGAGTGGTAAACCTGCATCTGATTATAGTTTTTTGCATATATTTGGTTGTCCTGCTTATTTTCATGTAACTGAAACTAAACTTGATGCAAGAGCCAAAAGGGTTATATTTGTTGGTTTCAGTACTGGTGTCAAAGGTTACAGGTTGTGGTGTCCAGAACAGAAAAAGTTAGTAATCAGCAGGGATGTTACCTTTGATGAGACCAGCATGATCAGCTCGGGACAGTCGACTGGTGATCCTGATCAAGAGAAGCAGAAGATTAGCTCGGGACAGTCGACTGGTGCGAGAGTTCTCCAACAGGTGGAGTTAGAAAAGCTTTCAGTTGAAAATCCTACTCCTGCCCAAAATGAAGATGATGTGGTTGATACTGAGGATGAGGAAGAAGTTCCTATCCAAGACCCTCCCCAGCAGGAAGAATCAATTGCAGCAAGAAGGCAAAGAAGAGATATCAAACGACCATCTCACTTTACAGAAACAGTTGCATTTGCTCTTCCCATTGTTGATGATGAAGTGCCCTCCAACTTCAAAGAAGCTACTAGAAGTTCTGAAAATGCAGATTGAAAAGTTGCTATGGATGAAGAGATGAACTCTCTTCATAAGAACAAGACTTGGGATCTAGTGCAATTGCCAAAGGGGAAGAAAGCTATCGGTTGCAAGTGGGTATATACGAAGAAAGAAGGTCCAAAAGACAGTGTTCGGTTCAAGGCTAGACTAGTTGCAAAGGGGTATGCTCAAAAGGAAGGAATTGACTATAATGAAGTGTTCTCTCGAGTTGTGAAGCATCCTTCTATTCGGATTTTGTTGGCATTGGTAGCACAGTTTGATCTTGAATTGACACAGATGGATGTGAAGACTGCATTCTTACATAGGGACCTAGATGAAGAAATTTATATGTTGCAGCCAGATGGGTTTAAGATTGCTGGGAAGGAAAATTATATTTGCAGGTTGAAGAAGTCTCTCTATGGGTTGAAGCAATCTCCAAGGCAGTGGTATTTGAGGTTTGATCAGTTTATGAAAGTGCAGAGATATTCCAGAAGTGAGTATGATCATTGTGTCTATTTCAGAAAATTGCAGGATAGCTCTTTCATATATCTGTTATTATATGTGGATGATATGTTGATTGCCTCTAAAAATGCTAAGGAGATTCAAAATTTGAAGAATCAGCTGAGTTCTAAATTCGAGATGAAGGATCTTGGTGAAGCCAAGAAGATACTTGGGATGGAGATAGCTAGAGACAGAGCAAAGGGCATAGTGAGTTTGACACATAAGCAATATCTTTTGAAGGTGCTGAAACGGTTTGGTATAGATGAGAAAACTAAACCAGTCAGTACACCCTTAGCCACTCATTTCAGAATTAGTGCTTCTCAGTCTCCAAGTACAGATGAAGAGAGACAGTATATGGCTAATGTACCTTACACTAGTGTGGTTGGCAGTTTGATGTATGCCATGGTTTGTACTCGACCAGACATCTCTCAGGCGGTGAGTATGGTTAGTCGATATATGCATGATCCAGGCAGAGAGCATTGGCAAGCAGCTAAATGGATTTTGAGGTACATAAGTGGCACCACAGATGTGGGTTTGAAGTTTGAGAGGGATGACAATATTAGCAGGTTATTGGTGGGTTATGTTGATTCTGACTATGCAGGTGATCTAGATAAGAGGCGGTCTACTACAGGCTATTTGTTTACTATGGCTAGAGCACCTATAAGTTGGAGGTCCAATTTGCAGTCCACTGTAGCGTTGTCTACTACTGAGGCTGAATACATGGCAGTTGCTGAGGCCATGAAGGAAGCTATTTGGATTCATGGACTTTTGAAGAGCTTGGGAATTCATCGGGAGAAGGTGGAGGTACACTGTGACAGTCAGAGTGCTATCCATTTAGCGAAGAACCAAGTTCATCATTCGAGGACCAAACATATTGATGTCCGTTATCATTTTGTGCGTGATTTGATAAAGGATGGTGATATTCTTCTGGTGAAGATTGGGACAGCTGATAATCCTGCTGATATGTTGACCAAAATTGTTGGGGTAGCCAAGTTCAAGCATTGCATGAACCTGGCTAATATTTTGCATGCTTGATGATTTGGAATGGGCGGTTGGAATGGTGCTTCGTTTTTGTTTGGTTAGTATGTGATATCATACTAAGGTGGAGTTTGTTTTTTTGTTACATTTGGTGATGAGCATTTGTTTTGGAGTATTTTTGGAGATTGCTTGGGCTACTTGGAAGATCTCGCCAAGGTGGAGATTGTAGGATAATGGCTCGATTCTGGTTCAGTTTGTTTATATCCATCGTATCTGCAGCAATCGAAAGTTCCAGTACATCAGTCGACTGACTATGGGAACCAGTCGACTATCCAGAGAGAAGTTTCAAAGGCTAAGGATACAGCAGCAGCAGTCGACTGAAGATGTGTCTCAGTCGACTGTCCAGAACGAAAGACCAGTCGACTGGTAAGAAGACCAGTCGACTGTAGGCGGGTTTGTGAACTAGAAAAGGCCCATTTCGAAAGGCCCAGTAGTTTCCCTATAAATACACCCGTTATGGTTTTGTAAAGAGAGAGACCTCTATTCGGATTTTGCAGCCGTCATCTCTGTAAGGGTTTGTTTCACCCATTGGTGATTATTTGAAGAAGAAACCCCAACCGCCCCGTGGATGTAGGCACTTGTTTTGCCGAACCACATTAAATCTTTGTGTCCTTGTGTTTGTTTGTTTTCTGTTTTTCTTCGCTATTTCTCTCTTTGATTGGTGGTCCATTCGTATTCCGCACAACACTAACTTCACTTTTCTAGCATTCATCAACGACAGCAATCCACTTAACCCAGGGTCGGCCCAACACTTATTGAGGCCTAAAGCGAACTCCAAAAATGAGGCCTTTTAGAAGTTTATAATAATATTTTGTTAAAATTAATATATTTTATTAAAATGTTATCTTTCGGGCTTTTTGAGATGCAAAATCATTTATTATATTATTGTAATCAATTTCACTTAACATTTCTTTTTCATTTGATAATAAAGCCAATCCATTTAATCTTTGTTGAGACATTGTTGATCTTAGATAAGATTTTATTAATTTTAGTTTTGAGAATCAATACAATCTTGTTCGTTAACTAATACTTCTTCTCTATTTTCATTTTCATTAGTAACTTGTTCATCAACTACCATTTCTTCTCTATTTTCATTTGTGTCTATATTGTTAACTTGTTCATTAACTAAATCATTATCTTTTTTGTTTGTTTTAACAAATTTATCTAAAGCACCTTTTTGTGATTCAATTAAAGCTTCAACTCTTTTTTTTTTTAAGTTTCGAATAACCTGATTCAAATTTCCTAGTTGTCATTTATATATTTTAAAAAAAACAATAAAAATTAATACTAAATAAAGACGCCACTAAATTAACACTAAAAATTAACACTAAATAAATTAACACTAAAAATTAACTCTAAATAAATTAACAATAAAAATTAACAGTATAGAAAATTAAATATATAGAATTCAAATTAAATTATAGAGAAGTTAGAACAATACAACCTAGTCGATCAAGAAAGCTCAAGAAGACAAGAACTGGAAGGCTCAAGAACAACTGAGGGCCGGGGGAAGCGACTTGTGGACTGCCTGGGCCCTGGTCGCACGACTCGCACCGACGGCACCGTCGTCCGTCGCACGGTTGTAGTCGCAGTCTCGCAGGTTGTGGCCTTGTGGCCGGCGGCTGCACTCGAGCGGAGCGGGGCTGCGGCCTGCGGGGGAAGCGAGGCGGAGGCCTCGTGGTGGCGGTTGCTAGAGAGTTAGGAATCGATTTGGGTTCAATCGGCGATCGCTGAGATCAGAGAGAGGGAGACTAGAGAGTTCGGAATCGGAGAGAGGGAGACTAGAGAGTTCGGAGAGAGAGAGATCACAGAGAGACTGAGGAAAAATGGAAAGTTGGATTGTTAATGGAAAGTTGTAAGGCTGTTCGTAAATCAAGGAGTGAGGAGTCATTAATGGAAAGTTGGAAACATGGAAACCTAACTACCTAAGGAAGGTGAATAGCCAGATTGCCAGAATAGACAGTATAGGCGGGGAGATTGGGGAAAATTGGAGGCCTAAAACAAGGGGAAAAATTGGAGGCCTAAAGCCCTTGCTTTAGGTGCTTCCCCCCCGGGAGTGGGGTTAAGTCTTAACCCCACTCCCCACATCTTCCCCTCACCCATTCTCACCCTTCCATTCATCACTCCAAAACCAACCCACGGAATCCCAACCACCACCAATCTATCCCACCTACTAAGCATGTTGATATACTAAAATGGGTACACAAGCAACCGCAATAAGAAGTAACTAGGGATCAAGAGGGGAGTCCAGCTAACTTGAGTGCCAATCGGGAGCGAGATACTGTGGAAGTGGGGAGGGACTCGAAGAGGGATGAACCATGGGTGGAAGTGGTGAGTAAGGCGACAAAAAGAAGAGTCATCACAACAAATACGAACATAAAAGGGAAAAAACATCGTAAAGGAAAACAAAAACTGATACCATGCTTCAATTGCAGCGATACGGGGCACATTCGCACAAATTGCACTAAAGTGATAAGATGCATTAAGTGTATGAAGTGGAGACACATGTTATACGTCTGTACGAATGTGGTTGTCAGCCCTGGCGAGGAAAAGATATTGGTACAAAGGGGGAGATCTCCAGAGAACCCTGTTCATATCCGATTAACTAGTAGCCTACCCATCATAAAAAAAAAGACTTGGCTACGGAAATGTTGTGCGACGGCTAAGAAAAGGACTGGGAGGCCATCGAAAAATCACTTCTCAGAAGCACTCAACGAGCATTGGTCAATGAGGGGTCACTGCAATTGGGTGGTTAAGAAAATGTGCCACATGCAATTTCTCCTCATTTTCCTCCTCAACGAAGATGTTCTACGTCACCACGATGGGAACGGTGGATTTTGGCCACTTTACTGTGGATTTCATCCAATGGATGTTGCAGTTCGGATCAGAACAACGACAGTGAGACAGATTTTGGGTTGGGTACACAATGTCCCACTTCATTGTTGGGAGAGGGAAGATCATCCCTGAGTTTGGGGCGATAGTGGAGATAGAATCCAAAACGGTGCGAAGATCGGATGTGGTGTCAAAGAGGGTACAGATTCGGAGCCCGGACATCTCGTTGATTCTGAGGTTCACCGAACGTTATACCAATGAAAATGCATATCGCATCCATTTTGTGGTCGAAGTAAAGGTGGATCAAGAGGAAGATCTTGCAGCACCAAACCAAAAAATGGTAGCCTCTTCATCTCAAAGAGATGTTCACACCTACAAATAGGTGTCATCTCCGATATGGGACTTGAGAATCAATGGAGCTCACGAGAGTAAAAGCTCATCGAGAGGTGATCCGAGCCTTAAAGGAGATGGAGGTGCGTCAAAGGTGGTCATCAATGCCCAAAACTCCCCAAGAAATCGAGGGCCAAGATCTAAGTTTGACCAAGCAAACTGATGTTCAGGATGGCTAAAAAAAGGAGGGTCAAAAGCTAAACGACCTTGATTAGCCACAACTTGAACCATAGCTAGACTCAGATTTGGTAAAAGAGAAAAGAAGAGAGGAAAAGGAAGAACAAGTTAGAGTGGTTAGGGAGTCGGATAAGGAGATAGCGCAAAGAAAAGAAAATGGAAGAAACAAAGCTGGAAAAGGAAAGAAACCCAATGCTTTGGATCTAGATCTAGAGCAAAGAAGAGAGAAAGGGAAAGAAAGATGCGAATATGAAGCTAAAGAGACAAAAGAGAGAGAGAGAGAGAGAGGTGAAGAAGAACAAAGGGGAAGGGTTGAAATCCCATTATTTTCCCTCAGACGCTTTGAGTCCTACGCCGCACTGCATGCCTACATGTGTGAGTGCACAGGAGTTTAAGCGACTCACGTGATCATCATGTGCCGGTGTTGTTGAATTGTTTAATGTGCCTGAGATGGACATTGTGCTCAATAAGGGGTCTAATGAGTTTATTAATTGCAATAATTTAGCTAGTTGGCCCGAATTGTTTGGTGGGTCGAAGGTGGCTATTGCACGTTCTGTTAGGGGAGATTTATCAAATGGGCTTGAGATGGGTTTTAGGCCCACTAAAGAGTCCAATAAAGAGTTTAATATAGAATTAATTTTAAATGGGACATAATTATTAGATGGGTCTTACAAGGATTTGGGAGGAATTCTTGTGATCAACTCTATTGACACTACAAACCCTATGGATACGACAAACCCTATCACAAGCACTACAGTGCCAATTGCATTGCACAGTACTAGCATCTCCTACCCTCCCATGATTGATGTAGACGAGGAGGCATGTTTGAATTTAGAGTACGACTATCCGTACTTAAACGAGGACGCGGATTATTCAAAGGAGATGGCCGAAAATACACAACAGGTTCCCGAGAGGTAAGTTGTGTCTCCCACACCAGACGTGGTTCCTTCCACTTATTTAGTGATTGCCTCACAAATGCCCCGCTCCGATATGTAGCATCAGAGTAAAGGTTTCATGGTGCAAAAGGTATCGAAAATGGCTCATGAAGAGTCTTTGGGTGACTATCTAGAAATAGCTATTGCAGCAAAGACAATTAAGATTGACGGTGGACGTACGTGCAACCTTTTAGCTTCCATTTTCAATTTTATGTCTGATACCAATGTATTTAATCTTGCCAAAACATGTGGTCTTGCGGTTGGCAAGAAAGAACATAATGCTCTTCTCCTCAATAAGATTAGAGGTTGAAAAGTAAAGAGAGAATGTCTAGGTTAAAAAAAGAGAATGTCTAGGTGAGAACTTTGAACCCAACATGATAGGTAAACTCAAGCATGTCATTAATGAGTGTCCTACTATGTAATGTTAGAGGGTTGTGTGTGTGTGTGTGTGGGGGGGAGGGGGGGGGGGAATATAAGGTAGGCATTGTTGATCTTCAATAAACTGTCCTTCCAATGGAGCATCAAGAGGTTTTGTCATTGGTTTTCAACTCCAACATTTTCACTTGTCGGGAAGAGTACATTGGGAATTCTCGTTATCATTTCGGCTTTAGTGTCGGACTGATAACTGGAATTAAACAGTAATAGTAGTGTATGGGCCCTAATATTCCTTCCTCTAGAGCAGCACTCCATTTCTAATCGATCCAAGTACATTGGTAGAACCCTTGGGTTGTAGGGGGACTTCAATATTACGAGGTTTACGTTTGAGCATCGTGGTAGAGGTTCTAGCGATGCCGACATGGGAGGAATTTAACATGTTCATCATGAACCAGGAGCTGGTTGATATCCCAGTCCCAGATAGGCTCTTCACCTGGTCTAATACGCAAGTATCCCTATAATGGAGAAGCTAGACAGAGAGTCCTGGTCTCATTAGATTGGGAGCAAAAATTCCCTCTAGCTTGTGCCAAATCCCTATAGATACCTACTTCTAAACGGGGAACTGAAGTTGCAACGATATGGTCCAAAAAAGTCAGCCGGCTCCGTTCCAAACTCAGGAAATGGAATCAGACTAGATTCACAACGATCTGCAGAGCCAAAGTGTCCACCCTGGAGGATATTAACGAACCAGAAAGGATGGAGAGTAAATATCTCACACAAGAATAGGCTGCTAAAGCTAAGGGAGGACATCGCACAGATGTATAAATTGGAAGAAATCAAATGACAACAACAATCCACAATTTCGTGGCTCAAAGAAGGAGACATGAATACAACATTCTTTCACTGTGCTGCTAATGCCTGCCGAAGGTCCAATTTTATTCGCTCAATCCATACAGAGACAAGTGTGATACAAAAACGTGAGGAAGTAAAACAAACTTTCCAATCTTACTATAAAACCTATTCGGATGTAAGGTAGACTTCAAGTGGCACTCAGAATGGATTTCTGGTAGTATAACTCAGATGAGCTTGCCCAGTCACTGCGATCCATCGAAGACCTGTTCACGGAGGAGGAGGCAAAAGAGGTTATCTCCTAGATGGGTAGGGAGAAAGCACCATGTCTGGATGGGTTTTTCGATTCTTTTTTACCACACATTCTAGGAGAAAATTAAAGGCGATGTAATGGCAATGTTGGCCGAGTTCTACTATCACAGACTGAAGCTAGGCATACTTACCTATGCAGAATTGGTCTTTATTCCCAAAAAAGAAGACTCACACCGAGTAGGGGATTTCCGTCCCATCAGTATCCTTAACTGTTCGATCAAGATAATTACCACGATGCTCGTTAACAAATTAAGGAGGGTGATGGACAGATTGACCATTCTAGAATAGACCAGCTTCATCAAAGGTCACTACATTCTGGAATGTGTTGCCACGACAGAAGAAACCATTCATCAATGTCATATTTCAAATGATTGGAGCTATATACTAAATTTGATTTCGAGAATTCTTACGACTTAGTTGAGTGGGATTGTTTAATGAAGTACTCAAAGGTATAGGTTTTGGGGAAAGGTGGATCAGATGGATCCATCACCGCCTCACCGCCAGCAGGACGGTTGGCATGGCAATTGGAATTGCCGGTCTCCTATTTTCATGTAAAAGATGACTGAGACAAGGGATCCATTTTATCCCCTCCTATTTACCATAATCGTGAATGTTCTTAAGTCCATGTTGAATAACTGCAGACACGATGGATGGATTGTAGAGATCTCGGGGAAATCATCACATTTAAAGGTGTGTTTTACAGTTTTGAGGCATGGTCCGGACGTCGGGTTAATTTCCATTAGAGCACTCTACTTCCTATTGCTATGTCTGTAGAGGAGGCAGAGGAACATGCAATCATCGTAAATTGCATAGTCGATAAATTCCCCATCAAATACCTTGGGCTACCTATTAGACCATGCAAACTATAGAATTCAGACTGGTTCCTAATTATCGATCGAGAATATGCTAACTGGGTGGAAAAGTAAATCCCTCTCCCTGGGGAGGAGAGTGACCGTAATGAACTCGGTAGTGTATAACCTACCAACCTACTATATGTATTTTTTTGAAATGCCTAGATGAGTTTTCCATAGGATCGACCGAATCCAGACAAGAGTGGTTACCACCTTATCATGGTAAAAATCCTGCATGAAGAAGATATATGGAGAGAAGACACATGGAGGACTAGGTATCACTGGCTTGAGAGACATGAACTTGGCTTTTTTAGGAAACTGGTGTTGGAAAGTGTTCCACCCAAATGGCGAGGGGTGGCAGGACTTCATCTAGTTTTATCTGCAAAGGAAAGGGACACCAAGTTTGGGCTTCAGGGTGGGGCCGAGAGTCTTCTAGTTTTGGAAGGGGGTCTCTAAAGTATATGATCCATATAGTAGGTGTGTAACCTCATTCATAGGCAACAAACTTCTACAAAATATGGAAAAGACGATTGTGGAGGCTTGTTTTTCGACATCGCCTAAGGCCAGAGTCCCAACTTAGACTGGGAGAGCTTCAAGCAAATTTACCCTAGTCAAGGGTGAAATGCTTGCAAGACCAGACCAGAAAGCCTGGGTACTAGAAAAGATGGTAGCTTTACAGTACGGTCATTCTACAATCGGATACATTTTAGAGGTTGCAGACTAAAGTGGTTAGCAATAATCCGGGAGGAAAAAAGCCCACATAGAAGTAAAGATTTTTCTTTAGCTAGTTCTTAACGATGCTATCTTAACGAGGGAGAATCTGGTCAAACGAAAACCAAATATCCTAACCACATGTTGTTTTTCCTCCCTAACCACTGAGACTCGAGACCACCGATATATTCTGTCATAAGAGCGAAGCAGTCTTGATTGAGGTTCTAAGGGATCTCGTTTCAAATCCACCAATCATTTAAGCATGTTATTTCCTGCACTGTATCTTTTGTAATTCGTCCAGCGCTATGCATTTGTTTTGTTAACTCTTTATTAATGAAACATGGTGAATATACTCCACTTTTTTCTTAAAATGAAAAATGCTTAAATGATCAAAGTTGTAAGATCCCGCAAAATAGTGTATAACTGTTTTGTACATTAATTCGTACACAATTCAAGGTTGCACGTATCAATGAATTTTTCTCAATTTTAATTGAGTATATACTGAGACATATTATTTAATATATTTTGAACCCGACAATGGTACAACTGTTGAACCGAAGTTGGAATAATTTCTCAATTTAAATTGTACGTTTGTCTCAACTATATTGAGACGAAACGTATAGTATTTCGATAATAATAAAATATTTTTATAGGGTAGCGATCCAGTGAGAACCGTTCTCACGATAAGCTTCGTGAGAACTCCATGCCTATCCATCCTATGGATAATCCGAACCGTTCACATTGTTTAACATAACTAATTTAGTCTAGAAATATAAAATCAAGTCATTTGGTATTCATTTGTCCATGCATCATGTCCCTATAAAAAATAACAATTTTTCAGCCACACAATTTGTAACACTTCAATGCATGGGCAAACGAATCTCAAATGACTTGATTTCTCATCCATGGACTAATTGAGTCGTGTAGATCAAAATGAACGATTCAGATCTTTCAACTAATGTCCCAAACAAAAGTTCTCACGTGGTTCTCACCAAAAGAGTTCTCACTCGATCATTTTCCTATTTTTATATATACATAAAAAAAACTCTTTTGAGAATTTACATTTGTCTTGCATGTATGTATGAATACATGTGTATGTATATATATATATGTATTTTTGTATGTGTATATGTATTATTCGTACTAACCTATACTAAACCATAAACCACTAATTTAGAACCTAACTCTAAGCAAAACTATGAGCTGGAAAACCATGGGCTAATTCCCAAGAACCCCCCCCCCCCCCCCCCCCCCCCCATCCTTGGTCTTTTCGGCCACCTTGAAACCTTGTCCCTGCCCCCACCCCTATATGAATACCCAATTCATTTTTTCAACCCACAACTCTTCTTCATTTCGCCATAATACTACAAGCATCTTTCCATACTTCAATCTCTTTTGTTTCCCTATTCTAAGCATTCCTACACTTCAAGATCTCTTCATCAAGCAAGGAGGATAAGGAGGTCCAAGCAAATGGAAGGAGGAATCAACAATTGAAATTGTGGGTGACATTTCTAACTCTATGCATGTTGTGATTTTCCTTTTTGTATGATGAATTAGAAAAAAAGTTATCTTGGTGGTGTGATGGAATTTATGCTTGAAATTTTTACAGTAGCATCTTGATTATGTCTAGATGAACTCCCCCAAATAGTGTAAATTTTGGTTAAGGTTTGATATTTTTAATAAATCCATCTTGTTGATGTTGTTGAAATTAACTTACTTTTCTGGGTAGAATTAACATGCTTGACTTGTAAAATTCATAACTCCATGAATACCATGAATTTATAGTTAAAATTTTTACTGTAGGTTATCATGCATGTCTATAATCACTCCACAAAGTTTCACAGATTTTGAATTTGATTTTATATTTTAATAAATTCAAACCTATTTCTGGTGTGAAATAAATTTCTGCTCTGTTTGGAATTTGCATGTTTGACTTATAAAATTCATAACTCCATGAATGATATAATTTTAGAGTTTAAATTTTTACCGTAGGTTCATGTATGTCTATAACAAAGTCCCCAAAATTTTATAATTTTTTATTAATGTTTGATATATTTGGAAATTGTTACACCTATACTGGATAAGGGAGACATTGACTGTTTTAATTTCTGTCTTGATAATTTTTTGTGTTCGGTTGGAAAACTCTTTCACTCTAAAGTATAAATGTAACATCCCCAAATTAAAAAAAATTATTTTTTTTCACGTGCATTGCACGTAAAATTTTATGCACATTTTTATTCCTAAATTTTTCACGAGTCATGAACATTTTTCTTCTCATTTTTTTTGTCACAGTTGTGTGATTTATTTTTAATTAAATCAATTAGAGCTAAATTCATTTTTTAGCCCACTAATAATTAATTACAAATTTAAATCCCATGATTATTTCTACACTTAAATGTACATTTTAAAGTCTAGTTAGAGTAGTACACTTGTCATGTGTAACACGCACATACATTTAACTTAATAAAAAAAATTAATAATAGATTTTGTATAAAGAGTGTGCACATTTGATACACGTGCACGTGCTTTAGTGCACATTGAGGAGTGGCCGGCCTATCTTTGAGTGAGGAGAGAGTGGGGGTGAGTTGTGTGAGAGTGGAAAGTTAATTTGGGTAGTGAGAAGCTATTTTGACCACACAATTTTTCTATAAATAGTCCCTACCTTTATCATGAATAACATACAAACTTTAAACAAAACTAAGAGAGAAAGTAAGAGACAAGGCTTGCGGTTTGGAGAGCTTGGCTTGGATTTTTGTGCTTGGGAGCTTGGAGCATTTTGTGAGGTTCTACTGCTAGGAAAGTGTACATTCGAGGTGGGTGTTTCTCCAACTTTCTAGTATAGTTTTATTAGTAGAATGCTTGATATGTGTGAATTGTTAGATGCATGATAACTTATATAGGATTGAGCATTCGTGTTTAGATTATTTTTTGTGATTGAATGTGTGAAATTATGATATGATTGATTTGGGAGCATTTTCATAAGGTTCTATTTTAAGTCTTAGTTGCACTTAAAAAAATCATAACTATTAAACTGGATTGAATCTAGAGCAAAAATTTTTATAGGAGCATCTCGGATATGTCAAGAACATCTCCTTAAAATTTCATAATATTTGAATGTCGTTTACTGTTTTAATAAAATCCAAACTTAGGACTGGTTGGCATTTGGCTAGTTGCTGAAAATTTGTATACATTTCAACATCTTAGATGAAGTATTTTGAGAAAAGTCAAAACTAAGAACTTGAAGTAAACTCGTTAACCTTTCTGTAAAGTCTAATAAATCAATTTTTTTATAAAGAGTTGAATTTATAATGAATTTTTCAAGTTTGAACAGTGGCAATATTTTAACTGCAGTATAACATTTCGACTCTACTGTATATTTTGAAGAATTCAGGGTTATAGACACAATATTTTGGGAAAATTTATAACTACAAAGATATAGTAAACTTGCATACCTATAATTTGGTCTAAAGAACACAAAGTTTCATAAAGTATAGAATTTTCTATGATTTTTACAAGTAACATAAGCTGCAGTTTTCGAATTGTTAACCTACTGTTTTGCAAATAAAATTAGACGAAGCAAATGAGGATAAATGTAGATGATCTTAACTACAAAGTTGTAGTAGAGTCATTCATAATTCCTATAAAACTAATAAATCTATTTTGGAGTAGAATTGGAATTTATATGACTTTTACAATACCATTGGGTGATGTCTTTTATCTAGTTTGTCCCATAACTTTTTCAATGTATAAAATCAGATTTAAAATTTAGAATGTTAGTAAGATGTAACTTATGAGAAGTTAAGAGATAATTGAAGGATGAAGTTGGAATTTTAAATATGTGATGTTTATAAGCGTTTTAACTCATCAAGTGTTAAAACGCTTATAAACATGTGTATGAATGAAATATTGGATAAAAGAAGTTAAAAGATGTGAATGAATAAAATTCGAACATGTGAATAATGAGGGTATGAATAACCCGTGATGTTAAACATGAAAGGTGTTAATTATAGAGGCTAAGTGAGACCCAAAGTATCGGAAAAGTGATGAAAGAGATTATTGTAATTTGAGAAGTGGCCAAATGGGTTATCTTTCTCGGTATATTGTTTAAGACTGGTAAGAGGGTAAACTAGCTCAAGGTGGTAATATTATTCATGTTTAAAAAAAAAACTTAAGGATAGGGACTAGAAGAAGATATGGTAGAAAGAACGACGAACATATCCGGTAAAGAATGTGCAGCTCCTATGGGTTTGAGATCGAGAAATACGCACGATAAGTCCATGTGTATGGGCTAGGGGTATGTCCGTCTATCATCGAAAAGGTCGGTAAAGAGACTGCAAGGTCCTAGGAATGGTCAAGTCTGAAGATACGCCCGGTAAATCCACGATGTGTGGGCAAGGGGTATGCCTGTAAGGTCCGTAGTTGCGGGAAGATCGACTTGCTAGGGTTCGTGGCTGAGGATATGTAACGCCCCGAATCCCAAATACACTGAATTCGAGATGTTCTACAGGATCTTTCCACTTCCTTTAGTACAATTTTACAAGGAAATTTAAACTTTTCTCTTTACATCAGAGTTTACATCAATATTACACTTTACATTGCATAGCGGAAGTAAAATTTTACAACAATGAAAATAAATATACAACAACATTGAGTAATCTTTAAGCATTTGTTCCTCTTTAATCTCTATCAAGCCATTTACCTGCATATAAGACTGTGGGTACGTCAGTTTATTCAACCGACGATCATTATACACGGCCATCCTCTCTATGCCGGAAATAGTATAACTTATTCTCCATATTTAGCAAACACAAACTTGTCACATATCAAACTAAAGGGACTACCCTATTGATGTCGTGTTGTGATTGTGCACTTAGTCCTTAATGCATTTATTTATATTACATGACACTAATGCGTGCTTGTTCGGATTCTATGCATCCCATACTACATAGGTCCGAGGGCAAGCTCTTAATCGTTCTTCATCTTTGTAGGGTTCAATCCCTCGTTATGACTTAATCTACTACTGTAATTACGGTAGGTATCTTAGATGATCTATGAGTACAAGCTCGTGTACAGAAAATTCTGGAGGGGATTCCCATGCACTGACACGATGCATCGAGCAGGCAACCTATGGACAATTCAGCCTCACTTCATGGCACACGATCCTTTTGCAGTCACCAAACATCCCACAAGCGTCGCCACCGGGATGATAATTCTGGAGTAGTGCCCACGCCATGTCTTGACGCATCAAGCAGGCAGCCTGTGGATCACTCTCACACCGCTAATCCGATGGCCCTCGTACTCGTGTTTTTCTCCTACTTTCATCACGTCTCCACTATGTACTAATCCTTAATTTCTTTTATCAAAATCATGAACAAAAATCGAAGCTCTAGAGTTAGCCTCTCCACTAAACCGGACTTATTCATTCATTTCAACATGACCAACCTTGGTCTTTCTTTTCAAATTTTCATTTCGTTTATTTCCAAATGCCGGGGGAGACTTAGCTACTCTTTTATTTCAATTTTCAATTCACAATTTCAAAATGAGCATTTCCAATCCATAAATTTCTATATTGAGTCATCATACTCAAAAGTAATTCTCTTTTCAAATCATGATTTCTAATTTGTTCAAATAGTCCATAACTATACATGAAATTCATATACTTTATCAATTATCACTTTTCACTTTGAAATTCACATTACTAACGAATATTCACATTTCACATTTTTCGCACTATTCACATATGCGAATAATTCATAACCATCACAAAATAAAATTTCTTTCTCGACTATATTAATCTTCTAATCCTTCATTTCAAATTCTTTTTGCAAGATATAATTTCACAAAAATACACATATATAACCATAGTTCTATTTACACATTTTATTCTCAAATCATGTTTTATTTCATGCAAATAATTCCCAAATCATTTTTATAAAGTCCCATATATTTTTAGAAGAATAGTCATATTTTTTCCATAATTTTTGGACAATTAAAAAACCCAAAAAAAATGATTTTTCAATCTTGCCGAGGGCAAGATTCGAACCCAGCATCCCTAGAGACACAGCCAAAAGCACAGACCACTAGGCCAGTTTGTGCCAGCGGTATAAAAGAGGAGCGGAGGGTAATTAATGCTTTCGGTTCAGAACTGATCGGATTTAAAATAAACACCCATGAAAGATGGCATTCTCAAGAGTCGAACCAGCGACCTTAGAGAACCCAACCGCACGCTCTGACCACTTGAGCTACGTGCTCAGGTTGTCTAAGTGCAACTCAAATTCTTTTTGAACCGATTCTCACTGTTGTTTAAACGTTTCGATGTTCAACTAGCCTTCGTTTCATTTTGCTTTCATAAAAATTACTGTATAACTCCAGATTAATTCTTCCTCACATAATTCACATACCAGTATGAGCAAAATAATTTTTGCAACAATTAAAACATATTTTCATACAACTAATTCAAATTCTACATTATAATACTACATTTCTTCTCTTTTCGACATTTCTTCGCATTTAGCATTCTAATCTCTTTATCAATAAATTCTCACCTTAATTCTCTATCTTTAATCATTTACCCAACATACAACACATACTTTAAATTATTCATGCCCATATTAACACAAAAGATCTATTTAACACATGAAATGGTATTATCAATCTACTAACTTTTGTGTGTAATTCTTGATGGTAATAAATGTGTTTTTATCAATCAACCCATGATTCTAATCAATTCACATACAACTTAAATAATAGAACCACATATAAAATTGCATATCCACATTCAATCATTCAATGGGTTATTAAAGTGTACTCTTCTTAATTTCTTTCATGCTTCATTCATTCATATCTAACATGCATTTCTAAGTTAGAAATATGGAGAATCTACCCACCTCAAATGGAGAGACAAACACAATTAGCAACTCCTAGACGGATGTCCTTGCGACGAATTGCTCCCCCTCCTAGATGCGCGCACACGAACCTCCAAGCACACCCCAAAACCGAACACTACTAAGCCAACCGAGAGCACTTCTTGATGCCGGCCCCCTCTTCTCCTTGGTGTTGCAAGAACAAGCCCACACACACTCAATCTTTTAACTCACAAAACACTACTAGATAATATAATTGAACTATAGGTTGGAAGAGAATAGTTTGGCACAAGAAGAACTAGCCATGGGGGGGTATTTATACTAAAAGTCAAAGGGAATGGAGGGCTAGGATCAATTGGTTGGTTGTAAGATGGAGGGTCAAGATAAAAGTAGGAGTTGCAATAACTACCCACATCCAAGTAACCACCACACCATGATCACCATTACAAATTTTATTTCCCTCCAAAAGATCACAACCGGCCATGGGAAGAGCATTTTGCACGTGTACGTGTAGTGCACGTGCATGCAACTAGGTCCAAAATTGTACATTTTATTTTATATAAAAATAAACTCTAGTTTGTATTCTACATTACAAGTTGCATTTAAAAATAAATTGACTCATGGGCTTTAGTTTATGGGCCAAAATAATTATTTTAAAATAAAATAAATGAATTACATTTTAGGCTTTTTAAAAGAAAAGACTTTTTAAAAGAAAGAGCTTTTCATCCATTTAAAAGAAGGCTTTTGTATAAAATATTTTGAAAGCACAAATCTAAATATTTATACCCATCACAATGAAAATAATTATAAGATTTAATTCAACCAAAATATTACACGTGCACACTACGTGCAAAATAAAATAATTTTTCATTAATGAAAAATCAGGGCATTACAGGATATGCACGGTAAATTCACTATATGTGGGCTAGGGGTAGGCCGATAAGGTCCAATATCCTGGGGGTGCGACTCCTCGATGACTACGCATTGGAGTATATTCATCGGGTTAGGTTGCATGGCATGGGATTTAACCCTATATTGAGGAGAGCTTTAAGGGCTTGCCCTCGGACCTATTTAGTATGGGATGCATAAAATCTGAACAAGTATGCATTAGTGTCATCGTAGTATAAATGTCTGCATTAGGCATTAAGTCATATCATACACTGACACGACTAAGATAGTCACTTTTCTTGTTTACATTCAAGTTTGTGTTTGCTAAAGTAGAAGAATCGTTGTATTATAGCATTGCGTCAGTTGTATGCAACTGACGTTCCCACAGTTTCCCAGATGCAGGATTGGACTTGGCATGGGCTTCAAGTCACTATGATGAGTTGATTACAAGATTGAAAGATTTTTATTATTGTTGATTAGATTGTATTCATTTAATTCCGTTGTGTTGTTGTAAAGAACATATTGTAAATAAAAGTATTAAATTTCTTGTAAATTTTTACGAAGTTGAAGTAAAACATCATGTATTTGCTACGAATTATCTGTGTTTGGAATTCGGGGCGTTACAGATTGGTATCAGAGCCGACTTCAATAAGTAGTACAAAATTATAAGGACGACACATTGGGGTGGACATTAGATGTGTGAGTTTAGTTTAAAGAGATTTAAATGTGTTTTGATTTACATTTGTGTTGCTCTATACACTGATGTCTTCTCCTCCCTTTCCGTATAAAATGGCTGATAACCAAATCCAGTGGATGAAGTGGAAGAGGAACTATTCTTTGAGGACCTTGAAGAAGAAGAAGAAGACCCAGAATAGAAAGAGGGAGAACTGCTCGAATCTCGCGAGATCACTCCACCTCCACCTGATTCCCAAGATGAATTCTCGGATGAAGAGCCGGTTCGAGACAAAAAGAACAATATTATCGCTTACCTCTGTAAGCAGCTGATTATCCACCAGTGGAGAGTAACCAACATAGAGGCGCATCATGCGGAGAATAAGCAAAACATCATAACTCTGAGCCAGCGAGTATGGGAACTGGAGAAGTGTCGACATGGGAATGCTCGGCATTTCACCCAGCTTGACAACAAAACTTGTTGGGGAAAGCAAGAATGCCGTCAAAGATGCGAGAAGATGAAAGGGAAATAGATGAACTACGCGGAGAGCTCAGAGAAACCAAGAGGAACCGTAGAATCTAGACTGCTTTATGTTTGTAGGAAGATTTGGAGTTTTCTGGTGTTTTGTATGGACCAATTTTATTTCTAAATGTATAAAGTTTATTTTTGGAAATGAATAAATTGTGTTGGAAGAAAAGTATATGATGTTGCTTCTTTTTGTGATTAATGAAGTTTTATGACCTAGAAATGGCCGGACAAAGAACTCGAAATGGTAAAGGATCCAACGGTGAAGGCAACCGGCTAGATCTGGAGACAGAACTGGCCCGTGTGTACCAAACACTCAACACCTATGCCGCAAGTGTGAACCGGGCAGGCAGTGCAAGTCCCGGAGGCTATCAAATTGGTGGAATCCTTCAAGAGGATGAAACCACCCATTTTTTTAGGGCAAGGCAGATCCTGATGCAGTCGATGATTGGATCTGGCAGATTGAAACTGTGTTTGAGGTCTTGGAGACTCCAGATGCTAGTAAGGTGAAGTTGGACACTATCCAGTTAGAGAAGTACGCCGGGGTTTGGTGGCATTCCATGAAGCGAACTCTGGGAAATGAACCAATTACTTGGAAGGACTTTCTGGAGGAGTTCTGCAGCCATCACTTTCCAATGGACGTGCAGGAGAAAATGGCTATGGAATACCTGAGCCTGCAACAGGGAAGCTTGTCGACCAGGGAGTATGAGACGAAGTTCACTCAGCTCTCAAGGTATGTGATGAGTGAAATTTATATGTGATTTTATTACTCTTTTTATGCATTAAAGTTGCGAGTTCTCGATTATTTCTTTAAAATTTATCTTCTTTCCACTTATTTTATTTTATTTATGTGATTTTGAAGGGATGAGATTTATAAGTGCAAAAAGATATGCATTCTCATAAAACCAAGAAAGAAAATAAGGATAAAGATTTTAAAATTCAAATTTATTTTATGTGATGATTTTTGAAAAATTAGAGCACTCAAATACATATTTTTACAAATTGGTCACATAAAAAATTAATAGAAAATAATATGATCAATTGGGGGGTGGAATGAAATTGTGTAATAATTTTAAAAATAAAAAATAAAAAAAAAAGAAATGGAAGGAATTGTGTTGGATTTTAGGTTAGATTTGGTTGATTAATTTAAAATCAAAACATTAATTTTAATATTAATATGTTAATTAGTTAACTAAATAACTAATCCTAATCTTAATTATCTTACCCTAATTAAATTAAACCTAACCTATTACTATTACTACTTGCCTATATAAACAGCACGAAAAAGGGCAGCTGCACTGGGATGTAGGGGGCGGCTGGAGTTTAAAAAAATAATAAAGAAAAAATAAGGAAGGGAAGGTGCAGCTCTGAACGGGAAAAGAGAGAAAGAAAGAAGAGGCTATGCGTGACACGATTTCCGAGGGCGCAACTTCCAAGGAGGAAGAGAGAGAAAGGAGGAAGAGAGAGAATGTGGGGTCTGTGTTGCAGGTGCGACTACCGAGGAGAGAGAAGGGTATTTCGGAAGAGAGAGAAATAGAAGAAAGAGAAGTGTGCAGATCCCGAGGCTCTTCAATTTCGGTCTTCAAACAACAATCGAGTTCTTTCTTTTCTCTTCGAATTTTAATTCTGCAAGTAATGAATGTGTTCATTAGTTGCAAATTTATTATGAACTAATTTTATTTTTGTAGGGCTTTGATATAGTCTAGTTTTGAGAACACAATTCTAGTTTCA
The DNA here is from genome assembly GCA_017893485.1 of Hemerocallis citrina. Lineage (NCBI taxonomy): Eukaryota > Viridiplantae > Streptophyta > Magnoliopsida > Asparagales > Asphodelaceae > Hemerocallis > Hemerocallis citrina. The sequence continues at coordinate 53,057,773 of CM030359.1, read as the reverse complement.
TATTATTTTATTAAACTATTTTTCCATTGTTGTGTGTTTAATTTTTGTTTTTAATGCTTACAATTGTTTGACCAACTTTTATATGATTTGTTGGATTATGGAGAGACTGAGAGGTAACTTTTTATTTAGAACTATAGAATTAAACACCATTGATTGAGCAAAATTAGAGATGATTTGCCGCGATTGATGTGACTATAAAGAAATCCATAAAACATAATGAGTCTTCAATTAATTAAATTTGCATAGAGATATGACAAACTGTTAGTTGGAGATAGTTTTGGTGCTATCCGAGAGAAAACATTGAATAATTAGAGGATTTTGGTCTACTACTTGGAAAAGTAAAATTTGTTGTTACACGAAATTATGAATTGTGTGGGATTAACTAGGTGAAATCAAAAGCCCTAGAATTAGTTTTGCTATTAACAAACAACAAAATTTTAGATTTTTATTCTTCTTAATTAGTTTAGTTCTTTCCTTAGTTTAATTTAGTTTAGTTGCAATTTCTATTATATTTTTCGGTTTTCCAAACGGTAGTTAATCTAGTCAATTTCGGTACTCAATAAAATAATTAGTCATTGTGGGTTCGACACTCGTTTTAATAAAACTATACTACTTGTTGCGATTTTGTACACTTGCAAATAATCCCATCAAGTTTTTTGTGCCGTTACCTGGGACTAATTATTCTTTTAATGATATTGATAATTGCTAGATTGTTGGTAATTTGGAATTTTTTTATTTTTTTAATTTTTTTAATTTTTAAATTTCAGTTTTATTTAATAACTATATTTCAGAACATAGAAGTGTATCACAATCGCAAACGATGAGGAAAAGAAGGCTTTGAGAGACTATGCTATGCCTTCGATTAATGGAGCAACATCAAGTATAAAGAGGCATACTATTGAAGCTAACAATTTTGAAATTAAACCAACGATTATTCAAATAATTCAACAGACTGTTTAATTTGGGGGACTATCGCACGAGGAAAGTTGGTGGGCGACTGTACATTGGTGTGGGGAATGAAAAACGAGGAGAAAAGAAAAAAAATCTGGAGTGGCTGTCGCGTCCCGCTTTCCTAAATACGGAACACGAGTACGTAACGTAGGCCCAGCGAATGATGTATACACCATCCATAAACTGTACCAGACTAACTCAGCAATAAGAACAATCAAGTACAACCACGCAAGAAATATAACCACATGAATCAAAGATAAATTCCAATAATAAATGAAATAATCCAACAATATAAATATCCAACATCTGGGAACAAAATAAACTACGGGTCATAAAGCTCAACTCAACGTACTGTTGGATCCTGTAGGTAAGGCAAGAAACACTAAGGGGGGGTGAATAGTGTTTTGTAAAAATAATTGCAGAATTGTACTTTTTCTTCGGTCCAGTCGACTTGAAAAAGAAACCAGTCGACTAGGGCGATAGTTAAGAAGAGTATTTTAAGACGAGTCTGATCAGTCAACTTATATAAGAACCAGTCGACTTACCAGACAAGTTTTCAGAGAGAATGTAGTACAAGTCTGACCAGACGACTTAAAAATGTACACATTCGACTTTCCAGACAAGTTTCACAGAGAACTTGAAAAAGCAAGTACATGAAATGCAAGTTCAGAGAAATATAACCACAGAGTACACACGATGTATCCTGGTTGGGTCCTCCCGACCTACATCCAGTCCCCAAGCAACCCACTTGAGATTTTCCACTATTCTTGAAAAATGTACACGAATACCCTACGGCGTTAGACAACAACCTTGTCCAACCCACAGTCCTTTCTCACCACTAGAGAAAGCAACCCACTCTTCCACTAAGAGTGAAAACCTGACTCTACATCCTAGCCCTACTCTCCAACCGAGAGGAACCACTCTCACAACCCGAGAGTGAAGAATAACAACAAAAATGTTTACAATCAACCTATAGCCTTGTTGTGAATGTGATTTTGTGCGTGGCTATTAGGTCAACTTCCAAAATCAGTCTAAAATGGAATCAATGTTATACTAGATTGATTTCAGAGAACCAAAAACTTAGAGGATTTGAAAGCTTGTGAACTCTTGTTCTCTTTTTGAAAATGAGTACTTGAAAGCTTGTAAAAGAGAGTAATGTCTTGTTGTTGTATTATAACCTTTTCCAAGTGATTTCTACACTCTATTTATAGAGTTAGAATGACTGGACGTTGAGAAGTAGTTGTACCAACTGTCAACCAACGGAATTAAAACTTTTGAATTCGAAAAATCAAGTTTTGAAATCAGTAAACTATCGAAATGACTTGAACAGTCGACTGGGTTGCCGTTATGAGTCGACTGGTCAGAGTTTGAATAAGTTCAGACAGTTTCGTACTAAGACTGTCGACTGGTGCCTAATGGCGGTCGACTGGTACTTAACAGCTGAGATTTTTCAATCTTGTTTCGATTTTTTTTTAAAGTTTGAAAAACACTCAATTATTTTAAAGATATGTGTGAATGTGTGTGACAAGGCTATTACAGAATTTCTAAGACTCAAAGAAAATAAAAAAGTTACAATTGTTACAAGACACTTAATACAACAAATTGAAGCATAGGTCTTCTCTTGAGTCTTGAGTCTTGAGATGGAGCTTTTAGGCTTCGTCTTTTTCTTTGATGCTGCTAACCTTATAGCTTTCTTGATCAATTGGCTATAAGAGCTTTGTTTGTAGCTTTGCTTGATCAACTTGCTTTATGAACCTTGTAATCGGTGATCAACTTGCTAGGGGATCTGCGGTGGTTGCGAGGGTAATCGGTGAGGGACGGCAGTGACAATGGGGTGCACGGAGACGAGTAGGAACTGCGGCGAAACCACGGTGGATTGGGTTCGACAAGATGAACGGGAATGACGATGGGGAACCACGACGGCGATGAGGGCGAGGGGATGGAGACGATGATGATGACGGTGACAGTGGTGGAAGGTGGTCGGAGCGACAACGGGGTAGGGTTTTGGTTTGGGTTGTTGGGGTTTTGAAGGGAAATAGAGAGATCGAAGGAGAGGGGTGAGGGATCGGGGAGAGAGAAACAGCAGAGAGAGAGAAAGAGAGAGAGATTATTTTTAGGGTTTAATTAATAGGGTATATATGTAGGGATCAAGAATTAAGGTTTTGGGTTGAGATTATGTAGGTTCTGGGTATCGGTTTTGGTTCTAAAAAGAGAAAAATAAATGCAATGAGATGAGACGAACACAAAGGAGAACAAATCAAACTCAAAATAGAAGGAGCAAAATTTGCAAAGAGAACATAATCCAACCAAAAGAACACAGATCGATTAAGAGAGAACAAAAGAACCCAAGAAAAGACAAAATATACTATAACAAATGAATCCAAATACAATAATCAAAAGAAAACAAAATATAATAAAATCTGAAAATAGGGCTTACAGTGGCAGCAGGCGGCTGGACTGCGGGAAGAGAGAGAAAACAGGAGAGAGAAGTAAGAAGGCACGGGATTCGAGGCGTGGATTTTCTGCAAAATTGAGTTTTTCTTCTTCTCTTCTAATTTTTATTATGCAATCAAAAAAAACATGTTTGTTAGTTTCAAATTTATTATGAACTAAATTTATTTTTCTAGAGCTTCAATGTAGCCTAGTTTTGAGAATTCTAGTTACATTTTATTTTATTCTTCTATTTATTCATGGTTGTGTGTTTAATTTTTGTTCTTAATGCTTACAATTTTTTGAACAACTATTGTATGATTATTAGATCATGGAGAGATCGAGAGGTAATTTTTGATTTATGACTATTGAATTAAATACCATTGTGTTGCTGCTGATTTCCGGTATGGGAGAAAACAGATGAATTTGTAGATTCTTGAAGGAAACAAGTAAACAAACCTGCCGAATTTCACCTGTGTGTTGACAAGTTTCTCGCCGCTGCCGTGAACCTGCACAAAGTTCGATACACCGGGATGGATCCCGGCGACAAACCCTCCGACGCTCTTGTCAGTAATCTGAAGGATAATGAAAGAGCTTTAGGTAGAAAAAGATTGATTACCTTGTTACGGTGGGGGGAGAGGGATATTTATAGTCGCCTTAGGAACCAGTTTTAAGATAAGGATAAATCTCTACTTCCAGATGTTTATGGATAAGAAGGGAGTTTGACTCGTTTCGTGATCATATGGGCTGTTTAAACCGACCTTAAGGGATAACAACAAATTTGAATTACTCCTTAACCATCTAGGTTGGTCTGTAACGGGTCATTACCCATACCCAGTAAGACAGATCCGTTTTTGGGCTATTAGGCTTTGAAGAAAGACCCAGTCCCCAATTCGAACCTATTTGCAGGTGAAATTACCGTTTTACCCCTGAGAGCTTTAAGATTCGTGCCTGATTTGAACGATTCTGATTTAATCCTATTTTTAGCCATATCATGAGCCTCCCCTATTGCCGAAGACTGAGTTTAATAGTCTTTGAGGAGTAGTTTTATTGTTTTAATGGTGTATGGGATTTTATCGGAGTCCCTCAAGGGGTTTTGATATTGCTCGAGGTGTATCGGTGCTAAACTGAGCTTGCAAAGTGCCCAAGATGATTCTTGGAATTTTCTGATTTTTTTCTAATTTTTAAATATTTTTGAATTTTTTGTTCAATATTGCGAAGTGGTGATCTATTTTCAAAAAGTATTAATTAATCGTTCTAATTAATAATTATTTATCCAGGAGCTCAAAATATTTCCCTGAATTTATAATTACTTTTTAGAATTTTTAATCATTTTTTGCAATTTTTTAAATAATTAATTCGAATTATAATTAAAAGAAAAGAATTAATCATGGGAAAATCGACGTGGCACAATTCGGAGCGTCGATCAAGTCATCAGCGTGAATTTCCACGTGATCAGATGGTGGATCGGCCGCTTGGAGACGTGGCGTAATATGGGCGCTCTGATCTCGTGCACGCATAGGGGGGTAGGTGCTTTCGCCAATGAGCAGCTCAATAGCTCGGTAGCTCGAATCATGATTCCGAGCTACGTGGCACGATTTGAACCCTTGATCAAGATCAGGCGCAAATTGAGTTGCCAATGAGCAGCTCGGTAGCTCGGAAGCTTGGATCGCGATTCCGAGCTACGTGGCATGATCTGGGCGGTTGATCAAGATCAGGCACGAATTGTGAGGCTGTTGTTTTCGCCAATTCTCACAGTAGCTTGGTAGCCCGAATTATAGTTCCGAGCTATGTGGCATGATCTTTGTGTAACACCCCGCAAAATTGGAAATTACAAATTTTGCCCCTTATGTGTTACGCACGTGTATTTTGTACCGTTACTGTAATATTCGTAACGTATTGGATTCCGAATATTTATGTGTTTCCCGTATCCTCAAAATTTATTTTATCCTACTTGAGTCAACTCAAATATAAATTCCAATCTCTGTATTTTTACGTGCTTTTTACGTATTATCGATGCACGTGTCGATTACGTATTTTTTCACTGCTACGTGTAATACTTTTATGTGTTACAATTATTTATTTTATGTGTTAGAATTTTTTTATAAATGGAAATTCATTTTTCTCGCGTTTTTATTTAAATATTTTATACGTGCGGTGCACGTGTTTTCTATGTACGTATTGATTTCGTTGTGAAATATATAAAAATTAATGAAATATATTTCCGTATGTACATTCTGATTATTTATAAATATTTTTCCATTGGTAAAATCGACTTCGTATTTGAATATTGATTTTTACGTGCGACAGCACGTGTTTGCAATGCACGTGTTAGTTGCATTATCTTTCAAAATGAATTTCATAAAGAATGTGTGTGTCTATTTTATTCATGCACGAAAATTATAATTTTTAATTAAACTAATTTTTTATTAAACATTTACAATATATTATAACTTATATTTTAAATTAAATATATATGTATGTGTATGAATGAAGTGTGTGCAAGTGTTTTGGGCATGAGATAGGTGGCCGGCTGTTGAGATGGAGGAAGAACAATTTTTTGAATTGTGAGTGGAGTTAGTGGTTTAAGTGGACAATTATTTATAATAACCACTCATTAAAATCCTACAAATACCCCCTTCACAATTCACTCTTCATCTCTCCCTCTTTCCTTCTCCTCTGTCAACATCCGAAACCAATCCATCCAGCACTTCATGTTGCCTTTTCCACTAAATCCCACCATACAATATGTATATATAAGCATATATATATACATAGTTATATATATATATAATACACATATATCTATATGAGATGAGTGCTTCCATCTTTTCTTCACTTCTCTGCCGAAATCCACCAGCCATTTCCCCATTGTGCTACTCCACCTACTCACATTCACATATATCGTATTCCACCTTTTATTATATATGTATATATATAATCATGTGGACCTATGTGATGAGAAGGAGATGCTTCACTGTGCACGCTGAAAAGAATGAGGGAGCTTATTGTTACTTTGCCGAAATGGAGCTTGGAGGCTTTTGCATTGGTGCGCGGATTTCGAGGAGGCAAATTGAAGCTTCTCTTGGAGTTTATTTCTAGGAGTTCAATTGAGTACATCAATATTCCTTGGGTGAGTGTTTCTAAAATCCTTTCTAATTTTAGGAGTAGATTGCATGCTAGATAATATATGATTTAATTGTTAAATTTTAATTGGTATGATGAAAGTAGATTGCATAATCTTAATCAAATTGTGTTATGATGTGTTGAAAATTTGATGAATAATAAGTAAAGAAAAGTGCAGAATTAAATAGCTTTTTGGAAAAAAAAAAAGGCAAGTCAGTAAATACGGAAAGTCATTAGCAATTGAATTGTTACTGATGAGACAAGAGTAAAGAGAGGAGAAGTGAAGACTCTTCATAAATAGCGTATTATTGCTTTTGATTAGTCAGCAAACCTATAAAGTTGAGACTTGTTTCTTTAAATACATAGTAAGTGACATATAAAAAATAAAATCAGTTAAGTTCCTTAAAATCATTGATTGCGTGTGCAGCTATGCGAATAATAGTAAGTTAAGTGAAATATAGGATTCAATAGTTTTACAACAGTGTATTAAGTTAACTTTCTGAAACGTTTGTGTTAGTTCGCATGTAATATTAAAAAGCAACGTCTGTAAAATTAAGCGTATATATATATAAATATATTTCAATCTCACCTTATTTCAGTTAGTCACTCTTGGACTTACTGGTCCTCAGGTGCGGTTTGGGTCGGTTACTGTTCATAGGCGGAGGATGTGGTCTTGGGTTCGAATCGGACCCTTGCCACTTTGTTTTCTTTTTTTGATTTTTTTGGTATTTTGAGTTTTTAAGTGAAATAAAAATTGGGAAAAAATACTAATATTCTTCTAAAATTGTTTAGACTTTATAAAAATTATTTCTACAATATTTTGATATATTTTGTGAGTATTGAAAGAGATTTTACATTAAATATTGTTGAAGAACTCAATTTTTATCGCTTAAAATGTGACTATTGTTTAATTTAAGAGAAATGAAAGTTTGAAATGCACTTAGATTCTTCTTAATGTTATTTTATGATTATTAATACTTGATTAAGATTATTTGAATTGTACACAATGTTATAAGTGATTAAATTGATAAAAGAAGTTGAATTGAATTATTTCATGTTATGAGATTATGAAGAAATGTTTCTCTTTGAGAAAAAGTTTATGAACAAAAGAAATTGAAATAATATTTTGAGATTAAATGTAAAATATTTTTGATATTTAGAATGAGATAGTTGTTGGAATCTAGAGGCTAGGCGAGACCTGAGTGACCGGCTGTATTTATTAATGAATTTGATAGCTAACCAGTATGGGTTGAGCATCTCTTGAGAAGTAGCCAGGTTGGGCTGACTGTCTCTTTTGTTTGGTTTAAGTCCAGTAGGGTGAGCTAGCTCTAGGTTGTGATAATTTTCTTCTAAAACAAACTAAAAATGTAAGGACTACACTATAGTGGAGATGTGATGAAAGTAAGAGAAAAACACAAGTATGAGGGCCTCGGATCTACGGTGTGAGAGTATTCACAGGATGTCCACATGATGCGTCATGTCAAGACGTGGATACTTCTCCAGGATATTAGGACCATGGCGATGCTTGTGGGGTGTTTGGTGACTATGTAGTGCCATCGTTCCATGGCAGAGGCAAATTGTCCATAGGATGTCTGCATGATGCATTATGTCATGACGTGGGATTCTCTCCAGGATGTCAGGAAATGGGCTCGTAACTCATAGAACATCTAGGATACTTACCGTAGTTACCGTAGTAGTTTAACTCATGGTGAGGGAATCAACCCTAGAAGATGAAGTACGATTAAGGGCTTGCCCTCGGACCTATGTAGTATGGGATACACAGAATCCGAACAAGTGCGCATTAGTGTCATTTAATATAAGTAACTACATTAAGGATTAAGTGCACAGCACCCACGACATCAATAGGATAGTCCCTCTTTAGCTTTGTTTTGTGATCAAGTTTGTGTTTGCTAAAGTACTTAAGAATCGTTATAATTTTGGCATAGCGAGGATGGCTGTGTATAATATTTCAGCGGTTGTAAGCAACTGATGTGCTCATAGTTTTATATGCAGGACTTGGAGTTTATAAGAAGATATAAAGATGAATTTGTTGTTGATGATTATTTAAATGCTAAAGTTGTTATAATTGTATATTTATCATTGTTGTATTTTATTTATTCCGCTGCGTGTTAATGTAAAAGACTCTGATGTAGATAAAAGTTTTAAATTCCTTGTAAATTTTTTCGAAGTGAAGTGTAGAGATCCTGTGGAACTTCAAATTCAGACTTATTTGGAATTCCGGTGTTACACTTGGGCCCTTGGTGAAGATCTGGCACGAATTGTGAGGGGCTAGTTTTTGCCAATTCACAGCTCGGTAGCTCGGATCGTAATTCCGAGATACGTGGCACGATTTTTGGCCCCTTCATGAAGATCTAGCGCGAATTGTGAGGCGGTAGTTTTTGCCAATTCACAGCTCGGTACCTCGGTAGCTCAGATCGTAATTCCAAGCTATGTGGCATGATTTTTGGCCCCTTGATGAAGATTTGGCATGAATTGTGAGGCCGTAGTTTTCGCCAATTTGCAGCTAGGTACCTCGGTAGTTCAGATCGTAATTCTGAGCTACGTGGCACGATTTTTGGCCCCTTGTTGAAGATCAGGCACGAATTGTGAGGTGGTAGTTTTCGCGAATTCGCAGCTTGGTACCTCGGTAGCTTGGATAATTCCCCGAGCTACGTGGCACGATTTTTGGCTCCTTGATGAAGATCTGGTGCGAATTGTGAGGCGGTAGTTTTCGCCAATTCATAGCTCGGTACCTCGGTAGCTCGGATCGTAATTTTAAGCTACGTGGCACGATTTTTGGCTCGTTAATGAAGATCATGCACGAATTGTGCGGCGGTAGTTTTCGCCAATTCGCAGCTCGATACCTCGGTAGCTTGGATCGTAATCCTGAGCTTTGTAGTACGATTTTTGGCCCCTTGATGAAGATCAGGCACGAATTATGAGGCGATAGTTTTCGCCAATTCGCAGCTCGGTACCTCGGTAGCTCGGATCGTAATCCCGATCTACATGGTACGATTTTTGGCCCCTTGATGAAGATCTGCCATGAATTGTGAGGCGGTAGTTTTTGCCTTTACGAATTCTATCATATGGCCTTCTTATGGGCCTCCTTGGGGGTCGTGGGGGCCCAAAGCATTCAGAAGCCCAAGCGACGCCCCCTCGTTTACTATAAGTCTTCCCCCCCCCCCCTTTCACTACTCTCTTATTCTTCACTTTTCACTCTGAGAATTCATTTTTGCTCTTGGTTGGCTCTACTAGCGGTCGCGGCCAAGCGCTCAATTCTCTTGCGAACTAATCCGATCGTAGCTGTCATATCAAGGTCAATATATATTTTATTTTATATATTTTTCAAGATGTCTAGAGTATCGTCGGGAAGTGAGACCTCCACCTCGGACCAACGGAGTGATCGGCCGTTGGTAGTCTCATCTATAGTGGATAAGGGGAAGGAGGTCACTGGGTCGGTGGTTGTGGAGACGATAGTGGAGAATGTGAAGAGAGTGGGTGTGTTAGGTAGGCTACCATCCACACTATCCAGCCTCGGGAAGGTTAGGGATTATTCTGCCGACCTGTCCAAGGCGGTATACAGGAGGTCGGCTTCATACAAGGAGAATAAGCCGAGGGAGCACTCTGAAGTTGATGACATACCCTCAGTTCTTACGAAGAGGGATCTGCTGCGCATTAGGAGGAGCTTCATGATACCGTCGGAGTTCACCCTCCTCCTCCCCGGTCCAAGGTTTCGAGCGTGTTCAGCAACCTCGCCCTGATACATGCGTCTTTCCGTATGACGCTCTCAATGCCGGTCTCCGCTTTCCCTTACCGCCCTCTGTGACCGAGGTACTGCAGTGGTACGGACTGAGTCTAATCCAATTCATTCCAAACATGTGGCGGCATGTCATCGGCTTTATTCTCCAATGCCAGGCAGTGGGGATCGAACCTCAGCTCGTTGTGCTCTGAAGCCTGTATCGGATCAACTGTATAAGCAAAATGGAGTACCGGTACTACTTGTCACAGCGGCTGGGAGTCAAACTGATCGAGAACCCGGACTGCATAAAAAATTGGAAGGAGAAGTACTTTCTGATCTGAGGTACGAAACCGTGGGACTTCCCAACGAGGTGGAGGGAAGATGTTCCGAGGTGGGCGACGGCCGAACCTGTGTTGACTCCGGAGGAGGATGAGGTCGTGTCGAAGCTCCTCAGTCGTCCGACCTTGAGTTGGAAGGATATGACCGAGGAGGTTCTCTTCGGTGGGGGTGTCAGTCCGATTGACCCTAGTATGCTTTCAAATAATTTTCTTGTTTTATTTATTTCTAATGCAGATTCTTCTCGCGCTAACTCTTTTGGCTTTCGTTCCTCCAGAGGCCTCGGACATGGACTTCCGAGCTATGCTGCTTGACTGAGGTGTAGGTGGTAGGAAAGGCATCAATAACAAGATAAGGAAGAGGATGACGGCGGGACCCTCGGCTGGCCGAGCTGCTAAGGGACTGTCGGCGGGGGCCCCAACAGTGGACTTGGCGTCCCCTTCTCCGTCCGCTCCCTCTACCACTCTTCCCATCTGTCCCTTCCGACCCCTCTGTCGAGGCTTTCTCTATTAGGGCCGCGCTAGTGCTTGAGGCGCTCCCTCTCACCACCGAGGCTAAAACGATCCTTACCGAGAAGCACAAGGGGCTCTTCGTCCCCAAATGGCGGGTAATGAAACATGAAGGCTTCCTCGGGGACTCCGTCATGAGCATGCAAGCACTCCGCCACTTGCCGACCCCGAAAGATTAGGGCGTCGTTGAAGGCGGGGATGGTGGCAGATGACGCCCTCAAGATTGCTAGGGCGACGATGTCGGTAAGTATCTTTGTTGGGTTCTCAAAATCTTCAATTTTCGTGTGTCAAACCTTAGCTTCTCTTTTTTTTCTTCAGATCATGGGCCACTTCAGCCACCTCTTGGAAAAAATTTCCGAGCAGGAGAAGGAGCTCAAGGCGACGTGTGATAGGGATCGGTCGGATAGGGCCAACATTGTGAAGATGTATGAGGCAGAGCGGCGTCTGTCAGAGTCTCAGGCTGCTCAGATCAGCCTCCTTGAGTTGGCATTGGTGAAGGTGAATGAACGGATCACTGCCGAGGATGCGAGGGCTGACAAGGAGAAGGAGATGGCCGATCAGGAGAAGGAGAAGGCTCTGAAGGTTGACGAGGACGAGGCAAAGGAAAGGGAAGTAGCGGTGGCAGCAGCTGTGGAGGCGATCAGGGCTCAGGCGAAGGCGCATATGCACGCGAACATGGAGCAGTCTTACGCCCGAGTCCTTAAGCACATGGAAGCCCGTCTCCCCGGTTTCGACAGCTCGAAATATAGCCTGTATGCCCCTCTCGAAGACAAGTACGCCCCTTCTGAAGGCGAGGCTGCTGTGGGGATCGAGGGACCCGGAATGAAGGGGAAGAAGAAGAGGAAGAGGAGGAGGACGATGTGGCAAACCCTATGTCGGCGATCGCAGAGGTGCCAAAGACGATTGTGGAGCAGCACCCCAAGGTGGCTCCTTGACTCTTTGTTTTTGTACTCATTTTCTTTCTCTTTGTTTTTGTACTGCCTTATAGCGAACTGTCCACCGCACTTGTATCTTCTTCTTTGTCAATGAAATGAAGTTTTTGGACTCAGTGTTGCACTATGAGGCTTAAAGAAAAATTAGTACTATCTTGTAGCTTTGTTTGAAGTCTGAGCGTTTGGTGTTGCCCTTTTTTATTGGTTTCCCCAGGGTGGCGAAGTATCAACTCTCCGCCATAAGCTAGGTGTCACGGAGTTAGGCCTCACCCGATCTCGGGAGATGCTTTATAAAGCGAAGCAGGAGTTAGATCATGTGAGGTTGACCTTGGCTTGCCGAGATGTTGAGATGAGACGTCTCGAAGAGAGAATTCACGAGGTGTCCCTCGACGACAAGGAGTCCTGTCTTTCAATGGCTGCCAACCAGGGTCTGAGGCTTAAGTATCTTCGTCACTCTCTATTCGAGGCAAGATCTGAGGGTGTCGAATTGAAAAACATGGTGCTTGAAAAAAGTCTAGAGGTGGTGCATCTCCGACGGACTCTCTCCGATGTTTCGCGCGGGGGCAGTTCGAGCCGACTACCTCGCTTAAAGATCAGAGTATCGGATGACTCCCTTAAAGAGCTAGTCGTCGAGCTAGAGGCAGAGAACCTTTGTCTGCGATGACTTTCTGAGGGGAGCAACGCTAGAAGCATTTCGTGCCTTCGGGGTGAGTACGCACAAGGAAGATCGTTCCACAAGTTAGCACTTCATTCACCCCCCCCCCCCCCCCCTTTTGACGAACCCTGGTGATGCACAGAGTGGAGTGGCCGGCTCTTCGAGCGGGGCTTCTGTTGGGGCGACGGTGAGACTCTTGGGCTCCGGTGACGCAACTCAGCTTGCTGTCCTAGAGACTTCTGCGAAAGTGAGGCGAGAGCACCATGGCATTCTTCGTCCACGTGTATCACTTAATAGGAGCATCCCACTCCCTAGGAGGGGCTAGAATGAAATTTTGTAGTCTCTTGTATGAATGTTTGGTCTAGAGTTAGACTTGTATCTCAAATTTTGATAAAATAATATACACATTTTTCGAGCTTCTTGTGAAAATTTGTGTTTCGCTAATATTCGCAAGAGTATCAACAGTTGTAGGAGTAATTCCAGATGGCGAGCTACTTTGTACTCGCTCGTTCGCAAGTATCAAAAGCGGCATCGAACCAAGTGTTGGACTTCGAACTTGTCGTTTAAAGAGTATCAACAGTTGTAGGAGCAATTATGAATGGTGAGCTACTTTGTACTCTCTCATTCGCAAGTAGCAAAAGTGGCATCGAACCTTGTATTGGACTCCGAACTTGTTGTTTGAGAACATTTGTGCTAGGTGAAAGAATATTAAGACAATAATTTTTCTGAGAGAGAGAGCTGCTTTTTATTAAAGGTAACTACTGAGTGGCTGCTTCTGAGTTGCAAGCCATTATTACATGTGCAAAAATAGACTAAATAAGAAAGGAACAACTTTGAAATGTTCTAGAGCTAGCTAGAAGTTGCTTGGAGCAGTGTTTTAACACCCTCTTTGTACTTCAATAAGTGCTTCGCATTCCATGTCCTTGGTACTCTCTAGCCCCTCGGGTCTTCAAGTTGATAGGTTCCAGGTCGAACAACTTTGGACATCCTGTATGGTCCTTCCCAATTAGGTGCTACCTTGCCTTTCTAGCTTGGAAAAGAAATTGATAACTTTCTGAGTACTAAATCTCCTTCTTTGAAATTTGTAGGGCGGACTCTCTTGTTGTAGGATTGGTCGAACCTACGTCGATAAATTTCTTGCCGAATGGAGGATCTTTCGCGGATCTCATCGATGAGGCCCAAGTTACCACGAAGCTTGTTCGTATTTTGCTCTTCGTTGTAGGCGATCAAGCGGGGGGAAGGTAGACCGACCTCTAGTGGGATAACGGCTTCAGAGCCGTAAGTGAGGTTGAAGGGAGATTCTTCCGTGGGGGTCCTCTTCGTAGTGCGATAGCTGCAGAGTACATTGGGGAGCTGCTCTACCCATAAACCCTTAGCAGACTTGCTCAGTCTCTTTTTCAGGCTGGAGAGAATTTTTCGATTGGCATTCTCTGCTTGACCGTTAGACTGTGGGTGGGAGACCGAGGAGAATCGTTGCTGAATGCCCAGGTTTGCGTAAAAAGTGCGGAAGGTCACCCCCGTGAACTGAGTTCCATTGTCTGTTACCAAGATTCGAGGCACACCAATCTGTAGACAACATTTTTCTAAAACGAACGCTGCACTCTATTCTCTGTGATCGTCGCTAGGGGCTCAGCTTCGATCCATTTAGAGAAATAGTCGATCATTACCACGAGAAACTTGAGCTGGCCCGGTGCTGGAGGGAAAGGACCGAGCAGGTCCATTCCCCACATTGTAAAAGGTGTTAGGCAAGATAGAGAGGAGAGCTGGGCTTGAGGTAAGCGTCGGATTGTTGAGAATTTTTGGCAAGGGCCACATTAGCGAATGTGTTGTTTGGCATCGCGAAGGAGAGTGGGCCAGAAGTATCCATATTTCAAGATTTTGCGGGCGAGAGACCTCGCTCCCAAGTGAGCACCACACATTCCTTCGTGAACTTCCTTCAAGGCATACTGGGCTTCCTCGGGGGAGAGACATCTCAAGTAGGGTCTTCCGTCTACTCGAGTGTGGAAGCGTTTGTACATGACTCCCTCGATGAGTGTGTACTGCTCGGCTCTGGTTCGGCTCTTTCGAGCCTCTTTAGGGTCTAAGGGGAGGATCCTGTCTTTGAGGAACTCGAGCATGGGCCTCATCCAATTCTCCCCAAGTTCTAAGGGCAGTATCTCCATTGGCTCGGGATCATCTTCCTCGATGCTGGGCTTCAGAAGAACTTCTATTAAGACATTTTGTTCGAGCCCTTGGAGGAAAGAGGAAGCTAACTTCTAGAAGGCGTTCGCCTGCGCATTCTCTTCGTAAGGATTCACTGGAGTTGTGCATCCTCGAAAAGGACCATCAGTTCTTTGACTTTGGCCAAATACTTGGCCATGAGACCATCTCACGCTTCATATTCCCCTGATACCTGGTTCACCACCAGCTGCGAGTCGCTAAATATATTAACATGCTTGGCCCCGGCCTTGCGAGCCATACACAGGCCGGTTATAAGGGCTTCATATTCAACCTCGTTGTTGGATGCCCGGAAGTTGATACGGAGTGAGTATTGGAGGATGAAATCATCTGGGCCAGCCAGGATGATCCCTACTCCACTTCCATCGGCGCAAAAGGACCCATCAACATACACTGTCCAGAACGAAGGTTCCTCAATTTATTTGCCGGTGCTGGGAATTGTGCTATCTACAATGAACTCTGCTAGGGCTTGAACCTTGATAGCGGTTTAAGGATGATAGCTGCTATCATGCTGACTCAGCTCGATAGACCACTTCATAAGGTGCCCCGAGGTCTCGGGCTTGTAGAGAACTTGTTTGAGCGGCTGGTCGGTAAGAACTACCACCGAGTGAGACTGGAAGTAAGGGCAGAGCTTTCGGGCCGCCATGACCAATGCATAGGCCATCTTCTCTAGCTTCGGATAACGGAGTTCAGCGTGCCTGATGACCTTACTCACGTAGTAGATAGGCTACTGCATCTTGTCATCTTCTCTTACTAAAACATCGCTGAGGGTCTGCTCCGAAGTGGCGAGGTATATGTAGAGGACTTCCCCAGGCTTTGGCTTGTTCAAGAGTGGGGGGTTAACTAAGTAGGGCTTGAGCTGGTCAAAGGACTCTTGCTGCTGTTGCCTCCACTCAAAACCTTTAGCCCCTGTGAGGGCCTTGAAGAATGGGAGGCATTTTTCTCCGGACTTGGAGAGGAAACACCCTATGGTAGCGAGGCATCCGGTGAGTCTCTGAACATCTTTAACATTGGAGGGGGGAGCCATGTTGAGTCTGGCCTAAATCTTCTCGCGGTTGGCCTCTATGCCCCTTTGGCTGACCATGAACCCCAGGAACTTGCCGGATGAGATGCCGAAAGCACATTTGTTCGGGTTCAGTCTCATATCGTGTTTCCTAAATACATTAAATGCCTCTTGAAGATCAGAGGCATGATCCAATTTGCTGACGCTCTTCACCAACATGTCTTCTACGTAGACTTCCATGTTCTTCCCGATCTGTTCCTTAAAGACCTGTTAACAAGGCGCTGATAGGTGGCACCAGCATTCTTGAGCCCGAAAGGCAAGACCCGGTAGCAATATAAACCCTGGTCGGTGAAGAAAGAGGTCTTCGGAATGTCTTGAGGGAACATTCTGATCTGATTGTACCCAGAAAATGCATCCATGAAGCTTAAGAGTTCGTGGCATGAGGTTGCATCAATCAGGGCATCAATGCTCGGAAGAGGAAATAGATCTTTAGGGCAGGCTTTGTTTAGATCTGTGAAGTCAATGTAAATCCTCCAGCTCCCATTGGCTTTCTTGACCATCATGACATTGGACATCCATTCGGGATAGTTGACCTCCGGTATGAACCGAGCCCTCAAGAGCTTCTCAACCTCTTCCTTGATAGCCTGTTGGCGCTCGGGGGCGAATTTGCATCGCTTTTGCTGAACTGGTCTGGCCCCCGAAGTGACACTGAGGTGGTGCATGAGGAGCTCTTCGAAGATTCCCTTCATGTCAGTCGCAGTCTAGGTGAATGGATCGCAATTTCCCCTTTTAGAGCGAATAATGTCGGATCGGATGGGAGGGGGAAGTACTTTGCTAACCTGGAACGTCATGGTTGGACCCTCTTCTGAGAAGGCCACCTCTTCCAGCTCATCGACCGGCTCTGATATAGGTTGGCTACTCCCTTGGGGGAGTTCAAAAGCTTCAAGGGAGAGGATCGGTCCTCCCACCGAGGTCATAGAGCACTTACGGGCCGCCTCCTGGCTCCCTCTGACTTCTCCCATGCCCGCTGTGGTGGGGAATTTCATTTTCATGTGATAGGCCGAGGGTATGGCCTAGAGAGCAGGTAGGACTGGTCGGCCTAGGATGACGTTGTAAGCGGCCTTCACATCTACCACCATGAAATCCATCGGCTCGGTCCAGGTGGTTGGGGTTTTGCCAGTGGTTACGTCGAGAGTTATGACACCCTCGATCGTCATTGGCACCCCTGTGAACCCGGGGAGAGTGTAGCGGCGGGCTTGAGTCGATCCCTGGATAGCTTAAGACCCTAAAATGTAACACCTCGAATTCCAAAAAGACCGAATTCGAAGTTCCACAGGATCTTTACACTTCTCTTCGTACAATTTTACAAGAAATTTAAAACTTTATTACATCAGAGTTACATTTTTAAAACAGCGAAAACAAAATTACAACAATTACATGTATGTAATAAAATAACACTTGAATAATTCTTTAAGTATCAATTCCTCCTTAGTCTTTTTCATTCACCTTATCCTGCAAAGAAACTGTGGGCACGTCAGTTCATTTAACTGACGCAAGGATATAATATATCAATTTCTCTTACTTAGAAAGCGCACACTTGTCACAAAACAAAGCTAGGGGACTATCCTATTGATGTCGTGTGTGAATGTGCACATAGTCCTTGATGCAATTATTTATGTTACATGACACTAATGCATACTTGTTCGGATTCTATGCATCCCATATTACATAGGTCCGAGGGCAAGCCCTTAATCGTTCTTCATCTTGTAGGGTTCAATCCCTCGTCATGACTTAAACTACAACGGTAACTAAGGTAATTATCCTAGATGTTCTATGAGTTACGAGCTCATGTCCAGACAGCCTGAAGGGGAATCCCACGTCATGAAACGACGCATCGTGTAGAAACTATGGATAATTCAGCCTCCGTCATGGGACATAACACCACCCGCAGTCACCAAACACCCTGTAACGCCCCGCCCCAATACTCAGACAATTTTAATATTTTTATAAGACAAATTAGATACTATGTAGTACAACTGCCCACCACAGGCTGCCTCTCAAAAGGTGGTTAACCAATTAGGTGACTCTTGATCATTGGCTAATTATATTTATACTCAAATTATCATATCAAACATCCCATGTGGGACTAAATTTCTCAAATCCTTCTCAAATCCGTCTCAAATATGCAGTACCAGTCGCCTGTACGATCGACCAGTCAACTGTTCGCTGCCAAACTGGGGTATTACATACACCCCCTTTAGAAATTAGTGTCCTCACTGAGTACAGGGCACACATCTAGTGTAGGACCGCCCTTTCTAGCCGATGTAGTATAGTCGATCCCAGAGATCAATCACTCTCAACACCGCAGATCGGATACCCAGCTATCAATCAATACCTGTGACTCTCAATACCGCAGAATATACCTGACCACGGAGATCAATGACTCTCAGCACCGCAGATCATACTGACCTCTACTACACCCGGTGTCGAAAGTCGGCTCTGATACCATATGTAACGCCCCAGCCCAATACTCAGACAATTTTAATATTTTTATAAGATAAATTAGATACTATGTAGTACAACTGCACACCACAGGCTGCCTCTCAAAAGGTGGTTAACCAATTAGGTGACTCTTGATCATTTGCTAATTATATTTATACTCAAATTATCATATCAAACTTCCCATGTGGGACTAAATTTCTCAAATCCTTCTCAAATCCAGTCTCAAATATGCAGTACCAGTCGACTGTACGATCGACCAGTCGACTGTTCGCTGCCAAACTGGGGTATTACACACCCCACAAGCGTCGCCTACGGTACGGACTCCTGGAGACATACCCACGTCATGACACGACGCATCGTGTAGACAGCCTGTGAATACTCTCACACCGTAGCTCCAAGGCCCTCATACTCGTGTTTTTCTCTTACTTTCATCACATCTTCACTATGTATCGAATCCTTAGTTATTGAATCATGAATAAAATCAATACCCTAGAGTTAGCATTCCCTCTATACCGGTCTTAAACATCAATTTAACAATACGACCCAAACTTTGTCTTTCTTTTCAATATCTCATCTCAAAAGTATTCTTTCACTGTTGGTATAAGGCTTAGCTACCCTCTAGCTTTCAATTCCATTTCATGTTGATTGCATTTGAGTATTCATATTCATAAAATCTTTCATAATTCATCATGATATTTTATTTCACTTTTATATCCAATTTCATACATAACAATAAACACATTTTTCAACTTGTCACATTCATAATTCATTCACATATTCCCTTATTCTCATTTTATCAATACTAAATCCAAAATTCACACTTTCAATTTTCCATTACCAAATCTCGTTTCAAAAATCTTTTAAACAAAATGTTTATTTTTCTTTATCTAAAGACAACTTAATTTATTAATTTATAACAAGTTCTTTCTTGCAAATAGTCTCAAAATCTCGATTACACTAAGCAAAAAGTTATAAAAAAATTTCTCATGAGGTCTAGATATTATTAGAAACTTTTCGAATATTTTTCCCAAAATTTTCATTCACTTCTAATGCTATTAAAAACCCCAAAAAATCACATTTTAAATCAAAACCCAAAGCCAGGTTTCGAAACCACAACCGCAAGCCACGTCAGCGCGCTACAGTGACGGCATTGTGGGGCCACCGAAGACCACAGAGTCCAAGGCACCAAGGTGTCATGAGATGGGTTATAATTCATATGGTTTAATTCTCACACTGTTTGGATTTTTTTAAAAAAAAAGCAAAATAATAGGGCTCTGCCCAGTTTCGAACCCGCAACCAAGGACCATCCCATAGCAACAGTAACGCTCCGTGTGCACCCGAAGACCAATAAGTCCAAGTGACTAACTTGTCTTAGAGACGAGTTGGGTTGGTTTTGATCCAACTATATGTAATTTACTAATTTTTCATAACTCAAAAACTTTTTGTTCTTTTCTTCTCTCTTTTTGTATCAAAATTTTCCAGATTATAAACAGTATAGATTTACAGTAAAATAGTATTTTAATAATCATTATTTGACTTGAAAAACTTGAGTTCTTAGTTATACGTTATGTTCTATGTCCACAATTTCGACATTAAGAACAATTCACAATATTTACATTATTTATAATCAAAGTTTTCACAAAAGACTACTTTTTCTCTTTATTTTTACTTGTTGTTATTATACAATAATTTTAGAACATAAACTCCTCTTTCTACATTTGTATTGTACTAGTTTCATCAATAAAGTTTTCATGGTGCATTCAATCAACTAGTCATCTCATAAACACAAATTTGTCAATTTAGCATGGCTCAAATATATATATTTCATGGTAACATGATCAATTTTAGCATGGAAAACAAAATTGTATCTACTAGCAAATCAAATTACCAAGCATTTACTTTATCTACAATTCCTCTCTATTTAAACAAACATGAGGCCAAGTTACTAGTTTTTCTTAGCAATTCTATCAATTCAAACCCTAGCATGATGTCTAAAGTAGAAGCATGAGAAATCACCCACCTATTTGGAGAAAAACGAATAAAAAGCTCCTAGAAATCTTCTAGAATGCACGAATGGACCCTTCTCCTCCTAGATTGTGCCACCAACGCGCCTCCTCCTCCTTGTACTAGCAAACCCGAGCCCTCTCTTTAGATGTAGTCCGGCCTCTCTTGGATGAGCACACACACACGAAACACTCAATCTTTTACTCACTAAAGTTCTCAAACTTTTCTCACTCTAATCTTTTCTTTCTTTCTGAATCAATTCTTTTCTAATGTACTAAATGAGAAGGGTGAGGGGGGGTATTTATGCACTTTTTGGGTAAGAATAGATGACTAGGATTAAATCAAATGGTTAGAGATCAAAGGCTAGGATGAGTTAGGGAGTTGTAGCAACTACCCACGATCACAAACCACCTCATCCACTACACCACTATCTCCATCTCTCCTTACCTCCATCTGGCCACACCCCCAAGGACACTAGACACGTGCTAGTGCAATGCACGTCTCATCTAGTACCCCCTATTAATTGTTGTACAAGATTAATTTATTTATTGTCTACTAAATGTGTCTACACTACATGTTATAATAATTAAAAGGTAATTTAATTAATGGGCTTCAAATTAGTGGGCTTTAGACCCATGAGTTATTAATAAAACACTTAATTAATTAGGATGGGCTAAATTAGAAAAATAGGCCTTGGCTTTTAAAATAGGCTTTTAGAAAATAAGAAGAAAGATTTAAAAATGATTGTTTGTTCATGTTATAAAAGAGATAATTTCTTAAAGAAAATGTACAAGAATTTGTACGTGCACCACATGTAAAATCAATAATTTTTCAATTAATTATAAATAAAAATTTAGGATGTTACAACACTCCCTCCTTAGAATAGTTCCGTCCTTGGAACTACGCTTAAAGAGTGAGAAAACAGAACATAGCAAGAAGAAAAATAAAGGAAAGAAAGGAAAAGAAGATACAAATCAAGCAAAGAGCTCAGGATGATCCTTCATCATCCTCTCCTCAGATTCCCAAGTAGCCACTTCAACCAACTAGTTTCTCCAGAATACTTTGACCATCGGTATCGTCTTGTTCCTCAAGACTTTCTCCCGACGATCCACAATCGCAACCGGAACCTCAATGTAACTCAGATCCAACTGCAAACCTTCCGGTTCTTTGGGCAAATGATGACTCGGATATGGAATGTAACCTCTCAGCATAGACACATGGAAGACATTATTCACCTGAGACAACTCTTCCGGCAACTCCAACCGGTAAGCAGTTTTCCCAATCCGCTTCAATATCTTTTACGAGCCTATGAACCTTGGGGCTAATTTCCCACCTCTACCAAAGCGAATCACACCTTTACTGGGTGATACCTTCAGAAAGACAAAGTCACCAACCTTGAACTCAAGGTCCCTCCTCCGGTTGTCTGCATAGCTCTTCTGCCTACTCTGAGCATCTACCAACCTCTTCCTGATCAGATCGATCTTTTCAGAGATCTGCTGCACAATCTCAGGCGCAAACATCTGCCGCTCCCCTACTTCAAACTAATAAACAGGTGTTAACATTTCCTGCCACACAGAGCTTCGTACGGTGCCATCCCGATACTAGTCTGGAAACTGTTGTTGTAGGCAAACTCTACCAGAGCTAGATGCCTTCCCAACTGCCTCTAAAATCTAGCACAAAACATTGGAGCATATCCTCCAGAATACGATTGACTCTCTCAGTTTTTCCATCGGTCTGAGGATGGAAAATAGTGCTGAAATCTGTATTGGTACCCAAAGCTGCCTGAAGACTCCTCCAAAAATACGAAGTAAACTGCGCATCTCGATCAGACACAATGGTTAACGGAACACCATGAAGCCTGACGATCTCTCTGACATACAGCTCAGCTAACTTGTCCATAGACGAAGTGAGTTTCATTGCCAAGAAGTGAGCAGACTTGGTTAGTCGATCGACTATAATCCAAATCGCATCATTGCCCTTTGAACTCTTGGGCAAACCCGTGACAAAATCCATGCTGATGTTATCCCACTTCCACTCCGGAATAGGTAACGGTTGCAATAAACCTCCGGATTTCTGATTCTCGGCCTTCACCTGCTGACAAATCTTACACCTCGCCACAAATTCAGCCACATTTTGCTTCAGACCTGACCACCAGAAATGTTGCTTAATGTTCTTGTACATCTTAGTGCTCCCAGGATGTACCGACAAAAGAGTAGCACGCGCCTCCTGAAGAATACTCTCCTTCAAGTCCGTCTGATCCGGAACACACAGCCTCTCTCCAAACCACAACACTCCATCCCTGATCTGAAACTCGGACAACCTGCCTGCACTAACTTGCTCCTTCATCTTCTGAATCTCTACATCTTCTCTCTGACTTGCTATAACCTTTTCGTTCAGCATGGGATGAAGCCTCAACTGAGCTAAGGATGCTCCCAAGCCTTGCAGAACAACTTCAATACCGGCCCGATTCAACTCCTCTACAAGATGCCTCTGAGTTGTAATCAAACTAGCCAGACTGCTATTATGGCGAAGTGCATCAGCAATAACATTAGCCTTCCCAGGATGGTACTTAATCTCTGGACGAATGTCCTCAAGTACTTCCAGCCATCTCCGTTGCCTCTTATTTAGGTCCTTCTGCTGATAGATGTACTTCAAGTTTTTATGGTCCGTGTACATGTTCAATTTCTTACCATACACGTAATGTCTCCATTGCTTCAAGGCGAAGATAATTGCAGTCAACTCCAGATCATGAGTCAGATAATTTTTCTCATGCGGTCTTAGTTGCCTAGACCCATATGCGATCACTTTCCCTTCTTGCATTAAGACACAACCAAGTCCACGATGTGAAGCATCGCTGTAGACATCATACTCAACACCTGCTCTAGGCAACGCCAAAATGGGAGCAGTTAGTCAGCTTTTATTTCAACTCCTGAAAGTTTGCCGCGCACTGGTCAGTCCACTTGAAGTTCACATTCTTCTTGGTCAGACCAGTGAGCGGCATGGCTATCTGAGCATAGCCCTGAATGAATCTCCTGTAGTATCTAGTTAGCCCATGGAAGCTCCTGATTTCCTTCACTGTAGTAGGCCTTGCCCAATCTCTTACTGCCTCTATCTTCTGGGGATCAGTTGCCACTGCCTCCTTAGAAAGGATGTGACCCAGGAACGCCACTTCAGATTTCCAGAAATTGCACTTGGACAACATGGCATACAACTCTTGCTTTTGCAGCTTCTTCAAAACTGCAGCCAGATGCTCTGTGTGCTCCTCCACCGACTTGGAGTACACAAGGATATCGTCGATAAATACCACGACGAAAGAATCAATAAATGGCCTCAGGACTCTGTTCATCATATCCATAAAGATTGCAGGTGCATTTGTTACTCCAAATGGCATAACTAAGAATTTTTAATGCCCATATCGAGTTCTGAACGCAGTCATATGCACATCTTTAGTCTTCACTCGAACTTGATGGTATCCTGATCGAAGATCTATTTTGGAGAAAACAGCTGTTTCTTATAGACGATCGAACAAGTCATCAATTCGTGAAATAGGATACTTATTCTGAATAGTGACTCTATTTAACTCTTGGTAATCGATGCACATCCTCATCGGTCCATCCTTCTTCTTTACCAACAGCACCAGGTGCTCCCCAGGGTGACGCACTCGGTTGAATAAAGCCTTTTTCCAATAGTTCCTCAATCTGCCGTTTAACTTCATCCTGCTCCACCATCGTCATCGTGTACGGTGCCTTGGAAATGAGTGCACTCCCTGGTTGGATAGTGATGCTGAACTCTACATCACGTTGCGGAGGTAACCCAGGCAAATCTTCCAAGAACACAGTCGGATAGTCCCGAACCACAGGGATCTGTTGCACCTCCATAGGAACCTCCTTCTTGCTGATAGCTGCCACCAAATCTAAACATCTCTTCTTCCCCTGGAAAGTGACTTCAGGACCACCTGCAGCCTTCACTGTTACTTTCTTGGTCTTGCACTCGATGTTCACACTGTATACCAACATCCAATCAATGCCAATGATAACATCGACACCCAGGATATTCAGCTCGATAAGATCAATTCCAAAAATTCTGGCTCCAATCTCGATCTCGCAATCAGCATAATACCGATCAGTGGTTAGAGTCTCTCCTGATGGAGTAGCTACTGCTAAGACCTTGCGTAGAAAAACCTTCGGTTCGACTCCCAAGACTTTAGCAAACTTTGGTGATACAAAAGTATAAGAGGATCTAGTATCGAACAAAACAACAGCTTTCTTTCCATTCAAATAAAGTTCTCCGGTTACATAACAGTTCACTAAATAAACAGGGAAAAAGAGAACAACATGAGGAAAACACTTCTAAACATCCACCCTCGTATCAGTGATGATGTGATCCACTTCATCAGCTTCAGCTTCAGTCAAGGCAAATACTCACCCCTGCTGGTAAGACTTCTTCCCAACTTGTTGCGTTGGTCCACTACGGGTGACATTCTGCAGCTTGGGGCATTGAGATTTTTAATGTCCCGTCTCACCACATTTGAAACAAGTCACCACAAGAGGTCTCACCCAACTATTTCCGGGTCTTCCAGCTATGTTGACAGCATTTGCTCTTGTCGGTTTGAACCTTTGAGCTGACGGCTGTCCCCTGAAATGGCTAGAAACTGCGGGCCTCTTCCCAACATGCCAATTGCTCCTCCGGTTCTTAGCGGCATGAAACTGCTTCATGTCTTCCTCCGTAGCTGCAGCTCGTTGTACCAACTTGTCAAAGCTCCTGATACCAAGGGGTATCATCTTGGATCTCAGACTTGGCCTTAATCCGTGCTCGAACTTTCGAACTTTCTTCGCCTCGTCCATCACAAGTTCGGGCGCATAGCTCGAGAGCTGAGTAAACCTTGTCTCATACTCTCTAACCGACATACCGCCCTGCTGCAGTGCAAGGAATTCCATAGCCTTTTTCTTCTGGACATCAGATGGAAAATAGTGACTACGGAACTCCTCCAAGAATTCCTCCCAGCCAAGAACAACATTTCCCATCGTCCGCTTTATGGACTGCCACCAAACAGCTGTGTCCTTCTCGAAACGCAGTGCAGCCAACTTCACCTTGCTGCCCTCTGGAGTTTCCAAGACTTCGAAGATAGTCTCGACCTGCCTAATCCAATTGTCAACCGCATCTGGGTCCGACTTCCCCTCAAACATGGGTGGTTTCATCCTCTTGAATGATTCCACGAGCTTGATTGCCTCAGGTACTGGATTTGCAGGCATCCTCCCCTGGTTCTGATTCATGGCAACGACGTTGAGGGTCTGATAGACTCTTGCTAACTCCGTTTCCAAGTCCAGTCCTTTTTCACTTCTAGCTCTTCTTCCAGCCATATTCTGATGCAAAAGATCCATTAAATTCGAAGTAGAAACATGAATTTGACTCAACTCTTCATTTCATTGAATTCAAACTTTATACATTCAAATTTAAAACATTCTCTGACATCAAATGAAATCAGTAAGAAGATACAACATTCTAGTTCCTACGGTTCCTCTTGGCTTCTCGAAGCTCTTCCGAATAGTTCTGCCACTTCTTCCTTCAGTACATTGTACATGTTCTTTCTCTTCTCGAGATCCCAAATACGATGACTAAGAATTGCAATATCCTCCTTGCACTTTGCACACTGTGCCTGCAGTAGCTCTGCTCTCTCCCTCTGAGTCTCTACCTGCCTCTGAAGAGATACAATGAGACTGCTCGGAATTGGCTCTTCCTCGTCGGAGGAATCATCAGATGAATTCGGAGGCGAAGTGATCTCTCGAGACTCAGGCCATTCCTCTTCAAATTCTTCGGGGTCTTCTCCGTCGGAGTCTGCTTGTCCGGGATAGTAGTCCTCCTTGACTATGTGCCAATCATCAATGCCAGCTGGGTCAAAGTGGTCCGCCATCTTAGAACAGGGGAGAGAAGAAACATCGATCATAGAGCAACACAATGTAAGTGACTTACATTTAAATCTCTATACCCAACACACGCTCTAATGTCCACTCTAGGGTGTCGTTTCTTATAAATTTGTACTACTTGGAAGCGTGGCTCTGATACCACTCGGTAACACCCCGAATTCCAAAAAGACCAAATTTGAAGTTCCACAGGATCTTTACACTTCTCTTCGTACAATTTTACAATGAATTTAAAACTTTATTACATCAGAGTTACATGTTTAAAATAGCAGAAGCAAAATTACAACAATTACATGTATGAAATAAAATAACAGTTGAATAGTTCTTTAAGCATCAATTCCTCTTTAGTCTTTTTCATTCACTTTATCCTGCATAGAAACTCTGGGCACGTTAGTTCATTCAACTGATAAGAGGATATAATATATCAATTTCTCTTACTTAGAAAACATGCACTTGTCACAAAACAAAGCTACGGGGACTATCCTATTGATGTCGTGTGTGAATGTGCACTTAGTCCTTGATGCTTATGTTACATGACACTAATGCACACTTGTTCGGATTCTATGCATCTCATACTATATAGGTCCGAGGGCAAGCCCTTAATCGTTCTTCATCTTGTAGGGTTCAATCCCTCGTCATGACTTAAACTACTACGGTAACTATGGTAAGTATCCTAGATGTTCTATGAGTTACGAGCTCGTGTCCAGACAGCCTAGAAGGGAATCTCACGTCATGACACAATGCATCGTGTAGAACCTATGGACAATTCAGCCTCCATCATGGGACATGACACCACCCACAATCACCAAACACCCCCCAAGCATCGCCTGTAGTACGGACTCCAGGAGACATACCCACGTCATGACATGACGCATCGTGTAGACAGCTTGTGAATACTCTCACGCCATAGCTCCGAGGCCCTCATACTCTTATTTTTCTCTTACTTTCATCACATCTTCACTATGTATCTAATCCTTAGTTATTGAATCATGAATAAAATCAATACCCTAGAGTTAGCATTCCCTCTATACCGGTCTTAAACATCAATTTAACAATACGACCCAAACTTGGTCTTTCTTTTCAATATCTCATCTCAAACGTATTCTTTCACTGCCGGTATAAGGCTTAACTACCCTCTAGCTTTCAATTCCATTTCATGTTCATAGCATTTGAGTATTCAAATTCATAAGAACTTTCATAATTCATCATCATATTTTATTTCACTTTTATATCCAATTTCATCCATAACAATAAACACATTTTTCAACTTTTCACATTCATCATTGATTCACATAATTCTCTTATTCTCATTTTATCAATACTAAATCCAAAATTCACACTTTCAATTTTCCATTACCAAATCTCATTTCAAAACTCTTTTAAACAAATTCTTTATTTTTCTTAATCTAAAGATAATTTAATTTACTAATTTATAACAAGTTCTTTATTACAAATAGCCTCAAAATCTCGATTATACTAAGCAAAAGTTATTGAAAATTTTCTCATGAAGTCTAGATATTATTAGAAATTTTTCTAATATTTTTCCCAAAATTTTCATTCACTTCTAATGATATTAAAACCCAAAAAAATTACATTTTACATCCAAACCCAAAGCCAGGTTTCGAAACCACAACCGTAAGCCACGTCAGCGCGCTATAGTGACGGCATTGTGGGGCCACCGAAGACCACAGAGTCCAAGGCACCAAGGTGTCATGAGATGGGTTATAATTCATACGGTTTAATTCTCACACAGTTTGAATTTTTTTTGAAAAAATAAAAATAAAAGGGCTCTGCCCAGTTTCGATCCCGCAACCAAGGACTAACCCAGAGTCAAAGTAACGCTCTGTGTGCACCCGAAGACCAATAAGTCCAGGTGACTAACCTGTCTTAAAGACAAGTTGGGTTGGTTTTGATCCAGTTCTCTGTAATTTATTAATTTTTCATAATTCAAAAACTTTTTGTTCTTTTCTTCTCTCTTTTTGTATCAAAATTTTCCAGATTATAAACAGTATAGATTTACAGTAAAACAGTATTTTAATAATCATTATTTGACTAGAAAAATATGAGTTCTTAGTTCTATTTTATGTTCTATGTCCAAAATTTCAACATTGAAAACAATTCACAATGTTTACATTATTTATAATCAAAGTTTCCACAAAAGACTACTTTTTCTCTTTATTTTTAGTTGTTGTTATTATATAATAATTTTAGAACATAAACATCTCTTTCTACATGTTGTACTAGTTTCATCAATAAGGTTTTCATGGTGCATTCAATCAACTAGTCATCTCATAAACACAAAATTTTTCAATTTAGCATGGCTCAAATATATATATTTCATGGTAACATGATCAATTTTAGCATGGAAAACACAATTGTATCAACTTGCAAATCATATTACCAAGCATTCACCTTATCTACAATTTCTCTCTATTTAAACAAACATGAGTCCAAGTTACCTAGTTTTTCTTAGCAATTCTATCAATTCAAACCCTAGCATGATGTCTAAAGTAAAAGCATGAGAAATCACCCACCTATTTGGAGAAAAACGAATAAAAAGCTCCTAGAAATCTCCTAGAATGCACGAATGGACCCTTCTCCTCCTAGATTGTGCCACCAACGCGCTTCCTCCTCCTTGTACTAGCAAACCCGAGCCCTCTCCTTGGATGTGGTCCGGCCTCTCTTGGATGAGCACACACACACGAAACACTCAATCTTTTACTCACTAAAGTTCTCAAACTTTTCTCACTCTAATCTTTTCTTTCTTTCTTAATCAATTCTTTTCTAATGTACTAAATGAGAAGGGTGAGGGGGGGTATTTATGCACTTTTTGGGTAAGAATAGATGACTAGGATTAAATCATATGGTTAGAGATCAAAGGCTAGGATGAGTTAGGGAGTTGTAGCAACTACCCATGATCACAAACCACCTCATCCACTACACCACTATCTCCATCTCTCCTTGCCTCCATCTGGCCACACCCCCAAGCACACTAGACACGTGCTAGTGCAATGCACGTCTCATCTAGTACCCCCTATTAATTGTTGTACAAGATTAATTTATTTATTATCTACTAAATGTGTCTACACTACATGTTATAATAATTAAAAGGTAATTTAATTAATGGGCTTCAAATTAGTGGGCTTTAGACCCATGAGTTATTAATAAAACACTTAATTAATTAGGATGGGCAAAATTAGAAAAATAGGCCTAGGCTTTTAAAATAAGCTTTTAGAAAATAAGAAGAAAGATTTAAAAATGATTGTTTGTTCATGTTATAAAAGGGATAATTTCTTAAAGGAAATGTACAAGAATTTGTATGTGCACAACACGTAAAGTCAACAAATTTTCAATTAATTATAAATTAAAATTTAGGATGTCACTTGAAAAGCCTCGAGAAAGAGAATGTTGACCGAACTGTCGTTGTCGACTAGGACCCGGCGCACATCAAAGTTGGCCATGTGGAGGTTTATTACCAACGCGTCATAATGGGCATTTGGACGTCCTCCAGATCTCTATTCGAAAAAGTGACAGGGACCCCAAGGCCTTTGGGGGGAGGATGGTTCTGCACAAAATTTACTTTCCGGACGAAGGCTTTTCGGGAGGAGTTTGAATCTACCCCCATTGGGCCTCCGTGTATGAGATGTAGCATAGCCTCAGCTTCAAGATCCGGGGTCTCAGCGTTCCGCTCGGTTCGCTTAGTAGCCCCCCTGGGGAGCGGAGGAGGATATGCCCTGTCTTTCTCACAAACCTGGAGAGTTTCCCTCTCTAAATAAGGGCATCGATCTCGTCTTTTAGGACCTGACAGTCATCAGTGTCGTGGTCGTGATTCCTGTAGAAGCGAAACCACTTGTCCATGTTCCTCTTTTTGTCCGGAGTGTTCATCTTTGGAGGTGGAGGGAGAAGACCTTCTTTCCGACCTCCATCAGAATAGCTGAGACAATCGCGTTGAGGGGAGTGAATTTCTTGAAGCGAGGCGGGTGAGAGCCTCTACCGCTCAGATGTATTTCTCACTCCTAAGCAAGTGTTCTGAGAAATCCCGAGGAGGCTTCTTGGCACGGGATGCTCTGAGTTTGTCGTTAGTGACATTGGATTGGAAGGCGGCAGAGGCCACGGACTGGTCCAGGGAGGCGATGGATCGGGCCTCTGCGATAAAATGTTTAACATAGTCCCTTAGCCGCTTTCCCTTCCTTTGATGAAGCAGTAGTAAAGTGGTGCTCGTCATTTTAGCCCGACGGCTACCCACGAAGTGAGTAAGGAAGAGCCCTCCCAGTTGGTCGAAAGAGACGATGGAGGCCGGGGCTAGTCGTGAGTACCATTCTCTTACTGGCCCCTTCAGGGTGACCGAAAAAGTTTTACAGGGAAGCGCGTCTGATGCCTGGTGTATCATCATGAGAGTTTTAAACTCTCGATGTGGTCAGTAGGGTCGGACTCCCTGTTGTATGATTCAAAATGAGGGGTCTTGAAGTTCTCTGGGACTGGTGCTTCCATTATGGTTCAGGAGAATGGAGGCCTGCTGGGGTGGAAATTCTTCGCCCGTTGTTGTTCTTCTCTGTCCAGTTGGCCAATGCGCCTGTCCATCTCGTGGAGACGGCGGTAGACCGAATCTTCCCTTCGGTCACCTTGCTGAGGCCCAGACTCGTCCTCGCCCGGAAGGGGACTGGGAGTGCGATGACGATAGCTCAGGGCAGTTTAAGGACTGGAAGTACAGCACCGATAGCTTGGGGGATGTTGAGGACTGTGAGTACGGCGCCTATGACTTGGGGTAGAAATAGGAGTGGGTGCCCGTTGATCGTGGTCGGGAACAATGTTGAGGGCCCTCAGTAATGCCTCTTGAAATTGCTGGAATTCTGCCCTCGTGACAGGTGCCTTCCGCTCTCGGTGGTCCCGTGGGGTGGGTCAACCGATTGGAGAGCGGCTTATCCTTTGACGATGCTGGAGTGATTCTCTTCGCCTCCTGGGAGAGTTGGACCTTCTGCAATTTGACCTGCGGGGGGATCGGGCTCTAGGGGACCTGATCGCTGGACCCCTTTGATGTTCTCGATGGGGTATCCCATTATGGGTCCGCCTCTCATCCAAACGGCACTACAACAAATATGGCATTTTATAGCATTTTATAAATGCTATCAAAAGTCTACAATAGCATTTCGCAAACCCTGTCATTGCCCCCGCTATGGTAAGTTTATAGCATTTCATGGAAACGCTATGATTTTTTATTGCATTTCGGAAATGCTATTGTGTTGATAGCGTTTTATAGAAATGCTATCGTATGTATAGCGTTTCAAAAATGTTATCAATGCTATAGCGATTTCAGAAACACAATTGGTTTAATAGTGTTTTCGGAAACGCTATCCATTAACAACATTTCGAAACACGCTGTCAATTGATAGCATTTCTGAAAATGCTATCAAAACGCAACAACATTTTGGAAAATGTGATAACTTTCACAACGTTTGCAAAACACTATCGTTTTAAAAATGGTGTTTTTTACAACGTTTTAAAAACACTATTTCTTTTTACCTGTATATAAAAAAAATCCCCGAATGCATATAAAAGTTGATATATATAAAACATCAATAGCACCATTCAACCTATACAAGTTTTGAAAATTTGTGTACACGTATATCAAAACCTCACATCATAAAACAATTCCGTACAATGAATTTAAATCCATACAATAAACTCATAAAAAGGTACATCTAACACTTAAAATTGACGATAAAAACTCTTGAGTGACTAACATCAAAACAATTCGCATTCTTCGTTTCATCAACAACATCTCCAACCTGCAAATGGAGAAGAAAAAATGTCAAAGTGTGAATAATAATTGAAAAAAAAGTATTAGATCAATGCAGACTAATAATCAAGTGAACACGAATAAGAATGACACTTTCTTGTACGAACCAAGTTCATGAATTCTCTGAAATGTTGAATAATACATGAAAAATGTAACATAAGGTGTGATCAAAATAGTCCCAGATTCCTGTGTGTTAAG
Organism: Hemerocallis citrina; assembly: GCA_017893485.1. Lineage (NCBI taxonomy): Eukaryota > Viridiplantae > Streptophyta > Magnoliopsida > Asparagales > Asphodelaceae > Hemerocallis > Hemerocallis citrina. Next base: position 53,025,453 of record CM030359.1, on the reverse strand, counting down.
AGATGTGATTGATTAGTGATTGCATACTGGATTTTGAAGACACTAACTTGTATAAACAAACATGTAGAACTTGCATATATACATACAAAAGAGGTAAGCAAGAGCCAATAAGTAAACCTTGATGTAATAAATTCAGCTAAGCATATCCCCCATTTGAATGGGGTTGGTTATGGAGATTAAGGTTCCATGCAAGATTTTACAAAATTTTTATGACCGGTTAGGGAGATTAGTGCCAAATTTCTAGGGAAATTAGAAAATGAGAGGGGTTTGTAATAATCCTAAATGAACAGTTGTCATCCTCCTTATTTTCCTACAATTAGAAAGCCTAGAAGAAAGGAGTAGATTACATATTTGCTATGGAATGCACCATCTAACATTAACATGTCATCTAATAAAGAAAATCAGAGTAGTGGAGGTCAAGGTCAATGACGCAAAAAAAATGTTAACGGTATAAGGAAACATACCTCTAAACGCATGAACAGTAGAACTTGAAATGCAACAAGTGGAATTTTCATAAAATGCCCCCCTATATCTTGAAGGCCGCATAATTTATTCTAATCAGGGTCTTCCAATGATGAAAAACGTAAGCCACTGTTCCACTCATGATATCTAATTGATGAGGTGAATGAACTTGCTACATTGTGGTCAGGGCGTCTATGTATCATTGGGTTTGACCATTTAGTACTAACAAGAAAAGCATAGCATTTATTCTGTTTAAAGGATAAAAATACTTCAGTGAGTAATATGCAGATGGGTTGAAAATAAATTCTGCAAAGTAGACTAATGTATTGCTACCCGTAATTTATAATAATCCCACCAGCCCAAGTTGCCTACATCACCTGCAAGGTTTCCTATTACATGTAAGCAAAGTATACAAATATAAATAGTACCAGAACTAAATATTTGTGCAAAGTTTGTTTTTTTGTCGTGAGGTCCAAGATGGACAGGCAAGAAAAGAAAATTTCAAACTATTTTTTAGCTTCCCTGTAGTGTTTATAAAGTTGTAGATAAAATGAAAAACTAAGTTTTTCAATCTAGATGACTCATTATTATTCCTTCACATAATTTATAGTTCACCATACAAGTCCTTGTTATTTTGAAAGATTTAACAAAAAAAGGGCAGGTTATGAATATTTCCATTTTGAACTTCCTGTTTTTTGACAAAAGAACTATGACTGAATTAAGTTGAGTAAATTTTGATTTCTGAGTTAAGGTACAAAAACAGGAGGCAGGGAACACACGCATATGCATAAAAGGAGATACGGAGTAATATTTGGTTATTCGGTGTATGTACCTTTACAACAAAATAACACAAGGAAAACATGTCAAAGTTGAAAGAAAGATAGACATCTACTGGAAAGAACTTCTGTGGCACTCAAAATAATATGAAAGATTTAAAATATCTAACATCAACACACTACTCAATTTCATCATAAACCTATACATATGCCAACTTCCACTAAGCCTACCATAAGAATGTGCCAACTCGATCCAATGATTGCAATTTTTTACTGAATTTATTGCAGACAAGCTATTGTGAATTTCCACCACTTGATAGTTTTAGTGAATCTATAGCTTGAGAATGAATCAGTTTCTTAGAGTTAACATCTCACATGTCTTTCTCGAGTATCTTGGTGTCTATTCCAGATAGGCACATTATTTATACGATCTATCACCTAAAGACAGTTGTTTTAAACAAGCTTAAATGCCTCACTTTAAGAGCAATGTCATCACATTTTCCTGATATGATGCCACGTCATTTCCATTAAACGAGCATGCTGATTACTAACATGCTTATGAAAGAAGCTCTTGTACTGAAGTTCTTTATATTTTCTATTTTGGTTAACAGGAGAACAGAGAACTGAATTTGGATAAAAAACTTGGCTGATCTTGAATCAGCACTAATAAGTACTCAAGGGTAATTCTTAGTAATCAATGGCAGAAATTCTTAGTAACTATGAAAGAGAAGCAGAATTATGACATATGAATTCATTGAGTATATGATGTTTTTTCGCATCGCTACTTCATGTACGGTTGATCATGATAAGAGCATGGCTCTTTACTGCAGTGATTACTAAGACTCTCTCTCCTATTAGTATGATATATATATATATATATATATATATATATATATATATATATATATCACTTGCCAATTTAATATTGCTTGTCGATATATATAACTTGCCAATTTAATATTGCTTGTCGATTTAACTCAATAATTATACATTCTGCTAAAAGATCTCTTATTCTTAATTACAATTTTTCCTTTGGTATGTTCTATCACATATTTGTCAAGGAAATACATCAAATAGAAATTGACTTCACCATTTTCCACAGACCAATCTATGTATACAGAGATAAAACAAAAATATAGGCCAAAACAAGTCATTTGATCTAATTATGCAGTAAGAACAATATCCAACAAGACAAAGATATAATGTTTTAAAACGTAGAATTATAAAAGAAAGCAATTATATTATATCTTAAGCTAATAGGACTAACTCAATAACAGAGTCTTAGTTATCACTGTAGTAAAGAACTCGGTTGATCTTGAATCAACACTAATAAGTACTCAAGGGTAATTTTTAGTAATCAATGGCAGAAATTCTTAGTAACTATGAAGGAGAAGCAGAAATTCACACACAGACCTAATGCAAAACCAACACAAATTTTCCATTGAAAATTACCTTAGGAGGGGGGAGGAGGGCGGGAAGAAGGCGTTCCGGAAGAAGATCGACGACAGGGTAGGACTTCGGGGTGCGGGGAGGAGAGGCAGCAAGGGGTGGGGCCTCGGCTATTCCTGATTTATTAAGGAGTGGGGCTTGCGGGGGGAGAGCGGGAAGAGGGCGTTCCGAAAGAAAGATTGACGGCAGGGTAGGGCTTCGGGGTGGTGCTGCGAGGAGAGGTGGGCGACGGGAACGGTGGGGAAAATCAATAGGGTTTGTGGAAAAGGGGGATTTTTTATTTGGAACGGGAATGGAGTTGAAGAGTTGAGATGGATTTGAATTTTTAAGCTATAATTTTCTTTTTTACCCCTATCTATTCAGTTTATTTACAAATATAATAGCGTTTCTAAAATGCCATAAAAAGTACAGCATTTAAAAAACGCTGTCGTATCTAAGAGTAAATTTCAAAATAAATCAAAGACAGCATTTTCTTCAGAAATGCTATTATTTATCACTTTCAACAGCATTAACACTTAAATGCTGTAATAAATCCGCTATAGAAAGCCCAATTTGTAATAGTGCGGGTCCGAAGATCTATTCCATGCTTCCTGTTGTTGATAATGTGCCGGAGATCCTTCGGCGTAGGGGGACTGTGCGAGGCCATGGAGTCGGACGAGGGGTTATGGATCGACACATGGTCTTGATGAGGAGGTTGCCCCTTTCGACTTCGACGGGAGGGTCCCGCGGCAGCCCCTTGTGGCCCTTGAGGAGCCTGCTAGGTCTGAGGTTGCTGAGAAAGAGACCATCTAGGCTGCGGTTGCTGGACGGGTTGAGGGAGAGACTGTCCAGGCTGCTGGACTTATTGAGCGGGTTGAGGGGGGACCTCCTGGATTAGAGGAGGAGAAGAAGTGGCTCTGCAGTTAGAGACCGTCGTCTTCCCCTTCGCATAGCTTGAAACTGCTTTGGTTGGCAAAATAGGACTGGATTGCTATTTCTGTTTTCCATAGACGGTGCCAATCTATTGCTGCTGATTTCTGGTGTGGGAGCAAACAGATGAATTTGTGGATTCTTGAAGGAAACAAATAAACAAACCTGCCGATTTTCACCTGTGTGTTGGTTGGTTTCTCGCCACTGTCATGAACCTGTACAAAGTTCGATACACCAGGATGGATCCTGGCGACGAACCCTTCGACGCTCTTGTCAGTAATCTGAAGGATTATGAAAGAGCTTTAGGTAGAAAAAGATTGATTGCCTTGTTACGGTGGGGGGAGAGGGGTACTTATAGTCACCTTAGGAACTAGTTTTGAGATAAGGATAAATCTCTACTTCCGGATATTTATGGATAAGAAGAAAGTTTGACTCGTTTCGTGATCAGATGGACTATTTAAACCGACTTTTATGGATAACCACAAATTTGAATTACTCCTTATCCATCTGGGTTGGTCTGTAATGGTTCGTTACCCATTCCCAGTAGGACAGATCTGTTTTCGGGCGATTGGGCTTTGAAGAAAAACCCAGTCTCCAATTCGGACCGGTTTGTAGTTGAAATTACTGTTTTACCCCTGAGAGCTTTAAGATTCGTTGTCAATTTGAACGGTTCATATTTAATCCTATTTTTAGCCATATCACATTGATTGAGCGAAATTAGAGATGATTTACCACAATTAATGTGACTATAAAGAAATCCATAGAACTTAATGAGTTTTCAATTGATTAAATTTGCATAGAGATATGAAGAACTGTTAGTTGGGGATATTTTTGGTGTTGTTCAAGAGAAAACATTGAATAATTAAGGGATTTTGGTCTGCAACTTGGAAAAGTTAAATTTCTTGTGACAAGGAATTATAAATTGTGTGAGATTAACTAGGTGAAATCAAAAGCCCTAGAACTAGTTTTTGCAATTAATAAACAACAAAATTTTTGATGAGTGAAATTTATATGTGATTTTATTACTCTTTTTATGCATTAAAGTTTCGAGTTCTCGATTATTTCTTTAAAATTTATCTTCTTTCCACTTATTTTATTTTATTTATGTGATTTTGAAGGAATGAGATTTATAAGTACAAAAAGATATGCATTTTGGTAAAATCAAGAAAGAAAATAAGGATAAAGATTTTAAAATTCAAATTTATTTCATGTGATGATTTTTGGAAAATTTGAGCACTCAAATACATATTTTTACAATTAGTCACATAAAAAATCAATAAAAAAATAATATGATCAATTGGGGGGGGGGGGGGGGGATTTAAAAAAAAATAAAAATTAAAAGAAATGGAAGGAATTGTTTGGATTTTAGGATAGATTTTGTTGATTAATTTAAAATCATAACATTAATTTTAATATTAATATGTTAATTAATAAACTAAATAACTAATCCTACCCTTAATTATCTTACCCTAATTAAATTAAACCTAACCTATTACTATTACTACTTGCCTATATCAACGGCATGAAAAAGGGCAGCTCCACTGGGATGTGGGGGCGGCGGTAAAGAAGAAAGAAAAGACAGAGAGAGAAACAGAGAGAGAAGAAGAAGGCACGGATTTCAAGACTGGGATCTTCGGCAAAAACGATTTTTCTTCTTCTCTTTTAATTTTTATTATGCAATCAAAGAACATGTTTGTTAGTTGCAAATTTATTATGAACTAAATTTATTTTTCTAGGGCTTCGATGTAGCCTAGTTTTGAGAACACATTTCTAGTTTCATATTATTTTATTAAACTATTTTTTCATGATTGTGTGTTTAATTTTTGTTCTTAATGCTTACAATTGTTTGGCCAACTTTTGTATAATTTTTTGGATCATGGAGAGACCGAGAAGTAATTTGTGATTTAGAACTATAGAATTAAACACCATTGATTGAGCAAAATTAGAGATGATTTACAGCGATTAATGTGACTATAAAGAAATCCATAGAACTTAATGAGTCTTCAATTAATTAAATTTGCATAGAGATATGACAGACTATTAGTTGGGGATATTTTTGGTGTTGTTCGAGAGAAAATATTGAATAATTAGGGAATTTTGGTCTACAACTTGGAAAAGTAAAATTTTTTGTTACATGGAATTATAAATTGTGTGGAATTAACAAGGTGAAATTAAAAACCCTAGAATTAGTTTTGCTATTAACAAACAACAAAATTTTAGATTTTCATTCTTCTTAATTAGTTTAGTTCTTTCCTTAGTTTAATTTAGTTTAGTTGCTATTTCTATTATATTTTTCAGTTTTCCAAATAATAGTTAATCTAGTCAATTTCGGTACTGTAACCCCTGTTTCTTGCATTTGTATTTTTCTTCTGTGTTTTATTTCACTGTACTCTATTTATCTATTTCGGGGCCTGTATTTGTATCTATCTCTAATAAAAGTTATTTTTGATTTCGACTCAATTTTGTGCCAATCTGTTTCATTTGCATTGTTCCTATCAGCCGTAAATTGTTATTCTTCATGTTGAATTGACTAATTCAATTTGTATATTTTTTGTAGCCTAATTATATTGATTTTTGACTCATTTCCCTTTTGGATCCTATTCAAACTCGCTATCCATTAACCCTAAACCCGAAACCCTATACTATTTAAACCCTAATCACCCTAAACCTACCCTAATCCCCCCCTAACCCTAGCCGAAACTGTTTAACCCCCATCTTCATCCCCTATCTCCCGACTTCACCTTCTCACCGTTCACCTTGCACCTTCACCCATCTCCGAGCCCTCGTCTTCAACATTCCCCTCGTCGAACCCATCCCTTGTCTTCCTTGCAGCCTCGTCCAACCTACCTCCATCATCCTCATCCTCTTCCTTCCGCCATCGACTTTGCCCTTAAAGACTGCCCCCTATCCTCGTCGAACCCAACACCACTCCCTCTTCCTTCGTCACCCCTCCATCGAGCTCCCGTCGACGCTGCTATCCCGAGTCACCATCGCCATTGCCTCCCATGTTTTCCTCTCCAAATAAGAGAGCACCCACCAGCACTGCACCCATCACCCCATCACAGTCGAAGCCCCGAAGCAAACTTACCTTGCTGCCGTCAACCGCCCTCGCCCACCGTAGCCGCAGTCGAAGTTGCCGCCATACACCAGTGCAACATCAGCATCAAGGAGGGGGAGATTGATCTTTGAATCTCAACTGTCCGATCCCTGATCATCTTAATCATCAGCCTCAGAGCGTTCTCAGCCATCTGATCTGCACCTGATCATCACCATCATCATCTTCATCAACATCAGAGCAATCCTGGACGTCTGATCTGCTTGATCTCATCTGATTGAGATCAGATCGGGAAATCAGCGATCTCAGCCGTCCGTTTGATCTGATCGTGATCATCATCATTAGCTCTTGGATCTCAGTTGTCCGATCATCTTTATCTTGATCGTCATCATGATCTGTGCTAGATCTGATCCATCCGATCTAGATCATCGATCAACGTCATCATCCAATCAAGACAAGTACTTGTATGAATATTTATGTTCCTCATACAAGCATAAATACCACAAGTAGATCTCATTATAATTTGTTTTTCATGTTCTTACTCCTTGATGATCTTGATTCTATTCGTCATTTGATTTCTATCAACTCTATAGTCAAAATGAGTTCCCCAAACAATCCATTAATATATCCGTCACACAAACACCATGTAGATCTAGGAAATTTGTTCATATGAATGCATGTTGTAGATATTTGGTTGTGTGATGAGCGTGTGAATGATGTTCCATTTGTTAATGAGTTGAAAATACATGTGGCTTGCTGATTAGATACTTGTTACACTCTGATTTGTATCATACAATAACCTAGATCCATTTTAAATTATACTCATATTAATTTTCATGCAAAAGAAATTATATTTGTTGCTGTCCTGATTGTACCTGTTGTTTCGACCCTGATAATGTCAGAATTTTGACTTGGGTTCTAAATATAAAATGTAGACCCAGATGTCTAGTTCACAACCCTCTTTATGGAATTGAATTCTGAGTTATACCTTGTGAGTTATGACTGTTTTAGTGCTGCTGGGTCTGAATTTTCAGGTTCGAAATTTTGCTGCACCACCTTGTTTCACAATTTAATTTGAGTATGCTAAATGTAAGATAATAACTTGCAATTTTGCATGCTGAGACTAGACATACTAGAGAACCTTCCCTGATTTTCATGGAATTATTTGATGAAGTTTCATACCTGTTTCATGTTTCTAAACACAATTTTACAATTTTTGGCTGGACATGAAACCTGTGCAGTTTGCTGTTTTGACACCAGTTGCTACGACTTTATGTATCATGTTTATAGGCTCTGGAACCAGCAGAGATTCTAGTTTCTATTTTTTCTGACGGATCCAGGTTTACATTCTTGTAGCAACGGAAATCTCAATTTTGGTGCAGCAACGTCCTGTTGTTCAGAATTGAAATTCTCGTCATTTTTGATAATTATAATTTGTTTTGATACTCGAATATGCTTCCTACCTAGCCTGAACTTGTTCCATGTTTCCTACCATGTTTACTCGCTCTTTTTGCACACTTTTATGCATGTTTGATAATAATAATAAGTAATCAAGCCAGGGTTTAAGGGAAAGACCTAGTAGTGGGGTATATAGGAGATTGTATTCGGAAGGGAGCCCGTGTTTTCCATGATTTTAAGTTAAATGGAACCAAGTGCCGCGTCATGGGTGACGGGGGCCACCTCTAGTGCCTGCGGGGGCCTCTAGTGCCCATTATATGATTATATGATATGTGTTTGCAATCAGATGGAAATAAGTGCCACATCAGAGGTTGATGGGGGCCACCTTTAGTGCCTACGGAGGTTACCTATAGTGCCCATGGTTTGATTACATGCTTGTATTTCCTGTAAGACCTGAGTACTTGACCCTGTATAATCCATCACTAGGCCTAATCGTAGCTTGTTTATATGTAGCAACCATGTGGTAAATGGGACGCATGAAGTGCTACATTAGATAGGATTAAACAGTAGACTTAAGTATAACATGTTCTCTTGCACGTTCTTGTTACCTATTCCTGTTAATTGTTACATGTTAATTGCTATTTGTTACTTGATACCTGTTACAATTTACTTGTTCACTTGTTTCCTGATCCTATTACTTGATTCGTTTTACTTGCTTGCTAGTCACTTTGAACATTATTACTTGTTGCATCCCTGTCATGTCATGTTGCATCTTCTTGATTCCAAATCTCTGTTTCATATTTTCTTGCACTTGTTTCCATATCTCTTGCTTGTACTACTTGCCTCCTGTAACTTGCAATAACGGGCGTATGTCTCTTATTTCTCTATTTTCTTCCACATGATAAAATACAGGTTTTGGAGATCAATTGCCTGCAGGAGTTGGTGAACAAATATTTTAGGCTTCACCTGGAAAATCTTGCTTCAGTTATTTGTGTTTGATTTTATTTATTTCTTGTTGCTACTTGAAACTTGTAACGGGCTTATTGTCCCAAAGTTTTATTTTTGTTCCATATCTCGTTTTGTTTGAGGAATATATATTTGTTTCAAAAAAATTTTGTTGATTAATAATTTGTTTCATGCATGCGTGGTTGTATATTCTTCGATATTTCCTGTTATGCTGTTGAATCGATCCTTACAACTTATGAATGATGAAAATTATTCATTGGGCTTTGTCACGTACTCGAATTCCGTATTCTTTTGGGAAGCGGGTCGTGACAGGTAATCAATAAAATAATTAGTCCTTGTGGGTTCGACACTCTTTCACTAGAACTATACTACTTGTTGCGATTTTGTACACTTGCAAATAATCCCATCAATTTTTTGGCGCCGTTGCCGATGACTAATTATTCTTTTATTGATATTGATAATTTCTAGATTGTTACTAATTTAGATTTTTCTTATTATTTTTTATTTTTAGTTTTTAAGTTTTTCTATTATTTAATAGCTATATTTTCAGGGGATAGAATTGTATCACCAAGGCGAACGAGGGTAATGGAGAAGAAAACAAAGCATTGAGAGACTATGCTATGCCCTCGCTTAATGGAGCAACATCAAGCATAAAGAGACCGGTTATAGAAGCTAAAAATTTTGAGATTAAACCGGCAATCATTCAAATGATTCAACGGACTGTTCAATTTGGAGGACTATCGCACGAGGATCCTAATGTTCACATTGCAAACTTTCTAGAAATTTGCGACACTTTCAAGCACAATAGAGTATCGGATGATGCAATTCGATTGAGACTCTTTCCTTTTTCATTAAAAGATAAGACGAAGGCTTGGCTAAACTTTCTACCACCCGGTGGTATTACTACTTGGGAGGGACTTGCAAAAAAAATTCTCGCTAAGTATTTTGCGCCGGCAAAGACAGCGAAGCTAAGGAATCACATTAACAAAATTTGAGACCGAGTCTTTTTATGATGCATGGGAGAGGTATAAAGAGTTATTGAGAAAGTTTCCTCATCCTGAACTCCCAAAATGTCTACAAGTGCAAACATTCTATAATGGTTTGGGAGCTACAAATTGATCTATGGTAGATGCAACAGCTGGAGGTGCCCTAATGAGCAAAACTCATGAAGCAGTCTTTGAACTTTTAGAGGAGATGACATGTAACGGTTACCAACGGGCTTCAGAAAGAGCAATACCAAGAAAAGCAGTTGGAATTTTTTAACTTGATCCTATTACCACATTGACTGCACAAATTGATATTGTATCTAAACTATTATGTGTTATGAATGTTAATGCTATTTAAACTAATATTATTTGTGATTATTGTGCAGGAAATCACTCAAGTGTGGATTGCCAAGTGGGAAATACATTTGCTCAACCACATTTCTATCAAGCAAATTACGTGTCCAATTTCCAACATCAAAACAATCTTTATCCGAACACGTACAATCCAGGATGGTGAAACCACCACAATTTTTCTTGGAACAACAATCAATGAGCAATTAGACCACCTCAAAATTTTTCACAGCAAGAAAAGAAGCAGATACTTGAAGACATATTCATCAATACATGCAGAAGATAAATTTGGCAATACATAATAATACGGCTTCAATTCGCAACCTTGAGGCTCAGATTGGTCAGATTTCAAATATTCTTACAGAGAGGGCTTCAGGAGATTTCACTCCAATTGGTAATTTTGCACAAAAGTCCCTCTTTTTGAAATATTTGCAAATAGGTCCAATAATTATCATAAAAATCTAGAAAAATCACAAATAGTCTCAAATAATAAATAATGATTTTTCACAAAATAATTTTGGCTTTTGAACTCTCCAAGAGAACATTTGCACGTGTAAAAAGATAAATTTTCATAAAAATATTTATTAAATCTCCAAAATCATTTTAATTCATTTATAAATCTTTTAAAATAATATTTAAAAATACGGGGTGCTACATCACTCCCTCCTTAAAGTAGTTCTGCCCTGAGAACTACTACTAATAGGGTCCAAACTAAAATAAGCAAAGAAATTGAAATCTCATAAATGGAAACATAGTTTAAGAAATACGATTACACAAGAGAATACATTCCAACAAATAAATACAACACACAAGAGGATATAATCTAACAAAAGAAATGCAATTCAACTCAAAGAGCACATTCATACAAAAGAACACAATCATACAAAAGTTTAGGAAAAACCTTCCGTTGCGCAACTCTAATAACTTGCCATCGGGAACCAGCTGCAACAACCTCTGCACTCCTACATCCAACTCCGACCTTCCACAAACTGCTTCAACCATCCGAGGATCAGTGGTCACTCCCTCCTTAGAAAGGATATGACCAAGAAAAGCTACCTCAAACTTGCAGCTCAAAAGAGATCAATACCAAATGATCCCCCACCACTCTCGATATCACATGCTTCGTAATATCGATCAACAATCAATTCTTCCCTTGATGGTGTTACCACCGTCAAGGCTCCACCTGAAAACAACTTAGGCTCCTCACCTAAGACGTAAGAAAAAATTGGGCGACACAAATGTATGCAAGAAAACATTATCAAATAAAACATTTGTTTTTATTCTATTAACCCAAAACAAATTCTGTTACATAGAGAACGATACTCAATTCTCCAATTTATTCTCAAACAAAGTTTTACTTAATACATAAATGAATGAATTCAAATTTCTTGCACACCCCAGATCACATCCCTGAGTTGCCCGCATCCTCCACAGTCAATGCGAACACTCGCCCCTACCTCTGAACCTTGCCTCCGTCTGCACCATCTTCTTCACCTACGGACAGTTTAATCGGATATGCCCTTCACGACCACACAGATAACAAACCTACACCCTCCGAGGCTTGGTCCATGCTGCCTGATAATGACCTGCCTCTCCACAGTTGAAACAAGTCATGCCTTGAATTACGGGTGCCTTCTGCACTGGCCCACTGAACTTGCCCTGATTCGCTGGGAACTCCTTCCACTCTGACTATCTGCTGGCCTCTTATTCTTGTTCCAGGTTTCCTACTTCTTCTGGAATTGATCCATATCCTCTTCTTTCATAGCTGCTCTCCTGACCAACTTGTCAAACCTTCTGATGCCCAAAGGAATCATCCTCGACCTTAAATTCAGCCCCAACCCTACTCGAACTTCTTGGCCTTCTTCGCTTCATCAACAATCAGCTCCGGTGCATACCGTGATAGCTGAGCGAAATTTGTCTCATATTCTCATACTATCATGTTGCCTTGCTGCAGATTCAGGAATTTTGTTGCCTCCACTCCTGAATATCTAAAGGAAAGAAATGATCCCTGAACTCATCCAGAAAAGCCTCCCAAGTCACTTACTGATCTCCAAATGTCCTCTTCACTGATTGTCACCAAATGCCAGCATCCTTCTCTAACTGCATCGCAGCCAACTTCACCTTATTGACTGCTGGAATCTCTAAGACTCCGAAGACCATCTCCATCTGTCTAATCCATTCATCAGCCCTATCTGGATCAGACTGCCCCTCAAACACAAGCGTCTTCATCCGCTTGAAGGACTCAACTTGCTTGACCAGATCAGCATTAACAAATACTGGTCCAGCCCCTTGATTCTGATTCTGGTTCTGATTCTGTGCCATATTAGCTGCCATGAATGCATTCAAGGTCTGATACACCCTGGCAATCTCAGTCTTAAGATCAAGTCCTGCTCCACGAGAACCTTCAGCCCTATCACCATTACCACCATTCCTGGTCCTGAGTCCTGCCAATCTACTGAATAATGCAAAATGAGGGTAAAGTCAGAGCATCACAACACAATTCACATTCATATCAATACCCTATGGCAAAACCTCAATCATACCCCAAACCGAAACATCATGTTCTAACTCTATGTGATACTCACAGTCTAATGTCCACGCCTAGGTACTCACGCTCTAGTGTCCACACCTAGGTTAGTTTTTACACCATGTTTATTATTACAATTGAAGCATACTCTGATACCAATCTCTGTAGCGCCCCGAATTTCCAATATGATATCATAGAAATACGTGGCACAATTTCCAGCATCAACTTCATTTGCAATAGTAAACATAGCCAAAAACACAGATAATTTTTATTTCAATTTTTATTACAATAATTCATTACAAAACACAGCGGAATACAAAACACCTTAAATTACAAACTTTCTTTTACAACACTTCTTTACAAATTACATAAGCCATAACATCAATTTAGTACAAGTATCCAAATCCTAAGCTACAAGCACCTACCTGAAAAATATGAGGTTAGAGATAACCCTAACCCCCAAAACTACAGAGGTCAGTCATAACGGTGTGAGTGACATAAAGACAAAGCAACATAAATAAAACATGAAACATGGAAGAACATGTAATAAAGACAAGAGTAAATGAAATGAGAAATAACAATAAGTAAAACATAAAAGCATCAAGGAATATAAGATAGTAAATAGTAATACACGTAAACATCAAGTGAATCTAGACTAAGTGTCAAGTGTAGGAAAAACAGGAAAACACAAGTATAAAACCAAGTCAAGAAAACTATATGCTCACTCCCTAATGCATACTTGTCGGATTCTATGCATTCCATAGTACTTAAGTCCGGTGCAAGCCCTTAACGATCTCCACTTTATAGGGTTAGACTCATCCTTATGCAACTAATCCTAATACGGTGATGGGAAACAAGATCCAGAATACTCCGCGAATAGGCACCACAGCCCTCGATGCGCAAGCATCATGTAAGAATAGCTCTAAAACTGGAGAGTAATCTCCCTACCGTGTACCCTACGAATAGGCTTGCAAGGCCCTCGACGTGCAGATACACCAGGTACATTTCGTGAATAGGCCTGCCGACCCTCGACACGTGAATGCACCCTACATGCTCCGTGAATAGGCCGGCAGACCTTAGACACGCGAACATACAAATGTACTCTCGAGACAGAACACAACAAACAGTCCTGGAACGCATCCGTTGGACTAAACACACCAAGAGCCTATACTCACGTTTCCCAAGTTCCATCACATCTCCACTAGTGCCTGTCCTTATGTTGGTTATTATTAAAACACAAAATCTCCATATCTAGAGTTTGTGTATCATGCCGGACTTAAATACTCAACAACAACCCCAAGACCCAACTGGTCTAAATCAACAAATCCCGACTGCCGGTAACAGGACTCCCACTCAACTCCTAGAGATATCATCAGGACCAAAACTCACAAATCCATCGTCAAAACGATCATATGAAGAAAACTTCTCCAATCAACAAAACCAAATCTTTTATAAAATTCCAAAATCCAAACCTAACAATAAAACATCTTGAAAACATATGTTCTATAGAAAAGATAGTATTTAGAATAGTAAGTTTATAGATCCAAAAACTTTTAAAGAATCAATTGTTTAAAGAACATCTGAAAAACTCAAGAAAACATCAGTAACAGTCGATTGTAAACAGCAGTCGTTCGACTGTCCAGAGCGAAAACCCAACACTTCAAGAAAATAATTCTAAGTAGTAGAAGTCGACTGTAAAAGAGTCATAGGTCAACTGTCAAGAGTGAAAATCCAAAACTTCGAGAAAACTTCAAAACAGAGCAGAATCACTCGACTGTAAAAATGGGTCAGTCGACTGTTCCGCAAAAAATCCAAAACACCAAGAAAACACAAATCTGAGCAGTGACAGTCGACTGTATAATCTGGACAGTCGACTGTCCCGCAGGCAATTCAACACTCAAGAAAATACTTCAGCCAGGACTCCGATAGTCGACCGTCGACCTTGGTCGGTGGACTGTCAGTCCTCCAGATAGTCGACAGTTTTAGTTGTGCACTTTTCAACCGATACAAAGATTCACTTTATAAAAACGAAATCTGTAAAAAGTATATTTCTGATATGATCAAATATGACTTTTAAAGTATATAATAGTCCATAAAAACCAATCAAAACCACTTTGAATTGATAAAATAGTTTTTGATGAATTTTTTCAAAATAAAACATGAATGTGTGCATATATCAAAACTAGAGTTTTTAAAAATCAATTGTGCATCAAATAACTTCGTATTATGTTCCAAACTATATCAATGCCAAAATAAGTTAAGATATAATAAAAATCAATAAATCACACAAAGGTTCTATTTCTTCAAAACCACAAAATAGGATATTCATATAATGATGTTTGTGCACCAAGAAAACTTCGCAAATCCATCAATAAAAAATTATCAAAATATTCAGATCTAATCTTAGTATTTTGAGAAATCCAAATTTCAAGTAAAAGTTCACAAAATCACGAAATCCCCCAATTTAGTTAAAAATGTATCAAATCCATATCTAGTCATCACAACTCAAATCCTCATAACATGGTCTTTTAATCCATTACTCCTTCTCAAAAATTCCTCAAACTCAATCTATACTATTCTCAATAGTTAATTCATGAACAAAAATAAATTTATCATTAATATGGCCAAGTTGCATTCATCCAACTCACCAATAGTCCAAGAATTTTATCTTTAATCAATTTATGCATAACATTCACCATACTCATTCAAATCGGCACTAATCCAAGAGAAATAGCCTACTCACAATTTATATTGGGTTCTCCAATAATCTAAAATCATCCACACGCAATTCTACTTACAAATAACTAGGGTTTCCACAAAAGATCCAATTTTAAACTTATCAATTCATCCAATCCACCATATGTATTCATATCAAAACCCTAGCATGATTTCTAATAGATAGATCATCACATACAACATACATAAAACAAAACAAAACAAAACATGTCACTCACCTTGTTGAAGAGATCAAACAAAGACAAATAGAAAACAGGAAAAACCCTCTCCTTCGCAAGAAATCCAAGATATCCTCTTTAAATCTCCAAGAAAATAAAAGTAATAAAACCTTTGTGTTGTGCAGCAAAAGACGACTGCACTCCACCTTTTTAAATAGGCCAGAATAAGAAAATTAGGGTTTTGAACACATTTGCAAAAATACTCCTTTTAAATATAACTTTACATATATAGATACATATACTTGGAAACTTGATAAAACCAATTTAATTGAGTTCAAAATTCAAAAGAAAACATCCTATAACCATCCGGCACTGTAGGGGAAATCCAGAAAAATGAATTTACACTTTTACCCCTCAAAATGACAATCTTGCAAAACGGTCCTTTTTTATCAAAACTTGTAAAATAAACCAAATTAGTTAAAACAAAAAGTAAAATATTTACCTCTGAGTTGACTAGGCATTAGGCCCAGCCCAAAAATCCAAAAATCTGGAGATTTCACTCCAATTGGTAATTTTGCACAAAAGTCCATCTTTTTGAAATATTTGCAAATAGGTCCAATAATTATCATAAAAATCTAGAAAAATCAAAAATAGTCTCAAATAATAAATAATGATTTTGTACAAAATAATTTTGTCTTTTGAACTTTCCAAGGAAACATTTGCACGTGGTTTGCACGTGTAAAAAGATAAATCTTCAAAAAATATTTATTAAATCTCCAAAAAAACATTTTAATTCGTTTATAAATCTTTTAAAATAATATTTAAAAATACAGGGTTCTACACGTCAGACTGAGTGCGTCGCTTTAGGAAGCTCCAGTTTTATTGGTGAAGAAAAAGGATGGATAAATGAGGATGTGCATCGATTACACGGAGCTGAACAAGGTGACTCTCTAGAATAAGTATCCTATTCCGCAAATCGATGATTTGTTTGAACGACTTCAAGGAGCAGCAGTTTTCTCCAAGATTGATCTTCGGTCGGGTTATCACTAAGTTCGTGTGAAGGAAGATGATATGCATAAGACTGCGTTCCGAACTCGACATGGAAATTACAAATTTTTAGTTATGCCATTTTGAGTGACGAATGCACCGACCATATTCATGGACATGATGAACAGGGTCCATCGACTATTCATTTACTCTTTCATCGTGGTGTTTATCGATAATATTCTGATATATTCCAAGTCGGAATAGGAGCATACTAGGCACTTAGCAGAGGTATTGAAGAAGATGCAGGAACAGAAACTGTATGCCAAGTAATCTAAGTGTGACTTCTGGAATTTCGAAGACACGTTCGTAGGTCATATCATTTCTAAGGAGGGAGTGGTCACTGATTCGCAGAAGATAGAAGCAGTGAAGGATTGGCCAAGATGCACATCAGTGAAGAAAATCAGGAGTTTCTTAGGCTTGACCGGTTACTACCGGCGGTTTATTCAGTGCTATACTCAGATAGTCGTGCCACTTACAGGACTTAAGAGTAAGAATGTATGTTTTAAGTGGACAGAGCAGTGCGAAGCAAGCTTCCAAGATTTGAAAGAGAGGTTGACTACCGCTCCAATACTGGCTTTGCCACAAGCAGGAATTGATTATGATGTCTACAACGATGCTTCACATCAAGGATTGGGCTGTGTACTAATGCAGGAGGGAAAAGTAATAGCTTATGGGTCAAGGCAATTAAGACCGCGTGAGAAAAATTACCCAACCCATGATTTGAAGTTGGCAACAATCATATTTTCCTTAAAGCAGTAGAGGCATTATGTATAAGGGGAGAAAGTTAATATGTATATTGATCACAAGAGCTTGAAGTACATTTATCAGCAAAGAAATCTGAACGTGAGGTAGAGAAGGTGGCTGGAAGTACTAAAGGATATTCGTCCAGTGATAAAGTACCACCCGGGAAAAGCAAATATTGTGGCAGATTCGCTTAGTCGGAAGAGCAGCTTATCCTATTGGATCACGACTCAGGAGAAACAAGCAGAGGACCCCGATCGAGCTAGAATCGAAGTTGTGTTGCAAGGACTGGGAGCGTCCTTAGAATAGTTGAGGCTTCAGCCCACACTGAGCGATCAGATTGTCAACAGTCATAAATTTGATCCAGAAATTCAGAAGATGAAGGAGCAGGTTGGCATGGCAAAATTGTCAGAATTTCAAGTGAATGACGAAGTGTTGTGGTTAGGATAAAGGTTGTGTGTACCTAATCGAGCAGAATTGAAAGAAAGCATCCTACAGGAGGCACACACTACTCTATTATCAGTGCATCCAGGGAGTACCAAGATATACAAGGATATTAAGCAGCCTTTCTGGTGGTCAGGAATGAAGAGAGATGTAGTAGAGTTTATTGCAAGGTGTGCAACTTGTCAACAAATCAAGACAGAGAATCAAAAACCTAGATGATTTTGCAGCCATTACCCATTCCGAAATGGAAATGGGAGAACATCAGCATGGATTTCATCACGAGGCTACCTAGAAGTCCTAAAGGGAATGATGCGATTAGTGTAATATTGGATCGATTAATTAAATCTGCTCACTTCTTGGAGATGAAAATCACCTGGTCGATGGAAAAGTTTGCGAAATTGTACATCGGGGAGATAGTATGACTGCATAGAATCCCTATATCGATTGTGTCAGATCGCAATGCATGGTTCACGTCGCACTTTTGGAGAAGTCTTCAGGCAGCTTTGGGAACCAGGCCTGACTTCAATACTGCCTTTCATCCTCAAATTGATGGGCAGACTGAGAGGGTCAATCGTGTGTTGGAGGATATGTTGAGATGTTGTGTGATGGATTTTGGTGGCAGCTGGGAGAGACACTTAGCTCTGGTAGAGTTTCCCTACAATAACAGTTTTCAGACTAGCATTAGTATAGCACCATATGAGGCTTTATATGGGAGAAAGTGTAGAACACCGGTGTGTTGGTATGAAGTGGGAGAAAGGCAGATGTACGGGTCGGAGGTAGTACAACAAACCTCGGAGAAAATCGAGTTGATCAGGAAGAGGCTGGTTGAGGCACAGAACTGATAAAAGAGCTATGTTGACAATCGGAGAAGAGATTTGGAATTTGAAGAGGGCGACTAGCTTCAAGGTATCTCCGACTAAGGGTGTGATCCGGTTTATGAAAGGAGGAAAGTTAACCCCAAGGTACATAGGACCATAAGATATTGAAGAGGATCGGGAAGATGGCTTATCGGTTGGAATTACCGGAAGAGCTAGCCCAAGTGCACAATATCTTTCATATGTCCATGCTGCAAGGCTACATTCCTAATCCGAGTCATCATTTACCGGAAGTACCAGAAGGCCGGTCTACAGATAGAACTGAGCTACAAGGAGCGTCCGGTGGAGATTGTGGATCGGTGGGAAAAAGTTTTGAGGAACAAAACTATACCCATGGTTAAGGTTATGTGGAGGAATCAACTGGTCGAGGAAGCCACCAGGGAATCAGAAGAGATGGTGATAAGAGACCATCCCGAACTTTTTGCCGAAACCCTGTAATTTTATTTCTTTTGCTTTTTTCACACTATAAGTGTAGTACCGAGGACATAACTATTCTGAGGAGGGAGTGTGGTAACATCCCCAAATAAATTTTTTTTTTTTCACGTGCAATGCACGTAAAATTTTATACACATTTTTAATCCAAAAATTTTCTTGAGTCATGAATATTTTTCTTTTCATTTTTTTGGGTCACAATTGTGTGATTTATTTTTAATTAAATCAATTAGGCCTAAATTCATTTTTTAGCCCACTAAAAATTAATTACAAATTTAATCCCCATAATTATTTTTACACTTAAATGAACATTTTAAAGTCTAGTTAGAGTGGTACACTTGTCATGTGTAACACACACATACATCTGACTTAATAAAAAAAATTAATAATAAAATTTGTACGAAGAGTGTGCACATTTGATACACGTGCACATTATTTTTGCACATGAGGAGAGAGTGGGGGTGAGTTGTGTGAGAGTGGGGAGTTATTTTGGATAGTGGAAAGCTATTTTGACCACACAATTTTCCTATAAATAGTCCCTACATTTTTCATGAACAATACACAAACTCTAAACAAAATTAAGAAGAAAGTAAGAGAGTAGGCTTGCGGTTTGGAGAGCTAGGCTAGGATTTTTGTGCTTGGGAGCTTGGAGCATTTTGTGAGGTTCTACTACTAGCAAAGTCTACATTTGAGGTGAGTGTTTCTCCAACTTTCTAATAGAGTTTTATTAGTAGAATGCTAGATATGTGTGAATTGTTAGATGCATGATAACTTATATTGATTGAGCATTCGTGTTTAGATTATTGTTTCTGATTGAATGTGTGAAATTATGGTATGATTGATTTGGGGGCATTTTCATAAGGTTCTGTTTTAAGTCTTTGTTGCACTTCGAAAAATTATAACTTTTAAACTAGATTGAATCTAGAGTCAAAATTTTTATAGGAGCATCTCGTATATGTCAAGAACATATCCTTAAAATTTCATAATATTTGGATGTCGTTTACTATTTTAATAAAATCCAAACTTAGGACTAGTTGGTAATTGGTTAGTTGCTGAAAATTTGTATACATTTCGACATCTTAGATGAAGTATTTTGAGAAAAGTTAAAACTAAGAACTTGAAGTAAACTCGTTAACCTTTCTGTAAAGTATAAGAAATCAATTTTTCATAAAGAACTGAATTTATAATGATTTTTACAAGTTTTAATAGTGGCAATATTTTAACTGCAGTATACCATTTTGACCCTACTGTAGATTTCGATGAATTCAGTGTTATAGACACAATATTTTGGGGTAACTTATAACTACAAAGATATAGTTAATTTGGTCTAAAGAACACAAAATTTCATGAAGTATATAATTTTCTATGATTCTTACAAGTAGCATGAACTGCAGTTTTCTGATTGTGAACCTACAGTTTTGCAAATGAAATTAGACGAAGTAATAGAGGATAAATGTAGATGATCTTAACTATAAAGTTGTAGTACACTCATTCATGATTCCTATAAAACTAATAAATCTATTTTTGGAGTAGTATTGTAATTTATATGACTTTTACAATACCATTGGATGATGTCTTTTATCTAGTCCCACAACTTTTTCAACGTATAAAATCAGATTTAAAATTTAGAATGTTAGTAAGATGTACCTTATGAGATGTTAAGAGATAATTAAAGGCTGAAATTGGAATGTTAAATAGGTGATGTTTATAATGGTTTTAACTCATCAAGTGTTATTGAATGTTGCCATAAGAAGTTGGTTACTTCATGATTGATAAATAAGATAATGGATAAAAGAAGTTAAAAAATGTGAATGAATGAAGTTTGAACATGTGAATAATAAGGGTATGAATAACCCATGATGTTGAACATGAAAGGTATTAGAGGTTAAGTGAGAACCAAAGTACTGGCAAAGTGATGAAAGAGATTATTGAAATTTGAGAAGTGGCCAAATGGGCTATCATTCTCCGTTTAAGACCGGTAGGAGGGTAAACTAGCTCTAGATGGTAATATTATTCATGTTTTAAAAAAAAACTTAAGGATAGGCACTAGAAGAAGATATGGTAGAAACAACAGGTAACATGTCCAATAAAGAATGTGCATCTCCTAGGGGTTCGAGATCGAGGAATACACCCGGTAATCCATATATATGGGCTAGGGGTATGTCCGTCTATCATCGAAAATGCTGGTAAAGAGACTGCATTTTCTAGGAATGGTCGAGACCGAGGATACGCCTGGTAAATCTACGATGTGTAGGCTAGGGGTATGTCGGTAAGCTCCGTAGTTGCGGAAGATCGACTTGTTAGGATTCATGGCTGAGGATACGCCCGGTAAATCCACTACATGTGGGCTAGGGGTAGGGCGGTAAGGTCCAATATCCTGGGGGTGCGACTCCTCGGTGACTACGCATTGGAGTATATTCATCGGGTTAGGTTGCATGGCGTGGGATTTAACCCTATAATGAAGAGAACGTTAAGGGCTTACCCTCGGATCTATGTAGTATGGGATGCATAGAATCTGAATAAGTATGCATCAATGTCATCGTAGTGTAAATTTCTGCATTAGGCATTAAGTCATATCATACATTGACAAGACTAAGATAGTCACTTTTCTTGTTTGCATTCAAGTTTTTGTTTGCTAAAGTAGAAGAATTGTTGTATTATAGCATTGCGTTAGTTGTATACAACTGACGTGTCCACAGTTTTCCAGATGCAGGATTGGACTTGGCATGGGCTTGAAGTCAGTATGATGAGTTGATTAGAAGATTGAAGGATTATCATTATTGTATATTATGTTGTATTCATTTTATTTTGTTGTGCTGTTGTAAAGAACATATTGTAAATAAAAATTTTAAATTCCTTGTAATTTGTACGAAGTTGAAGTAAAAGATTATGTATTTGTTACGAATTATTTGTGTTTGGAATTCGGGGCATTACAATAAGGAATTTTAAGGTGAACTTTTATGCATGACTCTTATATGTGCCTACAGAAATCCCACCAATTTTGGTAAATTTTGGAGATGATCTGATATTTTACAAAATTCATGTTTTTATAACTGGGATAGATTTTTTCATCTCTGCTTTCACTATATGTACTTGTTACTCTAGAACGCATAGCTCTATGTTAAGAGAGTATTTGAACATGAAAGTTTTACAGTAGTATCCAATTTTATAATTTTTGAATAAGTACGGATATCTCTTTAAAATGCATTTTGCTGCTATTTTTAAGAAACAGTGTTGTTGTTGTCTAAATCCAATTCAAAATGTCATAACTTCTTTTATACTTGGAATTCTTGGTTAATTTTTGGATATATGCTGACTCTATGTGCTTGTGACCTTCCTACCAAATTTTATAGACTTTAGATCATTTTCTATTTTTATGAGTTTTTGTGGGGTGACTGGTTGATATTTTTATATAATATGGAAGTTTTGCATGACTCTCAGTTTTGGCCTTTTTATTTCTCTAAAATTAACTGTTTTGAGAAAGTTTTCAACTGAGATGTTAAAGTAGACTTAAAGATCTTTCCGAAGAACCTAAAACTTGGAATTTCATTGAGTCTCTGATTTATGGTGATTTTTCCAAAACAACATAACTCCAGGTTGATTAGTAGCTTATTGTTTTATTTGAATATATGCTTGCATCATACCGGGGCTTTAAAATTGACTTAATTGATGTTTATTCTGACTTTGAGTCATGTTTTGATCATGTTACAGCCGCGCTTATTGCACCTGATGTGTTTCTAAGATTTGAGCAACTCTTGGATCATGATTAATCATGCTTGAGTTATCATGTATATGTCTATTATGTGTTGAGGCTATACTTGGAGTTAGATAGTTGTTAGTTCACTTTTGAATCATGAATTGAACATGTTTGATTTAGACTTGAAAATTGTCCACTGTATTGAGATGTGTTGGCTATGTGTATTAGTTTGTTATTTGTCTAGGGTAATGGTTATCACCCTAGTTCTATCGATCCATTTGACCCTTTATAATTAGCAACTTTATCACCTGGAGATGCTATGGATAAAGACAGTCTTCATGCGTCGGCGGATTGCTAACCAAGGAGAGTTGATCGCTGGACAGAAATAGGGTCGAGATCCAAGCGAGGGGTGAACGGCAAAATACTAGGTCGAATCGTTGTCGTCACTGGGTCAAATGTAGGCCAAGTTGGATAAACTCTTGGGCCTAGTCTGGAGGCCGAGTTGAATTCCATTTGAGGCAGTTTGTTTGCGAATTTAAGACAAAGTAATAATATCTTGTAAATTAGAAATAGTCTTATGTATTGTTAGGGTAGGCACTAGTCGGGTAGTTGTACTTGCCTGCCGAGGGGACACGTGCGGCACCGTCTCACCTGTTATGTGAAACGGGCGGCTTAGTCTCGTCTTTTGATTCCTGTGGTCTAGTGATAAGAACGGGATGTGCTCCCATCGGAGTGGAGAAGGACCATGACCCGCTTGAACGAGAATGGAGAAGGACCACTGTTCGATTACAGGAGAATGAAGGAGGACCACTGTCATGTCGGAGTGGAGAAGGACCATGACCGGCCTGAATGTGTAACGCCCCGAATCCCAAATACACTGAATTCGAGATGTTCTACAGGATCTTTTCACTTTCTTTAGTACAATTTTACAGGGAAATTAAAACTTTTCATCATACATCAGAGTTTACATCATAATTACATCTTTCTTTTGCACAGCGGAAGTAAAATACAACAATTTGATACAAATACAACAGCATAATGTAATCTTTAAGCATCCATCCTCTTTAATCTTTAACATGATATTTACCTGCATATAAGACTGTGGGTACGTCAGTTTATTCAACCGACGAACATTATACACGGCCGTCCTCGCTATGCCGGAAATAGTATAACTTAACATTTCATATTTAGCAAACACAAACTTGTCACATTTCAAACTAAAGGGACTATCCTATTGATGTTGTGTTGTGATTGTGCACTTAGTCCTTAATGCAGTTTATTATGTTACATGACACTAATGCGCACTTGTTCGGATTCTATGCATCCCATACTACATAGGTCCGAGGGCAAGCCCTTATTCGTTCTTCATCTTTATAGGGTTCAATCCCCCGTTATGCCTTAAACTACTACTGTAACTACGGTAGTGTCTTAGATGTCCTATGATCTATGAGCCCATGTCCAGGCAGCCTGGAGGGGAATCCCACGCACTGACACGACGCATCGAGCAGGCAACCTATGGACAATTCAGCCTCCGCCATGGAACAATGGCACCACCCATAGCCACTCGAACATCCCACGAGCGTCGCCACCGGGACGATAATTCCGGAGTAGCGCCCACGCCATGTCTTGACGCATCAAGCAGGCAACCTGTGAATCGCTCTCACACCGCTATCCGTTGGCCCTCATACTCATGTTTTTCTTCTACTTTCATCACATCTCCACTATGTACTAATCCTTAGTTTTATTTAAAAAATCATGAACAAAATAATCACTAGAGTTAGCCTCTCCATCAACCGGACTTATTCATTTGTTTCATCATGACCAACCTTGGTCTAATTTCATCTCAATTCATTTTTCTCAATGCCGGGGAGACTTAGCTACTCTATTTTAAATTTTATTTCACAATCTTTAACTCATGACAATTTCCATGTCGAGTTTTCATACTCATTCTTTCATTTACAATTCATGATTGCACTTTATTCACAAGTCCACAATGAATACTTTTAACTCACAAAGTTCATATTTATAAACAACAACTTCTTTTTCCCTTTCATAAGTCATGGTTTTAATTTCATAATCATACATGAATTTATACAACTTCATAATATCACATTTCAACCTTCATACTTCATATCTTGCACAATACTCACAATGAGAATAAATAAAATCATGTCACACCACAAGAACTTTTGTCAATTACTTTATAATAGCCTATCTTTATAAGTTATAAATTCCATAAGTGTGTATCTTGTAACCAAAGCTCTAATTATGCCTTTTATTCACAAACCATATTGTATTTTATTCAATTAATACCCAAATCACTCTTATAAAATTCCTTGTATTTTTATGAGAATTACCATATTTATTTCATAATTTTTGGACTTCAAAAACACCCAAAAAATATTTTTTTCCTTATATGCCGAACCCAAGATTCGAACCAGGCGCCGCACCAAGACAGCACAGAGCCCCGACCACTAGGCCGGTCGCTGAACACGTCATAAAAGCGACTGGGGACTATATAAACCCTGAGTTCGCTGTTTACTGTTTTTAGGGAATTTAACAAAAAGAAGTGTTCCGCTCGGGATTCGAACTGTGCAACCCAGAGAAGCCAACCGGGGTCCAAGACCACCTGAGCCACTGGCTCGGGTTGTCACTAATCCAATTAAAAATCCATTTGTATTATTTTCGTACTGTTTTAAAAATAACTCGATATTCAATAAGCCATAGTCTCTTATTACTTTGGTAAAATTTTCTAAAAACTTCCAGATTAAATCCTCAGTCATATAAATTCATACCAGTAATATAATTTTTTTTTTGGTGCTAATGAAATGTATTTTTCACCCACAAAAATCCAAGATTTATTTACTAACTACAATAAATTGTATTTTCGACATTGCCATATAATTAATCTACTAGTCTTTTTATTCAATAATTTCATGGTGATAATTTACTGAAATTAGTTCTTAACTCAACCAATATACATGTGAGTTCAATAGTCCATATCCATATCAACATATAAGTCTATTCATCTCAATTTCACAATTAACAAGCATGACAATAGCAACATCCTCAATTAAATTTTGTTACCATCATAACTTCATATTAATGAACATGGAGCAATCTACATACAACTTAATTTTAACACTAGAGTCATATAAGTTAATCATCACATTTCAAACCATTCACATACTAACTACTCAATTCAAGTGGGCTCTTATTAATATTTTCATGCATCTTTGATGGTTGAAACTAAGCATGGACCTACTTTAGAAATATAAAATGTTTTACCCACCTCAATTGGAGAGAAAACACAAACAAAGCAACTACGTCCTTGTAGACGAAAGCACCACCTCCTAGCCAAAAGAGTGCACAACTCCAAGCTTCCAAGCCAATGCCGAATGCTCCTTCAAGTCCACACCGAAAGTTTCCCTTCCTTGATGCCGGCCACTCCAAGCAACAACAACCCACACAATTCTCTTATCTTTTTATAACTCACACAATGATAATACTATAACTTAGAAATACACTTTGCATATGAAAAATTAGCCATGAGAAGGGGGGGTATTTATACTCAAAGATGAGTGAAATGGAGGGCCAAGATTGTCTTGGTGGTTGTTGGATGAAGGGTTTAGATCAAAGTAGAAGTTAGAAGAACTACCCACTTCCTTGAAACTACCACCATGTTCTCCACACCCAAAATCAAAAATCCCTCCAAAAAGAATGATACCCGGCCTCCAAATAGTGAGTGTGCATTGCACGTGTACGTGTAGTGCACGTGCATGCAACTAGGCCAAATTTGTACACTCTTAAATTTGTACAAAAATAATTTAGTTAAAAAAAGTCTTCTACATAACAAGTTTAATTAAAATAAATTAATTCATGGGCTTTTTTTTTGGGCCAAAATATTTTATAAAAATAAATAAAATAAAATGCTTTTGGGCTTTTTAAGAAAAGGCTTTTTAATTAAATCAAATAAGGCTTTTAAAGAAGGCTTTTTGTACTAAAATAATTTGAGGAAAAATATATTTAAATATACACATCATGATAAAATAATCCAAACAAAATATTGCACGTGCACAACACGTGCAAAATAAATAATTTCTCATTAATCGAAAAATTAGGGTATTACAGAACGAGAATGGAGAAGGACCACTGTTTGATTCTAGTATCAGGGATAGACCCCACCAATTGTTGACTCTACCAGTCACTAGATGAATGTCAGGAATGGGAAAGAGTACAAGAGTATGATGCATAGCGGAAGGTCGAACCCTGTAATCTGGAGACTACAAACTCCTTGGAAAGTTTGTAGTATGGGATGCATACGTTTTCATTGAAGTTGTATTTTGGGAAAGAATGTAGTATGGGATGCACATATTTCCAAAATGAATTGCACTAGAGTAAGTATATTGCGTGCATTTGGAATTGTGCATTAGACTCTAGGGCATGGCATACACTAACACGTGTGATTTGACTACACTTTTTCCTTTGCATAAAATATTGGTTGTTGAGTTTGGGAAGTCGTTGGTTTTATCAGCATTACGTCAGTTGCATTCAACTAATGTGTGCCCACAGTCTATTTAGTTGCAGGACTGCTGGATCATGGAATCAGGAGACTCGAGCTGCGTAGAGAGTCAAGTGGAGATTGTAAATTTCTACAGTAAAGTTATTGATGTAATCAATGATGTAAATTACCGATGTGAATTCATGATGTAATTCTATGGTAAACAAATTTGTACTTGAAATAGCACTGGTGGCAATATAAAGTTTTTAAATTTTCCGTGATTTTATTGTGTTTTGACTCATTTGAAGGAAAAATTTTGGCTTGTATCTCGAGTTCCGGGTATTGAAAATTTGGAGTGCTACAAAAGTGCTACATACATCGAATCCAGATCATACGGTTCTAGATTGCATCCAACAAAACTCACTATCTGTTGCGTCCATACAAAAAATATAGTAGCACTTTTCTCTACAGAAAACTTCTTTGCAGAGAACTCCATGCCCTTCAAGTAAATGATTTATTAAGGTGCTGTGCATGATGTATGAATAAAACTCCATCCCGTCAATGCTTTTAAGGAGATCAATTGCTAAAAATCTTGAGACTATTGTTATTTGAAAGCAGCTGATAAAATTGTCGGGTTCCCAACACGATCATGTTCACTTCTCTCCCCTCTCCCCGAACAGACAAACATCTCTCTGTTGCTGTAACAGTCATGGGACCGACCATCAAATTTGGAATTGTTCTGCCCCCACCTTATTTTAAAAACCAAGTTGCCTAGGAGAACTAGCTAGTTTGTTAGCGCATCACAGAAATACTGTTATACCTCAAAATTTGACCGAGTAAGATTCTATGACACATGTAATCTACATGTTCACGTGAATTATTCGTCATGTATAACTTAATTAGTTATCTACAGAAGGGTGGTCGATTGATATGAACGGGTTAAAGAAATGCGAGTGGGAGTAGACTAGATGCTTTTTTGATAGTCGTGGAGGGCTATGGATGGAAGGGGATTCACTATACACGACCGGGGGACTTCGAAGACAGTCGCTGGGTGAATCGACCTTTCAATCAAATGCTAGTCTTGTTGCAAGTGCTTGACCATATCCGGATATTGAACTTGGGACGACATGACAACGAACTCAGGTAATAAATGACAGATAAGATCAATTATGCTCCAAAAATTTAAATTATTATTTTAATTTTTTTGAAAAAAATATAAAATATAGCCGGCATGTTTATTAATAAGATTTTAACAAAACAAAATCTAGAAAACTGGGCAAAAATATTTACAAGCAAAATAAAGTACTCCATTCGTTCCAAAATATAAGTTTTTTTAAATTTTTTTTAAATTTTTTTTTTTTGGAACCACAATATAGTTCACTTTATGTTTTCGAGATAAATGTCTTGTCATTCTTAAAAATCCGAGTAATTTTCTAAGAGATTTCCAATTTTACTCTTGTCTCTTCGTATTCTTTGTTTTTTGTTTTTTTTTGATACGACAGATAGAGCCTTACGGCTCCAGCCCCAAAATTATATAGCAATAAATAAAAAAAAATATACAAAGACCAATTTTACAATGAGTAAAACAAGGGAACAACAATAAACAGCAGTACAACAACATAGAGAAAGCCCAAAACAAGATTACAATCACAGCTGAATCACATAGCGACACAACCATAGGCACAACAAAACACATCAGAAAACCACCAGCTAGGCAACAAGAAGACCGACAAGCAGCCCTTCCGCCCACAACAAATGAGGAACAGGAAAGGCCGCCGCGAACGGCTCAACACCGACCCGGATCGGCACACACAAGAAGTAGAGGAGGGTCAAATCTCCAAAACCGAAATCAAAGGCAGCAGCACCTAGAAGCTGACTGGCACCTCACACTGCAACAAACACAGAAGAACAAAAACACCAAGCAACAAAATAGCGCGAACAGCGCTAGGCCTAACCCCAAACTCAGAAAACGAATAGCAATAATCAGAATAGAGGCAAAACAAAAGCAACTCCCTCACTATATCGCAGTCACAACCAAAATAGAAATGGAGCAAACGCAACCCGACTTGCTGCAACGCAGACAGTAAGTCGAATGCAACAAAAGAGCAGCAAAAGCATCTCAGGCCTCAAATGACAAACAGCCGAACGAAGTACCCACACTGGGCACAACCAGAAACAAAGGAGCATTCACAGTGCAGTGAAATAGGAACAAGTAGACAGTACCCAAGGTAAAGAGGAGCATAAATACACACCCCAATCAGGCACAAAACAACCAGAAGCCCAAACCAGCGACTGGGTTAAAGTGGAGAAATATAACAACATACCCCAAACAAACAAAGCCAGAGAGCCAACAGATAAAGGCTCCCCAGAGGTAGGCAACCAAAAGAACACCTGAGTGCTTCCCTACATCCACCAGAAAACAAAATGAACATCGATACAAAGCCGAAAGTCTTATCCCTGCAAGAAAAGCAAAAGCCAAAAGAAATTAGGGAGTATTGATATTGAGAATAGTAGCAGTAATGAAGACAGAACATAAAAACACAGCAGCGTCGTAAAGCCTATCAAGGCTTAACCGCTGGACTTTGTGAGGTGGAAGAGCGGACGACCAATGCTTAGAGAAAAAAATAAATTCATCAACAATAGTATCAATAGGCTTAACGACATTATTAAAAATGCGATTATTCTTCCTTTCGAGATAACCCAAATAATAGCCATAGTAGAAAGAATCCAAGACTTGCGATACTATTCACACACACAAATTGACAGTTCCAGCTATCAAGGAAGGAAGGGGGAAGAGAGGGAACCTGCCAAGCCAAAATATAGATCTGCCAAAGCGGTCCGACAAAATCACAATGAAAAAATAGATGATCAGTGTCTCGTGACATTGAAAGCATAAAGAATATAACTGACCTATAGCAAGATTCCTCTTATTGAGAACTTCAACAGTTAGGAGCCTATTGTTAATAGCGAGCCAAGACAGGATCTTAGCCTTAAGCGGAGCACGACAGCTCCAAATGTTGTTAGCGAAAGGAGAGGATTCACCTCCATGGTTGAGAAAGTTATAAAAAGATTTAACCAATAATGAACCAGATGTGGTCCAACGCCAAAAAAAATTATTCCTTGGGATGCCAATCATAGCTGTTTAAGAACGCAATGAGGTGAAGGAAGTTCGGCTCTAGATCGGGAGGGAGGCCACTAGAGAACAGAATAAACCAATCTTTAATATTGTTATGGACTGAAAGATAGTCCGACACTTTGGCAGCAGGGTTGAGAGCGAGACGAAATAAAGCAGGATAAGCTGAAGCCAGCTTCAGGTTGCCTATCCAAAGGTGATTCCAGAACTGGGTCTTGGAACCATCAGCGCAAACATGGTAAATACTACAATGGAAGGGGTCTACAACTTTCCACACCCCTTTCCAAAACGACGAAGTTCTAGTCGAAAGAGAGGGACGGAACTCCCAAACCCTCTGACGTCGGAAGCAATTATAGGAAATCAGACGGACCCAGGGAAGATGATCTTCCTTAAGAATCCTCTATAACCATTTCGCCAATAATGCTAAGTTTTGATTTCTAAGATTTAGGACACCCAAACCTCCAGCTATCTTAGAAGTGCAGACCAACTTCCAATTACAAAGATGAGAACCAGCTCTATATGTGTCAGAGCCAGACCAGAAGAAATTTCTTCTGATTTGGTCAATCCTGTTAATAACCCAAAAAGGAACGTAGAAAAAGGACATCATATATAAAGGGATAGAAGTATGATATTTTACAATAACCAGCTCAATTGAAGCTTCAATTTCCAGGAAAGTTTAGTACTCTTATACAATCCTAGGTTGTTTCTAAATAATTGTATAAAAAATCTAGAATGACTTATATTTTGGAATGGAGGGAGTAAAATTTAAACCATTACTATTCTGGGTGTAACTCAAATCTATACAAATCAAAAATTGTTTCTTACTATCAAAATTGTCTAAGGTACATTATTCTTTTGGGTTTTTAACATGTATACCCTTAACAAATATGATAATATCATATACACCCTGCACAAATGTGTATTTTCGTATATGCCCATAACAATTTGGACTTATTCATATTTACCCCTATGTTAGATATCACTAAGTTAACCATTACGAGACAAATAGAAATCTAATTAAAAGATCAAATTAAATAATCAAATGAGAAAAGATTTAACAGTTATAAGGAAAATAAATGAGGAGGCTTATAGTTTATCATTAAAAAACAAATTGATTACAAATTAGACGAAGTAATGTGAGGAAGAATATATAGTTCTCAAAGATGCATTATTGATTTTTCCATTTTTAAAAGAAAAATAAAGAAATTTTTAGAAGAGTTAATAAGTCTCGATTGGATTAATAATTTTCAGAATTTACAAGAATGAAGAAGATAAAATTTGAATGGTAGAGAATATAATATTTCGATCATTTTTCATCAAGTCCATTAAAAAAACTGAACTATCATTTTGAGTTTTTTTAATTAGAGGGGTAATTAAGCGAAGTGGCATATATTGTTTGGGACAGATACGAAAATACAAATTTGTGAGGGACATATATGATATTCAAGTATTTGTTAGGGACATACTTGTTAAAACCCCTATTCTTTTACCCTTTTTTGACCTTTAATAATAATATAATAATAACGACAACTATTAGAGTTAATTATTTTTTTAGGACAATTTTTGAAACTATTTGCATAAAAGGGACAATGACCAAACTATTTGCAACTAAAGGATAGTTTCTAAATAATATTTTATGCTTCATATCCTATAACATTTTCTATATGATGTGTGACCTTTCTGCAAATTTAAATTTTGTTTTTTTTAAATATTTTCTATTTATCTTTTCTAATCAATTTTTTAACTACCACTACAACACATGATGGATTTACCGGCGCATCTACCCCGGCGTTTTACCATTCGCGCCGGGGTAGGAAGAGACTAGGAAAGGGGCGTCAGATTCGATGGCTATACGCCAGCGGCCACCATAAAACACCGGGGAATTATGATATTCACCGGCGTTTTGTGATAAAATGCCGGTGAAGGGTAATATTCACCGGCATTTTAATAAAACATGCCAGTGAATATACAGTTAAAATGTGCCCATAAATCTACTCCCATTCACCGGCGTTTGTTTATTAAAATGTCTGTGAATTAATTGGGATAAATCCCCGCGAACCCTAACATTTCGCACACTTTTTTCCCAAACCCAATTTTTTCGCGCGAAGCCCTTCGTTTTCCCTCCTCCTTCATCGATTTTGGAGTTCCCATACCCAATCAAAACTCCCTCCTTCCCCCGTCTTCTCTCTCTCTCTCTCTCTCACTGTCGATTTTGGAGTTCCCAAAATGCCCGATCCGAGAGGCGTTCGAAAGGAGCCTCCGATAGCCCCACCATCATCGTCTCCATATCCTCCGTCGTCGCCATCTCTGACAGCCATCTCCGACAGCCCCAGCCCCCCCCCCCCACCGTCAAAAACTCCTCCGACAGCCCCAGTCCCCTTTTGGCCCGACAGCCCCAGTCCCCACTGACACGGTCACCTCCACCTCGCCGCCGCAGCCATTCTCCCATTCGTAGGCCTGGTCGTTCCCATTCTAGATCAATATCTCCTCACAGGTAACAATTAAAATTTCATAGAAGAGGCATACATTTGAGAAATATGCAATTTTCTTTAGTTATATGGTAGTGTGATAATTACCCATTTTGTCGGTTGACATCTTTATTTTATCACGTCTTTTATTTACGTATTCCATGGTGCAATGTTGTTTGATTTTTGTGTTGCCTATACCTCGAGGACAGTGAGAAATCATCTACAATGTTAGTTGTTTGAAAGGTATAAGTAGAATATGTTGGAGCAATCTTTAAAAGTGGAGGTTGAAATATATTAGTTATTGTAAGAAAAATTGAGATGAATTAGTTATGTACCTTATGATTCATTATATCTTATACAATGTGGTTTAAAAGTTTGGTGTAAGAAAATTTGAGATGAATAAGTTCGGTCCATTATTCTTCATTATATCTTTTCTCTGTGGTCCATATTTGGTCCAAATCTCTCGTCTCATGTATATTTACAAGTCTATATGCTTTTTTCTAAGGACTAATACCAAGTATATTTATTGTAAGTTTTGTTATACTAAGAGAAATAATTAGTGCAGTGTGCACTGAGGACCAAGATATGTAGGAGTAACCATTTTTGTTATTTAGGATCAATCATTCACCGTGATGGGAAAATTAAGGATGCTATACATAATCAAAGTGGACCACTTTAATTAAGGTTAAATGAGAACAAATGTAGATGAGGTATAGAGATTATTATTATTATTATTATTATTATTATTATTATTATTATTATTATTATTATTATTATTATTATTTTGGGATAAGTAACTGATTATTAGTAGTTATGAACAGAATAGTTCATGAGTCATCAGTTCTTCTTGTTACCGTATTTACAGCACGACGCCCTCGTTATTCATCTGATTCCTCTTCCTCAGCAAATACCCTTTACCATCATCATCTCCTTGAACGGAAAGCCAAATACAGGAGAGACTATAGTCGAATCGATATTACACTCGAACACAAGGTGTGCGATAAAATGCCACTAAGGTGGTTGTGATAATTTTTACAAAGGTAGTTTAGGGTTATATGAATAGAGTAGATTGTATTAAGATTTAATTATTTTTTTATACATTTTTGGAACCACGATTTCTTTATTTTACAGTTAATTATTATATCGTTTATTTATTTGCAGCTGGGGATGGTTTTAAAAAAGGTAAAATTAAATATACAAAATGCCTTTTACTGTTAATTCTATAAAATATATCAAATTTTAATTTCAGATTGTGTGCTATTGTTATAATGGATAGAAGTTGGATTAGTAAACCACGATTATCCAAGGAGTACCGTGATGGTATTAAAGATTTTATTATCTTTGCCAAACGACAATCCCGTGATCCCAACCTAATCCTTTGTCCATGCCTCCAGTGTACAAATTGTAATTTGAGGACATGTGACGTAGTACGTACACATTTGGTTGTCAACGGTTTTCTTCAAGGGTACACACGGTGGTTTTGTCATGGAGAGGATCATACGTCAGCTCCTGTTCGTCCGGTTGAATTAGAAAATGAAGATGAACCCCTAGTGAACGAAGACTTAAGTGTTCCCGATGAGATGCATGCTTTGTTGCAAGACGCCTTGGGGATTCATAATGTTTCTTTCCACACCAATAATCCAACAACCCAAGTTCATAATAAGTCAACAGAAACATCACATATTGGTGGTGGGGTGGACGAGGAAATGCCTGACCCCATCCCTGAAAATAATAAACAACAAGAATCCTTTGCTAAGTTGCTTGAAGATGCTAGTACTCCGCTGTACCGCGATTACACCAAATTCTCTAAATTCTCATTCATTGTCACACTATTTCAGATTAAATGTTTAAACGGGTGGTCTGCTAAGTCCTTCAGTATGCTACTTGAACTGTTGAATAAAGCATTTCCAAAAATCTGTATTCCAAACTCAGCCTATAAAATCAAAAAATTCCTAAATTCTTTCGATCTAGGGTATGAGAAGATAGTAGCATGTCCAAATGACTGTATGCTTTTCACGAGAGGTAAGGAAAGTCTGGAGAATTGCAAAGTCTGTGGTTCTTCGAAATGGTCAGAAACACCAAATCAAGACGATCAAGCCAGTCGATCTACTAAGCGAAGTAGAAGAAAGAAGCCTGCCAAAATACTGCATTACTTTCCTCTGATTCCTAGGCTACAAAGGTTGTTTATGTCTACGAAAACTTCTTCTGATATGAAATGGCATGCTGAAGGTCGCACTAATGATGGGATTCTTAGACATCCTGCTGATTCTCAATCTTGGAAAAAATTTGATGAAAGATATCCCGATTTTGCGGAAGATCCTCGGAATGTGAGACTTGGACTAGCTAGTGATGGTTTCAACCCTTTTGGGCAAATGAGTAGTACATACAGCATATGGCCTATTGTGTTAATACCATACAATTTGGCGCCTTGGAAATGCATGAAGCAGTCCTCATTTATTTTGTCTATGATAGTTCCTGGACCGAAAGGTCCTGGAAATGATATAGATGTGTACCTACAGCCGTTAATAGATGAACTTAAGAAATTGTGGGTGGGTGTTCCAACCTATGATGCTGTGGCTAAAGAAACATTTTTTCTTCGGGTCATGTTGTCTTGGATAATCAATGATTTTCCAGCATATGCAAATTTATCTGGATATAGCACTAAAGGACGTTATGCATGTCCTTGTTGTGCTGACCAAACTAGTTCAAGGTGGTTGTACAATGGCAGAAAGTTTTGCTATATGGGTCATAAGAAATGGTTGCCTGACACACATATATTTCGGGCAGAGACAGTGACATTTGATGGTACCAACGAGTGGGAACATGCTCCTGGAGCTTCTTCTGGGTCAGATATTTTAAGGCGGGTAGATGGTCATCAGTTCAAATATGAAAAAGAACCACAAGTCAGCAAAAAGGGCAAGAAAAGGGCAAGGCCGGAGCAAGGTGAGGAGACCGATCTATGTGGCGAAGATGAGGATCAGAACATGATGAGTTTAGGTGCATGGAAGAAGAAGAGTATTTTCTTCAAGTTGCCGTATTGGGAATTCAACTTTTTGCGACATAATTTAGATGTGATGCATATCCGAAAAAATATTGGTGAAAATTGTATAGGAACAGTTATGGGAGATGACCGGAAGACAAAGGACAATCTCAAGAGCCGATTTGATTTGAAGTTAATGGGCATCCGACATGAGTTGCACCCAGAGGAATTACCGAACGGGAAAGTACTCCTACCTCCTGCAATCTATTCAATGTCAAAATCGGAGTTGAAATTGTTTTGCAACGTTCTACTGGAACTTAAAGTTCCTGATGGCTATTCTTCTAACATAGCAAGATGTGTCAACTTTAAAGAGAAGAGGCTTCAGGGTCTAAAGTCACACGACTACCACATCCTAATGTAGGATATCCTTCCTGTGACCCTAAGGTCTTTAATGTGTGAGCAAATCACTGCTGTCCTGAAAGATCTTTGTAGCATATATAAAGGTATTTGCTCAAGAATGCTTCGTGTTGAAGATATTGACCAATTGGAGCAGCGGGCGGCATTGACACTTAGTAAAATGGAGATGATATTTCCTCCATCGTTCTTCACTATAATGATTCACTTGATAATCCACCTTGCTGGTGAAGCCAGAATCGGCAGTCCTGTTCACTATCGGTGGATGTATCCCATCGAGAGGTAAGAAAATTCATGTATCTTACAAAACTGAATTTTCAAAAGCTCATTTCTTTTAATCCCCTACTCCGCTCTAATACATTAATTGTACATGTTCAGGTACCTATACCGGCTCAAGGGTTATGTTAAAAATAGAGCATATCCTGAAGGGTCAATAGCTCAGGGATATCTATCAGAGGAGTGTTCACATTTTTGTTCCAGGTATCTGCAGGGTGTAGAGACATCTTTGACTAGACCAAGGAGAAATCCAGACATTTCCAACCTTGATGGTACTAAATATCTTTTCGATGCCGCTGGCACTACTGTTGGTAAATTTGATGAATTTGAGCTAGATAACTTAACATGGGAACAGGTAAATTTGCAGTATATAAGCATATATGTTTCTCTATTAATTCTTCATCCCAACTAAATCATTGATGTTTCTGGCTCCAAAAGAAACCTGCACAAGGTTTGTTCTGACCAATTCTTGTATAGATTTTGGGAATTCTGAAGTTTTTAGATCCAGGATCACAAATTTTGATTGGGCTGTGATTGGATTGTTTAGTGACTGTCAACAAGTGTTCTTAATTGGGCTGTGATTAGAAAGAGATGAGTTGGAGTGGAGATCTGGAAACCCATATAGAGACATCTCGTTCATAATAATTTATTATTATTGCAGTTCTTGTTGCTCTTGCTGTTGTTGCTGATGTCTCTTTATGTGCGTTTGCTGAAGAGAAAGCAGGGATGAGAGAGAGTTGAGAAAAATGCCGCTATGTTAGCCTGGTGTATCCTCATTCTCTACCATTCCTCTTTCTGGCTTCTATATTTGGTTTCCTTCCACGATGACAGTTCCTTAAAACTAAACTTGATATGAGCCCTATTCTTATTTTTCTACAATAAAAATGGGAGTTTTGGTTATCCAACAAACATGTACCCGCATACTTCCAAATGGCATTTTCTTTAGAAAGTCGGACTCCAAAGAATCGATCTATGACTAGAATCTCCATTCAAAGCCCAATCAAAATTTGTCATCCTGGATCTAAAATCTTCTTTGAGCCACAAACATCAATGGTTTAGTTGGGATGAAGAATTAATAGAGAAACATATATGCTTAGATACTGGAAATTTTCATTTCCTTTCACTGTCAAAGATGCTGAATTCATGCATCAGATTGTCATCTTAGCATATTTTTTTACCAAAATGGGTTAACTATCAACTAAGGATGCTAGCTGTATACCAAAATCCTCCAAATCTGTAGAAGAATTGGGCTGAACAAACCTTGTGCAGGTTTCTTTTGTAGCCACAAACATCATGATTTAGTTGGGATGAAGAATTAATAGAGAAACATATATGCTTAGATACTGGAAACTTTCATTTTCTTTCACTATCAAAGATGATGAATTCATGCATCTGATTGTCATCTTAGCATTATATTCTTACCAAAATAAGTTAACTGTCAACTAAGGATGCTGTATGTAAACCAAAATCCTCCAAATCTGTAGAAGAATTGGGTTGAACAAACCTTGTGCAGGTTTCTTTTGTAGCCACAAACATCATGATTTAGTTGGGATGAAGTATTAATAGAGAAACATATATGCTTAGATACTGGAAATTTTCATTTTCTTTCACTATCAAAGATGCTGAATTCATGCATCTGATTGTCATCTTAGCATGTTTTTATTACCAAAATGGGTTAACTGTCAACTAAGGATGCTGTATGTATACCAAAATCCTCCAACTCTGTAGAAGAATTGGGCTGAACAAACCTTGTGCAGGTTGCTTTTGTAGCCACAAACATCAATGGTTTAGTTGGGATGAAGAATTAATAGAGAAACATATATGCTTAGATACTAGAAATTTTTATTTCCTTTCACTGTCAAAGAAGCTGAATTCATGCATCTGATTGTCATCTTAGCATGATTTTTTTACCAAAATGGGTTCACTGTCAACTAAGGATGCTGTATGTATACCAAAATCCTCCAAATCTGTAGAAGAATTGGGCTGAACAAACCTTGTGCAGGTTTCTTTTGTAGACATAAACATCATGATTTAGTTGGGATGAAGAATTAATAGAGAAACATATATGCTTAGATACTGGAAATTTTCATTTTCTTTCACTATCAAAGATGCTGAATTCATGCATCTGATTGTCATCTTAGCATGATTTTTTTACCAAAATGGGTTAACTGTCAACTAAGGATGTTGTATGTATACCACCTCCAAATCTGTAGAAGAATTGGGCTGAACAAACCTTGTGCAGGTTTCTTTTGTAGCCACAAACATCAATGGTTTGGTTGGGATGAAGAATTAATAGAGAAACATATATGCTTAGATACTGGAAATTTTCATTTCCTTTAACTGTCAAAGAAGCTGAATTCATGCATCTGATTGTCATCTTAGCATATTTTTTTACCAAAATGTGTTAACTATCAACTAAGGATGCTAGCTGTATACCAAAATCCTCCAAATCTTTAGAAGAATTGGGCTGAACAAACCTTGTGCAGGTTTCTTTTTAGCCACAAAAATCAATGGTTTAGTTGGGATGAAGAATTAATAGAGAAACATATATGGTTAGATACTGGAAATTTTCATTTTCTTTCACTATCAAAGATGATGAATTCATGCATCTGATTGTCATCTTAGCATTATATTTTTACCAAAATAAGTTAACTGTCAACTAAGGATGTTGTATGTAAATCAAAATCCTCCAAATCTGTAGAAGAATTGGGTTGAACAAACCTTGTGCAGGTTTCTTTTGTAGCCACAAACATCATGATTTAGTTGGGATGAAGTATTAATAGAGAAACATATATGCTTAGATACTGGAAATTTTCATTTTCTTTCACTATCAAAGATGCTGAATTCATGCATCTGATTGTCATCTTAGCATGTTTTTTTTACCAAAATGGGTTAACTGTCAACTAAGGATGCTGTATGTATACCAAAATCCTCCAACTCTGTAGAAGAATTGGGCTGAACAAACCTGGTGCAGGTTGCTTTTGTAGCCACAAACATCAATGGTTTAGTTGGGATGAAGAATTAATAAAGAAACATATATGCTTAGATACTGGAAATTTTCATTTTCATTCACTATCAAAGATGCTGAATTCATGCATCTGATTGTCATTTTAGCATGATTTTTTTACCAAAATGGGTTAACTGTCAACTAAGAATGCTGTATGTATACCAAAATCCTCCAAATCTGTACAAGAATTGGGCTGAACAAACCTTGTGCAGGTTTCTTTTGTAGCCACAAACATCATGATTTAGTTGGGATGAAGAATTAATAGAGAAACATATATGCTTAGATGCTGGAAATTTTCATTTTCTTTCACTATCAAAGATGCTAAATTCATGCATCTGATTGTCATCTTAGCATGATTTTTTTACCAAAATGGGTTAACTGTCAACTAAGGATGTTGTATGTATACCACCTCCAAATCTGTAGAAGAATTGGGCTGAACAAACCTTGTGCAGGTTTCTTTTGTAGCCACAATCATCAATGGTTTAGTTGGGATGAAGAATTAATAGAGAAACATATATGCTTAGATACTGGAAATTTTCATTTCCTTTAACTGTCAAAGAAGCTGAATTCATGCATCTGATTGTCATCTTAGCATATTTTTTTACCAAAATGGGTTAACTATCAACTAAGGATGCTGTATGTATATCAGAATCCTCCAAATCTGTAGAAGAATTGGGCTGAACAAACCTTGTGCAGGTTTCTTTTGTAGCCACAAAAATCAATGGTTTAGTTGGGATGAAGAATTAATAGAGAAACATATATGCTTAGATACTGGAAATTTTCATTTTCTTTCACTATCAAAGATGCTGAATTCATGCATTTGATTGTCATCTTAGCATGATTTTTTTACCAAAATGGGTTAACTGTCAACTAAGGATGCTGTATGTATACCAAAATCCTCCAAATCTGTACAAGAATTGGGCTGAACAAACCTTGTGCAGGTTTCTTTTGTAGCCACAAACATCATGATTTAGTTGGGATGAAAAATTAATAGAGAAACATATATGCTTAGATACTAGAAATTTTCATTTTCTTTCATTATCAAAGATGCTAAATTCATGCATCTCATTGTCATCTTAGCATGATTTTTTTACCAAAATGGATTAACTGTCAACTAAGGATGTTGTATGTACACCAAAATCCTCCAAATCTGTACAAGAATTGGGCTGAACAGACCTTGTGCAGGTTGCTTTTGTAGCCACAAACATCAATGGTTTAGTTGGGATGAAGAATTAATAGAGAAACATATATGCTTAGATACTGGAAATTTTCATTTTCATTCACTATCAAAGATGCTGAATTCATGCATCTGATTGTCATTTTAGCATGATTTTTTTACCAAAATTGGTTAACTGTCAACTAAGGATGCTGTATGTATACCAAAATCCTCCAAATCTGTACAAGAATTGGGCTGAACAAACCTTGTGCAGGTTTCTTTTGTAGCCACAAACATCATGATTTAGTTGGGATGAAGAATTAATAGAGAAACATATATGCTTAGATACTGGAAATTTTCATTTTCTTTCACTATCAAAGATGCTGAATTCATGCATCTGATTGTCATCTTAGCATGATTTTTTTACCAAAATGGGTTAACTGTCAACTAAGGATGTTGTATGTATACCACCTCCAAATCTGTAGAAGAATTGGGCTGAACAAACCTTGTGCAGGTTTCTTTTGTAGCCACAAACATCAATGGTTTAGTTGGGATGAAGAATTAATAGAGAAACATATATGCTTAGATACTGGAAATTTTCATTTTCTTTTACTGTTAAAGAAGCTGAATTCATGCATCTGATTGTCATCTTAGCATGATTTTTTTACCAAAATGGGTTCACTGTCAACTAAGGATGCTGTATGTATACCAAAATCCTCCAAATCTGTACAAGAATTGGGCTGAACAAACCTTGTGCAGTTTTCTTTTGTAGCCACAAACATCAATGATTTAGTTGGGATGAAGAATTAATGGAGAAACATATATGCTTTGAAACTGGAAATTTTCATTTTCTTTTACTGTTAAAGAAGACGAATTCATGCATCTGATTGTCATCTTAGCATGATTTTTTTACCAAAATGGGTTCACTGTCAACTAAGGATGCTGTATGTATACCAAAATCCTCCAAATCTGTACAAGAATTGGGCTGAACAAACCTTGTGCAGGTTTCTTTTGGAGCCACAAACATCAATGATTTAGTTGGGATGAAGAATTAATAGAAAAAACATATATGCTTAGATACTGGAAATTTTCATTTTCTTTTACTGTTAAAGAAGACGAATTCATGCATCTGAAGATTTAAGATCCAGGATGGCAAATTTTGATTGGGCTGTGATTGGATTGTTTAGTGGCTGTCGTCTATGTTCTTAATTGGGCTGTGATTAGAAAGAGAGGGCTCGAGTGGATATCTGGAAATCCATATAGAGACATCTCGTTTAAAATAATTTATTATTATTATTGTTCTTGTCGCTCATGCTGTTGTTGCTGATGTCTCTTTGTGTGCGTGTGCTGAAGGGAAAGAAGGGATGAGAGAGAGATGAGGAAAATGCTGCTATGTTAGCCTGGTGTATCCTCATTCTCTACCATTTTCTGTTTCCATTTCTGGCTTCTATATTTGGTTTCCTTCCACGATGACAGTTCCTTAAAACTACACTTGATATGAGCCCCTTCTTATTTTTCTTATTTTTCTTATATTTGATTTCCTTCCACGATGACAGTTTCATGGATTGTCTGAACAATCCACGAAAGACATGCTTAGATACTGGATTTTCATTTGTTTTACTGTTTTAGATACTGGATATTCCCAATCAGAGGAGAATATAAAGGTTTTAAGTTAGATACTTGATTTTCATTTGTTTGGTGTTTTAGATATATTCAAAAACAAAATTAAGTACTAGCTTTTTAGCACTGCAATATAATTATTTTACCTCTCTATATCATTAACAATTCCATTTGCAATTGGCACTTTGATCTTAGAATTTATGAATTGGGTAGATCTTTTTTCAAGCTTAAAAAATATGTATATTCTGTATTGTGGTCTACTGTTAACTAAATTATTGTTTTTTTTCATAGAGCGGTTTCCGAGATGAAGGAAATTCTGATGATCAGAACTGAAGCTACTCGAGGGGTATGAATCTGTGGTCGGCCTATCCTTGCTGTTGTTATGTCCTCCTTGCTATTGTTATGTCTTGTATTGTTGTTTTAAGTTTTCGTTGGGATATTTGGGATGTTCATTACTGTATTTGTTAATTATGACACTGTGTTAATTTTGCGGTGGATTTAGACGATGATATAACACGTGTGAAACTTTATTATCTTTAATTCTTGTGTTTGGTTGTGATTTGTACATTAATATGCCTGAAATTGGTTGAA
The DNA here is from genome assembly GCA_017893485.1 of Hemerocallis citrina. Classification (NCBI taxonomy): domain Eukaryota; kingdom Viridiplantae; phylum Streptophyta; class Magnoliopsida; order Asparagales; family Asphodelaceae; genus Hemerocallis; species Hemerocallis citrina. Next base: position 52,982,298 of record CM030359.1, on the reverse strand, counting down.
TCAGTTGTGAATTAGTTTATAAGTTTTTAAATGAAATTGTGAATTGAAATCGAATGGAAAACTGGAGCAGGAAAAACAAACGGGCATACACCGGCATTTCATAAAACGCCGGTGTATCTAATTGTTTAGTTGAAAATTTCGTTAGAGAGGCGTTTCCACACACGCCGGTGTACCCGTAAGTTGCAACAGTCCTAAGAAACACCGGCGTTTTATAAAACGCCAGTGAATATCTCTATAGCGGCATTTTATGACACGCCGGTGGTTGTAAGTAGGGAAAGATGGGCGCTCAGAAACAAGCATACACCGGCGTTCTATGACCGCCAGTAAATATTACACATTCACCGGTATTTGTACAATCGCCGGTGAAAAGATATATACCGGCGGTATGTGACCGCTGGTGAATGTATATTGGGGAAAAGAACGACACCCAGAAATTGCCATATATCGGCGTTTGTCTGGCCGCCGGTGTATTTTGAAGATATACCGGCATCCAGTAGAAACGCCGGTGAATACGCCTATCTTTCCGTGATGCTCGATTCGGCGGCATTTGTACCGGTATTTTTATAAATGCCGGTGAATGTTTCGCCGGCGTAAAAAACCGCAGGTGAAGGTCTAAAAAAATGCCGGCGAATAGCTTCTGTGTTGTAGTGTACTTAAATTGTACTAAATATTTTGAGAAAACTAGGTAAGAGTGAGTTACTTAGTAACAAGACTCTGATACCAACTGGGTGCGAAGCGTGAATTTAGTAATTACCTGTAAAGATAAGTAAACAGAGTATCAAAAAACTTCAAAGATGATATTCTTCTGTAAAATAATATTTTGAAAATAATGTGCATTATCAATTTCAAAAATATTAAAGTAAGCAAGCATAACTTCAAAATTTCTCATGGCTTCTGATTATGTTTCTAATACTTCACTATCATATGGAGGTTCTTCAGGTTCTTCTATATGTTCATTTTCTTCCTCAATTTGTTCATTTTATTCCTCTATATATTCATTTTCTTCTAGAAATTTTCTAGATGCTGTTGAAGGACTCCATATATAGCTACTAAATTCAATATTTTTGTAAAATAATAAAGATCTTTTGTAAAAAATTAAGTAATCAATTATTTGAACACTTATATTACTAGTTTCTCTAGCATTAATTTGATTTATTGTCATAATTATTACTCGTTGTACGCTAAAGAAAAATAATTTAAACTCATAAAAATTATACATACTTGTTACGCTTTGAGGATAATAAACTTAAAATCCCCACATTCAGTCACTTCCTTGATAGTGAGTCATTAATTCATAACTTTTTTAGGCAAGACTGAAACTATTATTATCCATTCTTCTTTTTACTGATTTTGTGATTTAAAACAATAAGTATGAAATCATGAGTAGGGAGAAATGTCTAAGGATACCATAAAAAACAGAATAAAAGGGCCCATCATGCTTCCAACCTAGTTAAGTTTCTTTGAGTTGCTATGTACCAGTTACTACCAACAAATAAAATATCTCTGGTATGCACCCCGATTTCAGTACTCCTTTTACGTTCCTTCCATCTCTAGACTATATGCTCTTTAAAATAGTTTTATCCAAGAGATACATCTGAACAAACTAGAAGCATTTCGGTACAGGAAACCACAACCTAGCTCGTTTCCTGCTACTAGGTGTACAGCCCAACTATAGAAGGTTATAAATTGGTCTTTCTGCAAAATCCTTCAGGCAGAGCCTTACAAAACTCTCCCTAAGGGAAAGAGGTTTAGTTATTCATAAATTATATTCTACTAAAACCAATAGATGCTAGAACTGATAGAAATTATATTCCCTTCAAACTTCTTACAAACAGAATTCTCCTTACAAGATTATATGGAATTTTTGTCCACAAAATTTTCTGCCCTCTACCATACTTAGCCTTACCTTTTATAGAGAAAGGGATGGCTTTACATCAATTACAATTATTATTCAGATTATATCACTGCTTACATCATAGGTAAATAATTGAGTTCATTACGTCACCGCTTATGTTGCTCTAGAAGAGATTCCTTCTGGATGACATCTTCACGTGCTTCACTTACATCAGAAATAACTCTTCTTCAGCCTTTTCTTGTCCTTTCCTGCATTTTCTGTATTTATGTTATGGTTCCATCCTCATAAATCTACAGTAATGGATAGCTGTTTCTTCTGTCATTGTCATGGCAATATTTGGTACCAGCTATCAAATACTTCTTTCTTTGAATGTGGTTGTTTAATCTTTACTATGCTGTAGATCATTATTTTTTGAGGGTTAGGGATGTGAAAGATCCATATGTTACTGTCTCTATTTTTTATGTCATTTAGTTCACAATACATTGTTCTAAATCCCAAGCTCTCCTATTTTGGGATTAGTTTTCCAAATTGTTTAGTTTCATATGGTAAGATATTATTTGCTCTAAACAGGACTTTATGTAGTCATCCCTATTTTTATAATATGCTCAGCAGGTTGTTCTTTATCATCTTCAAGAAATTCTGGAATTGATGAAAATATTCGAATGTAGATTTTAGAGGCTTTTGTAAGACCAAAATAACTTTTAGCAGATTTATATACTTCTCTTGGTAGCTGGCTAAGTTCTTCGCATTCCGTGGATGGATATATGCAGTGAATAAGCCCTTTTTCGAATAGTACTCTTACAGTTTTTGGATTTGCTCCTGAGAATATAATTGCTTTGTTCATGTATTGCTGAGAAATAGTTCTGATAAATAGATTGACGTAAGTGGTCTGACATAATTTCTCAATATATTATAAAAATAAATTCTTCTTGGAATATTTTGGAGGTACTAAGAGTAAACTCTCTTTGTGGGTAGTTGGTTGTATGGTTGTGGAGTTTCCTTCCTATGTGGCCATTATTATGATTTCACTAGTATTTTGTAGGTTAATAGGTTCACTCCCGTCACTCATTTTCTCAATATGTTATGCATTTAGATGGTGGTAAAATATACTCTGAAGACCACATATTTGCAATTGTAATTGGTTAAATGTTTCTTTTAATTGCTCCACAGTCTCCTTGAGGACTTGTTCTATTTGCTTGACTCTACTTTCCATCCTGCAAAAGTAAACTTGTTAATTTCTTGATAAGAAATCTGCTAGAATGTTATCTTTTCCTTTTATATTTTCTATCGTAAAACCATAATGTGCTAACTCCATTTGCCACCTTATCAATCTTTTATTTGCTATGGTTCAATTTTTTATTTTGTTAATCCAACTCTTTGCTTGTATATTATCTGTCCTTACTGTAAATTTTGTATGTATTATGAATAATTCAAACTATTTTATGGCTTTTAAGATTGCTAATAATTCATTTTCATTTATGTGGTAATTTTGTTGGGTCTGTGTGAATGATCCACAAGTCTATCTGGCTAGTCTTTCATCTTTTTCACCTATTTCAATCAACTTTAATATTGCTCCCTAGTTATCTTTGCTTGCATCTGTTACTATTATCCATGAATATTCTTGAACATGTAATCTATTGTTTAATTCTAATGTTTGTAGTTTTGATATTTTAAGTTTTTCTTCATCCTCGGGGGTTCATTCTCATTTCTTGAACTTTTTCAGTTTTTGTTGAAGCCAATTTATTTTTGCTGATAAATTTGGTATATATCATCTTGTTTGATTTAGCAGCCCAATTATGCCTTGTACTTCTCTTTTTTCTTTTAAAAAATTTTGCAAATGTCTTTACTTTATGGTTGTAGTTCTATTCCTTCATGTAATAACTTTGTTCCTAAGAACTCTATCTCTGTTTTGAATAATTTTATTTTCTTTTTTGATAGTATAATTTATGTATTTTTTTACTATTTCTATGAATTTCACTAAATGTTCTTTATGTTGCTCTTCGTTATCGGGTCCTATTAGAATATCATTTACATATACTAGTATGAAGTTGTTATAATTTTCAAATATCTTATCCATATATTCCTGAAATACTCCTGGACTGTTTTTATATCTGAATAGTAATACATTATAATCATAAATTTCTTGTGGTGGACTAAATGTCATTGACTGTTTTAATTCTTATGTTAGTTTTACATGGTAAAATCCAGATTTACAATCAAATTTTGATTATATTTTTCTTGTTCTTACTGTGTTTAGTAGTATTTGCATATCTGGTAGTGGATATCCAAATCTTTTTGTATTTTTATTTAATTCCTTATAATTTACTACCATTCTAGATTTACCTCTTTTTTTCTTTGATTGTTTCCTTACTATGAATGTTAGTGATGGATGTGGACTTTGTGACTTTCTTATGTAATAATTTTTCATTAGTTCTTTGATATGTATTTTGAATTCTCCTATATTTGTTGGAGTATGTCTAATAGGTTTAATTTTTAATATTTTGTTCTTGTCTATTAATTCTATATGAGCTGTGGGTTTACTTAACTGTCATTTTGCTGAAGGATCTTCTCCACATAGATGTTCTAATTATTTTTGTAAAATTTCTTGTGTAATTCTTACTTGAAATTTTTGTATCATAGCTTTATTTGGTAAATATTGATCTTCACCATGTTAGGCTGGAGCAACTCTAATATGTGGTAAGTCCGTCCTAGAATAGGGTTGTGTTATTTAATTTCTATTGCTTGGTGTTTACAAGGTGTTGTAAATATAACCGATTTGTGTGATATTGTTATCGGATGGTTTTGTTGGAAAAATTTGTTTCCTAATAGTACATCATTATTCTTATCATCAAATTGGTATATTATTGGTATTTTTAGTACATCATTTTCACGGCATATACTATTACCCGCTCCAGTGTCTATTAAACTATGATAGTTTCTCGATTTGTATCCATCGTATGCAAATTATGTTACTATGTATAATGTATTTTTTGTTGCTCTTAATGAATTCATTTAGACAATATTCTATTTATTAATATACTCTCATTATTTACTGTAATTATTATTTTTTCTTCTTGAATTGAGTACGGTTGTACTTATGTAAGGAAGTCAGTTCCAAATACATTTCATTAACATTGTGCTCTGGGTCTACATGTAGATGTAGTAACATTTCATTTCTACTTTTTATCCTTAATGGTAACATTATTTTATGGACGATTGGATGTTTATTGTTATAGTAGCCTAAATAGTAATAGGGATTTTCTAAAGTTATCAATTCCATAGTTTTTACATTTGTTTGTTTAGCATTCGAATTACTAGCTTCTTTATCGACAAGGGCTATTTGCTTGTTCCATTTACCACTGTCATAGTATTCTATTTCTATTTTAAATTGGTTATTATTGTGGTTATCTAATGTATTTATTATTGGTGTTAGTTCTATTGCTTGTTGTTTGTTTCTTATTGATAATGATCTCTTTCCAAGCATTATTTGTGGTGCTTTTCATTTTACAATGTCTTTTGCTTTATTAAAATCGAATTTTATATAATTTGGTTTCGTCATTTCAGGGTTTTCTCTAGTTAGTTTGTATCTTATAATTTCTTGGATAGCGGTTTTATTTTAAAGTTGTCAGTATTTCTATTTTTTACTTCATGCTTACAGTAAAAGCATACATATTTCTTATTTGTAAATTCATAACCTTACTCTTTTCTATCATTTCTATTTTTGATAATCTATGATACATGACTAGAATTTTGTCTTTATTTTCTTCTGCCATGCTTATAGAGAAATTAGGTTTTATTGTAAAAAAAATTTGTACATTAAATTTTCTTGTACTATTCCTATTAGACCATCTTGTGTACTTGATGTTATTCTATCATCCATTAAGTATATTTCTAAGGGAGTGTCTATTCCTTCCTTAAAATAAACCTTTATTATTATTTGTATTGCTTCTAATTGTATATGTCTTAATGTTTTCCTTGTTTTCTCACTTATTTTTTTCATTTCCTGTCTTATTATTCTTTCTGTTTTTAATGGAATTATAGTTTTTCCTTGAACCTGTTCAATGTCTATAGGTTGTTCATTATTTCTAGCTATTATTATGGTATTTATTTTTCTTTCAAATATTGTAAGTTGAAATGTTTTTTTCGAGTTTATGTCGAGTTTGGTTGCTCTTATTTTATCATATTTTTGTATGTCAAAACTCATTCCCTCTCTTACTTCTTCATTATTTTCTTATATTTTTAATTGTTATCCTATTTTTGTTATTTCTGTCATCATATTTATTTTGCATTCTTCTATCTCATCTTCACTACTTCCACTATCTTCTTCAATTACCATTATATCATCATCTTCACTAATTTTTGACCAGTCTTCCTCATATTCTATGGGTTCATAGTTTTTTTTTAACTGGCAAAAGGTAAGGAAAACCTACCTCAAATAAGTAAGATATTTTAAAAATACATAAAGTTTAATACAAACTAGTTGTGGGGATCCAAACAAAAACGTTTCACACGTCGTTGTTCAAGTTTGAGATGGCATAGGGTTGAAACGTAGAGAGGGCATTTGACTATTGTTGTACTCCTTTACTAGTATCAAACTGATGATCTCATCCCTCAGACGAACACCATGAGAAAGCATACTAACAAAATATGACCCCTACAATCAAAACAAACAACATAAGTTTAAACAACAAGATTACATAGTAGCAGATGTGGGAGAGAAATAGAAAAGCTGGGATATCATAAGTCCCTAAAAAAATCCTTAGCAGACCCCTCCTAAAGAACTACTCTTCGTCGTTGTTCTGACTGGAAGTCAATGCCACTGCATTTCCCTTGAGGAGATCAGCAGCCCCAGCAACTTCCACTTCATGAATGATCTTTGATTTTAGCTTCGGGCTGCCGCAATCACTAGCCAAAGAGAGAACCAGAATGGCGTTAGCTATAATACGATCAGCAGATTGATGAATATTATTGAAGCAAGAATCATTTCTTGCACCCCAAATTCTCCAGCATAGAGCAATAGTAAGTAAGTGCCAAGAGTGTGGAGATTTGTGGTTGTGTGAATCAAAGCACCATTGTGAAAAGCATTCAAATATGGATGAGGGTAGCTATTTAATATGGAATAAAGGAATAAAATATGACAGATACTAACCGCCACCGGACACTCAAGAAAATATGGAAGGTGGTTTCAAGCTGATGTGCATGTTAGGTTACCATCCCATCCTCTAGCCTGGTTTCTTTCTTTGGAGTTGAGTTTCTCCCCACTCAACAGCCAAATGAAAATCTTGCATTTTAGTGGAGCTATGATTTTCCAACAAGCCTTGTAGAATGAAGACCGAAGGCCAGAGATGCTAAAAAAGGAATAAGCAGATTTCACAATGTAAATTCTAGAGGCTGAGTAGCTCCATTTGGGGATGTCAACATCGATTGAAGGTTGCAGATTGGCTATAAGATTTAAGAGTTATTCCTTCGCAGAGCACATGATAGTAGAAGAGCTACTGTTGAGGCAGGGTCTCCAAATCCACTTATCTTCTACAAATAATCTCTGGGGTTGAAAGCTTGCATCCTTATTCCAAGCAGCAATGTAGAGCGCATGGAAGAGATGGGATATGCTTTGCCCTCCAATCCATTTAGAAGTCCAGAATTTGATGAATTTCCCATCTCCTAATTGCCAATGAATCCCCTGATGAAATCTCTCTCCTAACTTATAAATACCTTTCCAGAACTGAGATGCATGCGTAGGACAGGAGAAGCTATTTACACTTCTATTGAAGTATAAAGATAGAAGGGTTTGAGATCCAAGAGACTTGTCTGCTACAAGCTTCAACATTAGCAATGCCTGGTTGAACTGTTGTAGATTTAAACCCCCTAAGCCACCTTGAACTTTGGGTTGGCAGATTCTCTTCCAATATGTGTAGGCAGCACCTGAAGCCTTAGAATAAGCTCGTACCCAAAAAAAATCTGATGTGGATCTGATCAATTCTTGCAATCACCCAATGTGGCATGTTAAAGAAAGATGCAAAATAAGTAGGAAGAGCACTGAGAACCAGCCCCCCCCCCCCCCCCCCCCGAGCATTCTTCTTCCCTTCTAAGTAGATAGTCTCTTCTCAATCCTTAGAATAAGGGCTTCCATTCTCTCTTCCTCAACTTGCCCTTGGTCAGAGGCATACCTAGATATTTGATGGGTAGAGTGTCCTGTTTACAACTCAAGATATTCGAGAAGGCATGATGTTTGGCCCTTGACTTACCAAAGTAGATGAGGGATGATTTTGAGAAATTGATGTCTAACCTTGATACATTGGCAAATAGATGAAGGAGCAGCTTCAGGTGTAAAAAATATTATTCTTCTCCATTGCAAAAGATGAGAGTGTCGTCAGCAAATTGGGATGTAGACAAAGAGGAAAGGGTACCCCGAAGCTAAAGTGGTGAGAAAGTTCCACACTGCCTTCCACATAGCAACATCTGTGCGAGCACATCAACTACAAGAATGAAGAGCATAGGTAAGAGAAGATCTCCTTACTTGAGACCTCTCTTGGAATTGATTAATTTGCCGCCTACACCATGAACAAGAACATAGGATTTTGCCGATATTAGGATATTGCTAATCCACTTGCATCACCTTGGACCAAATTTCATGGCAGAAAGCATTTGCTCATTGAAATCTCAGATGACAGTGTCGAAGGCTTTGCGGTAATCAATTTTCATCATGAGAGCATCTAATTTTTTGGAGCTACACAGATTGATAGCTTCATGAGCCACCAAAAAGTAGTCGATGGTGGACTTACCCATCAAGAAGGCACTATGAGAGTAAGAGAATAAGGTGTCAAGCAGGGAGCTAAGGCGATTGGCCAGGACCTTAGTGAAGATCTTGAGGGAGCAGTTTAGGAGGCCAATTGGATGATAATCAGAGACATTGTTTGCACCTTCATATTTAGGAATGAACATGATATTGGAGTAATTCAGTCTGTTAATATCAGCTGTGCCATTTTGCAAGTCTATCATCATACTGTAAAGTTTATGTGGATTGTCTCCCAAAATTGTTGATAGAGACTCATGAAAAAACCATAAGATCTCGATGCATTGTCACTACTCATGTCAGAAACAACTCTTCGAACCTCCTCCATACGGAAAGGCCTCTCTAGCTCTATAAGATTGGAGTTAGGTTGAGGATATAGGGTTTTCCAATCAACCCTGAAATCTGCATTAGATTAGGTTTCACAAATTTCACTGAAGTGGTCTTCGAAGCAGGACCTGATGATATTAATGTAAATTTTTTATGACTACAACACAATATACATTTGTTCTATCATACATATCTCTTGCAGTGTGTACTTAACACTTTCAAGGCTACAATACAAGGAAGCTTTCAAAGCTCAAGATCAAGCCACAAAGACAAGAAAGATTTCAAGACTCGAGATCAAGATACATGATAAAGTTTTTTTCAGAGATTCAAAGATTCTCAAGTGATCAGCTAAAGAACAAGTGATCAGAACAAGTGTTTTGTAATTTTTTGTAGTATTTGATTTGTCTTAGTAACTTTGTAAAAGCTTTGATACACACACTCACACATCCCCTAGGAATTAAAATAAAGTTTATTAAAATCAAAATGTCAAAATCAAGCTTGTATAGGTTCAATTGTCAAAGTACCAGTTGACTTACTTCTGTAAGCAGTCGACTGTTCTAGTACGAAACAGAATGAACTTACTCAAGCTCTGACCAGTCGACTCCTTTGGCAACCCAGTCGACTGTTCGAGCAGTTTTGATAGTTTTCTGAACTTTAAAATTTTGATTTTCAATCTCAAAACTTTCCTACCATTTATTTCCAGTTGATGAACCATTTTCCAATATTCTTGGAGTTCTCACTCTATAAATAGAGTTCAAGATGAACTTGGAAAAGGTTAACCATTTTTTTACCAAGTCCTTGCTTATTTTGTGAAAAAGAACTCAAGCTTTCAAGTACTCTCATTCTCTAGCTTTGGTTCTCTAATTTCAGTCTTGCATAACTAAGATTAAGTTCAAGATTGCGATTAGAAGTTGACCTATAGCCTCTATACAAAAAGCACACTAAAAAATCAAGGCTCTAGGTGTTGTAATCTTCAATTTTTTGTTCTTCACTCTTGGGTTGTGAGAGTGGTCCTCTCGGTTGGAGAGAAGGACTCCTGGTGTAGATTAGTGTCACTCTAGGTTGTAGAGTGGGGTCTTGCTCTCTCTAGTGGTGAGAGAGGTCTACGGGTTTGGCATAGTTGTTGCCAAAGTTCGTAGAGTATTCTTGTACTTTTTCAAGAATAGTGGAAAATCTCAAGTGGGTTGCTTGGGGACTGGATGTAGGTCGAGAGGACCAAACCGGGATATATCGCAGTGTTTGCATTATTGATTCTCTGTGGTTTGAATTCTCTAACTTGCAATTTTAATTTTGCTGCACATTACTAAAAATTGTGTCTCATCAGTCGACTAGTTTCTCCTTTAATTCGACTTAACAGACTCGATGTTCTTCAGTTCATTATCTTTCTTTTATCTGACGTTTCAGTCGACTGGTGTTTCTTTTCAATCGACTTAATAGTTGCGTCAAGTTTAATTTTTTTTTTTTATATAACACTGTTCGCCCCCTCCCCCCCTCCCCCCAGTGTTATATGCCTTGCATACAGGATCCAACAATTTGGGGCAGTGATCAAAACTCCATTATGCATTATAGAATAGATATAGTTCTTCCTTCTTTTACCATTGGCGATGGAGTTGAAAAATTTACTGTTGGCATCCTCTTACTTGATCCAAGTAATACAGGATCTTTGTCGTCAATAAGTCACTTCAGCTTTCACTAGGGACTGATATTCTTTTGTTGCAGTTAGGAGAGTTTCTGTCTGAGCTGAATAAAGGGAGTTATCATCTACTACAATCTGTAAGCGATGAATTTTTTTTTCCAGGAGATCATTTTTTGGATAGTGATATGTCCAACGACCTTATTTCTCCATCTCTGAATACTCCTTTTCAGCAAATCTATACACCGAGGAGCCTCTGCAAGAAAAGCCCAGCCACCATTCCACCACAGCAGGTACGAAGCTATCATGTTGAAGTCATGCTTTCTCAAATCTGAAATAGTGGACTTTATTCTAGATGTCATTAGTATCAAGGATAATAGGGCAGTGATCAGAGGCAATTATTGGAAGTGAGTATTGAATGCAATGAGGGTGGAGTTGTTCAAATTGCCCAGTGATGAGAAACCTATCCAACCTAACCAAAGATAAATTTGATCTCAGATCGAACCAACTGTATTTCCTCCCTGCGAGTGGTAGATCGGTGAGCTCAAACCTCTGAATAAAGTTTCTGAACTCTTTCATAACTCTCCCTGAACTCTGCCCCCTATTTCTCGCAGAGTTAGTGAGTGTAACATTAAAATCCCCGCAAATAGCCTAGGCATCACAAAGCAATGCTCTTCGCTACTCAATCTCACTGAGACGTAGAGTTCTATCATCAAGCTCAAAGGGTGTATACACAGAAGTAAGCAACCACTCCTTCCCTAATGTACTGTTTCTGAATGATAAAGAAATAGAAAAAATATCCACTATTGAGTAAAAGCAATCCAGAATGTTATTATCCCAGTCAATTAGCACCCCTCCACACCTCTCGATAGCACCTAGATCCAACCATCTATTGATCAAAGTTCCTCCGATGGACTGTAGCTTCCTGGTTGAAGGGTTGTTAAGCTTTGTTTCTTGGAGATAAATAACTAAAACCATGGCACTACGGATACCATCTCTAATAAGGGCACATTTGTTGGGTTTGCCAACCTCTCTAACGTCCAGCTAGCAATCTTCATTGAAAGAAATAATTAAACTGCCAAAATAAACTAGGACAGGAAGAGAGACCAAGTAAACTTAAGACATTCAGAGGAGATGCCTCTGTTGATCAGGGTGATCAACATGAGCACTTTTTGTTTGTTTATGTTTATCTATTGAGTGTGGCCCAATAGCCTCCACTCCTACAGATTCAGCTTCCTCATTGATATCCTCTTTAGAAAGCAAGGCAAAAGGATTAAGACATGCATTGGCAACTGAAAACATAGAAGAGGAGGTACCTTATTTCTTGTGAGAGGCTACAACTTTGATCGAAGTGGACAAGTGTTCCATGAAGGGTCTGGTGCTAGAGCCCCTGGACGTAGATCTTCTTCAATTTTGTCTTTTACTAGGACCTTCCCCAATGCCAAGGGAGCAGAATCTGAATTGGATTGGGACTAAGATCTCGGCTTGCGTGGGAAGGGACATTGTCTTGAAGCTTGAAGAACCAACTCCTCCTGCTCCTAAATAGAACTGCATATCATTGGACATGTTTCCCTTGTCATTTTTATTTATAACTGATTACTTAAGAGTATATTCCACAGCAAGCCTGATTTCGTTGAAGAGGGACAGAGGAAGATTTACTACTATACCCTTCCATACCATTAGGTGTATTTCCTCTTCTGTATGATTTTCTTCTGAGCTCACTGAGCTATCAAGAATGTTATTTGATTCCCCAAATTCGATCTCCAAATTACCCTCCTTAGATTCTGAAATCTCCACAATAGGAATGTCATTGAAAACAAATTGTTCTTTATGTTTAGACCCCACAGAATCAGCTTCTACCTTTTGCGAGGGGGGACCAAATTAGTAACTGCCAAGCTGGATTCTGCTAAACCCAAGATATTCAAAAACTTTCCAACAACATGATCCTGATTTGGCCCTTCATATGATTGCACCACAAGTTGAACATCATCCCTCATTTTAATCTTACACGTTGCATCTCCGATGATCCCCTGAGGAAGTACCGGAGCAGGGGGGATCTCATGGTGCTCGGATGAGGCTTGTGCATTGTGCACAGCATTTTCATCCTTCCTTCGCCAAAAAGAGCTTGGCCAACTTCCCGAGGTGAAAAACTGAATCTTTCCTTGTTGAATGTCTTCAACGGCAATTGGCTGGCCGGGGATTAAAACCGGAACATCATGGACTTGTAGCTCCCTTGTCCAAGGCACAGTGTATCAAACTTGCACTAGCTTAGGGATGTGAGTAAGGTCTTCTACCTCGATAAGGACCAAAGCTTGAACTCTGCTGGCTTCTTCTTTCTTCTCACTGCTCATAGTAATGAATGTCCCAAATGGCCTACTCAGGGGCTCAGGGGAGGTCTGATTCCACATGTGGAATGGTAAGAGGGTATGTTGATCCAGATATAGCTTGGTTTAGGTTTGAGCTTCGCCCCAAAATCCTTGGACCATGGCAAAAACTTGGTATTAAACCATGAAAAGTGGAACATCCCAATACCGACCGACTTTATTTCCTCCTCATCCGATTGGAAATGGACATTGTAGATGCCTTCACCGACTTTCTTAAGCACCCACCAACCTCCTTGCCTTTCCCAGGCGAAGTTTAAGGCACTTTCCACATCCTTTGTTGCCAGTCTGGTGCAAGGGTTGATCAAGTGGAGGAAAGCGCTCGCATGTAGAGCAGGCAATGCAGACGCGATCTCAGAGTCATGGGGAATATCAACGGCCAGTGATTTGCGTCGATTGAAGAGGGGATAGTCTCTCACCTTATGGTCAAATTTTCGGCAGTTGAAACAGTGGATTCTAATCATCTTGCATTGCGCCATGAGGTGGTCATCTCCATCGCATTTCATGCATTGCTTTTCCATTGTTTTCTTCAGGGTTCGTGGAATTCTGGGTTGTTAAATGGGGGAGGTTTGGATTGGAAGTAGGGTTTGGGGGGGAGAAGTTTTTTTGGGGTTGAGTTTGGTGAAGTGACGGTGGATTGGGGTGGAGACGGTGGGTAAACGAAGAGGTTGTGACCCGTAATGACGAGAGAGTGGGTGAGAACTTCTGCAAAAGATTTACTCTTCTTCCAAGATAGCCATTTTCTTTCACTCTCTCTCCTCTCTCCCTTCATTTTTTTCTTCTATTTTTCCAGGGAAGATCCTATGGGTTTATAGTTTATGTTCTTCTATTTTTTCTATTTCTTCTACGTATTTTATATTTTATTTTTTCATTCTCTTAGGGCAATTTGGTGATATATGTCATATTTCTCCACATATATAACAATTATATTCTTTGGGTTTTTTGGATATTTTTTATTTCCATTTATTCTTTTGAAGTACCTTTTTTTAGGGTTTTTTATATATCTCAAAAGTTTTTTTTTTGCATTTTGGTTTATACTTTTGTACTTTATATTTGTGGCTCTTTGAATAATTATAGTTATTATTACATCCCCAATAATTTGGTCTTGCTTCATCACAACAAATCTTTTGTTTGTGTTCTATAATATTAAATAGTTGATTTAGCTTCTTAGCATACTTTATCTCTATAATATTTTACAATTGTGTCATATACCCTAAAATATCTATTTCTGGTTTTACTTTCTCATTTACGTATGCACTATATATATTTATACTCCATGGATCTGGTAATTTTAGGAAAAAAAGAGTCAAGGATTTGACCATTCTCTTCTTTTGTATTATAAATATCTTGGAAATATTCTTTGAATTCACATGCTAAGTTGGCAAAATAACACAAATCACAAATTTCTAAATTTCTTAGTCTCCATCTTGATTGGATCGTTTTATATATATTATGTCATTTTATTTTTTCGTAAATACTAAAATTGGTTCTTATTACTTTCTTGTAATTTGTGATTATTTCTTTAAATCCTAAGGTTCTTTATGCTGATGTTTCTTGCGTTCCTTTATCATCAATTGGTTTTGGATTCCTTATATTAGTTCTTTCTTCTTCTGTTAGTCCATTCCACCATTTAGCTACCACTCCTATAAAGGTTGTTTCTACAAAATTCTCTAATGTATTATTTGAGAGGTTTTGTCTAAATCCTACTATTAAGGATGTTTTCACCAATTCTTCTATTGTTCTATCTACATCTTTTACACAGTCTAAATCTAACCATTCTCCATTTCCTGCTATTCCTTTTTCGTATTATGTGGGTTCATATATTGGTGTTTATTTTTTTTCTAACTTCCTTCTTTCTCTACTTTGCTATTTCCATGGTAAGTTATAAGGTCATTAATTAGGTTGTGGTCTTAAATATGCGTACGTATTAGTTTGATGTTTTGTAGGTTTTGTTATGATCTTGTATTTCTCTTATCCATTTTCTATTTTTTTATTTTTTATATCTAGATTTTTTAAGGCTTTCTCTACTTCCTCTTAATTAAGATTTGCCATTAAATCTTCTATTTTTTAAATATTTATATTAAGTTTTGTTATGGCTTCTAACTCCTTCATACTTTTTTCCGTTATGTCTAATTCTTCTTCTATGTCTTCGGTTATATATTTACTTAGTTCTTTTATGTTCTTATTTATGATTTTTAAAACTTTTCTTATAGTTCCTACAAATTCTGGGCCATTGTATCTTCTTCCAACTCTTGAATGTTTACCATTCAAATTTCTGATTCTATTTTTGAATTTAATTTATGTATTGATGTTTCTACTTTTGGACTATCAACCATACTTACCTTAATATTCTATATGCTAGTAGATTTTGGTAATACCAACTTGCTTCTTGATTTCTATAATCTAATACCTTGCATGCTATCTCTTTTTGTATTTCTTTAGGTAGCTTTTCATTTACTTTACTTGTTATTACAAAATATTTTAATATTTTCTTATCAGTTATATGTTTTCTTTCTATTAGTCTACTATCAATGTATATTATTTTAAAATTTGAGAGATTTTTTAATCTTAATTTCTTTATTTTATGTGAAATATCCAGTTTTTAAATAGGGTAGTGAGTTATGCAAATTTTAAGTTTTAATGTTATGTAAATATCTTCAAAGGCATGGTCTGTTTTAGAAAATTATTTTCAACTATCCTAAATAGTTTGGGGGTGTCCTATATTCGCAAATACTTTCTAAAAAAATCCTATATATGAAATTGACTTCAACTATTATACATCGAGAGAAGTTTAGTATAATCAAAGATATGCATATTGTCTATGGCAATACACAGTGAATCTCATCGAAGGCTAGCAGTTGGACGGGACAGGGGTGTACAATTCTACAATAGGTGGATGATACGATTCTGTATGGTAATGATATAAGGGCGGAAACAATCTGTTTTAACGGAGCCCTCTACTGCTTTGAGACTTAATCCGGATTAATGGTTAACTCCACAAATGTGCTCTGATCCATATTGCTTTATCGGAAGCTGAGGCTGAGGTACACGCTACCATCCTCAATTGTAAGAGGAAAAATTTATCTATCACTTACCTGGGTCTATCGCTCAGACCAGATAAACTTAAGAAGGCGGACTGGCTACCGATCAGACAGAGTAGAAGCTCGACTGTCATGATGGAAATACAAGTTCCTCTCTTTTGGGGAAAGAGTGGTCCTTATTAACTCGGTCATGTCCAACCTACCTACCTACTACATGTCTTTCTTTGAAAGTGAGTAATCCAAGGACTTGACTGCATCCGGAAGATATTTCCGTAGAAAGGAGCTGACACAGATAAATGAGGCAACCACTTGATCAAATGGGAGAAAGCATGTATGAAGAAAAATCATTGCGGATTGGGTATCATCGATTTAGGAGACATGAACCTTGCCCTGTTGGGCTAATGGTGGTGGAAAGTATTCCACCCTAATGGCGAAGGCTGGCAGGAATTCATTCAATTGTACTGTAATCCTCATTCCTGATTGTACGGATTTTTACCTGTATTTCTTTTTTCTTCTTCACCTATTGTATTCCAATTATCTAGAATATATATATATATATATATATATATATATATATATAGGGAAAAAGGGGTATGAGCAACTTGCTCATTTAGTAAATAAGCAATTGATGATGTGTCATGCATGTGATTGGAAAGTCCTTAAAAGGGTTAGTTGTCCAATGTATCACATGCATGCCACATCATCATTTGCTCATTTACTAAATGAGCAAGTTGCTCATATCCCTTTTACCCATATATATATAGATATATATAGATATTGTACTTCTCTTGAAGCCAATTGCATCCTGTCGATATTCAATTATTTTGTTTGAATCCAAATCCTAATTCAATCGATAAAATTATTTGATTGATTATTTGATTGATTTGTAAACAGCCCAATCCTAGTCATCCTATGATTTGATTATTTGACTCTTTGTTATTCATCAAGCCCAACCAATATTATTGAATTTATTATTTTCATTAATGAAGCCCAAACTAATATATTCTTACTAATTTGCAAGCCCAATTATTTAGCCCAAGATTAAAACACAATATCTCCAGTCGCCGGCACAACCAGCAACCAATCACCATCGCACCCCTCCTCGTCGTCGATGCCCTGTTCCACCACCGTCAACCCCCCTGTAGCCCCGTCGACACCCTCGGCCACCATTGCTGCAACCCCGCAGGCTCCCCCTGCAGCCGCTGCTGCCATTCCTCCTCGACGCACCCCCGCCACCGCAGTAGTTGTACCGTCGTTGCTCTTGTTGCCCTTACCGACATTCACTAGTGCTCGAGCCCTCCCCTACTACCTTCCATCGCAACCGTCATTCACTGTGTTGCTGCTGTCTCTGGATGTTGTTGCCCGTACTGTTCCTACAGTCGTCGACCTTGCTATTGTTCTCGGTGTGCATTGTCGCTGCCTCTTGCCACTGCTGCTGCGTGCTGCTATCTCCTGCATTGTTTTGCTACCTCCGTATCTTGTTGTGTGTTGTCGCTGCCCTTGCGGTTGTTGTTGCTGCTTTTGCTGTTGTTGCTGTAGTTGCTTTTGCACGTGCTATTTCCGTCGTTTGCTATTTCTGTGGTTTGCACGTGTGTTGACACCGTCAAAATAATCGTCACATAAAGCAAGTACCTTGTACATTTTAATGTTCCATAAAAGCATATTGTTTGATCTCCCGTAATTAGTAATTAGATCATCGCATTTGAAATCCGTTATTCTTGAAATCCATTATTCTTATATTGAATCGACTCAATTCTTTTGCCTCCATGATTCGATGCCATCAAAAGATCGTAGTTTTCCATTGTCCCCATATTTATTGCAAAAGCACGAATTTGAAACTATATGTTTGCAAGTAAGAACCGTTACAATTTGAATTGACAAGTTGCTATCTTGCTGTTGCTATAATTTGTACCTAGGTATTGACCTAGCTTCTGTTCAAACTAATTATAGCCTTGTACAAGAGAGTTGTATCCCTACGAATCTAGTTTTTAGAACTTCTTACGGATCCAGATTCCGAGTCGTTGGCTGCAAGTTATCTCATTTTTAGTACTGTATGGTTTCTATTTTTCCAGATCACTGATTTGAAGTACACTACCATGATTATTGACCAAAACATTGTGTTAACAGTAAAACAAAGACTTGATATTTACCAGGTTCTTACTAGACATGATTAGGAGTCTCTTTATAATTTTTATAAGATTTTTAAATGAATTTACAGTCACTTTATATATATATATATATATATATATATATATATATATATATATATATATATATATATATATATATATATATATATATATATATATATATAAGAATTTGACCTTGGTCTGCTGTTTGAATGGTAGGTCAGTAAAGAACTATTTGTTTGACCTAGCTATTCTATTTAAAATGTATCATATTAATATTCGATGGAACCGGCATGAAGTCTATTTTCTGGAACCTCAGATGATACCTGATTCTTTTTTCTGTGGCAAAGGAAAAGTAGATTTTTGTACAGCAATGTATTGCTGTCAAGAATTGTAACTTCATCTCCTTGATTGTAAATATATTTATTTCTTGCAATTAATTAATTGAGCTTGCATATCATGCATTGCATAGCCTTAATACTCCTTGATCCTTTCCTGATACCCGTTCTCATTGTTGCATTTTTCATGAATAATTATTGTAAGAAGTATAACAAGCCGGGGTAAAAAGGAAAAGAATCTAGTAGTAGACAATATAGGAAAGTGTATTCGGAAGGAGGCTCGTGTTTCTCGTAATAGTGACTATGTATATGTTTACATGATATGATATGATATAATATGATATGATATGATATTGTTACATGATACGATATGACATGATATGATTATAAATGATACGATTCCTGTCAGTGTTACTGGAAGGCCCGAGTACATGACCCTGTAGAATTTACCTTTAGAGTCTGAATGTTAATTTGTTTTATTACACCAGAACCTGTGGTATGGAACGCAGGATTGCATGCATTAGTTAGGACTTATAAAAAATTGTCAAACTTGAGATTAACAATGAACACATGCATGACTCATGATTCCAGTTACATGTTACCTGTTACAAGATTACATAATTTCGGTTTACAAGTTACATGAGTCCTATTTACAAGTTACATGTTACATGTTTATAAGTTACAAGATTCTTGTTTACATGACATGTTTCTGTTACATGATTTCTTGTTCCCGATTGGTTATATTTTGAGACTTGTTTCAGTTGTTACTTGCATTACACTTGATCATGTTGCATTATAATTACATCGCTAGTCCTTGTTCTCCTTTCTTGTTCAATTTTATTTCTTTTCTTGTTACATATATTGTTTCTCGTTATCATGCTTGTTCCATAATTGAATTGTCAGTTCTTAATGTTTTTTCTGTTATACCTACTTCTTGTTCCTATTTTGCTGGTTACTACTTGCGGTCCGTGGCTTACTCTAACAGACATCTTTTTTCCTCCAACTCTAGATGTGGAGATTGCAGGTACTAAAGAGGGAATGACCGAAGGACTTGGTTAATAACTCTTCTAGAGAATGAAGTCATATCTTTTCCTGCATTAATAATCTTTTTTCATGCTTTTCCTAGTTACTATTGTTGCTATTTTATATACATTGTATTCTGGGTGTTTTGATCCGAAGTTTGTTTATTTCCAGATGTTGGTTACTTTGTGAGACATTCCATGGAATATTCATGTTTTTGTGATTATTCTTTTATTCGTGGTTGTGGTTACATTTTATATTGTTGCGATTATATTTGTACAGCTTATGGATGATGTGAGTTTGGAAACTTATATCATTTGCTGGAACTCGTTATATGCCCGTGTTTCCGTATAATGGGAAGCGGGGCGTGACTGGATTTTTAGTGGTATCAGAGAAAGGTTAGGCTAATATGTTAGCCAGGTTGGGTTTAGGCCCTAATCAGCTTAGGCTCTAGCCAGGTTCGAACCATGTTATGCTCAACCATATGCACACCACGTTGATCACATGAACATTTAATAACAAGTCTGGATACTGACCCTAATTGATTATTTTGCTGACAATGGCTCGTGAAGACTCTTCGACTTCTCCACCCAGTGTTGAACCATCCAAAAATTTCTCCATTCTAGAGGCGATGCAACGAATGATGGAGTTACAACAGGAACACAATGAACTAACAAGTGCTAGTCTGGATAGGGTCCGGGATGCCGTAGAGTCTACTCGACTGAGCCTGTTTGTGCACCAGTGCAACCCCTATTCCCAGATATATGTATTTTCCGTGTACTTTCTGTATTTAAAATTTTTATAACTCTCCTCGCTTTTAAATTCTTTTTTTTTTTCTCAACAATTGCATTTTCAATCGATCGAATTTTAACAAAATATTACTCTAGTTTCTAAGAAGTTTTCTATTACATTTTATTATTCGAAAATTATATTTATTTCGAATAATGGTATATTTTAATTTTATTTTATATATATTCCTAATTGATCGACTATTTACATTTTAGCCCAAACCAATTATATTATTGCTATTTGGATTTTAATAAAATTGTTAAACTCAAATCCCATTTTGATATGTATATATATATTATCATCATTGTTATTATTATTACTTTTGATTGCTTATTAAAATTCATTTTTCGTTATTTATTAAATTGTGGAAGTCTATTGATCTCCATCTATATTTTATGGTTTATGGAGTATGGATTTTGTATACCAATTGATTTAATTGTGCTACTATATGAGTATTGATTTATTTATTGATATACTACTTATTATTTTAATCTAAACCCATTTTCTATTGGTTTTTAAACCCAATACCCAAAAACCCGTTAACTCTTTACCCGTACCCGCTATTCCATTACCCACCTAACCGTATAAATACCATGTTTAACTCTAACCCTAATATTAACCTGTCACTCCCCGCTTCCCAAAAGAGAATACGGAATAAGGATACGCGACAAAAGCCCAGCGAATGATTTTCATCATCCATAAGCTGTTCAAGAATCTTTACAACATTCACAAGAATAAACAGAGTCGGAAGCAAAAGAATGAACCAACATCCACATATGAACCAAACACCAACAAGAATACTTGAAACCAAAAGATATTAATCTCAAATAATCGTGATCTGAATAAATCAAATATCCTAGGTCACATTGTCCAAATACAAATATAAATCCAAGTACAAGAATACAATATTGTTCAAGAAACTACAAGAATAATAATAGCAAAATCTGGCACTAATACTTCATGTCACCAATACCATCTGGAACCTGTTCTCCATAATCTGCAATTTAACAATTGCAGGAATAGGAAAAAGAAAATAAGTACCCGTCAATTGCAAGTTACAGGCCGCTTGTAATGCAGGATACAAGTACATGGGAAAACTAACTAATAATATGGAATAAGAATGATATCAAATTATGACAACTAGTATGGTAAGGTAAACAAGAACAAGTAGCATGGTATCATGTAAACAAGTATCAAGTATCAAGAATCAAGTATCACGAAATCAAGTGACAAGTAACAAGAAATCAAGTACAAGTAAACAAGTTCCAAGAATCGAGTAATCATGTATCATGTTCAAGTATCATGTATCAAATATCTTGTATTATTACTATCTAGGTAGCACTTCATGTGCCATCCTTTTATCACATGGTTGCTACAGTCAATGCAATTTCATTTTAGATTTCATAGTGAAGCATATAGGGCAGTGTACTCAGTGACAAGCCTCAAGAATCAAGTATCAAGTATCAAGCCTCAAGTATCAAGTAAACAAGCCTCAAGAGTGAAGTATCAAGCCTCAAGTAATGAAATATCAAGCCTCAAGTGAAATATCAAGCCTCAAGTAGTGAAATATCAAGCCTCAAGTGAAATATCAAACCTCAAGTAGTGAAATATCAAAACTCAAGTGAAATATCAAGCCAAGTCTCAAGTATCAAGCCAAGTATCACATAGAATTAATAGATTCTCTTCCGAATACACGTTTCTGAATTATCCACTATTAGATCCGTTCCTTTAAAACCCCGGCTTGGTTATTTTATTATTAATGTCAAACATGCATGTATGTGTCACGAACAAGCAAAGTATATCATGGTATGGTCAAGTAACAAGTTCAAGCTGCAAGATAAACAAGCACGACCGCAAGATAACTCGTACAGGAATAAAATAACCAAATCTCAAGTTCAGGACAGCAAGACCATACTGTAGTAAAATAGTGATTCCCGATGTTACAAAAATGCAAATCTGAATCCGTCAAAAAGTCGAGAAAATAGACTCCCAAACTAATCCAGAGAATATAAATAAGTCATATAGTATTTCACAAAATCAAGTCTCAAAACTGAATTGAATCCAGAAAATACATTCAGCCAGAAA
Organism: Hemerocallis citrina; assembly: GCA_017893485.1. NCBI lineage: Eukaryota > Viridiplantae > Streptophyta > Magnoliopsida > Asparagales > Asphodelaceae > Hemerocallis > Hemerocallis citrina. Next base: position 52,959,907 of record CM030359.1, on the reverse strand, counting down.
TCAGGAAAATCGAATTTAAGTACAGGAAAACAACATGAAAACACCTCAAATAAATCCAGGAAAAATCTAGGGTATTCCCCTATATGTCTAGTATCATAATATAAAGTTTCATAATTTTCCAGTAAGACTAGGTCAGCCAGCAAAATTCAGGAAACAACAAGAAATGATAGTTTGGCAAATCTGGAATTCCCAACACTGTTGTACGAAAACTATAATATCTCGCAAACCGTGAAACGAAATCCAAATACACCAAAGGGATATGAAAATAGACAAAATAAGCTAACTTTCATATTTCATAAATATTTTTCATACAGGAAAAGGAATTAGGGTGAAAGTACAAATCTTTACAGAACAGCGAGCAAAATCCAGCAAGTATAGTCTTTATAAACAAGCATAAAATGACATATAAAACTCATTAATAAAATCCACAAAAATTCTGTGTAATCCCTAAATAGATATAGAAATACTGACCAAAATTTTAGATCAAAATAATATATTTAGCACTAGTATCAAAATAGTTTAGTCATCAAAATCATCAAGAAACGAAATCTGGAAATGAAATACACCTCTGTAATAAAATAATCATATCTCACATACAAAAACGAATCGATCAAGGTTAGAGAGTTTGGAAAGAAGACGAGTTTCTCTAAAAAATCATGTTTAATACTGAAATTAAGATACTGACCTTAATATGGTCTAAAATAGCAATCAAAACTGATCATCGACAAAATACGGATTTTCCTCTTAACAGCAAATTAACGTACAACATACGAAACTCGTTCCAAACACAACCAAACATGTTATAGAGTCTACCAAGTGTCCAAACATCATGAAATAGGATATATAGCATGTCCACAACAAGTATATCACATGGATCCAAATAAACACACGATTCCTCACAATTATCCCACAAATATAATCACATTAAGAACGGTCCAACCCTAAGTTGTTCATGTCAAAGTGTGTCGTGAGGCAACTATGGTCAATAGCACTATAGAGACAATACTCATCAAACATACATCACACACGAGTTTTCTCTAGAACCCAACTATACTACAAGCGGAATTTATGACTTGTATCATACAAAGGAATTTGAGTACAAGTTACTTGCCTTAACCGAAGATGAAAATGAAGAACACCAAGAATAACGGGAATGGATCCCGACAACGAACGAAATCCACGAACAAAAAATTCATGAACCAACGAAGGACTCACACGATCACACGTGCGAACTCTAACAAGCGAGAGAGAGATCAAGAGAGCGTCGGGGGCGTCGGCTGGCTGCTGGCGCTCCAACTGCTGCTGCTGATCGGACGGCAGAAGGAGATGGGAAGAGAGAACGAGAGGAGGTGAGATGGTGAAGGGATAGGGTGCTCGGACTTGGGGTTGCGGCTAGGGTGTTTGGCGATCGGAGTTGGGTAAAGTCCAGGCCGAAGGGGGGTAGTCGGGGGTGTATGCAGGTCGGGCTTGGGGCTTCGGGTGTGGGGGTGTCGGCGCGCACAGGAAAGGGGGAGAGGGAGGCCGGGATGTGTGAAGTAGGGTTAGGGTATTAGGGTTAGGTTTTTAGAGAGGAGTTATACATAGGGTTTTGTTTAGGGTTAGAAGTATGAGATGGGTATTGGGTTGTGGATAGTTTAGGCGTAGAAATGGGATTAGTCCAATAGGATTGATTAGGATAAATTTGTATAGGATTTTGAAACGGGATTGTAGGTTAATTTGGCTTTGGTAATCAATTAGGGATCAAAAGCAATAGGATTAGAAATAGGATGAGCAACCAAATTACCATGAGCACCCAAGAACAAAATAACGAGAACAAGATCCAAATGAAAAGCGAAAATAACAACAATGATCAAGAACAAATCAAGGGACAGAAAAATCAATCACAAGAAGATCAAAAATGAGCAAAATGAATATATATTGAAAAAAACTCCAATATACGGTCCAGAAAAATACAATAGAGTACAAATACTCAAGAAGAAGAAAATACATTAAAAATACGAAAAAGGAAAAAACATGGGTTACATAACCCCTAATCTCTCTTCCTAATCACCTATCTACATCTGCCAACCCCGTTCACACTCATCGTCAACCTCCCACTCAACCCTGCACCCATCGCAGTCCTCCTGCTACCTCTCGTCGACTCCCCATCCTCCTCTTCCTCCGATCATCCCCGTCCTCCACTTTGCCTGCATCCTGAACCCTGAGAACCCATTGCAGCTCCCGCCATCTGCGAACCCATCCCGTCGCACCCTGCCTCTCCCCATTGTCTTCTCAACCACTACATCCCCCTATGCGCCTCCTACCACCTCCGCTGCCCTGAGAACTCATCGCCGCAGTTCATCACCACCAACCGCCAAGGCCGCTCGTCCTTCCTATGTTTTCTTCCAAAACAGAGCCACCGACTGCCATTGCTTCACCACCGCCTGTGCACCGACAGCACCCACGTTTCCTCGTCTCTGTTCTCCTCTGCCGAGCCATGACAACCACCTCCAGCCCAGCCATCTCGGTCGCCGTTGGAGCCAAGCCAGAGACGAAACCCATTGTCGTTGCTATTGATCATGTAACACCCCGAATTCCAAATAAGTCCAAATTCGAAGTTCCACGGGATCTTTACACTTCACTTTGTACAATTTTACAAGGAATTTAAAACTTTTTAGACAATAATGTTTACATCAACACAGCGGAAGCAAATTACAACATATTACATGAATAAAGTAACACTTGAAACATTAATTTAAGCAACATTCCTCGTTAGTCCATTCATTCATTTGATCCTGCATAGAAACTGTGGGCACGTCAGTTGCATACAACTGACGCTAGAATATAATATATCAATTTCTCTTACTTGGAAAGCACACACTTGTTCAAAAACAAAACTAAGGAGGACTGTCTTATTGAAGTCGTGTGTGAATGTGCACTTAGTCCTTAATGCAGTTATTTATATTTAATGATACTAATGCGCATTTGTTCGGATTCTATGCATCCCATACTAAATACGTTCGAGGGCAAGCCCTTAATCGTTCTTCATCTTGTAGGGTTGATTTCCTCGCTATGAGTTTAACTACTATGGTAACTACGGTAAGTATCCTAGATGTTTTATAAGTTACGAGCCCATATCCAGACATCCTGGAGAGAATCCAACGTCTTGACATGCCACATCATGCAGACATTCTATGGACAATTCGCCTCTGCCATGGAACGATGGCACTACGTAGTCACCAAGTACCCCACAAGCGTCGCCACTGTCCCGGTATTCTGGAGATGTATTTACGTCCTGACATGACGCATTATGTAGACATCCTGTGAACACTCTCACTCCGTAGATCTGAGGCCTTCATACTTGTGTTTTTATCTTACTTTCATCACATCTTCACTATGTGTCTAATCCTTAGATAATTGAATAATAAGTAAAATTAACACCCTAGAGTTAGCATCACCCCTACACCGGACTTAACCATCAATTTATAACAATGACCCAAATCTTGGTCTCTTTCTACAACATTCATTTCTTTCAAGAATTCATTCATGCCGGTATGAGAACTTAGCTACACTCTAGTTCTTAACTTCTTCTTTATGTTCACAAAAATGAGTGTTTTGTACTCACAAAATTTCAACATTTCATCATAATCTTTTTGTTTCATTTTTCCATGCACACTTGCATGAATTTAACATCAAATTTCAAATTTAATTTATTACATCTCATAATTTAATCCCCACATAATTTCTTACATTCACATTTTTCCTCTTTCTTCAATTATATAAAAACCGTGTTTTAAAAGAAAAATTCATCAAGTTCTTCAATCCATTTTAATATAAAACCACATCTAATCTTCATGAAAATACATAAAAAGTTATGGAATTATTTTTCATAAAGTCTAGATAATATTTGTATAATAACTAGATTTGCCCGTGGCCACGTGCCTACGGCACGTCTTCCGAACGTTACAGCATATGAAAAGACTTGTAAACAGTAAATCAACAATTATATAGCTCAAGTTTGAATAGTATGACAATAATTAGTTGTAAATAAAAGTCCATATTTTCATTAGTATATGTTGAAAATTAATTATGAATTGGGTTACAAAAAGTCCATGTTTCCATAAGTATATATATATATATATATATATATATATATATATATATATATATATATATATATATATATATATATATACAGAGGGAGAGAAAGAGAGATAATTAAATAAATAAAGGAGTTATTTTGGGAGATTTGAATTTGAGTTTTGGGGGAAAACTTGGGTGGAAAATTTTGTTTTGTGAGGTTAGATCTGGGCTTTTGATTTTGGAGAGGATTGAAGGAGAGCCACTTGATAGCTTTCTTTATGTTTTATTATATATTGAGAATTTTTCCCAATTTTTATTTGTATTTTAAACCTTAAAAAAACTCAAAAAAAAAAATCAAAAGGAATGAAAAGGTGGGTCGGCGGAATCGAACCCAGAATCAATAGAAAACCCCCTACCCATGAACAGTAAGAGACCCAAAGTGCACCCAAAGACCAGTTGGTCTTGAGTGACTATGTGAAAGGACTTCAATTCTTTATATACTGATTGTACTATCTTTTGAGAAAAATCGAATTTAAAAAAGAAAAACAGAGCCTCTTCAAGACTCGAACCCAAGACCTCTGCACTGTACACAGCGCTATTAACACACACCGAAAGCCAGTAAGCCCTAGCTCACTTTCTGTTATAGTTAAGAGTCGAAATAATTTTGTATCTACTGTTTGTTTATAAATCTCTTTTACAAAATTCAATTTCTCAATAAATTAGTATCTTTCAAAATCTAATTTGTGCAGAATATATTTCTTAAATATAACAGTATAATAGTAATTAAATCTTAATTTTTAACTTTAAAATAGGTCTTCTTTACAACTTACATTCAAAGAGTATCTTATCGACTTTTAAAAATGTACTATAATTCCATCTCAAAATTACCAATATAAAATCCACTAACTACATGTTCTTATTCTCTTTTCAATACTACAAAAGTTATCAATCTTTTTCTTTTATTATACTAACATTTTAGAACCACAATTTACACAATTTATCAACTAAACATGACAATAATTACTCATCTCAATCTACAAAGACATATAGCAATATCCATTCATCTATAATTAAGCCATTCATTTTAACAAGATCATCACACTAGCATGGTTCATCAAGATACATATTCTAACATGAATTTCATCAATAGAGCAACATGATGAATTTTAATCTACTAGTCACGATCAATTTTTCTCTTTTCTCTACTAATCTTTTAGGCAAAAACAAGGCAATTTTTGTTAGTTTCTTTAGTATTTTCATGAAATCAAAATCCCTAGCATGGTATCTACATTAGAAGTAGAGAAATCACCCACCTTTTGAAGAAGCAAATAAGAAATTCCTAGAGAACTCCTTGAATGCATGATCGTCTCCCTTCTTCTCCTAGCTTGTGCCACACAAACTCGAGCCTTCTCCTCCTAGCAAAGCTTGAACCCGAGACCTCCCTGATGTGCTAGCCGGCCACCCAAGTACAAGAGCACACAAACACACAAACCCTCAATCTTTTCTCACACAACTCTATCTTTTCTCTTACACAATTTTATCTTTTCTCTTTTGAAATTCTAAGTGCAAAGAGAAGTGAAAGACTAATGAGGCTATTTATACACAACTCAAGCTCAAATGAAGGGTTGAAATGAATTTGGATGAAAGGTTTAGATTCATTTGGGAGTTAAAAGAACAACCCATCATCTAATAACCAACTCTCCACTCTACCACTCCCTCCCTCCACTCCAAGGTAAGACCGGCCACCCCCTAGTGCTCCATTGCACGTGCATGTGCAATGCACGTGTCTCCATGTGCACACTAGTTTAAGTTGTACATTTATTATTAATTGTTTATTTATTTGTTACATGATCAATTCTACCCTACAAGTTGTATTGATTATTAATAGAATTAACTAGTGGGCTAATTAGGTGGACTAAAACCTTGGGCTTTTAATTAATTAATTAACTTATTTAGATGGGCTAGAATTAAACTATTAGGCCTAGGATTTTATAACATGCTTTTTTAAAATAAAATAAAAAAAATTGTGCATGACTTTAAATTAATTTTTAAAACAAAAAACATACATAAACTTGCACGTGCGAAACACGTGAAAACAAATGAAAATTTTATACTTAATTATTTTAAAATTTAGGATGTTACAGATCATGGGTTTTGATCATCTTCTCAATCCTGTGATCCTGGCCGTCCGATCGACCGATTGTGATCGTGATGATCATCTTTATCATCATCAAGCATATCTAGTCATCTGATCGTGGTCTTGATCATCTTCTTCAACCTCAAGATCCGTGTTATTGTGTTCGTTGCCCAGGATCCATTCTCTGTATTCTATTTCTCGTCGGATTCTTCATCTACGTCAAGGCAAGTAACTTGTGTAATTTTTGTTGTATATACAAGTACAAAATACCGCATGTAGTCTTGCTCTATTTTTGTGTCCATTCTCATGATAATCCCTTGTTAAATCTTGATCCATTCATTTGACCCATCCGTAGTCTTGATCCATCATCATAGTTCTCACACACACGACATGAAAATAAACTAGATCTAGATAGACTTTTGATGCATATATATATATATGTTCTTCGTGATCTATGATATGTTGTGTATTTGTTGCATGCTTGGTGTATTAGTTGTGTTATCTTGTAGTAGACTTGTTAAATACCTATGCCATATTATTTTGAATATCTAATATATCATATTTTGCATCTTACATTATTTGGATCTATTACATATGAGTTGTTTGATTAAATGCATGAGAAGAGTTTTCGTTTTAATACTGCCCTGATTTGATTCGACATTTTAGACCCTGTTAAGGTCAGTAAAATAAATTATTTTCTGAATATGATTCATAGGCATCGTTGTATATTTTTTAGAACTTTCTACAGTTCTCAGTTTTGATCTGTGATGTGTGATTTATTGTTGTTTTACTGCAGATGTGTTGGAAATTCCAGATTCTGTTTTAGGAGTTTGCTGTATGGTTACCTATTTTAAATATTTTTCTGAGTATGACTAGACATGACTGGAATCAACCCCTAATTTTTTTAGATTTATTTAATGAATTTTATAATTTATTCCATGCTTGTGAACAAACCAATATATCACCAAACTGCATGTTGTTCAGTAAAAAACTCTATTTTCAATCTGATTTCAGTCACTGTTGATTAAAACTTTCTGAATATGAAATATAGCCTGATTTGTCTATTTTACAACCCTTTTGATGGATTTAAATTTAAAGTTTTATTTTGTGATTTATCACTGTTTTAGTACTGTTGTGTCTAAAGTTTCAGATTCATAAACTTGCTGTATCTTTCTGTTTTCCGAATTTATTTGACTATGCTGTGTATAATGTAATATTATGAAACATTATTTGCTGATACTAGACATGTTAGGGAATCTTCCAGATTTTTCTTAGGTTTAATCAGTAAATTTTTATGCTATTTTCATGTTTGCAAATAAAACTTCACAATTTCTGGCTGAACTTGAATTCTGTGTAAAACGCTATTTTGAACCTTGTTGCTGTAGTTTTCATATGACTTTTGTATATGCGCTGGATTCGGATGAGAGTCTAGTTTCTAGATTTTCTGACGGATCCAGGTTTGCATTCTTGTGGCAACGAAATCTTTATTTTGGTGCAGTCATGTCTTGCTGTCCAGAATTGAAAGTCTCGTTGTCCTAGTCTATTATGAGTTGTTTGTCACCTGTTCATGTCTTCTATCCAACTTGAACTTGTCTCTTGTTTCTTGCCATGTTATCTTGACTTGTTTGTGCACTTCCATGCTTGCTTTAATAATAATAACAAGAAATCAAGTCGGGGGTTAAGGGAAAGATCTAGTAGTGCAAAATACAGAAATGTGTATTTGGAAGGGGACCGTGTTTCCCACTAGCTACCCGACTACATGCTTTCCCACGGGAGAGGTGTACTCGGAGGGGATCCATAGATCCTACTTGATACTTGATACTTGGTACGTGATTACTTCACACATGATACTTGATACTTGACACGTGATTACTTCACATATGATACTTGATACTTGATACTTGACACGTGATTACTTGACACATGATACTTGATACTTGATACTTGACACGTGATTACTTGACACAAGATACTTGATACCTTATACTTGACACGTGATTACTTGATTACTTGATACTTGTACCTGATTACACTGCCCTCTATGATCCACTACGAAATCTAAACGCAACTTGCTTGAATGTTGCAACCATGTGGTAAAATTTGAGACGCATGAAGTGCTACCTAGATAGGATTAGATACAAGACTTGAGAATAACATGATCACTTTCTCATCCTTGTTACTTGCTTGAACATTCTACTTGGCACTTGTTACTTGTTACTTGCTGACATACTTCTTGATACTTGATACTTGTCACATGCTACTTGCACCCTATTATCTTATCATGTTACTTGACTTTGTTCTTGATTAAGAGTTAGTTGCTCTATTTTTCCACCACATTTCCTCCATGCTTACTTCAGTACTTGCTTCTTGTTGCCACTCTGTATATTCTTTATCTGTTTTAGTACTTTTTGCCTGCACTACATGCGTCCCGTAATTTGCATTGACAGAATTTTGTTTCTCTTTCATTTTCCTGCAATTTGTCAAACTTGCAGACTTTGGTGACCATCTGCCCGAGGGAGTAAGTGACCAGTATCTTAGGCTGGCTGGAGTTTCTTACATGAGCTTATTCCTTGTTTTAAATAAATTGTAATTGCTACTGGAATTTTGTATTGGGCATTTTGTCCCATAACTTATTACTGTTGTTTCCATATCTGATTATTTGAGATTAAGTATTCTTGTTTTCAAGTAATTTATGTTGGTTATATTAATTTGTTTCATGCATGCGTGGTTGATTATTCCTTGATTATTTCTTGTTTATTCCTATGATTTGTTGAAAAGATCCTTACAGCTTATGAATGGTGAAAACCATTTGCTGGACTTGTGTCGCGTATCCGTATTCTGTATTCCTTTTTGGGAAGCGGGGCGTGACAACCAGTTTCATACCCATGCTGCCATGCTCGATTCAACTAGGATTCAGGAGCCAACCCATAGAAGGAGGAATGCCGCTCAGTGGGTGGTACAGTGCCCTACTACCGCATGGTCTACAGGTGGACCAATACGGCGGCCAGTTCAGACCCTGAAAACTGGAGCACCACCTTACCCATCGGCGACTCCGAAGAAGGACCACAAGTGTAACTGCTCCCCCAAGACTGGTCACATATGCAAGGACTGCCGGAAAGTCAACCGCCTGTCTTGCATGCAGAGCAAATGATCACATGGTTCGGGACTGCCCAAAGAGAAAGAGTGGTACACCAGCTAGAGGATCAGCTTCCAGTGGAGGACAGGCTGGAGAGTGTAGTCAGCCTCATAACCGAATTACAGAGGAGGCAGAGACCACCAAAGGCAGGATTGCAGGTATTTCACTATTTTTTCATATTTCAGTTCTTACGTCATCTATTGTTTTCCATACCTTTCGTTCATCTTCATTTATTGATTCAATATCGAGAGGATGAAATTGGGTTCAAGAGAACAACAATATATATATATATATATATATTAGATAATTGGAATATAAGAATTGAAGAAGGGAAAAAATACAGGTAAAAATCCGTAGAATCAGGAATGGGGGTTACAATCCTACCCACCTTACAAAAAATTTCATCCTCGAAATTCATTCAGTTGGAACATGGGATGGTCAAATAAAAAGTCAACTTGTGGGATGACAAATAGTGAATTAGAGGGAGAGAAACTAAACGATGGCAACACCAGAAAATGGATAAAAATGATGTCGAATAATGAATTGAAGAGTGATGGCAAATGGAATGTACGAATAAGAAGTAAAACGATGCAAGGAATTAGAGATTCGATGAATGGTCACAAAAGCAAATGTAGAGCAGGAAAACGATATCAGATGGAAAAAAAAAGAAACATCACAAGACTTGTGAGATAACGAAGTAAGAAGATGAAGGAGCAGCTAGGATTAGAATCGAAGAGAGAATGAATAAGGAAGAATTGAACCAAACAATGAGTCGATGGATGAGGATGGATGTGTAGTACCCCGTATTTTTAAATACTATTTTTGAAATTTGAAAATGGATTAAAATGATTGTTGGAGATTTAATAAATGTTTTTTCTGAAAATTTATCTTTTTACACATGCAAAACACGTGCAAATATTTTCTTGGAAAGTTCAAAAGCCAATATTATTTTGTGGAAAATCATTATTTATTATTTGGGATTATTTTTAATTTTTCTAGATTTTTCTGATACTTATTGGACCTATTTGCAAATATTTCAAAAGAAGGACTTTTGTGCAAAATTACCAAATGGAGTGAAAACTCTAGATTTTCATATTTTGGGGCTAGGTATAATGCCTAGTCACCTTAACTGTAGATATTCGAATATTTTGTTTGAATCCAAATCCAAATTCATTCGATAAAATTATTTGATTGATTATTTAATGTATTTGTAAAGAACCCAATCATAGTCATCCTATGATTTAATTATTTGACTCTTCGTTATTTGTAAAGCCCAACCAATATTATTGAATTTATTATTTTCATTTATGAAGCCCAAACCAAATATATTCTTAATCCAAGCCCAATTCTTTAGCCCAAGATTAAATCTCAATATCTTCTATAATTATCTATTTTATTTATTCTCTAAACCCAACCTAATCTTGTTTATTTTGTGAAATCAAAGCCCATTCTAATATAATCACAACTAATCATAGCACACCCTATAATTGTTTATTTCTTCATTTTATTGTGAACACACATTTAAATCATATCTTTAGCCCAATCCCACAAATCCAACTCAGACTAATCCTAACCCACTCCCTATACTAACTGCATACACTTCTCCACTAATTACCCACGATCTAACTAACTACCCCACTTAATCACCCGTATTAATCTCTCCTAATCAATTAATCCACCTCATATTCAACAACTCTCTCTCTCTCTCTCTCTCTCTCTCTCTCTCTCTCTCCCCTCAATCTTTCTTCTTCTTCCTTTGCTACTCTCTCCTGAAACCGAGACCCAAGACCCTGCCCCTCATCACCCCCGTCGCTCCTACTCCTTGACCACCGACAGTGCTCCTCCACCATCCTCCGACCGCCCTCGCACCCCCGATGTCGACTGCCTTCTCCACCCATCGAGGCCGTGACGGCGCTATAATTCATAGTCACTCCCAAGCTCCCGAAGCTCGACCACTGTTGACTTCATCCACGGCAGTCGCATCCACCGCAAGCTGCTTATCTCCTCATCTTCCCCCCCATGCGCAATCAAAGCTCCTCCTCGTCTTCCACCGCACGACCCCCGATTGCCTCGACCACTGCTACGACCTTCAACCACCCATCGACATCATTTTCATTCTCCTGTCGACTAGGTCCCTCGCTGCACCCCGACCCTTCACCTTATTTTTCCTTCGCCTGCTCCCAACCACCTCCATTGCAGCCACCTTCCTAGCCTCCTCGCCACTGCCTCATTTCATTCCACCATCGTCATCCTCCCCGCCACTGCTGCCGAGCTCCCCCGCTGCCGAATCCATCTCCTCCAACGGCGTTCGACTACCGCAACCCCCACTCTTCCTCTCCTTGTTGACTACAGACCTCCACTCGACAACTGACTGCACCTCCTCGCTGTCAACACTGCCACCCACACCCCTTCTGTAACATCACGTATTTCTTGGAGGTATAATATACTAGTATAATATAGTTGTAACGATCCGTAATTTCAAAATATATATATATATATATATATATATACTAGATTTTCCCATGGGCACGTGCCTACGGCACGTCTTCGGAACGATACAAAATACGAAAAGCCATGTAAACAGTAAAACAATAATTATATAGCTCAAGTTTGAATAGTATGACAATAATTAGTTATAAATAAAAGTCTATGTTTCCATTAGTATATGTTGAAAAATAATTATAAATGAGGGTATAAAATCTAACTTCTTAGAACTTTAAGTGTGGAAAATAATGAAATTTAATTGTTGAAGAGATATTTGCTATTAAAAATTCCGAAAATTTACAAAACCGAAATCTTAAAATCTAAATTTCTAAGTAAATAAAGAAAGAATGGGATAGAGAGAGAGAGAAAGAGAGAAAAATGAAAAAGTAAAGAGAGAAGAGATAGATAGTAATAAAGTAATGAATTTTTTAGGGTGGAAAATTTGGTTTTTGGGTTTGAAATTTTGGAAGGAAAATATGCTTTGTAAGGTTTGATAAGGGCCCTTGATTTTGAGGGGATTGATTGTGAGCCACTTGATAGCTTTCTTTGTAATTTATTATATAGATATATATATACATATGATGAGGTAATCAGTATTGTAAATAAAAGTGGGTAAAGAGGGGGGCCCACGCCTTGAAGATTAGCAAAAGACATTGCTGTGTTAGGTAGGTGGGGTGACGTCACCTGGGGGCCACCACCTGGATGAGATGAAGATAAAGGTGCTGTCTTGGATGGGTGACGTGTACATAGGGGACCCACATACGGGACTATGTGTACACGGGAAATAAAAGAGAAGTAGAGAGAGTTAAGTTAATATAATCCCACATCTGGAATGCAATAAAATAAAATAACTATAAATATAATAGCCTATGATCAAGAGTCACCAATCCGGTTAACCATCTTTTGAGAGGCAACCTGTGGTGGGCAGTTGTACTATACTATAAGTAATAATTTGTCTTCTAAAATGTATAAATTGTCCAAGCAGGGGCAGGGGCATTAAAAATGGTATTAGCACCGACATTCGACACCGAGTGTGGGAGGGCCGTGAGTTATGGACTCTACAATGATCAGCGGAGTGAGACAATCTCCAGTATTTCGGAAAGATGGACGTAAGGGCCACAGAATGATCTGCGGGGTGGGATTGGTCTCCAGTATTCCAAAGACGAGGTAGACACTCACGGACTGGTCCACATCGATTAGAAAGTAGATCCTGCACTAGACTGTGCATGCCCCGTACTCAGCGAGGACGCTAATTTCTAAAGGGAGGCTGTGTATAACATCCCGTAAATTCAATATATATATATATATATATATATATATATATATATATATATATATATATATATATATATATATATATAATAATGAGGTAATGGCAGTATTGTAAATAAAAGTGGGTAAAAAGGGGGGGCCCACACCTTGAAGAACAACAAAAGACTTTGCTGTGTTAGGTAGGTGGGTTGACATCACCTGGGGGTAGGCCTGCCAACGTATCAAGCTATTCGCGAGCTATTCGGCTGGAGCTCGGTCAAAGCTCGGCTCGAACCGAGCTGGAGCTCAAAACTGAGCTCATTTCGTAAACGAGCTGAGCTCGAGCTTGCGTTTTTTTTAGGCAAAGCTCGCAAGCTATTCGGCTCGAATACAGTCAAAGCTCAGTCAAAGCTCGGCTAGAACCGAGCTCGAGCCGAGCTCAAGCTCAAAACTGATCTCGTTTCGTAAACGAGCCGAGCTCGAGCCTGAAGGTATTCGGCTCGGCTTGGCTCGGCTCGATTGCAGCCCTACCTGGGGGCCACCACCCAGATGAGATGAAGATAGAGGTGTTGCCTTGGATGGGTGACGTGTATATAGGGGCCCTACATACGGGACTGTGTGTACACAGAAATAAAAGAGAAGTAAAGAGAGGTAAGTTAATATAGTCCCACATTGGGAATGCAATAAAATAAAATAACTATAAATATAATAGCCTATGATCAAGAGTCATCATTCCGGTTAACCACCTTTTGAGACGCAGCCTGTGGTGGGCAGTTGTTAGGGATGGCATTCGGGCCACTCTGGCCGGGCCGGGCTAGCCTGGGCTTTACCCAATCCCGGGCCGGGCTCGAAGAAATCGCGGGCCGGGCTAGTGGGGGAAAACCGTGGCCCGGACCTGGCCCTCGACCCCAATGGTGGGGGCCGGGCCGGGCCAGGCCAGTTTTTTAGGGGAATTTTTTTAATATATTAAAATCAAGTATTAAATTGTACTTTCATAACAATTGCAGAAAACCAAGTATTAAATTATTTTGATAAATTTGAAATTCTTAAATAAAATGAAGTACATGAATAAAATTTCATACAAATTAGATCAAATTACAAAACAAGGGAATTACTTGAATTTAGAGATCGAGATGGGCTCTATTTAGATTGAAGAGAAGGAATTGGACTATTGTCGTGCACTTCTACTTAACCTTAATATAGAATCCCATCCCCCTAAATTTCCCAATTAATTACAATATATTGTGCATCATTTTAATGTAAATCGACTAAATCTAATTGTTCATTCATCGCTACTTGTTGATCCAGCTTGTGCTTCAAGTAAGTCTTGAGTCCTCTCTTCCGCTTTCATCCAATCTTCGGTGCATACTAGCATCTCCAAATTTTTGGCTGTCAATCGATTCCTGTTCGGGCTCATCATCCTGCCAAGAGAAAAAGCGCTTTCCGATGCAACGGTTAACACCGGTGTTGTTAGCAAATCTCTAGACATACGAGAAAGAATATTAAAAATAACTTTATTGATATTCCAAAACTATAACACATCTACTACATCTTCAATCGAACTTTGTGCATTATACCAATTCAACTCATTTGGTGAAATGGTTCTTGGTTTTTTTGATTTAATAAGATTTAAAACACTACTAGTTGCATGACTCTTTCCTTTCGCTAATATAGGGGAAGAAGAAGTAGTAGAATCAACATTTTGTGTTTGTGTTTGTGTAGTATTAGATGAATAAAGTCTATCATAAGTATGAAATAATCTAGTCAAAATATGCTCAAATTGACGAGTAAAAACAACATGATCAAAATCTTGTATTGCATCGTGTGGGGCATAAGTGTAAAAAATCTCAATTAAATTTTTCGTGACATATAATTTAATTATAGTATTCATTACACTAGCTATACAATATAACATAGGAAGTGGATGAAAATATTTTAAAATTTTAATATATGCCGCATTAACCATATCTCTTATAAAATATCATTTTGCAAATCTTTAATTGTTGTCATCATAGTGACAATTTCAAGTAAAATACCACTAGATGTAGATGTATATATTTTTGAAAATTGCAAAGTAGCATCGTTAAACGGTTCTAATGATTTATACAAACTATCGGTAAAAAACCAAAAATCATTATCTAACATACAATTTTGTATACCCATTGCGACACAAAAATCTCTAAGATTAAAACGATAATGAAGAACAACACCTAATAAATCAAATGTAGAATTCCAACGATGTCTAACATCTTTAGAAAAATGTTTATATACAATTCCCCTAAGTTTACACCAATCATGAAAAGCTTGATATATTGGACCACTCAATGTAATATAATGAACACAATCTCTTATTGCATCAAGTTTATCATTTCCATATTTTAGTGCATCTTGCACACAAACATTTAAAATATGATAAGCACACCTAATATGAAAATTTTCGGGTTCTATAGGATCTAAAGTAATTTTCAAATTATCAATTGCCTTAGTATTATTAGAGGCATTATCAAAATCAACAGCAAACACTTTATCATAAGTACCAAAATTATTACATGTTTCCATAATGTGTGTGGCTATAATTTCACCCTTATGTGGGTACCTAACTTATCCAAATAAAATTATCCTCTTTTAAAGTACTCAATCCGAATCTATCCAATGACATGTTACACACATCATTGGAACGCCGTTTACTCCTACCAACCCATCCGATGTCAAAGAAACTCTAGTGTTTAGTGATGTTAGTGTTGCTATCAAAAAATCCTTAGTCTCATTGTAAACTAATTTACAATCACCCTTAACTAAGGTTTGTACAAAAGTCTCTACATACCTACTTTCACCAAAACAAATATGGTAATTCGTCCTTAATTACTAACTTAGCCATTTTCCTACGAACGAGATCGTGATCGTAGCTAAGACTATCTACTTGACCGGTTCTAGATGTATTTTTTGTTGTGTGAGATTGTCTTTCGAAAATTGTGGTTGACATTTGCTTAAGTGACGTTGAAGTGTACCCGTGCCCGATTCTAATTTAAACTTATATGGTGTTTGATACTTCTTACATATTTTTAGTCCTACACTCTTATCATTTTATGAAGGGACAAAATTGAAATAATTGTGTACTTCGGAAGTAGTCCCTCTTGTTTTACGAGATAGAGAAGGACCTTATTCCGATAGTTGTGGTTCTACATGATCTTCTATTTGTATAGGATTTGAGTGTGTTTTATTCAAATCGGGAAAACTATCATAATTCATGAATATTTCTTCATTATCTTTATATGGATTTGGAATGTGATGACTAGTGGACTCTTGACTACTATGTCTACCACCGCTTGATCAATTAGAGGCCATTTAAATATTAAAAACTAGTGTATGTATAGTTAGAGAGAAAGCAAGTGTACGATTTAAATTTGAAACTAAAAGAAACAACTAAATGTATGACAACTAATAATTTAAAACAAAAAAATTTAAAAAAGAGAAACAACAAAATTTAAAACGAACAACAATCTATCTCAACTAAAAAATAACAATAATAACAAGAACTAGTGAATGAGTTGTGTATGTATGTTTTACCACTTTACCAAATTTATAAATAAAATCTAAAAAAATGAGAGGAAGAAGTTCAAGAAAACCCAAACTAATTAAGAGATATAGATGAGAATAATCAGCTATGTTAAATCTACAAATTAAACATATACTAAAATACCGTATGAGTGTTTGAAGTTTGAAGAATGAATGTTGACAGAGTTGAGACTTAAGAGCTTGAGTAGACTAGTAGTATTGATTGTTGTTATAGATCACTTGATTGTTGTTGATTGTAGACTTATTGATTGTTGTTGTTGATCACTTGATTGTTGTTGATCACTTGATTTTTTAAAATTACCAAATTTCCCCCTAACGGATCTATACTAGCTAGTTTTGGGGGGTACTTTAGGAAATCAAAAAATTTGCATATTCTATATATACCACATCATTTCTTTCATTTCTCTTCACTAATTCACTCATCTAAATGTCTCTAAATTGCATTATGTATTGTTGTATCGATAAAAATAATTAATAAACCGTTGTTTAAGGGATTGGCTTGGGTAGTGAACAATATATTGACTATGTCGGCCAGTGTTTTATCGATTGATTGTTGGAGCGCTGACTACGGCACCCCAATCTTTTGTGTATCGATTCAGTGTATCATTTCAGTGTTTCATTATAGTGTATCAAACAACAATATTGTAAATGTATCAATGATTATCGTACCGACACATGATCTAGAGAATTCACTACTAGAGTCTAAATGACATTGATTGTATGCATCGAACCTTTAGTATGGGATGCAGTAATACATGCATTAGTTAGGTTAAAAATTAATAGACTTAAGAATTGACACAACATCGGCATTGCATATTGAACATCATCGTTTCTATTGATATCGAATATTGTGTTATTGATACCATTGAACATTGTCATCGAATATTGAATCATTGTTTATAACTATTGTATCGATTATCATTGATATTGATTATTGTTATCGTCCATTATTATTGATTCCTATTGACCCATTGAATTTATTGTTATATCGATATTCCATTGCTTCTTTGCTTTCTCTACTTGCTGTCCATGACTTGCTCTAAGGACAATTTTTCTCTTTTTTTAGATGAAGTGTTCACATGTGATCAAGGAGAATTACCTGCAGAAATTGGAGAACAAGTTTTCCAAAGATTTATGCTTTCTAGTTGATTGATTATTTCATTAGACTTATTGTACTGAAACTTATTATCATTGTGTTTGGATTTATTATTGTATTGGGCTTATGATCCGGATATTATTATTTGTTTCCAGACATTGGATTATCGTATTTGGTTATTTGATATTGTCTTATTCCAAGTATTATTGTTCATGTGGTTATTATTATTGCCTGCACAATTATTTTGTATTATTATTATTGTTGAGTTGAATGGGTAAACAGCTTATGGATGACGCAAGTCATTCGCTAGGCCAATATCACGTGCTTGTGTTCTGTATTTTTGGAAAGCGGGGTGTGATAAGATTTTTTGCGGTATCAGAGCCCGAGGTTAGATGATATATCAGTCAAACATGACTAACGTATGGAAGTTTGGCTTTCACTAATATATTAGTCAGATTTGGTTTTTTACTAGTTTAACCCAAAAGTATGTGCAATGCAGGAATCACATGGATAATTGATAACCAACTCATGATCTGGACGCTAACCATTTGATTTTTACTACATACCATGGTTAGAAAGGGTGATTCATCCTCCCATGTTGGGAATGATCTGTCTGATGAGCCGGCTGTTGCATAGATGATGCAACAGATGATGCAGATGCAGCGTGAGCACAATGAACTGATAAGGGTGGCTTTTGAAGCTACCAACAGGGAACCTGTTGTACCTCCTCCCGAATTGCTACCACCAGGACCTAGTAATGTGGCAGATTTCATGAGGCTTCATCCAGTTAAATTCTCGGGCACTGAGGTTCCACTTGGAGTCGAGCAATGGCTTATTCGGACTGAGCAGCTATTGACCGCAGCACGGATCTCGGATGTCGATCGTGTGGATATCCTGAGCATCCAACTTGTTGAATTTGTCCACATCTGGTGTCAAGCTGAGGCTGAATAATTGGGGTGACCCATCCACTGGGCCATCTTCACTGAGAGCTTCCTCACGAAGTTCTTTCCTATTGTGAGCATCCAACTTGTCTCACTAACTCAGGTTTTTCAGATAGTGTTTAATCATGCTTTTTTGTTGTTATTTCATAAGTACAGACGTTAAACTAAATACTATCTCAAATCAGGGGATTCGGAGCGTGGACGAGTACGCTGCAGAATTTACCCGACTAATTCATTTTGCTAATTCCATGGAAGATGGAAGTCTTCATTTCTTGTTGGGCTTGTATATTGAGATTCAAGATCGTCTTGGTTCATTCTTATGCTGATATCATGGATGCTGCTCGAATTCAGGAGCAGACTAGTACGAGGAAGCGTCCCATTTAGCAGCCTGTTCCGTACCCTGTTGCGGCCAGGCCTTCTGGAGGGCCTATTAGGAGGCCAGTTCTGACCCTTCCTGCTAGGGCATTGCCATACCCACCTGCTATTCAGAGGCCACACTTGATCTGTTCGTACTGTCACAAGACTGGGCACTTGTGCCAGGACTGTCAGATAGCAAATCACATGTGTCTTCTGTGTGGAGGTAATGATCACATGGTTTGTGATTGCCCTAAGTCCAGATCCCTTGCACCAGTTGGAGGTCCCGCTCCGCAAGGAGCACTTGCTCGTGGTCATGGCGGACCACCACTCCCATCTCAGAGGCAAATTTTTGATCAGAGGAGAGCCGCTCCTAGCGGTAATCTTCCTGTAGGTTGTGGTCAAGCCTACAACCTGACTGCGCAGGATGCTGAAACAGCTTTGGGCGTTATTGCAGGTATATCTTTAGTTGTGTTTTATTTTTACTTCTTTTCTACCTTGTTCTTCTATTCTGTTGCTTATCATGTTATCCTCCCATTCATGCATTTCTCTTGCATTTTGCTTTCTGCATATTGTGTTCTCATCTTTGACTTCTTGCTAAGCATTATCCCATTCACTCCTTTCCTGCTCATGTTCTTTTTGACTCTGGTGCTACCATTCCTTTGTTTCCTCCTGCTTCGTTGACCTGCACCATTTGGCTAGCAGCGCTATGCCAGCATCATGGAATATCACTATAGGTGGAGATGTTTTCATGTGTTCTCAGATCTGTGAGCAGTGTCCTTTGGTTATTTGTGGTGTTAATTTTGTTGCCGATCTGATTGTCATCAACAATTCTGATTTTGATGTTATCGTAGGGATGGATTGGCTTGGTGTCACTCATGCTGTAATTGACTGCTGTGTGAAGAAGGTGGTGTTCCGAATGCCATGACGTCAGGAATTTGAATTCTGCACCAGTGAAACACTGCTTGCTTGTGTGGAGAAGTTGGCAAGTCAAGATGTTGGAGTGATGGAAGAAGCGTGTGTGGATGGTGAGGTTGCACCGTTGGTTGTGCAAGACTTTATGGATATTTTCCTAAGGAATTACCAGGATTTCTGTCATATCATGAAGTAGTGTTCAGTATTGATGCTCAGCTGGGTACAACTCCGATCTCCAAGAGTCAGTACAGAATGGCTCCTGTTGAGTTGGCTGAGATGAAGGAGCAGATTCAAGAGTTGCTGGATAGAGGTCTTATAAGGATGAGTGTTTCGCCTTAGGAAGCTCTGGTACTGTTCATCAATAAGATAAGAAGTATGGTAGTCGCAGGTTATATATATATATGTGTGTGTGTGTGTGTGTGTGTGTGTGTGTGTGTGTGTGTGTGTGTGTGTATGTATGTATTGACTACTGTGAGCTGAATAATGTCACAGTGAAGAATCGGTATCCGTTGCCAAGAATTGATGACCTATTTGATCAACTGAGAGGTGCTTCTGTATTTTCAAAGCTGGATCTTCCGTCTAGTTACCATCAGGTTAAGGTGAATGACGAGGATGTGCAGAAGACTGCTTTTTGTACAAGATATGGGCACTATGAATTCTTCTTGATGCCTTTCGGAGTTACTAATGCTCCAGCTATGTTCATGAGCTTGATGAATCGGGTTTCTCTCCCTTTATGGACAAGTTTGTTGTGGTGTTCATTGATGATATTCTCGTATATTCTCGAAATCGTGATGAGCATGCTGAGAACTTGAAGGGCTTTTTTGCAAATATTGAGGGAGAATCAGCTGTATGGGAAGATTAGTAAGTGTGATTTTTAGGTGGATCGTGTGGCATTCTTGGGCCATATCATTTCTGGTGATGGATTTTCTGTCGGTCCATCCAAGATCTCTGCAGTTAAGGATTGGCCGACGCCGAAGTCAGTATCTGAAGTTTGGAGTTTTCTTGGTCTAGCAGGGTACTACAGGAAGTTTGTTCAGGATTTTTCGAAGATTACCGGGCCGTTGACCAAGTTCACTGGGAAAGATCAGAAGTTTGTGTGGATGAGTCCTATGATGAAGCCTTCGCTAAATTGAAGAATCGGTTGACATCAGCACCTATGTTGACTATACCGGATGGATCAGGAGGCTTCGTAATTCACTGTGATGCTTCGGGAAGAGGTTGGGGTGTTGTCTTGATGCAAAGAGGCAAGGTTGTCGCATATGCTTCTAGATAACTGAGGCCGCATGAGAAGAATTATCCTACAAATGATTTGGAGCTTATAGTTGTGATCTTTGCCTTGAAGGTTTGGAGAAATTAATTACTTGGAGACCGAGTGGAGATTTTCACCAACCAAAAAACTCTCAAGTACGTGTTCACTCAGAAGGAGTTGAATATGAGGTAGAGACGATGGTTAGAATAGATGGCAGACTATCATATCAGTTTGCAGTATCATCCTGGCAAGATTAATTTGGTCCTTGATGCATTGAGCAGAAGACCGGTTGCCATGGTTCTCACTGAGCAGGATGATCTTGTGGAAGCCAAGAGGAGATTAGATTTGGATGTGGTTTTGCCTAGTTTCGAGCAGATTTGTATGGTGCATCAGTGCAGTCGCCTTTGGTGGATCAGATTAAGGAGGCATGGTCTGGTGATGTGCAGTTGCAGAAGTTTTGAGTTGAAGTCAAAGCTGGTTCAAGGACTGATATGGTTATTCATGAGGATGTATCTCTCCGCTTTGGGACCAGTCTATGTGTTCCGAAGGAGGATGTCAGGCAGAAGTTACTCGAAGAAGCTCACCGTTCGCCTTATTCTATTCATCCCGGTGGTACGAAGATATATCGGGATTTGAAGTTGCATTTTTGGTGGCATGGTATGAAGAGAGCCATGGCGAGATTTGTTTCGCAATGTCTGATCTGTCAGCAAGTGAAAGCAGAACATCAGAGGACTGCTGGACTTCTTCAGCTGCTTCCTTTTTTGGAGTGGAAGTGGGAGAATATTACTATAGATTTTGTGACTGCTTTGCCTAGAAGTCCCAAGGGTCACAATGCCATCTGGGTGATTGTGGATCGCTT
The DNA here is from genome assembly GCA_017893485.1 of Hemerocallis citrina. NCBI lineage: Eukaryota > Viridiplantae > Streptophyta > Magnoliopsida > Asparagales > Asphodelaceae > Hemerocallis > Hemerocallis citrina. The sequence goes on along the minus strand of CM030359.1, from coordinate 52,937,847 downwards.
GACGAAGAGTGCTCATTTCATTCCCTTAAGAGTGGGCCAGCCTACGGAGAGCCTTGCAGAGAAGTATATGCAGGAGATTGTCATATTGCATGGGGTCCCTGTCAGCATTATATCAGATAGAGATACTAGATTCAGATCTAAATTCTGGGAGAGTCTTCAAAACAGTCTTGGGAGTAAACTGAGATTCAGTACTGCATTCTATCTGCAGACAGATAGGCAATCGGATAGGACTATTCAAACCTTGGAGGATATGTTGAGCTCCTATGTTCTTCAGTTTGGAGGATCTTGGGAAGATCATCTACACTTGGTAGAGTTTTCATACAACAATAGCTACCAAGCAAGTCTTAAGGCAGCTCCGTATGAAGCTTTGCATGGTCGGAAGTGTAGATCACCAGTGTGCTGGGATGACATTGGTGAGAGGAAGCTTTAGGGGCCGGAATTGATCACGAGGTCTGTTGATGCAGTGGCCCAGATCATGAAGTATCTACAGACAGCTCAGGACAGACAGAGGAAATGGGCAGACATTCACAGGAGGCCATTGGAATTCAAAGTAGGTGATCATATGTTTCTCAAGGTATCACCATGGAAAGGTGTTATTCGGTTCGGAGGAGGGGCAAGCTAAGCCCTAGATTCATTGGTCTGTTTGATGTGGTGTAGCGAGTAGGCAAGGTGGCTTATAAACTCGCATTGCCGTCGGCTCTATCTGGAGTGCATGATGTCTTCCATGTCTCCCAACTCAGGAAGTATGTTAAGGATGATAATCATGTTACTGACTACTCAGAATTGTCTGTTCGACCAGATTTGTCTTGTGAGATCCATCCGGTTTCAACTTTGGACCGATAGGAGAAGATTTTAAAGAATAAGGTCATCAGGTTGGTTCGAGTTGGTTGGAATCCTCACTCGCCATGTGAGTCGACTTGGGAACTTGAGGAAGAGATTCAGATGAAGTTTTCCCATCTTTTTGTGTAGCTCTTTTCTTTTCTTTGGGGTTACCCTATTACCACTTGCTTAAATTTCATGGACAAAATTTTATTGTAAGGTGGGTAGGATTGTAACTACCATTTTTGCGCTTTTCATTTTTCCCTTCATTGTAATATTTTATTTACATTTGAATAAGATACTCTATTTTTCTTGATCATCTTAATTAAATTTTGTTCATGACTACTCTTTTTCTTCTTGTTGGGCTATTTTCGTTTCGATCTCATTTTTATTTGATTGTGAGTATTTTATTTGAACCCTATTGTCTTTAAATCCATGCCTTATTGAACCCAAAACCCAATTGCAACTATTTTCAGACCCAAACCCATTATTATTGGATCCTAGTCCATTAACCCAATAACCTAATTGCATCCGATAAATAATACCCTATTGCAAACCCTAAAAACACAAAACATAAACCCTAAACCTAGCCATCTCCCTCTCTCCTCTCTCATCTCGTTAGCCGACCAACTCATCTTCCCGCCCAAAACCATCGACTACCGACCCCAGCCCTCCGTCGAACCATCTCCGGCGACCTCCTCCCGATCGACTGCAGCAGCCGCCGTCGCAACCCAAGCCACGACCCCCTCTGCTGCACTATTCTTGTCGAGCCAGCAACATTTGACCACCAACCCTCTGCTACTCCTCTTTCCGATCGATGACAGCATCCAGTTAACACGCCCCGCTTCCCGAAATACGGGAATACGAGTCCATGACGAAGGCCCAGCAAATGATATTAACATCATCCATAAGCTGTACCAGTCTTAACTCAACAACATGAAAAGAAAATTCATAACCACGCAGAAAAATATAATCACATAAATAGAATAAAATCCAATAACCAAATCTGAGATACAGGAACTTACCAAATAGCTCGAGAATATGCAATGCAGTAACAGTTCGACGAGTTCCTTTCAGTTACCCATCACTGTACTTGTATAACATAACTCAAAAGAAAGCGAAAGAGAACCCGTTAGAGCAAGCTTCGGGCGACAAGTAGTAGGAAGCAGTAATATAGGAAATAAAGGACTTAACAAAACAGAAATTGGAACGATATCGGAGTCAATAAATGATAAATGGTAACAAAATCAAAAGTTGATAATCAATTATTCAGAAATCAGGAATCAATGTTTAATAACCAGTAATCAGTATTAGTGTCAATGTTCAGTGTTCATTTATGTCTATAACTTTTATCAATCCTAACTAATGTACGTACTACTGCGTCCCATACCACATGTTCGGTGCATACAAAATAGTGTGCGTTTTAGACTTCGTGGTGGGATCTACAGAGCGTGTACTCGGTGTAACAAGATAACATGATAACAAGTTCACATGTATTACAAGATAACATGATAACAAGTTCACAAGTATTACATGATAACGAGTTCACAAGTATTTCTCCACCTTCCATGTCAATATTCTATGTAAACAAGAAGGGCCCTACCGAGTACATTTTCTGAGATTATCCACTACTAAGTCAACCCTTATTAACCCCGGCTTGTTTAATATTTCATTAACAATCAGTTATGAACATGCATGTGATCAATGTAGGCGATGATATCAATACTCATGCAACAAGTACAATCGATGAGACCGGTAGCACTAGTGCAATTTCAAGATGATATCAAGACTATACAATACATGAAATATACATGGTACAATTTATTAAATATGGAAAATACGGTTTATATGCAAAACATGACAATATATAGACTAAATGAACTACAATTTCTATATGCAATGTTTTAAGTTACTGTGTTAGGAACCGGGTCGAAACTTCAATATAAAATCAAGTAAATGACAAGGCAGTATATGTGAATGTTCAATTGTACAATAAATTTACGGTTCAGGATTGAAGTCAATAATAATAGCATGATGAGAAGACTATGAATCAAGAACATGGTACAATAAATAAACAATGAAGGTCAATTAAATATGATATTCAATTTGATTACTACTTGCCAGATTTCAAGGAGTGTTTTCTTGAACTAGAAACAATAAAAATGAGTTCAAGAGACGCTTGCCTGTTAGGAGACGGTTCTGAATATAAAGAGAATAACGGGATGAGAATCCCGACGACGACACGTGCACTCCACATACACCATAATTCGTTTAACAAACGTATGAGGAAACACAGCAAATACACAACAATAGCAAAGGAGTACGCAACAGCAACAGAAACTCCTCCCATAGCAAAATAGCAACTACTCTCGACCAAAACACCAAACAGAAACCCATCCAATCACAGACAACAACACAAGGCGAACAGCAAACAATGACTCCCAAGCCAGAATGGCAAACAGCGAAACCCCACACCCGATTAGAACAGCAAACAGCCAGTGCCATTGTGCTTCTTCACCTTCCTCACTTTGACAGAGAGAGAGAGCTATGGCGGGAGAAGGAAACGGCGAGTGGGCAACTACGGTTGGGGAGCGGCGGCAGCGGTGGAAGCTAGTGTGGCGACGGCGAGGCGCTGGCAGTCGGGAAGTGACACCACGACGAGAAATTTGGAGCTTTGATTTGTTCTCAGAGTTCTTTGATGGAGGTTGAAGAAGATGAACAGGGGGCGAGAGGTCGACGGTGATCGGGGGTGATAGCAGGAGCTTGGGAACGGCGCTAGAGGTCGACGTAGTCGGTGGTGTGGGCAAGCGAGGGTAGGAGCTTGGGGCATCGAGCAGTGGATTCTAGCGGAATAGGGGAGTCGTAACGGAGGCAGGAAGTTGAAGGTGGTGGAGCGAGGTGCGGTTGCGACTGGGGTGCAGTTGACGAGGAGGCAGCTCAATTGGGTTCGACAATGCTCGGAGTGCGGCAATGGCGGTGTTGGCCATGGTGATGAAACATGGCAGCAGTTGCTTCGGCGATGGACACAAGGAGGTGGGTGCTTCGGGGGCAGGGGCGAGAGTGAAGGTCGACGAAGGAGAGGAATGGTGTAGGCGGAGGCTTGGGGATTCTATTTTTGTTTGGGTGAACAGAGGAGAGAGGGACGGGGTGAGAGAGTGGGGTGTTCTCTATTGGGTTTGGAAAACAGAGGGGAAGAGATAGAGTATGGGGGGAATTGGTTATAAAAATAATAATAAAATATTAATAGTGGGTAGTTGGAGATAGTGGGGGTGTTAGGTTACGGGAACTGTGAAGAGTAGGTGAATGTGGAGAAATTGTATACGGGTAGTATATAGGATTGATCCTGTACAAAAACATATGGGTACTGGGTTTTGGATTTGGGCTTGGTTCATGGGCTCAAAACATTTAAATAAATTAATCATAGGATTGGAATAAACTTTGGGCTCATATTAGATATTAATAAATAATAAAATCAAAATATGAAATTGGGCCTATAATAAATAGTTAAAACAATTGGGCTTTGAATTGAATATTTAAACAATTGAATAATTGAATATTGGGCTTCAAATGATGGGCTTTAATAGATAATATAATATAGATCAAAACTGGGCTTTACCAAAAATAACAAAAATAAAAATAATAATAATAATAATAATAATAATAATAATAATAATAATAATAATAATAATAATAATAATAATAATATGTCTCAAAGTAGGATTTGAGATTAACAAATTCATTAAAATCCAAACAATAACAATATAACTTATAAATAGTCGATCAATTATAAATAGAAATACGTCGCTATTCAAATAAATGTAATCGTTGATTATAAAACACTTAGTAGGAGATCCGAAACAAGTTTAGCACAAAATAAACTTATAAATAATCAAAATACCGAAAATATTCAGGAAATGCGTATTTACGGGAACGGGGGTTACACCAGCACCGTCGTCCGGTTGCCGTCCAACGCCGCCGTGTATTCGACGTCGTGTCGCCGACTTGTCTTACTGTTGCCGCTATTTGCAGTTGCTATTGCTGTGTTGCTCTGTTCTCTTGTGCACGTAGTGTGCACGTGTTTCACGCGTTTGTGTTCGTTACTCCGGGATTCTTATCCCGTCATTCTTGGGTATTCAAATTAATCGTCCATAAGGCAATTCATTTTCCCTCTTGAATTGAATATTATATCAAATTCAAGTTTTTATTGAAATTATTGCAAGTAGATCCATTCGTTGATCGTATCGTATACTATTGTTCCTCTTTCGTTGAGTATATTGAAAGTTTACACGAGTGATATGGCTAAAAATGTGGTTAAATCGGAACCGTCCAAATCAGGAACGAATCTTAAAGCCTAGGGGTAAAATGGTAATTTTGTCTACCAATGGGTCCGAAGTGGGTCCTGGGTCTTTTCCCCAAAGACCCAATAAACCACGAACAGATCCACCTCAACTGGGTACGGGTCCCAACCCAAAATAAACCCAGTCCAGCACGATAAAATCAAGGTCTTTGATTAATCCTAATCAACGACCCTGATTCACATCTATCTTTTCACTGGGAATTAGGGATTACATTCCTTATCTGATTACGGGGATTATATTCCTTATCAGATCACATGGATTACATTCCTGATCTGATCCCCAAGGCGGCTATAAATACCCCCCATCCACCACCATTAAGAGGTAATCAATCTTTTGCCAATTTGCGCTCTCTCATAATCATTCCTAATTACTGACTTGAGCGTCGGAGGGTGTCGCCGGGATTAACCCCGGTGTCTCGCACTTTTTGCAGGTGAACGGCGGGGGTTAGCGGTCAAACTCCGGCGGAACAGGTTCAGGTTTGCTATTCAGGTTTTCCAAAAATCCACAAATACTATCTGTTTGCCCCCACACCAGATTTAGCGGTAACAGATTGGCACCGTCTGTGGAAATCAAACGAATAGCAGCCCTCCCCTCTTCCCATTGGTCAGATCTTCTCCAGCCATGCCTCCTAGGAAAGTAAGATCCAGAGGGTACAACCGTGGACCCAACCCTGTTGATCAGCAACAGGAAGTCCCCATCCAACCCGCTCAGCAGCAGGGGCAACTTCCTCCTCAAGCTGAGGACCCTCTCCAACAGGGCCAGCCTCCTCTTTCGAATCAGCAACCTCCTAAGGGTCCCCCCGGTCCTCAAAATGCCGGTGCAGGGGTCTCGCGTCCCAACCCGCAGAAACAACCTCTCTATCAAGACCAAGTCTCGATACACAATGCCTATACGGATTCTATGACCTCCCACAATCCCCGAGCTTCCGACCTTCACAATACCATCCTCAATCGGCAGAAGGATGAGGATCTTCGCCGCCGTCTGGATGAGAAGCGGGCCCGAGAAGGAGCCTCCCTCCAACAACGTCCAGATGAGCGATCTCCTCACTGCCGAGACTACAGAAGGTCCCCCACCCGAAGAGGGCGGAGAGAGTCCCCCGAGCATTACAGGAGAAGACCCCATTCCCCAGCTGGTCAGCAGCATCCGAGGAACGTTGAGGCACCCATCACTCGTGCCGAGTTCCAGCAATTCCAAGCAACCATCCTACAAGCTCTCAATCTCCGACCCAACAACACCAATGCTCCAAGGATTCCCACTCCTCCTCCGGTCCGAAGTCCTCGCCGACAGTCCTTAACTCCTCCCCCAGCTCCTAGCAACCCCCAGCACATTCCTAGCCCTCGCCGCTCCAGGAGCCACCGTCGTCGTAGCCCCCGCTCTCCCTTGTACGAAGACGAGTCTAGAGGCTCGGTTGATTACCGTCGAAGGGATGATGCTGTCTACCGCCGTCTCCACGAAATAGAGAGGCACTTGGGTCAGTTAGACAGAGAAGAAGAGCTTAGAGGAAGGACCCTTCGCCCGAGTCGACCTCCTTTTTCCCGAACCATAATGGAGGCACCCGTACCAATTGGCTTTAAACCTCCTCAATTCGAGACTTATTCCGGGGAGTCTGACCCCGTCGATCACATCAAAAGCTTTAAGACCCTCATGCTCATCCATCAAGCTTCTGATGCTCTGCTGTGCAAGACCTTCCCTGCTACTCTCAAGGGTACGGCTCGAGAATGGTACTCTCGCCGTGCCCCATCCTCAGTATTCTCCTTCGAGCAATTTGAGACGCTCTTCGTCACCCACTTCGTAAGTAGCCGCCAAACTGAGAAGACGAGCATTTCGCTACTTTACCTCAACCAGAAGAAGGGTGAGAAGCTGAGAGACTATGTAAAAAAGGTTCACAGCGGAAGCCAGGTCCATAGCATCCCTCGACCAGTCAGTCACCGCAGCAGCATTCCAATCCAATGTCCTCAACTCCAGCCTCCGCTCCTCCCTCGCCAAGAAGCCCCCGCAGAACTTCTCTGACCTCTTCCTCCGGAGCAAAAAGTATATTCGGGCCGAGGAAGCTGAGCACCGCCCCAACTTTGAGGGGCCTTCCTCCGGGTCCAAGAGAAAGGGAACAGAAGAAGAAGGAGCTAAGAAGCTCCAGAAGGACAATGGCGGACAGCGCCGACCTCCCCCCAGATTCGAAAAGTTCACTCCTCTTAATGCCAACATTTCCACAATTCTCATGGAAGTTGAGAAGGAAGGGGTGTTGCCCCCTGCGCCAAAAATGAACACCCCTGGCAAGAAGAGGGATAAAGAGAAGTGGTGCCGCTATCACCGGGACCATGGCCACGATAATAATGATTGTCAGGCCCTGAAAAACGAGATAGAAGCCCTCATCCAGAGAGGGCAGCTGACCAAGTTCGTGAGAAAGAACCGAGCCTATCTTCCTCCCCTGCCTCGGGAGGCTAACAAGCGTCCTGAACGCGATGAAACGCCCGAATTCGAAGAGGAGTGTGTCCTGAACCTCATTCATGGGGGCCCAATGGGGGCTCCTCCAATTCCTCTCGAAAGGCATTCATAAGAGAAGTTAATTCAGTTCGCGCCACACCTCCTCCTAAAGGCCTCGGAGTGCCCGTCACATTTCCAGATGAAGACCTTGAGGGTGTCCGAACCCCCCATTGTGACGCGCTTGTTATCAACCTCCATATGGCGAACTTTAAAGTAGAAAGGATCCTGGTGGACAATGGCAGCTCCGTTAACATCCTCTTCCTTGCCGCTTTCAAAGGCCTCAAACTATCCCGAGATAGACTTAAGCCCGCCGGCTACACACTCCATGGGTTCACGGGAGTTCCAGTGACTATTGAAGGGGTGATCACCCTCGACGTAACCGCTGGCAAAACTCCTACTACCCGAACGGAGTCGATGGAATTTATGGTCATGGATGTCCCTGCAGCTTACAATGTCATTTTGGGTCGGCCCGGCTTAGCTGCTCTCGAAGCCGTCCCTTCTGCCTATCACCTCAAGATGAAATTCCCTACCCAGGCAGGAGTAGGGGAAGTAAAAGGCAATTAGGAAACGGCCCGCAAATGCTACATGACCTCTACTATGGGTCCAGTCCTCTCCCTCGAAACTCTTGAAATCCCCCAGGATGTTGTCCAACCGACGTCTGAGCCGGTGGATGAGTTAGAGGAAGTGCTCTTCTCTGAGCATGATCCGAGCCAAAAGTTCTTTGTTAGCAAGACCCTCCCATCTGCCCTATGCTCCGACATAGTCCAGTGCATTCGTAGGAATCGTGACCTCTTTGCTTGGTCGGCCACAGACATGCCCAGAATTTCTGAAGAGTTTTTAGTCCACCACCTCAGCGTCGCTCCGGGGTCCAAACCAGTCCAACAGAAGAGGCGCAAGTTCGCTCCCGAGCGCCAGCAAGCTATAAAAGAGGAGGTGGACAAGCTCTTGAAGGCCCGGTTCATACAAGAGGTCAATTATCCCGAATGGCTCTCGAATGTAGTGATGGTGAAGAAGTCCAATGGGACCTAGAGGATTTGTATCGATTTTACCGACCTCAACAAAGCAGGCCCCAAAGATCCATTCCCTCTTCCAAGTATCGATACTTTGATTGACGCCACTTCGGGCCATGAACTCCTCAGCTTCATGGATGCCTTCTCAGGCTACAATCAGATTCGTATGTTTCCCCCGGATATCCCGAAGACCTCCTTTGTAACCGATCAGGGCCTCTACTGCTACAGGGTAATGCCCTTCGGTTTGAAGAATGTAGGTGCCACTTATCAACGCCTCGTCAACAAGGTTTTTCAAGCACAAATCGGCCGAAATATGGAGGTGTATGTTGACAATATGCTTGTGAAGAGCATCCACGGGGCCGATCATGTGGCCGATCTGCAGGAGGCGTTCGATGTACTCAGAAAGCATGATATGAGGCTCAATCCGAACAAGTGTGCGTTCGGAGTCTCGTCGGAAAAATTCCTAGGCTTCATGGTCAGCCAAAGAGGAATCGAGGCCAACCCCGAGAAGATCAAAGCCATATTGGACATGGCTCCCCCGAAGAATGTTAAAGAGGTTCAGAAGCTAACGGGTCGCCTGGCAGCCATAGGGCGCTTCCTTTCCAAGTCAGGGGAGAAGTGTCTTCCCTTCTTCAAGGCTCTCAGGGGGGCTAAAGGCTTCGAGTGGGATCAGCAGCAGCAAGACTCATTCGATCAGCTGAAGGCTTACCTAGTCAATCCTCCTCTCCTCAGCAAACCTATTCCCGGGGAAACCCTCTACCTCTACTTAGCAGCCTCCGAGCAGATGCTCAGTGCCGTCCTCATGAGGGAAGAAGATAGGACTCAAAAGCCCATTTATTACATGAGCAAGGTACTTCGGGATGCCGAGCTCCGCAACCCGAGGATAGAGAAGATGGCATACACCTTAGTCATGGCCGCAAGAAAGCTTCGCCCATATTTCCAATCCCATTCAGTGGTCGTTCTTACCGACCAACCGCTGAAGCAAGTTCTCCACAAACCAGAGACCTCCGGTCACCTCATGAAGTGGTCTATCGAGCTGAGCTAGTATGATATAACATATTAGCCTCGGACCGCGATCAAGGCTCAGGCCTTAGCTGAATTCATAGTTGAAAGTACCATCCCCGAGGTCAGCCAAGCAATGAAGGGAACACCTGTCTGGTCGGTTTATGTAGATGGATCCTCTTGTAACGAGGAAAGTAGAGCCGGGGTCATTCTGACCCCGGCCCAGATGATTTCATCCTCCAATACTCCCTTCGGATCAACTTCAAGGCCTCTAACAACGAAGCAGAATATGAAGCACTCATAGCCAGCCTCAGAATGGCTCGCAATGCAGGGGGGCAGTGCCTCTGGATCTTTAGCAACTCTCAGCTGGTCGTAAATTAGGTCCTAGGCGAGTACGAGGCACGAGATGACCGAATGGCTAAGTACCTAGCCAAGGTCAGGAATCTCATGGCCTTATTTGAAGAAGCTCTCATCTAGCAAATCCTCCGAGAAGAGAATTCCCAAGCCGATACCCTCTCCAAGCTAGCCTCCTCCCTCTAAGGTCTAGAGCAGACCGTCTTGATCGAGGTGCTCCTGAAGCCAAGTATAGAGGATGAAACTTCCGAATCGATGGAATCGCTACCTGTCCTGCTTCAAGATAACTGGATGAAACCCCTGGTAGAATTCCTAAGGGAAGGGATCCTCCCCGAAGACCCTAAAGAAGCTCGCCGAGTGAGAACCCGAGCAGAGCGATACACACTTATCGAAGGCATCCTATACAAGTGCTCCTTCACACAAGTACACGGCAGGCCTTATTTGAGATGCCTCTCCCCGAAACAAGCCGATTACACCCTACAAGAGCTCCACGAAGGCATCAGCGGGCACATTCAGGGTCCAGATCCCTAGCCCGAAAAATGTTGAATTATGGATATTTCTGGCCCACTTTCCTTCAAGACGCTGAACTACAAGTTCGGCAATGCAGCTCTTGTAAGAAATACTCCAACGTCCGTCGCCTCCCACAAGCTCCACTCACCTCCCAATCAAGTCCTATCCCTTTCGCAATGTGGGGGATGGATTTACTAGGGTCATTCCCACCAGCTCCGGGCCAGCTCAAATTCTTAGTCGTGGCAATCGACTACTTCTCGAAGTGGATAGAAGCCGAGCCTTTGGCCACAATCACCGAGAACAAAGTACTTCAGTTCTTCTGGAAGAACGTTATCTGCCGATTCGGTGTCCCTCGAGTCCTCATAACAGACAACGGAACCCAATTTACCGGGGCTGCCTTCCGAGCTCTATGTGAAGACCTCGCTATCTAACAACGTTTCTCCTCCGTCTCCCATCCACAGTCAAATGGTCAAGTGGAGAATGCTAACCGACAGATCCTCATTGGTATTAAGAAAAGGCTGAATAAGTGCTCTAAAGGATTATGGGTCGATCAGCTCCCTAACGTGCTGTGGAACTACCGCACCACGAAACGGACCCCCACAGGAGAGTCACCATTCAACCTCACGTATGGGTCCGAGGCTGTGATCCCATTGGAAGTTGGCATACCTTCTCCTCGCCTTCTTGCCTATGAAGAGGAACAAAATGCCAGAGAACTTCGGGCAAACTTAGACTTGGTCGACGCGCTATGGGAAAGAGCGTCAATCTGCCAACAGAGTTATCGAAGGAGGATCGAGTTGGCGTACAATAAGAGAGACCGTCCTACCGACCTCAAAGAAGGGGACTTGGTCCTCAGAAAGTTAGCAATCTCTTTTCCTGGTCAGAAGAGTAAGCTAGCTCCAAATTGGAAGGGACCCTACTAGATCACCAAAGTAGTTCGGCCCGGGACATATCGTCTAGAAGACCTCGAAGGCAGAGAGATCCCCAGGACTTGGAATGCCGACCATCTTTTGAAATACCAAGAGAAAGCATTAACGCCTCTCTAAGTATTCTGGAATGTCGAACCGTTCCTCTCCTTTTACTTGTATTTTTTTTCCTTTATTTCTTTCATGTAATAACGGCTCGCAACTTAGAAGCATCCAACTATTAGTTATCAATAAAGAAAGTTTTTTCATATTTTACTTGTAAAATTGCTTGTATCTCTCTGCTTTTACTCTTCACTCTAACGACGAGTTCGGAGTCCAACACTTGGCTCGACTCCTCTTCATAGGCTCGCTCTTAAGCGGGCTAGAAGGGGTTCGTCATTCGGAATTGCTCCCACAACCGTTGAACAAACTCTAACGACGAGTTCGGAGTCCAACACTTGGCTCGACTCCTCTTCGCAGGCTCGCTCTTAAGCGGGCTAGAAGGGGTTCGCCATTCGGAATCGCTCCTGCAACCGTTGAACAAACTCTAACGACGAGTTCGGAGTCCAACACTTGGCTCGACTCCTCTTCGCAGGCTCGCTCTCAAGCGGGCTAGAGGGAGTTCGCCATTCGGAATTGCTCCCACTAACCGTTGAACAAACTCTAACGACGAGTTCGGAGTCCAACACTTGGCTCGACTCCTCTTCGCAGGCTCGCTCTCAAGCGGGCTAGAAGGGGTTCGCCATTCGGAATTGCTCCCACAACCGTTGAACAAACTCTAACGACGAGTTCGGAGTCCAACACTTGGCTCGACTCCTCTTCGCAGGCTCGCTCTTAAGCGGGCTAGAAGGGGTTCGCCATTCGGAATTGCTCCCACAACCGTTGAACAAACTCTAACGACGAGTTCGGAGTCCAACACTTGGCTCGACTCCTCTTTGCAGGCTCGCTCTTAAGCGGGCTAGAAGGGGTTCGCCATTCGGAATTGCTCCCACAACCGTTGAACAAACTCTAACGACGAGTTCGGAGTCCAACACTTGGCTCGACTCCACTTCTCAAGCTTGCTATTTAGCAAGCCAGAAGTGGTTCGCCCATAAGAAGGAAGATTTGCCTCTGATTTTGAGTAGTTGTCAAAAGTTAGAGGAGTTATACTTAAACTAATACCAGCCAACACAACATTTGAACATCAGAAGCAAAACAAACTTTTTTATTAAGAGCCCAGACAAGGCTGACACTGCAACAGAGTTTTACAATGACGTGAAGAGCATAATACAACTTGTTTAGCGCTTCTTTGGAAGGGGAATGCTTCGGTTCAAAGACACACAAAGGCAGCGTCGCCTTACCTCTGAGCTCGAATCTAAACCAGCAAAGCGAGACCCCCTTTCGCCGCTGATTCTAGCTGTGGCCCCAACCGAGGTGCCACTAGAAGAAACAGCTACACCACTCTGAGCGTCAGCTAGGCTCCGCCTAACGGCAGGCGAACGAGTCGCAAGTTCGTAGAACGAGATTCCTCTTTCGCTCTCTTCGCGAGTACATGACGTACTGTGAACATTGATCCTTACAGGTTGGGGTTTCAGTGCTGCAATCTCCTCCTCTAGCTCGACGATCCTATCTCTCAGAATATCGCCCTCCGCCGATACTTTGAAACGGGAAAGTTTAGACGAGCCTGCGACGTTAGTGCTGTCGGCCACAATACAACGGAGATGAGTCACTTCGAAACCCCTGTCGATCGTGATCCTCCTCAGTTTGTCAATTCTTACCGTCAACTCATCGCGCTCGGACATCAACTTTCCCACCCTCGAAGCTAACTCCTCTTCCTCCGCCGAATGTTCTTTCACCGTTACCTCCAAATGACGAACCTCTGCCAGTAGTTCACTATTCCTTTGGTCGACATCGAAGAGCTCCTTACGGAGCAACTCTATCTCGCCTTCGAGACGAGTCTCTCGAGGTTGCTTCCGCAGTTGCCTCAACTCGCGAAAATACCCTCTCGCAGTTGCTTTGATGTCCTCCAATTTCAAGAAGTCGTAAAACGCTTTATCACGACTGCGAGAAAGAGCCCGCTTCGTTTTCTTCAGCTCAGGTCGAAGATGGGAGACCTCAGTAATCGGACCCAACTCGACCTGAAAAGTGGAGTAATATCAAAAGAAGTCTTCAACACTTAAGGACACAATCCGAGCAAAAAGAGTTGAACACTTTGCGAAATTTCGAAATATTCAGCCGAAACACCAAAAAGGAAACCGTTTCATTAAAAGTCCAAGATTTACAAAAAGCGGTGGCCAGTCCGCAGTTAGGCATTATAAAAGAAAAAAAAAGAAAGAGGGGGGAAGAACAAGAAAATGAGAAGAGGCTACAAAGTCAAGGGTCGACCTCAACATCGTTCGGCACGGATACAATCGCACCCTCGGCACCCACCTCGTCTTCGGAGTCTTCACCCTCCTGCCTAGGCGCGAGCTCGGCCAGGGGCAGCGCTTCCTCACCTTCCACGGGGTCGTAGAAGTAGTAGGACAAGACGTCAAATCCGGGGTTCCGAGCGGCAATATGCTTCAGCGCTAGGCCGTACGCCTCCTCCATGTTGGTCAACATGTGAGCCTCGGCCTCATCCCGAACTGCCTTCTCCGCGGCCGCCACCTTTGACGCATGATCACTCGGGGCCTCCTCCGACGCCTTCAGGGCCTTAGACAGCTCCCTTTCGAGTCGAGCCGTCTCCTTTTCCAGGGTCTCGACCTTGGAAGCCTCGGCGGCCGAGCTCCTCAGCACCTCGGCGAGCTTAGCCTTTAGGTCGGCAACTTCAGCCTCGAGCGAAGCGGAATGCAACTACTCGGCCTCTAGCTGCTTCACCGCCTTAGACTGCTCCGACCGTTCCCGGTCGTTCAGAACGGTCATCTCCTTTTACTTGCTCGCGAACTCCTCGAGCAAATAATTGAAGTGACAGAGGGTCTACAATCCATACAGAAAATAGTTAAGCACGAGTACAAAAACTTGGAAAAATTTTGAAGAAAGTCCTCTAGTACTTACCGACATGGTGTTCCGAGCAATCTGCATTGCGGCGTCACCAACTTCGCCCGCCTTGAGCGTCGCTCGATCTTTCGGGGTCGGCAGGTGCTTCACCGCCTGCATGCAGATGTTGCCGTCTCCCAGGAACCCATCGACCTTCATCACCCGCCAATCAGGGACAAAGATGCGCTTGTGCACCTCGGTCAGGATTGCCTCCGCCTCGGCAGTGAGGGGCGGGACATCGAGAGCCAGAGCCGCGCTCATGTTGAATGCTCCGCCTGAAGACCCTGGAACATCTGTTCGCGCCGTTTAGGTCGGCGCATCCGAGGTAGGTGGGACGGTCGGCACGACGAGGCCTTGATCGGACTCGACCGGAGGAGCCTTAACAACTTGCCGCTCGAAGGTCGGAGAGACCGAGGGGATCTTCGGCGCTCGGCCGCCTTGGGGCCCGGACACGGTCCTCTTTCTCTTCCTCACCTCCTGCTCCTTAGCCGCTCGGGCCTTAGCCATCAGACCTTTGTAGTCCATGCCGGGAGTGTCTGCAAAGACCGAGTGAAAACAATTAGAAAAATTTTCCAAACCTCAAAGACAAAACAAGAATAGGAGAAGCGTACTAGGGTCGATCGAACTAAGAACTCCTCAGAATAAGGCCTCCTCGGTGATGTCTTTCCAACTGAGGGTCGGAAGCCCGAGCAGCTTCTCCACGATTTCTGCCTCTTCATTGCTGAGCACGGGCTTTTTCTTCGCACGCTTCGGAAGGTCGTCCCTCAACCACACCGTTGGGATCACCCATGGCTCGGGAGCTCGGACGAGGAAATAATTCTTTTTCCAATGCTTGATCGAGTCTGGGTTCTAGATCAACTTCACACCCTTCCTCGGCGAGAGGTAGTACCTCTGCTCATTTTTGTTTGGTTGGCAAGGACGGTAGAGACTCCTGTAATGCCCCGATTTTTCATTTAATGAAAAATTATTTATTTGCACGTAGTGTGCACGTGCAATATTATTGGTAATTATTTTCATTATGATGAGTATAGATTTTTAAATATGTGCTTGTAATTATTTTTATAAGGCCTTCTTTCAATTAGACAAAAAGCCTTTTTTCTTAAAGTCCAAAATTTAATTCATTTATTTTTATTTTAAAATTTATTATTTTGGGCCATAAACTAAAGCCCATGAGTTAATTCATTTTTGAATACAACTTGTAATGTTGTATACAATTTAAAGGTTATTTTTATATAAAATTTAATGTACAATTTTTTTTGGACCTAGTTGCATGCACGTGCACAACACGTACACGTGCAAATGCACTTCCCAAAGCATGGCCAGTTGTAATCTTTTTGGAGGGAAAATCAAAATTTTAATGGAGATCATGCTTGGTGGTTACTTGGTTGTGGGTAGTTAATGCAACTCCTACTTTCATCTTAGCCCTCCATCTTATAACCAATTACTTGATCCTAGTCCTCCATTCCATCAAGATTTTAGTATAAATACCCCCCCCCCCCCGGCTAGTTATTCTGGTGCAAAATTATTTTTCTTCCAAACCTATAGTTCAATTACATTATCTAGTAGTTATTTTAGTGAGCTAAAAGATTGAGAGATTGTGTGGGTTTGTGCATCAATCAAGAAGGAGAGGAGGCCGGCATAGGGAGTGCTTTCGGTTGACTTGTGGAGGTGCTCGGCTTTGGTGTTCTTGGAGGCTCGAGTGCGCGCTTCTAGGAGGAGGACCGTTCGTGTGCAAGGACTTTTGTTTAAGAAGTTGATAATTGTGTTTGTCTCTCCATTTGAGGTGGGTAAATTCTCCATATTTCTAAATTAGAAACGCATGTTAGAAATGAATGAATGAAGCATGAAAAAGATTAAGAAGAGTATACTTAATTAGAAAAAATAACCTATTGAATGATTGAAATGTGGATATGCAAATTTGTATGTGGTTCTATTATTTAAGTTGCATGTGAATTGATTAGGATCATGGATTGATTGAAGAAAACATATTTATTACCATCAAGAATTACATACAAAAGTTAGTAGTTTGATAATGCTATTTCATGTGTTAAATAGATCTTTTGTGTTAATGTGGGCATGAATAATTTAAAAATATGAGTTTGTATGTTGGGTAAATGATTAAAGACAGAGAACTAAAGTGGAATTTGTTGATAAAGAGATTAGAATGCTAATTGCTAAGAAATGTCGAAAAGAGAAGAAAATGTGGTAGTGATAGTTCATATTTCGAATTAGTTGTATGAAAATATGCATTAATTATTGGAAAAATTATTCTTTATTATACTGAAGTATAATTTAGGTTGAGAATAGCCAATCTGGAAATTTACAGTAAATTCCATAAAAGCAAATTGAAATGAGAATTCGTTGAACGTCGAAATGTTCTAAATAACAGAAAGTATTGGTTAAATAAAACTTGAATTGCGTTAGTGACAACTTGAGCGCGTAGCTCAAGTGGTCGGGACGGCTCTGATCGCTATAGTGGCTTCGGTCTAAGGTTGCTGGTTTGAATCCTGTGGCACCATACTTTTGCTTCTTTTCTTTTTAAATGTATAAGAACAGCGGCTGAGAGTATTTAATACTCTCAGCGCCCTTCTATACTGCTGGCGCAAGCGGCCTAGTGGCCTGTGCCTTCGGCTGTCTTCTCTGTGGTGCTGGGTTCAAATCTTGGTCTCGGCAGTATGAAAAATGTTTTTCTTGGATGTTTTGGTGATCAAAAAATTAGGAAAAAAATATGACTATTCTTCTAAAAATACATGGGGCTTATTAAAAATAATTTGGGGATTATTTACATAAAATAAAGTATGATTTGTAACAAAATGAGTAAATAGAACTATAGTTCCTTATTGATATTCTTTGTGAAATTATATCTTGCTAAAATGACTTGAAATGAAGGATTAGAAAATTAATGTGGCAAAAAGAAATTATATTGTGTGATGTGATGCAATTTATTCTCATTTGAAAATAGTGTGGAAAATATGAAGTGTAAATGTTCACCTTTGATTGAATAATTAGTGATGTAGGTTTTTATGTGAAAATAACATTTCATGAGTTACATGATGAATGGTTGAATTTAATGTATAATTATGGACTATTGAACAATTTAGAAATCATGATTGGAAAAGAGAAATGCTATTTGAGTATGATAACTCAACATATGAACTTATGAGTGGAAATGCTCAATATTGGAAATTGTGAATTAGAAATTGAAACAAAAGAGTAGCTAAGTCTCTCCCGGCATTTGGAAAGAAATGAAATGAAATTTGAAATGAAAGACCAAGGTTGGTCATGTTTGAATGAATGAATAAGTCCGGTTTAGTGGAAAGGCTAACTCTAGAGCTTTGATTTTGTTCTTGATTCTGATAAAAACTAAGGATTAGTACATAGTGGAAACGTGATAAAAGTAGGAGAAAAACATGAGTATGAGGGCCATTGGATTGTCAGCGTGAGAGTATTCACAGGCTGTCTTCACGATGCGTCGTGACATGACGTGGATACTGCTCCAGGGTACCGCCCCGGTGGCAACGCTTGTGGGATGTTTGGTGACTGCAAGAGGATCGTGTGCCATGAAGGAGGCTGAATTGCCACAGGCTGTCTTCACGATGCGTCGTGACATGACGTGGGATTCCCCTCCAGGTTTTCTGTACACGTGCTTGTACTCATAGATCATCTAGGATACCTACCGTAATTACAGTAGTAGATTAAGTCATGGCGAGGGATTGAACCCTACAAAGATGAAGAACGATTAAGGGCTTGCCCTTGGACCTATGTAGTATGGGATGCATAGAATCCGAACAAGTGCGCATTAGTGTCATGTAACATAAATAACTGCATTAAAGAGTAAGTGCACAATCACAACACGACATTAATAGGGTAGTCCCTTTAGTTTGATATGTGACAAGTTTGTGTTTATTAAATATGGAAAATAAGTTATACTATTTCCGACATAGAGAGGATAGCCGTGTATAATGATCGTCGATTGAATAAACTGACATACCCACAGTCTTATATGCAGGTAAATGACTTGATAAAGGTTAAAGAGGAACAGATGCTTAAAGATTATTCAAAACTGTTGTACATTTATTAAATTGTTGTAAATTTTTCCTTCCGCTGTGCAGTGTAAAGTGTAAGGATTTATGTAAACTCTGATGTAAAGTGAAAAGTTCAAATTTTCTTGTAAAATTGTACTAAAGGAAGTGGAAAGATCCTATAGAACATCTCGAATTCAGTGTATTTGGGATTCGGGGCGTTACAGAGTGGTATCAGAGCCACGCTTCCACACTTGTACAAATTTATAAGGAACGACACCCTAGAAGTGGACATTAGAGTGTGTGTTTGAGTCTAGAGATTTAAATGTAAGCGACTTACATTTGTGTTGCTCTGACTTATGCTTCTTCCTCTCTATTTCTAAGATGGCTGACCACTTCGACCCTGCTGGAGGCGACGACTGGCATATCATCGAGGAAGAGTACCTTCCTGGACAGGCAGATTCTGAGGATGAGTACTATCTAGGGCAAGCAGATTCTGACGGAGAAGAATGGCCTGAATCCTGAGAGATCACCCCACCTCCGGATTCATCTGATGACTCTTCTGACAAAGAAGAAGAACCAGTTCCAAATAGTCTTGTGACTTCTCTTCAGAGGCAGGTAGAAACACTGCGAGAGAGAGTCGGATTATTGGAGGCTCAGCTAGCAAAGCGTAAGGACGATTTTGCAGTTCTCAGTCATCGGGTATGGGAACTCAAGAAGAGGAAGAATCTAACCGATGTGCTGAAGGATGAAGTTGATGAACTACGGGGAGAACTTCGAGAAGCGAAGAGGAACCGTAGGAGTTAGACTGTTGTAGCTTCTACTATTTTCATTCTGATGTCAAGAAATATTTTTCAATTCGAATGTATAATGTTTGAAATTCAATGAAATGGAAATATTGACTTGAAAATTCATGTCTTATACTTCGAATTTAATGGATCTTTTGCATCAGAATATGGAATGAAAGTTGTTGTGTTGTTCGATACTGGATCCTCTCATACTTTTGTGTCTCCTAAATTTGCTAAAGTGTTGAGAGTTGAACCAAAGATTTTTCCAGGCAAGATCTTAGCAGTAGCTACTCCATCAGGAGAAACTTTAACCACTGATCGGTATTATGCTTATTGTGAGATTGTGATTGGAGACAGAATCTTCGGAATTGATCTGATCGAGCTGACTATCTTGGGAGTCGATGTTATCATTGGCATTGATTGGATGTCGGTGTACAGTGCAAGCATCGAGTGTAAGATCAAGACGGCAACAGTGAAGGCTCCAGGAGGACCTGAAGTCACTTTCCAAGGGAAGAAGAAGTGTTCTAGGCTGGTGGCAGCTATCCGCAAGGAAGAGACTCCTGTGGAAGTGCAAGGGATTCCTGTGGTTCGGGACTATCCGACCCTGTTCTTGGATGATTTTCCTGGGTTACCCCCGCATCGTGATGTAGAGTTCAGCATCACTGTCCAACCGAGAAGTGCACCCATTTCTAAGGCACCGTATAGGATGGCTCCAGTGGAACAGGATGAGGTAAAACGGCAGATTGAGAAACTGTTGGAGAAAGGCTTTATTCAACCTAGTGCGTCACCTTAGGGAGCACCAGTGCTTTTGGTAAAGAAGAATGATGGATCAATGAAAATGTGTATCGATTACCGGGAGCTGAATAAGGTCACTGTTCAGAACAAGTATCCTATTCCTCGAATTGATGACTTGTTCGATCGTCTACAAGGAGCAGCTGTATTCTCCAAAATAGATCTTCGATCAGGATATCACCAAGTTCGAGTGAAAGCTGAAGATGTGCACAAAACTACATTTAGAACTCGACATGGGCATTACGAATTCTTAGTTATGCCATTTGGAGTGACGAATGCACCCGCAATCTTCATGGATTTGATGCACAGAGTTCTGAGGCCGTTCATTGATTTTGTCGTCGTGGTGTTTATCGACAATATCCTCGTGTACTCCAAGTTAGAAGAGGAGCACACCGAGCATCTGGCAGCAGTTTTGAAGAAGCTGGAAGAGCAGAAGTTGTATGCCAAGTTATCCAAGTGTGATTTCTAGAAATCTGAAGTAGCATTCCTAGGTCACATCCTTTCTAAGGAGGGAGTGGCAACTGACCCTCAGAAGATAGAGGCAGTGAGAGATTGGACTAGGCCTACTACAGTAAAGGAAGTCAGAAGTTTTCTTGGAATGACTGGATACTACAGGAGATTCATTCAAGGTTATGCTCAGATAGCCGTGCCGCTTACTGGTCTGACCAAGAAGAATGTGAGCTTCAAGTGGACTGAGCAATGTGAGGCGAGCTTTCAGGAGTTGAAAGAGAAACTGACTACTGCACCTATTTTGGCTTTTCCTAGAGCAGTTGTTGAGTATGATGTTTACAGCGATGCTTCGCATCGTGGGCTTGGTTGTGTCTTAATGCAAGAAGGAAGAGTAATCGCTAATGGGTCTAGACAACTACGACCGCATGAGAAGAATTTCCCGACTCATGATCTGGAGTTGGCTGCGATTATCTTTGCCCTGAAGCAATGGAAGCACTACGTGTACGGTGAGAAATTGAACATGTACACGAACCACAAGAGCTTGAAGTACATATATCAGTAGAGGGATCTGAATTTGAGGCAGCGAAGATGGTTGGAAGTGCTTGAGGACATGCGACCTGAGATCAAGTTTCATCCTGGGAAGGCTAATGTTGTTGCTGATGCACTTAGTCGCAAGAGCAGTTTAGCCAGTTTGATTACAACTCAGAAGCATCTGATTGAGGAATGGGATCGAGCAGATATTGAAGTTGTCTTGCAAGGATTGGGAGCATCTTTAGCTCAGTTGAGGCTTCAGCCTACTTTGAATGTAAGGATCATTGCAAGTCAGGAGACTAATGCTGATATCTTGGAGATGAAGGAGCAGGTTGGTGCTGGCAGGTTGCCCGGATTTTAAATCAGGGATGGAGTGATGTGGTTCGGAGATAGACTGTGTGTTCCAAATCAGGCGGACCTAAAAGAGAGTATTCTTCAAGAGGCGCATGCTACTCTTTTCTCGGTACATCCTGGGAGTACTAAGATGTACAAAGACATCAAACAGCATTTCTGGTGGTCAGGTTTGAAGCGGGATGTGGCTGAATTTGTGGCGAAGTGTGAGGTTTGTCAGCAAGTCAAAGCCGAAAATCAGAGACCCGGAGGTCTATTACAGCCGTTACCTATTCTGGAATGGAAGTGGGATAACATCAGTATGGATTTCATTACGGGATTGCCTAAGAGTCCTAAAGGCACTGATGCGATTTAGGTTATAGTCGATCGACTGACCAAGTCCGCTCACTTTTTGGCGATGAAACTCACAGCTTCGATGGACAAATTAGCTGAGTTGTATGTTGGCGAGATCGTCCGGCTTCATGGTGTTCCGTCAACTATTGTGTCTGATCGAGATGCACGGTTTACTTCACATTTCTGGAAGAGTCTTCAGACAGCTTTGGGTACCAAGACAGATTTCAGCACTGATTTTCATCCGCAAACCGATGGGCAGACCGAGAGAGTCAACCGTATTCTTGAGGATATGCTTCGGTGTTGTATACTAGACTTTGGAGGCAGTTGGGGAAGGCATTTACCTTTGGTAGAGTTTGCCTACAACAACAGTTTTCAGGCTAGCATTGGGATGGTTTCGTACGAAGCTTTGTATGGCAGGAAGTGCAGAACACCTGTTTGTTGGTTTGAAGTTGGGGAGCGTCAGTTGTTTGGTCCTGAGCTTGTACAGCAAACCTCTGAGAAGATTGTTCTGATCAGAAAAAGGTTGGTTGAAGCACAGAGCAAGCAGAAAAGCTATGCAAACAACCGGAGAAGGGACCTTGAGTTTGAGGAAGGTGACTTCGTCTTTCTGAAAGTATCGCCCAGTAAAGGTGTGGTTCGATTTGGCAAAGGCGGGAAGTTAGCCCCGAGGTTTATAGGCCCGTACAAGATATTGAAAAGGATCGGGAAAACTGCTTACCGGCTTGAATTACCGGAAGAGTTATCTCAGATGCACAATGTCTTTCATGTGTCTATGCTGAGAGGTTATATTCCAGATCCGAGTCATCATTTGCCTGAAGTGTCGGAAGGTTTGCAGTTGGATCTGAATTACATCGAGTCTCCTGTCAAAATTGTTAATCGTCGAGAGAAAGTCTTGAGGAATAAGACGATACCGATGGTCAAGGTAGTCTGGAGAAACCATTTGGTTGAAGAGGCTACTTGGGAGTCTGAGGAGAGGATGTTGAAGGACTATCCTGAGCTTTTTGCTTGATTGTATCTCTGTATCTTTTTGTTCTTGTTGTGAGTGTTGTATTTTGTTTCTCACTCTTGACTGTAGTTCCGGGGACAGAACTATTCTAAGGAGGGAGTGTTGTAATACCCCAATTTTTCATTTAATAAAAAATTATTTATTTTGCACGTAGTGTGCACGTGCAATATTTCTGGTAATTATTTTCATTATGATGAGTATAGATTTTTAAATATGTGCTTGTAATTATTTTTATAAAGCCTTCTTTCAATTAGACAAAAAGCCTTTTTTCTTAAAGCCCAAAATTTAATTCATTTATTTTTATTTTAAAATTTATTATTTTGGGCCATAAACTAAAGCCCATGAGTTAATTCATTTTTGAATACAACTTGTAATGTTGGATACAATTTAAAGGTTATTTTTATATAAAATTTAATGTACAATTTTTTTTTGGACCTAGTTGCATGCACGTGCACTACACGTACACGTGCAAATGTACTTCCCAAAGCATGGCCGGTTGTAATCTTTTTGGAGGGAAAATCAAAATTTTAATGGAGATCATGCTTGGTGGTTACTTGGTTGTGGGTAGTTAATGCAACTCCTACTTTCATCTTAGCCCTCCATCTTATAACCAATTACTTGATCCTAGCCCTCCATTCCATCAAGATTTTAGTATAAATACCCCCCCCCCCCCCCCCCTGGCTAGTTATTCTGGTGCAAAATTATTTTTCTTCCAAACCTATAGTTCAATTACAATATCCAGTAGTTATTTTAGTGAGCTAAAAGATTGAGAGATTGTGTGGGTTTGTGCATCAATCAAGAAGGAGAGGAGGCCGGCATAGGGAGTGCTTTCGGTTGACTTGTGGAGGTGCTCGGCTTTGGTGTTCTTGGAGGCTCGAGTGCGCGCTTCTAGGAGGAGGACCGTTCGTGTGCAAGGACTTTTGTTTAGGAAGTTGATAATTGTGTTTGTCTCTCCATTTGAGGTGGATAAATTCTCCATATTTCTAAATTAGAAACGCATGTTAGAAATGAATGAATGAAGCATGAAAAAGATTAAGAAGAGTACACTTAATTAGGAAAAATAACCTATTGAATGATTGAAATGTGGATATGAAAATTTGTATGCGGTTCAATTATTTAAGTTGCATGTGAATTGATTAGGATCATGGATTGATTGAAGAAAACATATTTATTACCATCAAGAATTACATACAAAAGTTAGTAGTTTGATAATGCTATTTCATGTGTTAAATAGATCTTTTGTGTTAATGTGGGCATGAATAATTTAAAAATATGAGTTTGTATGTTGGGTAAATGATTAAAGACAGAGAACTAATGTGGAATTTGTTGATAAAGAGATTAGAATGCTAATTGCTAAGAAATGTCGAAAAGAGAAGAAAATGTGGTAGTGATAGTTCATATTTCGAATTAGTTGTATGAAAATATGTATTAATTATTGGAAAAATTATTCTTTATTATACTGGAGTATAATTTAGGTTAAGAATAGCCAATCTGGAAATTTACAGTAAATTCTATAAAAGCAAATTGAAATGAGAATTCGTTGAACGTCGAAATGTTCTAAATAACAGAGAGTATTGGTTAAATAAAACTTGAATTGCGTTAGTGACAACTTGAGCGCGTAGCTCAAGTGGTCGGGACGGCTCTGATCGCTACAGTGGCTTCGGTCTAAGGTTGTTGGTTCGAATCCCTGTGGCACCATACTTTTGCTTCTTTTCTTTTTAAATGTATAAGAACAGTGGCCGAGAGTATTTAATACTCTCAGCACCCTTCTATACTGCTAGCGCAAGCGGCCTAGTGGCCTGTGCCTTCGACTGTCTTCTCTGTGGTGCTGGGTTCGAATCTTGGTCTCAGCAGTATGAAAAATGTTTTTTTTGGATGTTTTGGTGATCAAAAAATTAGGAAAAAAATATGACTATTCTTCTAAAAATACATGGGGCTTATTAAAAATAATTTGGGGATTATTTACATAAAATAAAGTATGATTTGTGACAAAATGAGTAAATATAACTATAGTTCCACATTGATATTCTTTGTGAAATTATATCTTGCAAAAATGACTTGAAATGAAGGATTAGAAAATTAGTGTGGCAAAAAGAAATTATATTGTGTGATGTGATGCAATTTATTCTCATTTGAAAATAGTGTGGAAAATATGAAGTGTAAATGTTCACCTTTGATTGAATAATTAGTGATGTGGGTTTTTATGTGAAAATAACATTTCATGAGTTACATGATGAATGGTTGAATTTAATGTATAATTATGGACTATTGAACAATTTAGAAATCATGATTGGAAAAGAGAAATACTATTTGAGTATGATAACTCAACATATGAACTTATGAGTGGAAATGCTCAATATTGGAAATTGTGAATTAGAAATTGAAACAAAAGAGTAGCTAAGTCTCCCCCGGCATTTGGAATGAAATGAAATGAAATTTGAAATGAAAGACCAAGGTTGGTCATGTTTGAATGAATGAATAAGTCCGGTTTAGTGGAGAGGCTAACTCTTGAGCTTTGATTTTGTTCATGATTCTGATAAAAACTAAGGATTAGTGCATAGTGGAAACGTGATAAAAGTAGGAGAAAAACATGAGTATGATGGCCATTGGATTGGCGGCGTGAGAGTATTCACAGGCTGTCTTCACGATGCGTTGTGACATGACGTGGATACTGCTCCAGGGTACCGTCCCGGTGGCGACGCTTGTAGGATGTTTGGTGACTGCAAGAGGATCGTGTGCCATGAAGGAGGCTGAATTGCCACAGGCTGTCTTCACGATGCATCGTGACATGACGTGGGATTCCCCTCCAGGTTTTCTGTACACGTGCTTGTACTCATAGATCATCTAGGATACCTACCGTAATTACAGTAGTAGATTAAGTCATGGCGAGGGATTGAACCCTACAAAGATGAAGAACGATTAAGGGCTTGCCCTCGGACCTATGTAGTATGGGATGCATAGAATCCGAACAAGTGCGCATTAGTGTCATGTAACATAAATAACTGCATTAAGGAGTAAGTGCACAATCACAACACGACATCAATAGGGTAGTCCCTTTAGTTTGATATGTGACAAGTTTGTGTTTGTTAAATATGGAAAATAAGTTATACTATTTTCGGCATACATGTATAATGATCGTCGGTTGAATAAACTGACGTACCCACAGTCTTATATGCAGGTAAATGACTTGATAAAGGTTAAAGAGGAACAGATGCTTAAAGATTATTCAAAGCTGTTGTACATTTATTAAATTGTTGTAAATTTTTTCTTCCGCTGTGCAGTGTAAAGTGTAAGGATTTATGTAAACTCTGATATAAAGTGAAAAGTTCAAATTTCCTTGTAAAATTGTACTAACGGAAGTGGAAAGATCCTGTAGAACATCTCGAATTTAGTGTATTTGGGATTCGGGGCGTTACAACTCCGAAGGATGAACATATTGGGCAGAGCGCCGACCTCCTGGCATTGAAGAACAAATGCCATAACGTTTCGCCAGGTGTTCGGCATCAGCTGAGCCGGACTCAAGCCGTACCACTGTAGCACCTCGATTACGAAAGGATGCAGTGGCAGCCGAAGTCCGGCAATCAGGGAATCGGCGGGAAAAACGCACATATCAGCCGAGGACGACGTGCACACTCGGAAGCCAGGGCCGGGGAGAAGGAGCCCGTACTCCGTGGGGATTCGGAACCCACTCCGGATCTGATGCAAATCTGCCTTGGTCAGGACTGAAGAGATCTGATCCACCTCAGAGGTTTCCCACGGCTCGTTCTCCTCGATCGACTTGGCGGTGCCCTGCGTCACCTCGCTCGACAGAATGCCCGGATGCCGACCCAACTCCCCTGCAGTCTTCGGGTGCTCAATTATCGTTTCTACCCCCTTGCCCTTGCTGGCTCGGACCATTACCTCCTCGTCTGTTCTCGGCCTGACCATTGTCTCTTCGGTCGGCTCCACACCCTCCTTCCCTTTACCCTTGCTCGGCCTGACCGCTTGGCTGATGCCTAGGTCCGAGGAGGGGGTCTCGTCTGTGGAAGAAAACTTAACCATTTTACAAAGATGAGGAGAGAGACTGGCCTTGAAGTGACTAGTACGGCCGGAAAAGATCGTCGGAGCCTAAAACGCCTTGCCGCGACAGCTAGCAGCGCCACCCAAGAGCTAAAAACTTTGCTAAGAAGTAAAACCAAGAGTGAGAAAGTGAGAAATGAGGATAAGTGTTGAGGGGGTGAAAACTTATAGTAAAAGTGATGCCATTTGGGCTTTGTAATGTAAAGGCGCAACTCTTGGGCCTCCCTTGAAGCATTACAAAAGCCCAAACGGCTAAGTAACGAAGAGCCACAACTGTTGACAAAGGAAGCGACGTTTCGACCCAAGTAAAACAGCTCGGCACCTCAGAACCAAAATCCGAGCGACAGGCGATCTGACCTCCGCAACAAAGAGGATAGCTCGGATTCCGAGCAAGTGCCAATCTGAGCTACGAATTGGAGAAAAACGACTTTCCCCTCAAAATTCGCGTAAGATTTTGATCGAACGGCTCAGATCTTGCCAGCATCACTAAATGACAAGATAGTGTTTTCTTAGGAACTGAGCCAGCATCGAGATCTGTGCCATCATCCAACGGCTCTGATCGCCCCACGTCCCTCGGAAACAAAATCCGAGCGACAGGCGATCCGACCTCCACAACAAAGAGGATAGCTCGGATTCCGAGCAAGTGCCAATCCAAGCTGTGAATTGGAGAAAAACAACTTTCCCCTCAAAATTCGCGTAAGATTTCGATCAGATGGATCAGATCTTGCCAGCGCCACTAAACGACAAGATAGTGTTTTCTTGGAAACTGAGCCAGCATCAAGATCTGTGCCATCATCCAACGGCTCCGATCGCCCCATGTCCCTCGGAAACAAAATCCGAGCGACAGGCGATCCGACCTCCACGACAAAGAGGATAGCTCGGATTCCGAGCAAGTGCCAATCCGAGCTGCAAATTGGAGAAAAACGACTTTTCCCTCAAAATTCACGCAAGATTTCGATCGGACGGCCCAGATCATGCCAGCACCACTACACGAAAAGATAGTGTATTCTTGGGAACTGTGTCTGCCTCGAGATTCGCGCCAAGATCCGACGGCTCAGGCCGCTCCATGACGTTCGACAGTATGAGCCAAGCAACTAGAGACCCGAGCCACTTGCGCGAAGGAAAAACCGAGCCACTTCGCTCGGATTCCGAGCAAGTGCCAATCCGACCCTTGAAAGTGAAGAAAAACACTGCCGAGCGTCTCCAACCGTTGGATCACTACGAAAATCGCGCCTGAGATGATGGACGGTCCAGATTACGCCACGTCTACTAAACGACAAGATAGTGTTTTCTTAGGAACTGTGCCCGCCTCGAGATCCGCGCTGAGAACCGACGGCGCAGATCGCTCCACGTCGCTCGGAATTCCGAGCCGAGCATCTAGTGATCCGAACCACTCGCGTGAGGGAAAAACCGAGCCACTTCGCTCGGATTCCGAGCAAGTGCCCATCCGACCCGCAAAAGCGGAGAAATTGCCGCTGAGCGACCCTATCTATCTGATCTTTCAGAAATTCGCGCCCGCACAGGATCAACGGACCAGATAGCGCCACGTCATAATTCGGTATTTTATTTATTAAAATCGTTCTATTTATTTAAAAATTGTGAAAAAATGATTAAAAATTTGGGAAAATTAATTAAAAATCCTAGAAAATAATTATAAAGTCGGGAAAATATTGTAAGCCCCGAGTAAATAATTATTGCCTAGAACCATTTATTAAGACCCCCGAACGACGAATCGACACTTCGCAAAATTAAGTAAATATTCCGAAAAAAATAGATAAAAATCACCAAATGACCAGAAGAGCTCAAGAACAACTCAGAGCACGCAACTAACTTTGAAAATCACCATACTACCCCCTGCAAAGATTTGAAACCTTCCATTTGGACTCCGATACAACTCCGCCAGCCATTAAATCAGTAAAACTACTCCTCAAAGGCTGATCAAACTCAGTCTTCGGGAGTGGGGGGCTCGTGATATGGCTAAAAATGGGGTTAAATCGGAACCGTCCAAATCAGGAATGAATCTTAAAGCCTAGGGGTAAAATGGTAATTTTGTCTACCAATGGGTCCGAAGTGGGTCCTGGGTCTTTTCCCCAAAGACCCAATAAACCACGAACGGATCCACCTCAACTGGGTACGGGTCCCAATCCGAAATAAACCCAGTCCAGCAGGACAAAATCAAGGTCTCTGATTAATCCTAATCAACGGCCCTGATTCACATCTATCTTTTCATTGGGAATTAGAGATTACATTCCTTATCTGATTACGAGAATTATATTCCTTATCAGATCATAGGGATTACATTCCTGATCTGATCCCCAAGGCAGTTATAAATACCCCCCATCCACCATTATTAAGAGGTAATCAATTTTTTGCCAATTTGCGCTCTCTCATAATCATTCCTGATTACTGACTTGAGCATCAGAGGATGCGTCGCCGGGATAAACCCCGGTGTCTCACACTTTTTGCAGGTGAACGGCGGGAGTCAGCGGTCAAACTCCGGCGGAACAGGTTCAGGTTTGCTATTCAGGTTTTCCAAGAATCCACAAATACTATCTGTTTGCCCCCACACCAGATTTAGCGGTAACAACGAGCTAACCCAAATATTCTCGGCTTCTTGCCTTTGTTGACTCAAAAAATTGAATCTTTCTTGCATTCATGTAGTATTGATAATAGGGTTTATTCATTCAAACAACATACCAATAATCTATCGTGGAATTGAATGCTAGGTTGTGTCCTTGAATAAATGAATGATGTTTTGTAGTCGTTAAATTAGTGTATTTGTGTATTCTTAATGATGTTTACCATGCTATTGTATCTACCATGCTGATCATCAGATTTATTGATGAATTGAAGTGGAATCCATCATGTTAGACCGCTTTATTTTATTATATCTATTGAAAATCAGTATGTTTGTTGTCTATATGAAATTTGTGCAACGTTTCGACCCATTTAACATGAAAATTAATAACTTTCTGAATAAGATTTGTATCCGTATGTCTCTAGTTTGCAGAACATCTAAGATCATTAAATTCCGAATTGTATTGCAAAAGTTATGCTGATTTTACTACGCTGCGTTTTATTTCCAGAATTTCAGATTCATGTATGTTTTCATGTTCAAACTATTAAAAAGTTAAGTTATTGTTAGAATAATACTCGGATAATTTCCAGAATGATAGTTAATATGTTTAGGAGCCTAAAGAATATTTTTAATGAATTTATAATTTAGTTTTTGCTGATTCAAAAGATAAAATGACTTGATATCGATTTTCAGTCAGAACATATAAACTTTAAAGAATGATGTATTTGACCTAGCTACTTTATTTTAAATATGCGTTGAAATCGTTCGGAAATCTAGTTTCTAGAATTTCTGACGGTTTCAGTTTTCAATTTTTGTAGCAGCGGGAAAACTAATTTTGGTACAGTGACCTCTTGCTGTCCAGAATTGACACAACATCAGCATTGCATATTGAACATCATAGTTTCTATTGATATCGAATATTGTGTAAGTGTTATTGATACCATTGAACATTGTCATCGAATATTGAATCATTGTTTACAACCATTGTATCGATTATCATTGATATTGATTATTGTTATCGTCCATTATTATTGATTCCTATTGACCCATTGAATTCATTGTTACATCGATATTCCATTGTTTCTTTACTTTCTCTACTTGCTTTCCATGACTTGCTCTAAGGAAAATTTTCTCTCTTTTTAGATGAAGTGTTCACAGGTGATCAAGGAGAACTATCTGCAGAAATTAGAGAACAAGCTTTCTAAAGATTTATGCTTTCTAGTTGATTGATTATTTCATTGGACTTATCGTATTGAAACTTATTATCATTGTGCTTGGATTTATTATTGTATTGGGCTTATGACCCGGATATTATTATTTATTTCCAGAAGTTGGATTATCGTATTTGGTTATTTCATATTATCTTATTCCAAGTATTATTGTTCATGTGGTTATTATTATTGCCTGTGCAATTATTTTGTATTGTTATTGTTGTTTAGTTGAATGGGTAAACAACTTATGGATGACGCAAGTCATTCGCTGGGCCAATGTCACGTGCTTGTGTTCCGTATTTTGGGGAAGCGGGGCGGAACTACACTCCTAGATTATATAGCATAGTCTGGGGTGAAATGCTCATATTGGCCGGACAAGAAATCTTGGGGGCTGGTGAACAATGACTCTTTCACTGTCTATTCCTTGTATAACCGGATCCACTTCCGCGGATGTAGGCCTGGGTGGGTTACGATCCTCTGGAAGGAAAAAAAACCCTCTCAAAGTCAGGGTATTTCTTTCGTTGGTGCTTAATTGTAGAACCCCGTATTTTCAAATATTATTTTAATTATTTGAAAATGAATTTAAATGATTTTCTGAGGATTTAATTAATATTTTCTAAAGATTTATCCTTTTACACGTGCGAAACACGTGCAAATAATTTTGGTGTAAATATATAATTTGATATTTCTGATGAGTTCTCATACTTATTATGGAGTGTATTCTAAATTTTGGGATTTTTCTGAATAAAGAAACTATTTTTACAAATATCTCGAAAGAGAGGGGCTTTTATGTAAAAAGTCGTTTGGATCTTAAATAAACTATGAAAATTCGTTTTTACTGATATTTTGGTTTCCCATGGTTAGCATTTAAATTTAAATATATTTAGATTTCATTTAAAGTCGATTTGGTGAAGATTTAAACAAAAAGGGTGTTTTTGCAAATATGGAATTTATGTAGAATCTAGTGCAAATGTTTTTCTGGAAGGTAAACGTCAAATATTTTGATTGGAAAATAGAATATGTATTACTAGATATTATTTCTGATTTTTCTAGGTTTTTATAAGTATTTTATGATGTATTTGCAAATATTACAAAAGGGAGGGCTTTTGTGCAAAATCGCCACCCTGAGTGTAAATCCGGGATCTTCTTATCTCTGGACCGTGCTGGATTGTTGGAAAACTTTGTGGTAAAAGGATTTTATTTAGTTTTGATTTATTTAACCTATTTTGACTAAGGAAGGTTATATATGTGAAGTAATAAATTGGAAAAGGGACTATTTTGCAAAAGTACTTCAAAACCCTAGTTTCTTCAATCCCGGCCTGTATAAAAGAGGGTGTGCAGCCGTCATTCGCTGCACAACTCCAGATTTAATATATTACTATTTTCTTGGTGATTGGAGAAGAAGTTCTTGGATCTAGCAAAGGAAGGCTTTTGTGGATTCTTCTTGATTCTAAAAGGTGAGTGATATGGACTTGTTTTGTGTATGTGTATGTTGCATGCTGTTTTGTTTGATATTTTCGTATTTTGTATGAAATCGATGCCATGATTGTAATTCGTAATATGTATGTGAGATCCATGAAAGATTAGTAGATCTCATTGACAATTCTTGATTTGCTTGAAACATGTTAGATTCGAGTATGGCTATGAAAATAAGAAAAATGGATGGATGAATCCCTGGATCTTGTAATTACGAATCGGATTAGATTGGAGTTGAGGAAGAGATTTGATATTGAGATAGACTCCAGTATTGATTATTGATTTCAGACCTAATTTGTGAGATCTGTAGGCCGACAGTCGACTGGGACTATGTATCAGTCGACTGGTACGACCCTATTATTGTATCTTCAGACATTTGAGAATCGTTCGGGACAGTCGACTGGGAATAGTGTCAGTCGACTGGTCTGTGGATTAAAACATGTTCAGTCTTTTCGGGACAGTTGACCATGACTTGTATAAGTCGACTGTTGTTTATTGAGATTTGTTGATAATTGTTTCGGGTAAGTCGACTGATGGTTTATTGAGTCGACTTACTGCACTTGTGTATAATCTTGGATATTGGTTCTCGGGGCAGTCGACTTATTATAGTATAAGTCGACTGGTACTGTTGAGTTCTTCAGAATCTTGAGCGTTCTTTCAGTCTTCAGTTTGTTTGTAGATGGATATGTTCGTCGGTGTCTTGGCATACCGGGTTCGTATTCGATCTATACCCTCTTAGTTTGTTTGTAGATGGATATGTTCGTTGGTGTCTTGGCATACCGGGTTTGTATTCGATCTATACCCTCTTAGTTTGTTTGTAGATGAATATGTTCGTCGGTGTCTTGGCATACCGGGTTCGTATTCGATCTATACCCTCTTAGTTGTTTGTAGATGGATATATGGATATCCGATCTATGGCATTGTTAGTGATTGATCGTTGAACTTGTACTGAGGTACTGAGATTTGTTGACAGTTGGACATATTCTGAGTTGTGAGGATTATTGTTTGTTCAGAACAGTCGACTGGTTCCTAAGACAGTCGACTGTACCGTACAGTTGAGCTGTACATATTTTGGGAGTAATTGATTGATGGATACTTGATCGTTGGTATTGTTTCTCGACTCGGTTTCACGCATGTACTGGCCTATCGTTCTTGTTTCAGATTACATGTTCAGTTTATGTATTTTTGTTCAGTACATGTTGTTTGAGTATTTATGTTTATTTATGTTTGTTGTTTATATCACTCACACCATTTATGGCTGACCCCGTAGTTTTGGGGGTTAGGGTTCAACTCTAGCCTCACATGTTGCAGGTTGCTTAGAATTGGAGGCTTGGATGCTTGGGTAAGCTATAGAGATTATGAGTATTATAATAGAGCCTTGTGTAAATTGTTGTAAGAAGAGTTTTGTAAAAGGAATTGTTGTAATTTAAAGTATTTGTATTTCCGCTGCAATGTTAAAGATTATTGTAATAAAGATTTGGAATAAAATGATTTGAGTTTTTGGCTATGTATGTTGTTACATTGAAGTGGATCGCTGGGAAAGTGCCACGTATTTTCTAAAGTTTCGTATTTAGAAATTCGGGGCGCTACAGATTGGTATCAGAGCATGCTTCAATAGTAATAATAGACATAGTATGAAAACCAACCTAGGTGTGGACACTAGAGAGTGAGTACCTAGGTGTGGACATTAGAGTGTGAGTATCACATAGAGTTAAAATATGATGTTTTGTTTGAGGTCATGGTATGGTTATGGTTTGCCATAGGATATTGATGTGAGTTTGAATTGTGTGTGTGATGCTCTAACTTTACACTCGTTTTGCAGTATTCAAAATGGTTGCACCCAGAGGCAGGAATGGAGGCAATAATGAGGATGGATCGGGTAGTTCTCGAGGAACGGGAATTGACCTAGAGGCTGAATTCGCTAAAGTATATCAGACGTTGAATATGCTGATGGCACTCAATGTGGCGCAGCAGCAGGCGCAGCAGCAGAATCCGCCGCCAAATCGAGGAGCTGGACATGGATTGGTGAATGCCGACCCCATCAAGCAGATCGAATCCTTTAAGAGGATGAGGCCGCCAGTCTTTGAGGGGCAAGCTGATCCAACCGCAGCAGATGACTGGATCAGGAAGATGCAGACGATCTTCGAGGTGTCAGAGACTCCTGAAGCTAGCAAGGTGAAGTTGGCTTCGATGCAGCTCGAGAAAGATGCTGGTATTTGGTGGGAGTCGTTGAAGAGGAATTTGGGAGATCAGCAGCTGACATGGGAAGCTTTTCTAGAGGAGTTCAGAGATCGCTTCTTTCCTCTTGATGTTCAGGAGAAGAAGGCGACTGAGTTCTTGAACCTTCAGCAGGGGAGCATGACTGTTCGGGAGTATGAGACAAAGTTCGCTCAACTTTCAAGGTATGCACCAGAGTTGGTAGTGGACGAAGCAAAGAAGGCCAAAAAGTTTGAGCAGGGCTTGAGGCCAAACTTGAGGTCAAGGATGGTTCCATTGGGCATCAGAAGATTCGACAAGCTGGTCAGGAGAGCAGCTATGACCGAGGAGGATATGGATCAATCCCGGGTAAAGCAAGAGACTTGGAACAAGAAAAAGAGGCCAGCAGATGATCAGGAAGGGGAGGAATTCCCAGCGAAGCAGAGCAAGCCCAGTGATCCAGTGCAGAAGGCACCGGCAACTCAGGGGGTGACTTGTTTTTACTGTAAGCAGGCAGGACATAAAAGGAGGGAATGTCCGAAGTTGGCAAAGCAGACTTGCTTTCATTGTGGTCAAGAAGGACATATTCGACCACGATGTCCACAGTTGAAGAAAGAGAATGCAGGGAAGGACAAGGGTCTGGAGCAGGGGCGAGTGTTCGTGTTGACTGAGGAAGATGTGGGCAACCCAGAAGTATGATCTGCGTGTGCAAGAATTTTAGAATTTATTCTTTGTATTAAGTAAAGACTATTAATTTGGAATAATTGAAGATTGAGTATTTTCTTCATGTAACAAGTTTATTTGGATTAATGGAATAAAGACAGAGTTTTATTTAATACTGTTTTCTTGCATGCAATTGAGTCGCCCATTTATTGATAGTCTTAAGTGTGGAGCTTAAGGTATTTCCAAGCAAGGTCTTGAGGTGGCTATCCATAGTCATGTCCATTCTAAGGAGGGAGTGGCCGCTGATTCTTGGAAGGATGAAGCAGAAGGTCGGAGTTGGATGCAGGAGTTCAGTAGTTGTTGCAGCGTGGCTTCCGATATCAGAGTCGCGCAGTGGAAGTTTGACTTTTCTGAATTCTTTGCATGATTGTGTTTATTTGTGTGATGTATTATGTTGTTAGAATACATTCTTTGATGTGATTGTATTTCCTAAAGTTATATTTCTATCTATGAGTTTCAATCATTATTAGCAGGTTGTTCGGACCTCATTAGCCGTAGTTCTGAGGACAGAACTCTTCTAAGGAGGGAATAATGTAGAACCCCGTATTTTCAAATATTATTTTAATTATTTGAAAATGAATTTAAATGATTTTCTGAGGATTTAATTAATATTTTCTAAAGATTTATCCTTTTACACGTGCGAAACACGTGCAAATAATTTTGGTGTAAATATATAATTTGATATTTCTGATGAGTTCTCATACTTATTATGGAGTGTATTCTAAATTTTGGGATTTTTCTGAATAAAGAAACTATTTTTACAAATATCTCGAAAGAGAGGGGCTTTTATGTAAAAAGTTGTTTGGATCTTAAATAAACTATAAAAATTCGTTTTTACTGATATTTTGGTTTCCCATGGTTAGCATTTAAATTTAAATATATTTAGATTTCATTTAAAGTCGATTTGGTGAAGATTTAAACAAAAAGGGTGTTTTTGCAAATATGGAATTTATGTAGAATCTAGTGCAAATGTTTTTCTGGAAGGTAAAGGTCAAATATTTTGATTGGAAAATAGAATATGTATTACTAGATATTATTTCTGATTTTTCTAGGTTTTTATAAGTATTTTATGATGTATTTGCAAATATTACAAAAGGGAGGGCTTTTGTGCAAAATCGCCACCCTGAGTGTAAATCCGGGATCTTCTTATCTCTGGACCGTGCTGGATTGTTGGAAAACTTTGTGGTAAAAGGATTTTATTTAGTTTTGATTTATTTAACCTATTTTGACTAAGGAAGGTTATATATGTGAAGTAATAAATTGGAAAAGGGACTATTTTGCAAAAGTACTTCAAAACCCTAGTTTCTTCAATCCCGGCCTGTATAAAAGAGGGTGTGCAGCCGTCATTCGCTGCACAACTCCAGATTTAATATATTACTATTTTCTTGGTGATTGGAGAAGAAGTTCTTGGATCTAGCAAAGGAAGGCTTTTGTGGATTCTTCTTGATTCTAAAAGGTGAGTGATATGGACTTGTTTTGTGTATGTGTATGTTGCATGCTGTTTTGTTTGATATTTTCGTATTTTGTATGAAATCGATGCCATGATTGTAATTCGTAATATGTATGTGAGATCCATGAAAGATTAGTAGATCTCATTGACAATTCTTGATTTGCTTGAAACATGTTAGATTCGAGTATGGCTATGAAAATAAGAAAATGGATGGATGAATCCCTGGATCTTGTAATTACGAATCGGATTAGATTGGAGTTGAGGAAGAGATTTGATATTGAGATAGACTCCAGTATTGATTATTGATTTCAGACCTAATTTGTGAGATCTGTAGGCCGACAGTCGACTGGGACTATGTATCAGTCGACTGGTACGACCCTATTATTGTATCTTCAGACATTTGAGAATCGTTCGGGACAGTCGACTGGGAATAGTGTCAGTCGACTGGTCTGTGGATTAAAACATGTTCAGTCTTTTCGGGACAGTTGACCATGACTTGTATAAGTCGACTGTTGTTTATTGAGATTTGTTGATAATTGTTTCGGGTAAGTCGACTGATGGTTTATTGAGTCGACTTACTGCACTTGTGTATAATCTTGGATATTGGTTCTCGGGGCAGTCGACTTATTATAGTATAAGTCGACTGGTACTGTTGAGTTCTTCAGAATCTTGAGCGTTCTTTCAGTCTTCAGTTTGTTTGTAGATGGATATGTTCGTCGGTGTCTTGGCATACCGGGTTCGTATTCGATCTATACCCTCTTAGTTTGTTTGTAGATGGATATGTTCGTCGGTGTCTTGGCATACCGGGTTCGTATTCGATCTATACCCTCTTAGTTTGTTTGTAGATGAATATGTTCGTCGGTGTCTTGGCATACCGGGTTCGTATTCGATCTATACCCTCTTAGTTGTTTGTAGATGGATATATGGATATCCGATCTATGGCATTGTTAGTGATTGATCGTTGAACTTGTACTGAGGTACTGAGATTTGTTGACAGTTGGACATATTCTGAGTTGTGAGGATTATTGTTTGTTCAGAACAGTCGACTGGTTCCTAAGACAGTCGACTGTACCGTACAGTTGAGCTGTACATATTTTGGGAGTAATTGATTGATGGATACTTGATCGTTGGTATTGTTTCTCGACTCGGTTTCACGCATGTACTGGCCTATCGTTCTTGTTTCAGATTACATGTTCAGTTTATGTATTTTTGTTCAGTACATGTTGTTTGAGTATTTATGTTTATTTATGTTTGTTGTTTATATCACTCACACCATTTATGGCTGACCCCGTAGTTTTGGGGGTTAGGGTTCAACTCTAGCCTCACATGTTGCAGGTTGCTTAGAATTGGAGGCTTGGATGCTTGGGTAAGCTATAGAGATTATGAGTATTATAATAGAGCCTTGTGTAAATTGTTGTAAGAAGAGTTTTGTAAAAGGAATTGTTGTAATTTAAAGTATTTGTATTTCCGCTGCAATGTTAAAGATTATTGTAATAAAGATTTGGAATAAAATGATTTGAGTTTTTGGCTATGTATGTTGTTACATTGAAGTGGATCGCTGGGAAAGTGCCACGTATTTTCTAAAGTTTCGTATTTAGAAATTCGGGGCGCTACATTAATAATGCCATCGTAAGTAGAAAAGACCTAGCCAAAGACATGCGAACATCGCCACCAACTGAGTTTTGCAACTATCATACGGAATCACTGAACCACATTTTATTGACTGCTAGTGGAGTAAGGCAGTAATGGTTGATGGTCTTCGAGCCTTAGGCACGACTGTGTACCCCAACACATATGAGGATTTATGGGTTGGTCCCAAATTTGTCTATATATGTCATGAGATGAAAGATGCATGGTACATCACCATCGCCACTACAACATGAGTTTTATGGCTTGACAAAAATAACTTTTAATTTCGTGGGACTCATAATAGTATTTCTGGTATTTTTACTGGTAACGCCCCGAATTTCAAACACATGCAATTTGTAGCATAAACAGGATCTGTTACTTCAAATTTGTACAAATTTACAAAGAATTTAAAACTTTTCATTACAACAAGGTTCTTTACAACAGCACAGCAGAAATAAATGAATACAATACAATCTACGATAATGAAAATTCTTCAACCTTGTAACAACTCATCATAGTGACTTCAAGTCCATGCCAAGTCCAATCCTACAACTAGAAAATTGTGGGCACGTCAGTTGCATACAACTGGCGCAATACTATAATACAGCGATTCTTCTACTTTAGCAAACACAAACTTGAATGCAAACAGGAAAAGTGACTATCATACTCATGTCAGTGTATGATATGACTTAATGCCTAATGCAGACATTACACTACGATGATAATAATGCATACTTGTTCGGATTCTATGCATCCCATACTACATAGGTCTGAGGGCAAGCCCTTATTGTACTCCTCAATATATGGTTCAATCCCTCACTATGAAAATTTTGCTACGGTAACAAAAGCAATGTTTAGAAATTCCACGAGTACGGACTCCTGTCCTGGAATCCATCGTCAGACTATACGGAAACCCTCATCATGCGAACATCCCACAAGTGTCGCTCTAGCCCCGGTATATACATATATAATGATAATCTGCCTCCCATCCGCCTGACTATTTATGATGCTGGAATCCACCATCATATCAATCGTAGTCCCGGATTTAATTGAGACTCGCCTCATCCCGCAAGCATCCACAGTCCAGGAATCCACCGTCTAATTGGGTCTATAGTCAAGGAATCCACTGTCAAACTATATAGACGCGCCCCACTTACGTTTGCCCAGGTCTTGTCACATCTTCTTCTAGTGCCTACCCTTAAGTTTAAACATGAATAATAATATCACATAGATCTAGTTTACCCTCCTACCGGTCTTAAACAATATACCGAGAACGATACCCATATTGGCCACTTCTCAAATCTCAATAATCACTTTCATCACTTTGTCGGTACCTGGGCCTCACTTAGCCTCTAGAATCAACATAATTCATGTCCAAAACATCATGGATTATCCATACTCTCTTATAAAAATTTCCATTTATTAAACATCTTTAACTTCTTTTATTCATTCTCTTTGCTATTATCAATCATGAAGCAACAAACTTCTTATAACAACATTCAAAAACACTTGATAAGTTAAAACCCTTATAAATATCACATATTTAACACTCCAAATTCAGCCTTTAATTATCTCTTAATCCCTCATAAGGTACATCTTACTAACAATCCAATTTTTAAATCCAATTTTACACATTGTAAAAGTTTTAGGATAACTATATAAAAGACATCAACCCAACTATATTTGAAAAAATCATATAAATTCCAACACTACTCCAAAAATAGATTCATTAGTTTCATAGGAATCATAAATGAGTCTACTGCAACTTTTTAGTTAAGATCATCTAAAACCATCCTCAATTACTTTGTCTAAATTCATTTGCAAAACAGTAAATTCAAAATCCGAAAACTGCAATTCATGCTACTTGTGAAAATCCTAGAAAATTCTATACTTCATGAAACTTTGTGTTATTTAGATAAAATTAAAGCTATAAAAGTCTACTATAACTTTTTAGTGATAAGTTTTTCCAAAATATTATGTCTATAACTCTGAATTCTTCGAAATTTACAGTAGGGTCGAAATGTTAAAGTACTGCCACTTGTTCAATCTTGTAAAATTTATTATATATTATGTTCTTCATGGAAAATTAATTTCTTAGAATTTAAAGAAAATTTAACGAGTCTACTTCAAGTTCTTACTTTTGAATTTTCTCAAAATACTGCATCTAGGATGCCAAAATGATCAAAATCCAAAATGTGTACAAATTTTCAGCAACTAGCCAACTGCCAGCCAGTCCTAAATTTGTATTTTATTAAAATAGTAAACGACATCTAAATATTTTGAAATTTTAGGGAGATGTTGTTGACATATACAAGATGCTCCTATAAAAATATTAGCTCTAAAATCCAAATAGTTTAATAGTTATGATTTTTTGAAGTGCAACTGAAACTTAAAACAGAACCTTATGAAAATACTCCGAAATTAATCATATAATAATTTTACATATTCAATCAACAATAAATAATCTAAACATGAATACTCAATTTATATAAGTTATCATGCATCTAATAGTTCACACATATCTAGTATTCTACTAATAAAAGTATATTAGAAAGTTGGAGAAACACCCACCTTAAATGTAAAATTCATAGTAATAGAACTCCTAGAAAATAATGCTCCAAAGTTCCGAGCTTCCTCAAAAATGGCCGGCCTCTTCCTAGAACAACCCGCAAGCTCTTCTCCCTCTTTCTCTCTTTTGTTTCTGTTTTTAGCTGTGTTGTTTATGACAAAAGTATAAACCATTTATAGAAAAATTATGTGGTCAAAATAGCTTCCCTCTTTCCAAAATAACTCTCCACTTCCCTCTAACTCACACCACTCTCCTTCATTCTCAACCATGCACGTGCAAGTGTAGTCAATGTGTGTGCACACTCTTTATACAAATTTTATTATTAATTTTTATTAGGTTAGATGTGTGTGTTACACATGGCAAGTGTACCAAACTAACTATATTTTAAATGTAGACTTTAATGCACACAAAATCAATCATGTGCTTTAAATTAATTTAAGTGGGCTACAAAATGGATTTATGCCTAATGGATTTTAATTAAAAATAAATCACAAAATTGTGACTAGAAAAATGAGAAGAAAAATATTCATGACTCAAGAAAATTTTGGGGATCAACATGTGCTCTACAAACACGTACGTCGCACGTAAAAACATATATTTAAATACGAAATGGATTTGATCAACGGGGACATGTTTATAAATAATCGAAATACAATATACGAAAAATACATTTCATAAATTTTATATATATGACAATGTAATCAACACGTACATAGAAAATACGTATAAAAATATATTCGAGTCAAAATATGAGAAAAATAAATTTCAATTTATAAAATGAATTCGAATTTTTAAGATGGAACGGTGGAATATATGTAATCGTCACGTGTATTGAAAACACGTGCAACACACGCAAAAACAAAAAAGAGATTAAAATTTATATTTGAGTTGGCTCAAAATAGGATAAAAAGAATTTTGAGATGACGGGAAATATATAATTAATCGAAATTACAAAAGTATGTAGGATATTTATATTAAAATACGCTACGGATATTACCCGTAACAGTACAAAATACACGTGCGTAACACCCGTGGGAAAAATTGTCATAACTCATTTTTGTGGGGTGTTACAGTCTCCCCCCCTTAAAACAGTTATGTCCTCGGAACTTATTAAGGTAAAAGTTGTATCGGTCCACACCAAAGAAAAACCATTATTGTATATAGAAAAACTGTCAATACCAAGAAAAGAAATGTAGTATGTAATGTGGAAAACAAAGTAAACTTATATAAGAAAACTATGAGTATCAAAATTAATAAGAACAAAACAAGAAAAACTAGAAAAATAGTAGAAAGGAAAGGGGACAATGAAAGGTGATATAGATTGAAAGAAATTTTCATACAAAATAATATTAAATAAAACGTTAGATAATATAGTATAAAGAAAATACAAATTGAGTTATCAATTATTAAAGAAATTGGAAAGAATAAAGAGAATCATAGTCAATTGATACTTTAGTAAATTATTAATAGGCTTAGTAAACAAAATTTATCAAAGTTATAAGCGGTAGAATGATTAAAACCGCAAACTGAACTAGTACTATATATTACAAGATAAACCTTGAATTTGTAATTTAAGAGAATGTCATTGGATAAAAATCTGAAAATATATGAGTGCTAAAGAATAAACAATATAATATAATTATAATAGTAAAAGTTATAATGATGTGTATAAAATAATATCATAAAAATTTTATTTGTAAAAGTTACATAATAATTTTATAGAATAATGATAAGTATATATATCAAGTATTTGTAAGTTGTCAGATATAGCACGAAAATCCACATATAATATTTTATACGTAAATACGCATAAAAACCCTATGACGAAA
Source organism: Hemerocallis citrina (assembly GCA_017893485.1). Classification (NCBI taxonomy): domain Eukaryota; kingdom Viridiplantae; phylum Streptophyta; class Magnoliopsida; order Asparagales; family Asphodelaceae; genus Hemerocallis; species Hemerocallis citrina. Next base: position 52,895,424 of record CM030359.1, on the reverse strand, counting down.
CAACAATAATATAACATGAAAGTTGAAATCAATTGGAGAAACAAAATAAAATAATAGTAAAAGTAGCAATATATAATCGAAATAATATATAGTATTAATTGTATGAAAACAAAATGTAGATAGTAAACGAAAGTATAAATAATAAAAAACATATTATATGAGTAGCAAACATTTCAAAGATAGGTTAGCAATAAAATATAAAAAGGGAATTGTATAAAAATACAAAGTAATAAAATAATTAATAGTAACATGTAATATAGATTGAAAAATGAATAGAATAATAATAACACGTATATGATAGATTTAGAACCAAATATAAATAGTAATGTAATTAATTAAATGTGTATGTAAGTATAAATAATAAAGTTGAAGTAGTATAACCTAAGTTGTAAAATATTATAAAATGGTATAAAATAGTACCAAATGGAATAGTGGTAAGTAATATATATATATATATATATATATATATATATATATAGAAATAAAAATGGGGGTTATTAAAAAAATATATCTTTTGTTGTGGGTTTGCCTCATTGGTGTCCAACTGCAGGCTTGCCTCTTTGACATCAAGTTGCAGATTTGTTTCCACAACATCCGGTTGCAGTTTTCCTTCTGGACATTCGGTTGCAGACTTTGCCTTCCCGACATCCAGTTGCAGTTTGCCTCCATTGATGTCTAGTTGCATATTTGCACTCTCGATATCAGCTTGCACCAAAACGATGAATGGAATGATGTAATCCTCCATATGTACTTGGATATTGAATGCTTAATTAATTATGATGTTAAGTTTTGAAATTAGTGATATAAAAATAGATGTAAAAGTTGGGATAGTAAGAGGGTGAAATGAAGCAGAAATTTTCACGATAAAATATTAAAATAGAAATATATATTTTAAATATCGAATATATAAAATTAATAGTAATGAAAGAGATTTATAACATTATGACAAAAGTAGTATAAAATATATGCATGAGCTTAAATATAAATGCGAACAATAATTATGTAGTGTGGTAAATTAGGATTATAAACATAAATAATTATATATAAAAATATATAGTAATATAGTAATTGGATAAGTGTAAAATGAAATGTATAGTAAGTATGTTGAAATATATGATATATATATATATATATGGAAATCAATGGAAAGCTTATGTAGTAACCAAGAATGTAAAGATAATAAAAATTGAAATAAAAATAAAATATAAATAGTGAGTGTATGTATTATATTAGAGAAGTGTAAAGCTGCAAAATTAATAAGTAGCTATTAATGGTGAAAAGTAAATATAACAAAATGTAGAAAATAATGAATATAAAAAAATATTAATAAAAGGGAACCTTATTGTGTAGAGGTATATTGTATTGATATAAGTAAAAATATTACAACCATGTTAAAATATACTGAATAAACAAGAAAATATAAAATAATGGAAAAATATAGTATCGTGAAATCAAAGTATTTGTAAAGTGAATGTAAACATACCAAAAATCAAAATTCAAAATCTAATAGAAATAATAACAAAGAAAAATGATAGTCTTAATAAATTTTTAATAAGTAATAATTTAAAACTTAATAGAATACGTAAAAGTAATAGCAAAATAAATAAGTAAAGCGCATAAAAGTAAGGAGGATAAAACATCAAGAAAGAAAACGAATAAGTCAAACTTAAAAGATTAAGACTAAGGGTTATAAATAAAATAATATATAACAAAGTGAATTAATAGTATAAGAAAACATTTATTTGAAAAATATTAAGTGTTAAAGATGAAAAGCTCTATGAGAAAAATACGCGAAGAAAATAAAAGAGAAAAACTTAGTCTACATATAAGGTATCAAGAATGTAGGTTCAAACCAACCATACCACTCGTGATACCAAGGGAAAACATGCTTGCATACAATCTCACATCAATGTATACGAGGAGAGTATCATGAAAGCAAGTTCAATAACTTCATCATTCATGACTCCAAACTGACACTCACACTCTAATGTCCACCATAATTATATTTTCCTTATAGTTTTGTACTACTTGTTGAAGTCGGCTCAATACCACTCTGTAACGTTCCGAATTTCAGACACATGTAATTTGCAGCATAAACAGGATCTTTTACTTCAAATTCGTACAAATTTACAAGGACTTTAAAACTTTTATTACAACAAGGTTCTTTACAACAGCAAAGCGGAAATAAATGAATACAATACAATCTACAATAATGAAAATTCTTCAATCTTGTAACAAGTCATCATAGTGACTTCAAGTCCATGCCAAGTCCAATCCTGCAATTAGAAAATTGTGGGCACGTCAGTTGCATACAACTAATGCAATGCTATAATACAGCGATTCTTCTACTTTAGCAAACACAAACATGAATGCAAATAGAAAAAATGACTATCCTAGTCGTGTCAGTATATGATATGACTTAATGCCTAATGCAGACATTACACGACGATGAAACTAATGCATACTTGTTCAGATTCTATGCATCACATACTATATAGGTCCGAGGGCAAGCCCTTGTCGTACTCCTCAATATAGGGTTCAATCTCTCGCTATGAAAATTCTACTACGGTAACAAAAAAAAATGTTTAGACAATTCAATGATTACGGACTCAAGTCTTGAAATCCACCTTCAGACTATATAGAAGTCCTCGTCGTGCGAACATCCCACAAGTTTCGCTCTAGCTCTGATATATACATATATAACAGTGAGCTACCTCCCATCTGCCCGACTATTCATGTTCCTAGAATCCACCATCAAATCAATCGTAGTCCCGGATTTAATTGAGACTCGTCTCACCCCGCAAGCAACCACAGTCCAGGAATTCACTGTCTAATTGGGTCTATAATCCAGGAATCCACTATCAGACTATATTGACGCGCCCCACTTACAACTGCTCAGGTCTCGTGACATCTTCTTCTAGTGCCTATCCTTAAGTTTAAACATGAAAATAATACCAACTAGAACTAGCTTACCCTCCTACTGTTCTTAAATAATATTCCGAGAACTAGTCCATATTTGCCACTTCTCAAATCTCAATAATCACTTTTATCGCTTTACCGGTACCTGGGCCTCACTTAGCCTCTAGAATCAACATAATTAATGTCCACAACATCATAGATTATCCATACCCTCTCATAAAAATTTTCATTCATTAAACATCTTTTAACTTCTTTCATTCATTTTTTTTTCTCTTATCATGCATGAAGTAACCAACTTCTTATGACAACATTCAATAACACTTGATGAGTTAAAACCCTTATAAACATCACATATTTAACATTCCAACTTCATCCTTTAATTATCTCTTAATCCTTCATAAGGTACATCTTACTAACAATCTAATTGTTAAATCCAACTTTACACGTAAAAATTTTAGGACAACTAGATAAAAGACATCAGCCCAATGGTATTTGAAAAAATCATATACATTCCAACACTACTCCAAAAATAGACTTATTAGTTTCATAGGAATCATAAATGAGTCTACTACAACTTTGTAGTCAAGATCATCTAAAATCATCCTCAATTACTTCTTCTTAATTCATTTGCAAAATAATAAATTCAAAATCCGAAAACTGCAGTTCATGCTACTTGTAAAAGTCATAGAAAATTCTATAGTTCATGAAACTTTGTGTTATTTAGATAAAATTAAAGGGATACAATTTTATTATAACTTTTTAGTTATAGTTTTCCCAAAATATTATTTTTATAACCCTGAATTCTTCGAAATCTACAGTAGGGTCAAAATGTTAAAGTACTACCCCTTGTTCAATCTTGTAAAATTCATTATAAATTAAATTCTTCATGGAAAATTGATTTATTAGACTTTAAAGAAAGCTTAACAAGTCTAATTCAAGCTCTTAAGTTTGGCTTTTCTCAAACTACTGCATCTAGGATGCCCAAATGATCAAAATCCAAAATGTGTACAGATTTCCTGCAACTAGCCAACTGCTAGTCAGTTCTAAGTTTGGATTTTATTCAAATAGTAAATGAAAGCCAAATGTCATGAAATTTTAAGAAGATGTACTTGACATATACAAAATGCTCCTATAAAAATTTTAATTCTAGATTCCATCTAGTTTAATAATTATGATTTTTTTAAGTGCAACTAAAACTTAAAACAAAACCTTATGAAAATGCCCCCAAATCAATTATATCATAATTTTACACATTCAATCAACAATAAATAATCTAAACATGAATACTCAATATGTATAAGTTATCATGCATCTAATAATTCACACATATCTAACATTCTACTAATAAAACTATGTTAGAAAGTTGGAAAAACACCCACCTCAAATGTAGAATTCCTAGTAGTAGAACTCCTAAAAAATAATGCTCCAAAGCTCCAAGCTCCCTAAAAATGGCCAGCCTCTTCCTAGCACAACCCGCAAGCTCTTCTCCCTCTTTCTTTCTTTTGTTTTTGTTTTGAGTTTTATTGTTTATGACAAAAGTAGGAACTATTTATAGGAAAATTGTGTGGTCAAAATAGCTCCCTACTTCCTACTAACTCACACCACTCTCCCACATTCTCAACCATGGTGAGAAACACATGCACGTGTAGTCAATGTGTGTGCACTCTTCATATAAGTTTTATTATTAATTTTTATTAGGTTAGATGTGTGTTACACATGACAAGTGTACCAAACTAACTATATCTTAAATGTACACTTTAGTGCACACAAAATCAATCATTGGCTTTAGATTAATTTTAGTGGGCTACAAAATGGATTTATGCCTAATGGATTTTAATTAAAAATAAATTATACAATTGTGACTAGAAAAATGAGAATAAAAATATTCATGACTCAAGAAAATTTTAGGGATCAACATGTGTATTGCAAACACATGCGTCGCACGTAAAAACATATATTCAAATACAAAATGGACTTGATCAACGGGAAAATGTTCATAAATAATCGAAATACATCATACGAAAAATAAATTTCATTAATTTTATATATACGATAATGTCATTGTCATGCCCCGCTTCCCAAAAAAGAATACGGAATACGCGACAAAGTCCAGCGAATGGTTTTCACCATTCATAAGCTGTAAGGATCTTTACAACAATACATAGGAACAAACAAGAAATAAGCAGGGAATAATCAACCACACATGCATGAATAAAATTTCTAAATCAATAGAATTTACTTGAAACAAAATACTTAATCTGAAATAAACCAGATCTGGAAACAACACGTAGTAAGTTCTAAGACAAAAATGCCCAATACAAGATCCAAGTAACAATAAATACAATTTATTCAAAACAGGAAATAAACTCAAGTATGAGCTCTAGCCAAGCCTAGAATACTTGGTCACTTACTCCTTCAGGTAGCTGGTCACCGAAATCTGCAAATTTGACAATATGCATGAAAAGGAAAACAGGAAATAATACGCCCGTTAGTGCAAGTTACAGGCCGCATGTAGTACAAGCAACAAGTACGGGAAATAGATAAACAAGATACAGAGTAGTAGCAAGAAGCAAGTACTGAAGTAAGCATGGAAGGAACAGTGAAAAAGAGCAACTAACTCTCAAACCAAGAAATAGAATCAAGTGACATGATTAGATAACAGGGTACAGGTGACATGTAGCGGGTATCAAGTGGCATGCAAGCAGGTAAACAAGTAACAGGTGTCAGGTACCATGTACAAGTAAACATGTAATAAGAATGTGCAAGTGATCAGGTATTCTCATGTCTTGTATTTAATCCTATATAGGTAGCACTTCATGCGTCCAAAATTTTACCACATGGATGCTACCTTCAAACAAGTTATGTTTAGATTTCGTAATGGATCGTATAGGGCCGTGTAATCAGGTATCAGATAAACAGGTAAATAGGATCATATATCATGTATTCATATAATTATATAATAGGTAACCAGGTATCAGGTAGGACCTGCGGGTCCCCTTATGAGTACACCTTCCTATAGGGAAGTATGTATCCAGGTAATCAGAATTATGTATCATGTAATCATATAACATTTCTACATTTTCCATTACTAGATTTTTCCCTTAACCCCGGCTTGATTACTTGTCATTATTACCAAAGCAGGCATATACATGCACAAACAGGATAAGAAAAACATGGAAAGAAACAAGGAATAAGCTCAAGTTTGATAGAAAACATGATCAGGTGGCAAACAACTTACAATAGTTAGGACAACGAGAATTCCAATTCTGGACAGCAAGACATTACTGCACCAAATCTGAGATTCCTGTTGCCACAATAATGCAAATCTGAATCCTTTAGAAAATCTAGAAACTAGACTCTCAGCCGAATCCAGCGCATATACACAAGTCATATAACAACTACATAAACATGGCTCAAAATAGCGTTTTACAAAGAATTCATGTTCAGCCAGAAATTGCAAAGTTTTATTTATAAGCATGAAAATGGCATAAAAACAAATTAATTAAATCTTGTAAAAATCTAGAAGGTTCCCTAGCATGTTTAGTATTAGCATATAAAATTTCATAAAATTCCATTACAGTTAGCAAAGTCAACTTAATTTGGAAAATAGAATGATGCAGCAAATTTATGAATCTGAAATTTTAGACGCAGCAGTACCAAAACAGCGATAAATCAAAAAATACAACTCGAAATTCAAATCCGTCAAAAGGGTTGCAAAATAAACATACCAGAGTATATTTCATATTTACAAATTTTTAATCAAAAGTGATTGGAATCAGATTGAAAATAGAGTTATTTACTAAACAACATGCAGTTTGACAATTATAGGATTAGTTTCTCAAGCGTGAAATAAGTTATAAAATCATTAAACAATTACACAAAAATTAGGAGTTGATCCCAGTCATGTCTAGACATATTCAGAAAATTATTAAGTCCAAATTTTACTACTAACATCAGTTTTAAAATAATAAATCGTGTAACGATCTTATAATTCAGAATCTGGAAATTACGACACAGCTGCAGTAAAACAGCGATAACTCTCACATCAAAAATCAAAATTGAGATCCGTCAAAAGTTTTGAAAAATAGACATCGAGGCCTACGATTCATATTCACAAAATAATTCATTTTACTGACCTTAACAGGGTCTAACTTGCTGTACTAAATCAGGGCAGCAGCAAAAACGAAATTCTTTCATGCATTTTATCAAATAACTCATCTACAATAGATCCAAATTAGGGTGTAATGCAAAATATGATATATTGGACATTCAAATCAACATGGCATGGGTATTAACAAGTCCACAACGAGACGACACATCTAGCACATCAATCATGTAACAAAATCCACACATACGACAAATCACGAAAGAGGATGTATGTACATCAAGAAATCTATCTAAATCTAATTTAGTTTCATGTAGCGTGTGTGTGAAAACTTATTATGACGGGTCAAGACTACGAATGGATCAAACAAACGAGATCAAGATTTATCAAGAGATCATCACGAGAACGAACACAAAAACAAATGAGATCAAGATTGATGCTTAGGGATTGATTAGGAGATAATGACTGTAGGAGGAATATAACAAATTTGGTTGTGATTATAATGAGATTTTGGCAAGTTAGAATTTTGAGGAATTACGGGGGAAAATATCTGCTTGTTAGACAGATATGGAGAACGTGAGGAGAGATTTGAGGGAGACTGGGTAAAAGAGGGTACTGGGTAGTGGGTTTAGGATCCAATAGGGCGGATTATAGGGTTTCAGATCTAACTAGGTAGATTGGGTGAGAATTTGGATCCAACAGGGTAGGAAGTCCATTAATAGACTATTAGGCCATGAAACAAATAAATTAGAATTAAACAATTCATCAAGAGATTAAATATTGGCCGAAGAATTAAAATCAAGAAAATTGAAAATTGCAGAACTAAATTGACGATAAAAATAGATGGATTTTATTGAGAACAAAGAAACGATTACACGGTTCAGAATCAACAAAATGATACAATCAGAATAAATACTCAGGAAAAATTAATACATACAAAAATACAAGAAAGGGGAATACAGGAGTTTCAAATCCTACCCACCTAACAAGCAGAATTTTGTCCTCGAAATTCAAACAATAAGTACATAGGGTAACCCCGAAAGAAAAATAAAGAACAACAATAAAACAAAATCTACACAAACAAATGAGGAAACTTCTGCTGGATCTCCTCCTCCAATTCCCAAGTCAACTCACCCGGCGAGTGAGGATTCCAAGAAACCTGAACTAGCTTGGTAAGCTTGTTCTTCAACACCTTCTCCCACCAGTCCAAGATAGCAACTGGCGGAATCTCACAAGTCAGATCTGGCTGCATGGACAACTCCGAGTAAGAGATCACGTGGCTCTCATCACGGATATACCTTATAAGTTGTAAGACATGGAAGATATTGTGCACCCTAGATAAAGACGGTGGCAATGCAAGACAATAGGCCACATTGCCTACTCGTTCCACGATATCAAACGGCCCAATGAACCTAGGGCTTAGCTTGCCCCAACCACCAAACCGAATGACACCTCTCCATGGCGATACCTTAAGGAAGACATGGTCACCCATCTTAAACTCCAAGGCTTTCCTATGGACATCTGCCCATCTCTTCTGCCTGTCTTGTGCAGCCTGAAGATGCTTCCTAATCTGAGTCACCGCATCAACAGTCCTGGTGATCAACTCCGGACCCAACAACTTCCTTTCACCAATGTCGTCCCAGCATACTGATGATCTGCACTTCCCACCATATAGTGCCTCGTATGGTGCAGTTTTAAGACTGGCCTAATAGCTGTTATTGTACGAGAACTCTACAAGATGCAAGTATTCCTCCCAAGATACACCAAACTGCAGCACACAGGACCTCAACATGTCCTCTAGAGTCTGGATGGTCCTCTCTGACTATTCATCTATCTGAGGATGAAAAGATGTACTGTACTTCAGTTTACTCCCCAGACTACTCTGAAGACTTTCCCAAAACTGAGACCTGAACCTCGTATCCCTGTCGGATACAATACTGATGGAAATCCCATGGAGCCTGACAATCTCTTGCATGTACTTCTCTACTAGGCTCTCAGTAGACTGTCCAACTCTGAAGGAAATGAAGTGAGTACTCTTCGTCAGTCTATCCACAATCACCCAAATGGCGTTGTGACCCTTGGGACTCCTCGGTGGGGTGGTCACAAAATCCATCGTGATGTGTTCCCACTTCCACTTCGAAATGGGAAGAGGTTGAAGAAGTCTGGTGGTCCTCTGATGCTCTGCCTTCACCTGCTAGCAGATCAATCTCTGAAACAAAAATCTAGCCATGGCCCTCTTCATACCATGCCACCAGAAGTGAAGCTTCAAATCCCGATTCATCTTAGTACCACCGTGATGAATAGAGTACGATGACTGGTGGGCTTCCTCAAGCAGCTTCTGACGGACTTTGCCCTTCGGAACACATAGTCTGGACACAAAACAAAGTGATCCATCTTCATGAACAACCATATCTGTTCTGGATCCTACCTCAACCTCTGCTCTGAATCTCTGTAACTGCTCATCACTAGTCTGAGCCTCTTTAATCTGCTCAACAAGAGACGACTGTAACTGAAGCATCAAGCAACTCCGATCACATCCAATTCCAACCTCCTCATATGTTTAACAGTTTCCTCTGCTGAGTTAGGAACATGGCGACTGGTCTCCTGCTCAAAGCATCCGGCACCAAGTTGATCTTACCGGGGTGATACTGCAGATTAACATCATAGTCAGCATTAACTCCAACCAACGCCTCTGTCTCATGTTCAATTCCTTCTGGGGGAAGACATACTTGAGACTTTTGTAGTCCGTAAATATTTCCACTCGGTCTCCAAGTAAATAGTGTCTCCATAGCTTCAAGGCGAAGATCACCGCTACCAATTCCAAATCATGAGTCGGATAGTTTTTCTTATGCGGCCTCAACTGCCTAGATGCATAAGCAACAACTCGGCCCTTCTGCATCAACACTGCACTAAGACCCTTGCAAGAAGCATCACATTGAACCACAAATCCACGTGAACCATCCGAAATAGTTAACACTGGCGCCGATGTCAACCTACTCTTCAACTCTACAAAAGCTTCGCGGCAAGCTCCATCCCAGATGAATTTCTAATCCTTCCCTATCAGCTTAGTCAGTGGCCCAGCTATCTTCAAAAAATTTTGGACGAATTTTTGATAATATCCTGCTAGTCCAAGGAAACTTCTCACCTCGAAAACTGACTTAGGCACTGGCCAATCTTTCACTACAGCAGTCTTGGACAGATCAACTGAGATTCCCTCACCCGAGATGATATGCCCTAAAAAGGTAACTCGGTCAAGTCAGAACTCACATTTGTTGAGTTTCTCATAGAGCTGATTCTCCCTCAGAGTTTGTACAACCAACCTCAGATGCTCAGCATGTTCCTCCTGGTTCTGAGAATACACCAGAATATCATCTATGAAGACCACCACGAATCTGTCCCGAAATGGGGAAAAGACGATATTCATCAGACTCATGAACACAGCTGGTGCATTCATGACTCCGAAAGGCATCACTAAGAACTAATAATGCCTGTACCTTGTTCTGAAGGTTTTCTTCTGCACATCAGCCACTTTCACCTTGACCTGATGATCCCTAAGCGAAGATCCAACTTCGAAAAGACTGCTGCACCGTCCAACTGGTCAAACAAATCGTCGATCTTGGATAGTGGATATCGGTTCTTCTCAGTAACACTGTTTAGTTCACGGTAATCAATGCATAGTCTGCGGCTTCCGTCTTTTTTGCTGACAAATAGAATGAAGCTTCCCACGGTGAAACACTAGGCCTGATGAATCCCAAATCTAGTAATCCTTGGATCTGCACCTTCAGCTCTACTAGCTCAACTGGTGTCATCCCGTAGGGACTTTTTGTAATATCCCGGACGGATATTATATTTATAATAATTATTTTTTAAAATTAAAATATTTTTATGAGAATTTCTTGGTTTTTCTAAATAAAAACTTACCTGTGTATATATACTAGTAAGTATATATGTATGTTGTATCGGATTTGTACACTTGTACAAAACTTGCAAAATGCGTTTTTAAGAAAATGTCTGTAAAATTCCTGGCAGGTATTTGAAATTATTATTTTATTATTATTTTATTTTTATTTTTCAGAATTGAAATATTTTTGGTGGATATCACCCGGTTTTGTTAATAAACATTATCTGTATACCAGTCTGTATACATCTGTATTGTATCAAATTCGTACTGTAATCTTCCGAACTGATAATAAAATTTATTTAATTATTATTTTTGGAATTAAATTATTTTTTATACGGATTGTGCGGTTTAACAAACGAAAATATCGGTATATAGATTAATATATACACAAGTGTATTGTATCGATTTCGTACATTTGTACAAATTGTGTAGTGTGTATTTTGGACAAAAATATCTCTTTTCGTCATGAAAAATCAATTTGGATGGCTAGGGTTTGTTTGAAGGATTAAACCTAGGGTCTAAGATTAATTAAGGATACATAAGAGATAAAGTTTTCTTCTAGAAGTCTCTCTCCTCCACCTCACCCCTCCACCTCACCCCTTCACCTTACCTCCACCTCACCTCCCCCCTCCCTAGGTATGGCCGGCCTTCCCTACCGCAAGGGAGTTTTTGCAAATCTCCTTGGTGCTTTTGCACTCTCCCCCTTCTCTTCCATCCTATAAATACCCCCATTCACCTCTTGTCTCATTTTACAAGAAAAAAAGAAAGAGAGGAAGAAAGAGAGAGAAAAACCCTAAGTAGAGAGTTTTTACTGTAGGTTTTCTTAAGAGTTGTAGTAGAAGCTAGGAGGAAGGAGAAGGTTTGCTAGCTAGTCTAGCTAGTCCTTCCTACAAGGAATCAAGGTGGGGGTTCTCTACTTTTCTTGTTTGTTTGTTTGTTTTTGTTCTCTTTTATGGTTTGTTTGCTCTTTTATTTTTTGTATGTAGAAAAGAACCCATCTTTAGGGTTAACTAATAGTTGTATGTGAAAAAAAACCCATCTTATGATGTTGGTTTGTTGTAGGTTAAAAAGAACTCATCTTTATGATGTATGGTTGTGTATGTGTATGTCTCTAAATTACTTGGACTAAATCCTAAGCATAAAGTGGTTGTAGGGATCAAAATGATCCCATGAAAATATGGATGGTAGAACTCAAAAAAATGACATAAAGATTGAGTCTTTATGACTTGTTAAGATTATTTTGAACTAATTAGACTAAGATTTGTGCATAAGAATTGTTGAAAATCAAGGTGGGGTTTCTCTTTTAATTGTGTTGATTTTTGTCCTCTTTTGTGTGTGTGTGTTCTAAAAATAACTTGGACTAATCGTTAAGCATAAAGTGGTTGTAGGGATCAAAATGATCCCATAAAAAAGATGGATGATGGAACTTAAATAAAACACATAAAGGTTGAACGTTTAACCTTGTTATGATTATTATTGTTATTATAGTTATTTTGTTAACACAAATGACAACTTGGACTATAACTATGTGGATACAAAGAGTAGTGTAGAAAAAATACTTACATACCCATTCTAGGGTTGTAGAACTCAACTAGCTAACAAAAGATGAGTCTTTTGTTGTAGGTTGCTCTCTACTCTTTAAAAATCATGTCCTTGGTAAATCTAGTTCATGGAAGATTAAGCTTCTATTTTTACTTCTAGGTTGTGAAAGATTAAGTTTCCATTTTGCTTCTATCTCTAATATTATAATGGGAGAAGGCCTTAGTGTCCTTTGTAAATGTTTTGTCAATCTACCAACCCGTGTAACACACGTGCATAACTATTATAAAGGAGCTCCTAGGTTCAAATCAAGACTACATCTAAATTTTTATTTTTAAAAACTATATTTATTAAAACGTGCATCGCACGTGTAAACTACTAGTAATGATAAAAGATTAGTCTTTTTGTAGCATGTCTATTTTGATTTTCTAATGCAAAGGATTACTTCTTTTCTTATTGTATGTAGGAACTTGTAGGATTGAAGAAAAGTAAGTTTGTAGTATTTAGAAATTTGTAGATTAAATAAAAGTGGGTTTTGTAATATGTAGGATTTGTAGATTCAATAAATATAGTTTTGTAATATGTAGGAACTTGTAGATTGATAAAACTAGATTTTTGTAATATGTAGATAGTTGTAATTCATAAAACAAGTAGTTTTTGTAATAATCTAAATAAGTAATTAGTAGCTTTATGAGTTTACCATCATGCTTAAGTTATATGTTGCTAAGTATACTATGCTTGAGTTGCTAATTATTGTAGTAAAGAAACTCATGCTTAAGTTGTATACCATGCTTGAGTTATTGTAGGTTGATGTAGTAAAGAAACCCATGCTTAAGTTGTATACTATGCTTGAGTTGCTAATTAATGTAGTAAAGAAACCCATGTTTAAGTTATATACCATGCTTGAGTAGCTAATTATTATAGTAAAGAAACCATGCTTGAGTTATTTCTAAAGAAATCCATACTTGAGTTGTTGATAAAGAACCCATCATGCTTAAGTTATATGTTGCTAAGTAACCCATGCTTGAGTTGTAAGAAAGAAACCCATCATGCTTAAGTTGTATGTGACAAGAAGCTATGCTTAAGTTGTGTAGTAAAGAAACTCATCATGCTTAAGTTGTATGTGATAAGAAGCCATGCTTAAGTTGTGTAGTAAAAAAACTCATCATGCTTAAGTTGTATGTGACAAGAAGCCATGCTTAAGTTGTGTAGTAAAGAAACTCATCATGCTTAAGTTGTATGTGATAAGAAGCCATGCTTAAGTTGTGTAGTAAAGAAACTCATCATGCTTAAGTTGTATGTGATAAGAAACCATGCTTAAGTTGTTGTAGTAAGAAACTCATGCTTGAGTTGCTAATTATTGTAGTAAAGAATCGTGCTTAAATTGTAGTAAAGATTCATGCTTGAGTTATTATAGATGTTGTGGTAAAGAATTCATGTTTGAGTTGTTGTAGTAAAGAATTCATGCTTGAGTTTATATGTGTAGTTATTCTAGATTCAAAAGAACCCATGCTTGAGGTTGTGTAGTTATTCTAGACTCAAAAAGAACCATTCATGCTTGAGATTGTATGTGGTAGTGTTCTAATAAAAAAGAACTCATTCATGCTTGTATAAGTGTTCTAGTTTCAAAAAGAGCCCATTCATGCTTGTGGTGTATAAATGTTCTAGTTTCAAAAAGGAATCCATGAACCATGCTTGAGTATGTGTAGCATTTACTAAAATCTTTAAGGAACCCATGAACCGTGCTTGAGTTGTATATGGTAGTATTGTAGTGAAGGATTCATAAAGAACCCATGTTTGAGTTATGCTAGTTGTTCGAGTAAAGAACCTATGTTTGAGACGTTGTAGTAGTTCTAGTAAAAGAACCCATGCTTAAGATATTTAGTTGTTTTAGATTCAAAAGAATCCATGCATGTTTAAGTTATATGTTGTAGTGGTTTTAGTTAAAATTTTTAAAGGGACCCATGAGTTTAGCTTACATGCTAATCCAATTGAACTATTGAAATGAACCCATGTTCCATATTTGTTCTAGTTCTATCTTGAGAAGAAACCCATGAAACTAGCTCCATGATAGCTCTAGCTCGAATTGGCAAGGAACCTGTGCATTTAGGTTCTAGGTGGTTCTAGCTCAACCTTGAGAAAGAACCTAGCATTGATATAAATACCCGAAATCCGGACCCGACCCCGACCCCGATCCGACCCAGATCCGGCATTGGACCGGAACCAACCCGGCCTATTCGGTTTCGGGTCCGGGTCCGGGTCCTAAAATGGGACCCGTTGTACTTTCGGGTCCGGGTCCGCTCAAAAGAGACCCGACCCGGACCAGGAGGACCCGGACCCGTTGAAAAAAACTAAAAAAATCAACATAAAAATAAATATTCTATCCGCACTCCTCCCTTCCTTCCTCCTCAATTCTAAATCTTCCTCTTCCAAACTCAAAACTCATGTCTTTTTCTTCTCCCCTATATTCTAAATCCTCAACTCGCCGCCTCCGCTCGCCGCTCACACTCCCCCTCCTACACGAATGGATAGGAATATTTTAATAGGACCCGGACCCGGAACCGGACCCGGTCCTCACGGGTTCGGGTCCGGGTCCATTTTTTGGATTCGTAGGGGACAAGGTTCGGGTCCGGGTGGTGAAGGACCCGACCCGACCCAACCCGATACCAATGCTAAAAGAACTCATGAACCTAGTCGCATGTTGTCCTAGTCCAATTTGGGAAAAAGAACCCATGAATTCTAGTCGTGTGTGGTTCTAATTGAAATTGGACCATATAATGTGAACATACTTTCATCTTCAATGTATGGGTAATAATGGTTGGGAAAGTCACTAGTATTGTTAGCTCGATAAAAGCTTGTCTAGGGTCTTATAGTTTACCCTAGGGTTCATCGACCATCAAGATTCGCATCTTACCACCTTGAAAACTATGGATAAATCACACCTTGAGCACCGACGAATCATAACTAATGAAGGTTGATCACGGGCCAAGAATGTTGACGAGATCCGAGTTAGGGATAGTGATGAGTGAGGGAGATCCCTTCGCCAGTGTCTTGGATCGATAGGCCATGAGTTGGATCGGGATAATCTTAAGAAAGTTCTTATTGAAACCCGTGAGATTGTTGGGGTTTAGTGACATCTTAGGGTAGTAACTTATGGCTATTACTACTTAACCTTTACTTATTATCATTTTTCGCCGAAGGGAAAGAGTTGGTGTTAAGGGTGATACCTTATGATCCGGCCTGTCCTATAGGTCGACACTAGGCGGTGTTATTGGGTTGTACCCTTCTTGTCAAAGGGATACGGTCTGTGCCTTCTCACGAGTTGGGAGCACGGGATCCGTATCTCGTCTGTTAATTTCTGAAGTGCCTTGATAAGCGGGAGCGATTCTTGTCTGAGTTAAGGAGGATGGACCCCCGGAACTCCGTCTTGTCTTATATCTAAGGGCGAGAAGACATAGACTATGGTCTGTCTAGGGGGCCACAGGGGATGCTTCGAGCTAACCTGCGACTACGGAAATTCCAAAGAATCGTCAGATATTTGAGTAAGATCCGGTGCGAATGGCGGCATTAGACTGTTCAGAGCAACCTTATCAGTCATGTCGTAACTTCAAAAACAAGACGAGTACAAGAATAGAATTCATGGTGCAGGTTCGAATCCCTATATATGAAAAAATGGCTTGAGATGGGGCGTATGTAGTATGGGATGCATACTGTTCCGGAAACTTGCTTACATTAGAATAAGAGCATGATTGCATTGGTAAGTCTTGCATTAGAGTCTAAGTCATAGCATACACTGACACATCCATTATATATACACATTTCTCTTTTCATCAAATCTGTTTGTTTAAAGTAGAGAATTGCTGCTAGTCATCAGCCTTAAAGCGTCAGTATATGTACTGACGTCCCTATTTCAATAGGTACTGGATTGCAAGCTACAGGTGCAGGATTCAGGAGGACTCAAGGCGAGAGAGAAGCAAGAGTCGATTTCATTTTCTGCTGTAAATTATTTTGGTTACTATTGTTCTGGTTGTAACAATTATTGTAATTCATTTATTTGTTTGGAAGAATCCAAGTGAAGTGCCAAGTGTTGTTCTTTATTCATTATACTCTGATGTAAATTTGTTGAAAGTTGTAATACTTGGGCTTTTAAAGATATTATTGTAACACTGATGTAATGTATTGCAGTTTATAACATTCGGACTTGTAATATATTTGTGTTGAATAAAAGGTTTTAAATTTTCCTTTTTTTTCTATGTATTGTGACTAATTGAATGAAAGATTCTGGCTTATGTCACAGTTTCCCAGTGTATAAAAATCGGGGCGTTACACTTTTGATATCGGCGTAGTACCTGGCTGAACCTCAATACCGAATTCCACATCCCTATCTGGGGGTAGCCCAGGCAACTCCTTCGGAAACACATCCAAAAATTCCCGCACTACTAGAGGCGCAACCTCACAGGCTGTGTGCAAATCCATAGCACAAGTCTCCTGATCAACTGCAGTCTTAGCTCGGTCAAGGGGTGTCTCCCCAGCACAGAACTCAAACTCTACAAGACCTGGGATTCTGAATACAACTCTCTTTGCTCAGCAATCTATGACAGCATGGGACTCACCCAACCAATCCATACAGAGAATGATGTCGAATCTAGAATTTCCAATTACGATCAGGTCAGCCTTGAAATCCGCACCCAATAACCACGGAACTCTTCTTACACTCCCGGGAACAGACGACAACACCGCCACCTATAGCAATGTTCCAAGCCACTGTCATGACACTGCACTCCAACTGATGCCGATCCACGAAACTGGAAGAGACGAAGGAATGGGTTGCCCCAGAATCAACGAGGACATGAGCGGAAAAAGAAAGAACTAGGATAATACCTAAGATAGAGTCAAAAGGTAAGGGGAGGAGAATGACGATTAAGGAGTAAGGAATAACAATGCAGAAAAGATAATATGAATGAATAGTGCAAGATAATGAAAGAAGCAATAAAAATAACAAAACAATAAAATGCGAAAATACCTGCAACGACTCCTTCTGCCGTCTCTGCTTCTTCTGCTGTCAGGTTGTAAGCCTGGCCTCTCCTGGGAGCAGCGGTCCTCTGGCTGACAATCTGACGCTGAGGGGGAAGAGGTTGCCTGACCGGACCACGAACGGGTGCTTCTGGCTGAACTGGTTCCCTGACTGGTAGATCCAACCTCCTCTGTGGGCAATCCCACACTGTGTGGTCACCAGCGCCACATCTAAAACTTCGGTGGTTGGCTCGCCTACATTCCTTTCTCTCATGCCCAGCTAGTTGGCAGAAGTCGCAGAAACCAACTCCCTGAGGAGCAATAGAAGATTAGGGAGCCGCCCAGACAGGATGGGCCAGGACTGGCCTCCGAATCGGCCCACCGAAAGGCCTAACAGCAGCAGCGAGGTGCTAAACAGTCCGCTGGGAAGGAGTCAACCTGTTGCGAGCCTGCTCCTCGGCCCGGGCTGCATTAAGAGCCTCAGCGTAGGTACGAAGGCGAAGGACAACGAGATGCATCTGAATCTCTCGATCCAGCCCCAATTGGAATCTCCGGGATCTATCCTCTACATTTACCACCAAGGTGGCTACGAAGCGGCTAAGCCTGGTGAATTCTACCACGTACTCGTCCACTGATCTGGCACCCTATGTCAAAAGAGTCTCATGTGACCACATCGCACGAACAATATGTAACAAAGTTCCAAAACACAGTGCAAACCGACCAACCTAGTTTAGGGCAAGGAATTGCTGCTCCATCTCAACCCGAGTGATGTTAGGGAAGAACTTCTCTAAGAAGCTCCTGGTGAACGTGGCCCAGGCAACAGGTCGTTCGAGCTGCTCGGACTCAGCCCTCCACCATATGTGGATAAGGTCCACCAACTGGATGCTCACCACATCCACACGATCAACGTCAGCAACTCTCGCTGCCAACAGCAGTTGCTTCGTCCTGATCAACCATTGTTTGGCCTCAAGCGGCATCTCATTGTCTGAGAATTTTTCAGGTTGCAGTCTCTGAAGTTTGTAACTGTACCCAGACGAGGAGTAAGAGCCGCCTGCATGGGCACAGCAGGAGTCGGGTTCCGAGCAGCTTCCAATGCGGCCATCACATGATCACTATGTGTAGAACCCCGTATTTTCAAATATTATTTTAATTATTTGAAAATGAATTTAAATGATTTTCTGAGAATTTAATTGATATTTTCTAAAAGATTTATCTTTTGTACACGTGCAAAACACGTGCAAATGACTCTTGAGAAGTTTGAAAATTTAAGTTTTCCTTATGAAAAACCATTATTTATTATTTGAGAATTATTTAGTATTTTTCCGGATTTTTCTGAATTTAATTAGTACTATTTGCAAATTTTAAGAAAAGAAGGACCTTTTTGTAAAATTGACATTTTTAAGGGCTAAAATGCAAAATTGGCATTCTAGACATTTTTAAACAGTATTGGTTAAGATTTAGAAGTATATTTTCTATTAAATCCTAATTTAAATGAATTTTAGATGAATTTCCAAGAGTAGATATATATATATATGTATAATTGCATTTTGAAGGGATTGTTTTGCAAATGTATTTGGAAACCCTAGAACCTAATTCCCGGCCTATATAAAGAGAGTTGCAGCCGTCATTCGCTGCATAACTCAGATTTCATTATATTATTTTCTTGGTGATTGGAGAAGGAGTTTGGATCTAGCAAAGGAAGGCTTTTGTGGATTCTTCTTGCTTCTAAAGGTGAGTGATATAGACTTGTTTTGTTTATGTGTTTATGATTGCATGTTGTTTTGTTTGATGATTTCGTATCTTGTATGAAATCGACGCCATGGTTGTATTTGTGATATACATGTGAAATCCATGAAAGATTAGTAGATCTCGATTGACAATTCTTGATTGCTTGAAACATGTTAAAGATTTGATTCATGATTATTGAAGATAAGAAATTGGATGGAGGAATCTCTGGACCTTGTTATTATGAATTGGATCAGATTTGAGTTGAGGAAGGGATTTGGTATTGTGATAAACTCCAGTATTGAGTATTGATTACAGACCTAATTTGTGAGATCTGTAGGCCGACAGTCGACTGGTCTATGACTCAGTCGACTGGTACGACCCTATTATTATATTTTCAGTCTCGTGTAATCGTTCGGGACAGTCGACTGGCACTATAATCAGTCGACTGGTATGCTGAGTAAAGTTTTGTTCAGTCGTTTCGGGACAGTCGACCATGACCCCTATGAGTCGACTGTTAGCACTTGGATTGTTCTTGAGAAATTATCGGTAATTGTTTAGGGTAAGTCGACTGATGGTTGATGAAGTCGACTTACTGCACTTGTTATAATCTTGGATATTGGTTCTCGGGTAGTCGACTTACTATAACATAAGTCGACTGGTTATGATGAGTTTTCGTGATCTTGAGGGTTCTTGTTATCTTTAGTTGTTTGTAGATGGATATGTTCGTCGGTGTCATGGCATGTCGGGTTCGTATTCGATCTATACCTTCTTAGTTTGTTTGTAGATGGATATGTTCGTCGGTGTCATGGCATGCCGGGTTCGTATTCGATCTATACCTTCTTAGTTTGTTTGTAGATGGATATGTTCGTCGGTGTCATGGCATGCCGGGTTCGTATTCGATCTATACCTTCTTAGTTTGCTTGTAGATGGATATGTTCGTCGGTGTCATGGCATGCCGGGTTCGTATTCGATCTATACCTTCTTAGTTTGTTTGTAGATGGATATGTTCGTCGGTGTCGTGGCATACCGGGTTCGTATTCGATCTATACCTTATCTTTAGTTTTGTAGATGGATATATTGCTATCCGATCTATGACATTATTGGTGATCGATTGTTGGACATACATTGTGGCATTGGGACTTATTGATAATTGGGCATATACTGAGATGTGAGGATTTTTGTTGGCTCAGATCAGTCGACTGGTTCATTATACAGTCGACTGCACCGAGCAGTTGAGCTGCACTATTTTTGAGGATGAATGATTGATGGATACTTGATCGTTGGTATTGTTTCTCGACTTGGTTCTTGCATGTACTGGCCTATCGTTCTTATTTCAGATTACATGTTCAGCTATTGTATTTTTGTTCAGTACATGTTGGTTGAGAATTTATGTTTATTTGTTATTTATGTTTGTTGTTTATATCACTCACACCATTTATGGCTGACCCCGTAGTTTTGGGGGTTAGGGTTCAACTCTAGCCTCACATGTTGCAGGTTGCTTAGAATTGGAGGCTTGGATGCTTGGGTTAGCTATAGAGATCATGAGTGATATAATAGAGCCCTGGGTAATTTTGTAAAGAGAAAGGGTTGTAATAGTTAAATGTGTTTTAAGGTGTTTTGTATTTCCGCTGCATTTGTAAAAGATTATTGTAATAAAGATTTGGAATAAAATGATTTGAGTTTTTGGCTATGTATGTTGTTACATTGAAGTGGATCGCTGGGAAAGTGCCACGTATTTTCTAAAGTTTCGTATTTAGAAATTCGGGGCGCTACACTATGATTCTGCTGCATGTGAACCAGCCACTCCAACACATTCGTAACAGCCTCTAGTCTAGGCTGTTCCTCTTGAAGATAGGAAATGGAGGGATCTCTGCGAGCCATGGTCTGCACAAATCCAAAAATAATTAGCATCCAGATCAAGTTGATTATCATTTGTTCATGTTACTGCATGGTCTGTTTACTGTTGAGTCAATCCCTGATCGAGCCAAACTTGTCTAACAAATTCGTCAAACCAATACATTAGCCAAACCTGGGCATTGATACCACTAAAAACCTGTCACGCCCCGCTTCCCAAAAAGGAATACAAAATACGGAATACGGAATACGGAATACGCGACAAAGTCCAGCAAATGGTTTTCACCATTCATGAGCTGTAAAGATCTTTACAACAATACATAGGAACAAACAAGAAATAAGCAGGGAATAATCAACCACGCATGCACGAATAAAATTTCTAAATCAACAGAATTTACTTGAAACAAAATGCTTAATCTCAAATAAACAAGATTTGGAAACAACAAGTAGTAAGTCCTGGGACAAAAATTCCCAATACAAGATCCAAGTAGCAATAAATACAATTTATTCAAAATAGGAAATAAACTCAAGGATGAGCTATAGCCAAGCCTAGAACACTTGGTCACTTACTCCTTCGGGTAGCTGGTCACCAAAATCTACAAATTTGACAATTTGCAGGAAAAGGAAAATAGGAAATAATACGCTCGTTAGTGCAAGTTATAGACCGCATGTAATGCAAACAAAAAGTATGGAAAACAGATAAACAAGATACAGAGAAGCAACAAGAAGCAAGTACTGAAGAAAGCATGGAAGGAATGTGACAGTGAAATACAGCAACTAACTCTCAAACCAAGAAATAGAATCAAGTCACATGATTTGATAACAGGGTACAGGTGACATGTAGCGGGTATCAAGTGGCATGTAAGCAGGTAAACAAGTAACAGGTATCAGCTAGCATGTATAGGTAAACATGTAACAAGAATGTGCAAGTGATCAGGTATTCTCATGTATTGTATTTAATCCTATCTAGGTAGCACTTCATGCGTCCTAAATTTTACCACATGGTTGCTACATTCAAACAAGTTGCATTTAGATTTCGTAGTGGATTGTATAGGGTCGTGTACTCAGGTATCAGGTAAACAGGTTCAGGATCATATATCATGTATTCATATAATTGTATAACAGGTAATCAAGTATTAGGTAGGACCTACAGGTTCCCTTCTGAGTACACCTTTCTATAGGGAAGTATGTAGCCAGGTAATCAGGTAAATAAGTAATAAGGATCATGTAAGATCTAACAGGTGGGAAACACGAGTTTCCTTCCAAGTATACATTTCTATATTTTCCACTACTAGATCTTTTCCTTAACCCCGGCTTGATTACTTGTCATTATTACCAAAGCAGGCATATATGTGCACAAACAGGACAATAAAAGCATGGTAAGAAATAAGGAACAAGCTCAAATTGTATAGAAGACATGATCATGTAGCAAACAACTTACAATAGTTAGGACAACGAGACTTCCAATTCTGGACAACCAGAAATTACTGTACCAAATCTGAAATTCCCATTGCCACAGGAATGCAAATTTGAATCCGTTAGAAAATCTAGAAACCAGACTCTTAGCCGAATCCAGCGCATATACACAAGTCATATAACAACTTCAGAAACATGGCTCAAAACAGCGTTTTATAGAGAATTCATGTGCAGCCAGAAATTGCAATGTTTTATTTATAAGCATGAAAATGGAATAAAAACACATTAATGAAATCTAGAAAAAATCTGGAAGGTTCCTTAGCATTTCTAGTATCAGCATATCAAATTTCATAAAATTCCATTACAGATAGAATAGTCAACTTAATTTGGAAAACAGAATGATGCAGCAAATTTATGAATCTGAAATTTTAGACACAGTAGTACCAAAACAGCGATAAATCAAAAAATACAACTCAAAATTCAAATCCGTCAAAAGGGTTGTAAAATAGACATACCAGAGTATATTTCATATTCACAAAGTTTTAATCAAAAGTGACTGGAATCAGGTTGAAAATAGTTTCTCAAGCATGAAATAAGTTATAAAATCATTAAACAAGTCCACAAAACTTAGGGGTTGATCTCAGTCATGTCTAGAATACCCAGAAAAATATTAAGTCAAATTTTAGTTCTAACATCAGTTTTAAAATAATAGATTGTGTAATGATCTTATAATTCAGAATCTGAAAATTATGACACAGCTGCAGTAAAACAGCGATAACTCACACATCAATAATCGAAATTGAGATCTGTCGAAAGTTCTAAAAAATAGACATCGAGGCCTACGAATCATATTCACAAAATAATTCATTTACTGACCTTAATAGGGTCTAACTTGCTGTAGTAAATCAGGGCAGCAACAAAAATAAAATTCTTTCATGCATTTTATCAAATAACTCATCTACAATAGATCCAAATTAGGGTGTAATGCAAAAAATAATATATTGGAAATTCAAATCAACATGGCATAGGTTAACAAGTCCACAACGAGACCACATCTAGCACATCAATTATGTAACAAAATCCACACATACGACGAATCACGAAAGAGGATGTATGTACATCAAGAAATCTATCTAAATCTAATTTATTTTCATGTAGTGTGTGTGTGTGTGTGATAACTTATTATGACGGGTCAAGACTACGAATGGATCAAACAAAAAAGATCAAGATTTATCAAGAGATCATCACGAGAATGAACACAAAAATGAGAGCGAGACTACATGTGGTATTTTGTATTTGTATACAAATAAAATAATATACAAGTTACTTGCCTTGGGTGAAGATGACGACTCCGACGAAAGAGAATAATGGGAATGGATCCTGGGCAACGAACACAAACACACGATCCACGAACACGAGAGTCTTGCGGGATTGAAGTCGATGGCGGCACTCCGGTGGCGGCAGGCGGTGGAAGACGACGGCGAAGGAGGAAGGGGGTTGCGGTGTGGGGGTCTCGGGATGAGGAACATGGCGGCACACGGCAGTAGGGGTCGCGGCTGAAGGGAGGAAGGGGAATCGCGGGATAGGAGTGAAGGCCGAGGAGGGGGGTGCTGTTGGCGTCGATGGAGTCGTCAGCGATCGACTGCGAGGGTAAGGACGGCGCGGGGAGCACGCGATGGCGGTCCCAACTGTGGGTCGATGATGGGAGGCGGCCGGCGGGGGTGCGGGGAGAGGGAGAGAGATGAGAGATTGATGCTTAGGGATTGATTAAGAGATAATGACTATAGGAGGAATATAATAAATTTGGTTGTGATTATGATGAAATTTTGGCAAGTTATGATTTTGAGGAATCAAGGGGGAAAAGATCTGCCTGATAGACAGATATGGAGAACGTGAGGAGGGATTTGAGGGAGACTAGGTAAAAGAGGGTATTGGGTAGCGGGTTTAGGATTCAATAGGGTGGATTATAGGGTTTATGGTCTAACTAGGGTAGATTGGGTGAGAATTTGGATCCAATAGGATAGGAAGTCCATTAATAGACTATTAGGCTATGAAACAAATAAATTATAATTAAACAATTCATCAAGAGATTAAATATTGGCCGAAGAATTTTAATCAAGAAGACTAAAAATCACAGAACTAAATTCACGACAAAAATATATGAATTTTATTGAGAACGAAGAAACGATTACACGGTTCTGAATCAACAAAAGGATACAATCAGAATACATACTCAGGAAAAATAAATACATACAAAAATAAAATAAAGGGGAATACAAGAGTTACAATAATCAACACATACATTGAAAACATGTTTAAAAATATATTCAAGTCAAAATATGAGAAAAATGAATTTCAATTTATAAAACAAATTCGAATGAGTTATAAAAATAAATAATTAAAATACGTAGAAACATTACACGTAACGGTGGAATATACGAAATCGTCACGTGTATTGAAAACACGTGCAATACACGTAAAAACACAAAAAGATTAAAATTTATATTTGAGTTAGCTCAAAATAGGATTAAAAAAATTTTGATTTGACGAAAAATATATAATTAATCGAAATACAAAATACGTAGGATATTTATATTAAAATACGCTACGGATATTACCCGTAACAGTACAAAATATACGTGCGTAACACCCGTGGGCAAAATTATCATAACTCAATTTTGCGGGGTGTTACATAACTAATATCATGTATCTTAATTTTTTTGGGCTACAATTGTTGTCACAGGAGCGAGTGGGAGAATCGTCAGAGCCGTCCAGGTAGACGAGTACGGGAATGATGAGGTAGAGTTCAGACCTACCTTAGACTGAGCAGAGCAACGACTTTTCGCACCTTCTAGAGATCTATTGGAAAGACCTATCTTCCTGTACTTGTTTCCTTTTACATGTGTTATCTTGTATCTCAGTATCACTTTTGTACTTGTCCCACCCTTCAGGGCGATATTAGAGGTTTATGTTTTATTTCTTGTTTGTTAGTTTCTTGTATTTTTCTCCAGTTCTCTGGAAATATATTATTTAAATCCTATTAATAAAGCATGGTTGTGTTATTCCACATTTAAAAAAAAGAAAAAAACTAAAATAATTTACAGAATGGTGATTGCAAGTGGGTTTGGATCCTAGTCTCTCTGGGTTCAAAGATTAGTTAACAAGGAATTTTTTCCCAAACTGTCCCACTTTTTGAAAGTTTTTTTCAAACCGTCCTAGTTTTTTTTTAAATTCCCTAAACAATCCCACTCGGTCTTTGAAAGACCGAGTTTAGTTAAAACTAACTCGGTTTTTCAAAGACCGAGTGTTAGTATTGGATTTTTCAAAGTCTAACACTCGGTCTTTTAAAGACCGAGTTAGTTTTAACTAAACTTGGTCTTTTGGATCGTTTTGGTAAATACTTTCAAATGTGGATCAGTTTGGTAAATACTTTCAAAAAGTGGATCATTTTGGTAACAAGTTCTATTATTGCTCTCCTTTATCTATTTCAAAATAGAGAAAGAAGAGAGGGGTAGTCCTATTAGTTTAATATCTAAATATAATATGTTAGCAAAAACAATACATAGTAGTATACAATAAGTAAAATTTCATAGACAAATATCTTTCATGTACTAGCTTTTATCATATTCATATAAGTTTGTTTTGTGGGGGCTAGAGAATTATAATTTTATAGTAAGAACTAAGAAGAGAGTTTATAAGATTTTTAAAGCATAATTTAAATAAGTTTTTTTTCGTAGTTATCTCATGTGAGGAAAACTCTAACTAGCCAGCTAGCTACTTGAAACATCTTCACAAATAATAAGCATAAAATTTATTTTTATAACTTTATTAAGCAACCCAACATGCATAGGAGATAATAACTAACTTCATCTAACATAATCTAACTTCATCTACTTGAAATAAGTCCAAGTCAACTTCATTTTATCTTCCAATATTAGTAACACATAAATGTTGTATGTATAACCAAATTTTGCATCATCAATGACTTTTTTTAAAGGGAATCATCAATGACTTCTTAAGTTAATTGTACATAGTTGCCAACTGATAATGTCCTGAATGGTATGGAATGACATGAGTAATTGAGTATCGGCTTGAATCCAGAAACCTTGGTTCGAGCCAAAGCATTCCCGAAAAGAAACAAATGTGCATGGTTTGTTAAAACATATAAATTTCATTATAGCTAAATTCAATCAAATGATTATGAATTCTTGAAATTGTAATTTTGGTTAAATTACTCCATGCTAAGTTGTTAACCTATTCTTTTACTATAGTAGAAAGTTAAATATTGTGCTCGATCTATAGATTGTTAGATGCATTGAGTAATTGTGTTCGACCCCAGTTGATTAATGATCGATTCAGTACTGCTGCTGCAGTTCTATCTGCAGGTAACTGACATTATTAACAACCCTAGCTATTAACAGTTCTATTTCTAGAAAAGTAATTAATTCAAAATATTTTAAGCCAAAAAGTTCTTGCATGAGCCACTCTTTGCATGTAGATTCCAGATTGAATTAATTGGAAGCGGCCACTATATTTTTGTCATATATCAATCTAAAATAGTAGTGCTTAGATCAGTACCTTTGTTCTTGTGAATATAGGGTTGAGGTTGTGAGTCTTTGGACTGCCAAAATAGTTCTTGCATGATTTATGGACCTAATACACTACCACAACAGTTTGGAGAAGGAGAAGACACAAAGCGGCAAGTGACAAAGAGACAACAGTAAGCAGAGGAGCATCAAAACAGACTCGACAATCGACTGTCATATCGTTGAATTGATTGTCAACTGGGTTTGTCTCTGTTTTTTTTTAGTCTCATTACAGTCGATCGTCGAGTGGAGCAGTTGACTGCAACGGTGCAAATGTTATATTAACGGGTCAGGGGTTTGGATCTGTATTGGGATGATTTATTTTAATCTTTTAGGGCGTTCTTGAGGCTGTAAATACATATGTAAATTATGGGGTTTGAGTAATACATAACTGAGAGAACTTCTTATACCAAGTGTCCTGAAAGGTGAGAGAGAGATCTCATTGTGTCTTTGTATTTCTTAATGCATATCATTTTTGTTCTTATATTTGTAAGATCTTGCGTTTGTGGTGAATTCTTTTTATTTATGCATCATGGTTTTTGTGGAATAATATATATATAACTAGGTTAGTGGAAATTAAAGATGAATCACGATAAGAGAGGATTAGCGGCGTGGAATCAAGCTTAGTTATTGATCACGACTTTGAAGTTATGGACCTTAGACCTTAGTCGATCATGATCACGATTATCATGGCTTTAGCACAAAGAATTAGTGTAAGAATACAGGTCAAAATCCAATTTATATTGGAAGCTGTAAACTAGCAAATTCATCCTAGCCTTTTATAGCGAAACCTGTCCTTTAAATCAAAATCAACCATCCTATATATCTCTTTAATTCCACTCACTAGTTAACATGTACGTTTGACAAATTAACTTTTATCTCTATATTTTTTTTTTGATGAAACGAAAAAAATATTTTATATATATATATATATATATATATATATATATATATATATAGAGAGAGAGAGAGAGAGAGAGAGAGAGAGAGAGAGAGAGAAAAACTTTTATCTCTATATATATATGTATATATATATGGAGAGAGAGATAAAACTTTTATCTCTATATATGTATTTAGTTTTGTAATTTTATTATCGACAAAATAAACTTAGATAGTGGGCATCACTATGCTACATAAGTTAGGTGTCCTAAAAGAGGTGGAGCCGTACAGAAGTGAGTCAATGAATATATAGAACTAGTACCAAAATGGTCCACTTTGTGAAAGTATTTACCAAAATGACCCACTTTCGAAAGTATTTACCAAAACAATCCACTCGATTTTTGAAAGACTTAGTTAGTTAAAATAACTCGGTTTTTGAAAGACCGAGTATTAGATTTTGAAAAATCTAAGACTAACACTCGGTCTTTAAAAAACCGAGTTAGTTTTAACTAAACTCGGTCTTTCAAAAACCGAGTGGGATTGTATGAGAATTAAAAAAAAAATCTAGAACGGTGGGAGTAGGGGATGCCAAAAAATCCCATATTACCGTACCATACCGTACCATACCATTACCATATCATATATTACCGAAATCTTGGTAATACCATACCGAAATCTCGGTATTGTACCATACCGAAATTATTTGGTATGGTACTGATACCCAATACTGATACCATGGTATACCGTACCATACCAAGTAATTAATATATATTTAATTTAATTTTTATATTTAAAAATCCAGGCTCAGACCTAGCTCCAGGCCCATTTTTTTATTTTCTTTTTCAATTTTTCACCCTAGTTATACTAGTACTTCAACTATTCTTCTATTTTTCCTTCTTCCTTTTTTTCTTTTTCTGAATCTAGGGCACACGCACTGATTGACCTACGCACTACACTGCTGAAGCACCACGCTGTCGCGACACCGCCTACCTTCTTCAGCCCCATCGGTACGGTATTTTTGGAAGATTTTTTCGACTAATTAGGAAACATTAGAGTTTAGTTGGTGTATTAATATAAGATCCATCTTCTTCTTGTTCTTGTTGGGTTTTCTTGAGATCTTGGGTATTATTATTCACAAGTAAATTAGGAATTTAGAATGTAAAAGATCTTCTGATTTGATTTATCAAATTAATTTTTGTATTTTTTTAGGAGTTAATATAGGTAAAATCTTATTTATGTATTATATTTGTATCATAATCCTGAAATTGATTTATATATGAATCTTCTAAATGAGATACATACTAAAAAAAAAAAGGAGTAGAACAATACACAGAAATGAAAGAACCATCAAATATCATGAATGTTATGAACGGAAAATAACAATACTGTTGTCATTCTTTATATATGAATCTTCTTAACTTCAAGAATTGTTGTCATTCTTTCTCTGTATGTTGAAGCTATCCAATTATATCTAATGTAGCATATTGCAGAATGTTGAATCTAACAGAGTAGCATATTAAATCAATCATATTGTAGAATGTTGAAACTAATTTTCATACAATAAAGATACATTATATTGAAACTTATACATCTCTGAAATTGTACAACAATAAAGTCTACAACCCTGATTTGTTGTTTGGCCTGGGTGGATTAAGGAACTTCTTCATATATATATATATATATATATATATATATATATATATATATATATATAATAAAACACAAAGAAAGCTATCAAGTGGCTCACATTCAATCTATCCCAAAATCAATGGACCAGCTCTACTCTCACAAAACATATTTTCCCGCCCAAAAATTTCAAAACCAAAAAATTCAAAACCCTCTATCTCTATCGCTATCTCTCCTTCTCACTGTCTCTCTCTCTCTCTCCAGCCTCCGCCTCCCATCTCTCTCTCTCTCACAGCTTCTTTCCCCAACTCCATCTCTCACTCTCATCACTTACCGACCCCCCCTCTCTCTCTCGACGCCTCGACGCTCTCGCGGTCTCTCTCTCTCTCTCTCCAGCCTTCGCCTCCCATCTCTCTCTCTCTCTCTCACAGCTTCTTTCCCCAACTCCATCTCTCACTCTCATCACTTACCGACCCCCCCTCTCTCTCTCGATGCCTCGACGCTCTCGCGATGCCCTGAAGCCCCGCCCCTCATCTCTCTCTCTCTCGACGCCCTGCCTGCCCTGCCCCCCCTCTCTCCCGCAACGCCCGGAAGCCCCGCCCCCCCTCTCTCTCTCTGCGACACCCTGCCCCCCCTCTCTCTCGACGCCCCGCCTCCTGAAGCCAGCCCCGACGCCCCACCTCCTCGACTGCCCTCCTCGACTACGTTTCAAGGTATAAAGTCGAGTTCTTTATTGTAGTTTCATGTTCTTTTAATTTGGGATTGAAATTCTTGATTGTTGATTGAAATTCGGGAAATTGTTAACTCGAACTTGCAAGCTCTTGCTCACTACAATGAGGCTTTACCACTAGATCACAGTGGCATGCACATCAACCTTTTATTTTATTTGTTTAGTTATTGATTACGATCTACATTGAATTACCAGATTGTTTACCGCATGTTCATCATTAATGCCGGTCCAGGTTTTAGATTGCTATGGAACACTTTGAAATTTTTTCTTGATCCTAAAACAACTGCAAAGATACATGTAAGCAAGAATGTTTTTTGTCCTTCACAGCTTATTTATCTAGAGATTGAGAAATGTATTGACTTTTAATTTCACTTCAGGTTCTTGGAACCAAGTACCAAAATAAGTTACTTGAAATAATTGATTCAAGGTAAGTTCTATCTTTTTCATTATAACCTATTAATCATTATATCTTTGTATTGTTTTTCTCAGCTTCCGTTTTGTATGTTTTTCTACATTGAATTGCCAGATT
This sequence comes from Hemerocallis citrina, assembly GCA_017893485.1. Classification (NCBI taxonomy): domain Eukaryota; kingdom Viridiplantae; phylum Streptophyta; class Magnoliopsida; order Asparagales; family Asphodelaceae; genus Hemerocallis; species Hemerocallis citrina. The sequence continues at coordinate 52,864,599 of CM030359.1, read as the reverse complement.
TTCTTGGCGGCTCTTGCACCTGCTCTGAAGATGGAGGGTGTCTTAATTCAGAAAAGGGCCCCTGGAAAGATCCTCATGTATTGAAGGTAATTTTTTTTTATTCTCATATGGTGATAAAGAATGCCCATTTAAGCTAAAATTCTGATGATTCAACTGTAACCAGATGGTTCTTGATGGAGAAGCCCAATGTGCCAGGCAAATTATTACTGTTTCTAATAGCGAAGGGAAAATTTTTGCTTATGCTAAGCCACAATACCCAGTAGTAACATCAGTAACAATGTTTGATATCTCAAGTGAATTATTTAATAGGGGTCTGAAGTTCAATTTCTCTGTCTACTTGGACTAGATAAAGTATCGCGATACTTCTACTCCCGAGTCTGGATCAGAAGCTGAAGATATCACCTCTGGAAAATCAGCACGTAGTTACATTGCACAATCTCAGTTGACCCCTGTACGCGAAGAGGTAAAATAACCATTTCTTTGACTAAACAAATATTGTTAAGTAATTTGTATGGCTGTTTGAAAATAATATTGTTAAGTAATATTGAAAAAAACCATTTCTCAGTTGACAATGGTGTTTTTTTATAATCGAGATGGTAAATACCTGATCTGGCATGACCCTGATATGGAACCATACTGGAATCACTTTCTACTATTAATCTGCTTTTTCTGATTTTCTCACATTTAGTTGATGTAACGAGGCGATGATAATTTCCTCCCCATTAACTCATGAAGGTACTCTGCTGTTCTCTTCTTTCATTCATTCATTCATTCATTCATTCTTTCTTTCTTCTCCTCTTTGCAATTTTATGCTTATGGCGTGGCAACTTTAAAGGTGCCTGCAGATCTCTGCAAACAGCCATTGTAGCCATTTGCTAGGCTTGCAAATTAGGAGCTTTTTTTTGGTGGATCGTGGATCCGTAACAAATATGCTAATTTCATTAAACAATCCTCAGTTTTTACCTTGGCAGTCGCTAATTCTCTTTCCAGCCTCTTGTGCATCACAGGAAAATTTTTAATGGCTGATAAAATGGGAAATCTGAGCCCCACGTGTCTGCTTACCAAATTTATGGAATGGATATCCTCTCCTAACTTCTCGAGGGAGCTTGATTTTACCTGTTTACTTTTTTAACTTTTAAAATTATTTTTTTTCCAAACCATGTGATCAATTCTTTATATCATTTATTTCATTCCTTTGTTCTTGCATTTCTTCCTAACTTTTAATATCTATTGATTTATATTGATGCAATATTGTTAGTTTTGGGCATTCATATCGTAAAGAACTCTTGATCTTCAGTACCATTGAAGCTTCATGGGAAATGGCGGTTAGGGTTTCAAATCAATATTATTATGTTTAGCCGCATTTGTTCTTCATTTGCGGTAGATGAATCGCGTTCAGCTAAAGTAAAAAAGAAAAGGGGAATGCAAGAACTAACAAAGTGAGGTACATGATATAAAGAGGAGTTACACAGTTTTTAAGATCCAAACATGAAAGATTAGGTTGGTTTGAAATCATTGTCACCCCGGTTATTGTTAGATTTGTGCATTGTTATTGTTAGACTAGGTTTGCCCGTGGACACGTGCCTACCTTGACAAAATTATATAGATTTGAACACTTTTTTGTATTAGATGTGCAGTTAGTGTTGTTTATTATATTAGGAGTAAATTTATGATCTTGATCAGTTATAACTAGATTAGTTAGATACATGTAGGAGGTAAAGATATTGCGAGGATTGCAACATTATCATGAATGGAATTACTTCAAGGTTTCAAAACTTCATCTGTTTGTAGGGTTACATTATGAATCAGTGGAAGTGCATCTACCTTACTCTTAGACTTCGCTTATGGTCTGGATATTTTAACCTGAAATTTGGGTTGCCGTACTCAGGACCTGTAGGTTTCTTATGAATGTCTCAGTATGTTGCTGTACAAATTATCTCTCTTCGTATGCCAATCGTTGAGCCCATTTTCAAAACACATAAATTTCTATAATATATGTTGCAGCAACCTTAATTTTATGGTCCTTCATATGACAAAGAAGTTTATGCACAGAAACAAAATGAATGGTGCGGATTATCCATGAAGAGCCTCACCATGTGAGTAGAACTACTGTATATGAGGTAATTTTCCTCTTATAATAAACATGAAAGTCCCTTTCCTTATTTATAAACTGTTATGAATACTTTTTTTGATAGGATATGAGTTATGGTTGGCCCAGGCAGCCAAGCCCTTCTCATGCCTCAGGGTCCAGAGTCATGTGCCTTGAAAGAATAGCCTCTGCTTTGAGGGTTTGGATTAGGTTCACTGAGAAGTGAATCATCACGATGATTCACTGATAGTCACAATGAATGACGTGTGTCTTCTCCCCTCCTAAAAAAATATTTGTTTCATGTCCTATTTCTCCAACTTACCGGTGTAGAGTGATATATTTGGTCCTTTTGTTTTAGAAAATCAGTTTAGGCAAGTGGGTAGATGCTTTGAAGTTTGGACCTCATGGAGTAATGTTTGTACAGGGCATATGCTTTTTGAGGACAATGGTGTTTTTTTTAATAATCATGATGGGAAAATACATGATCTGGCATGACCCTGATATGGAACCGTACTAGAATCACTTTCTACTATTAATCTGCTTTTTTTGATTTTCTCACACTTAAATGATGTAACGAGGCGATGATGATTTCCTCCCCATTCACTCATGAAGGTACTCTGGTGTTCTCTTCTTTCATTCATTCATTCATTCTTCTCCTCTTTGCAATTTTATGCTTATGGAATGGCAACTTTAAAGGTGTCTGCAGATCTCTACAAACAGCCATTGCAGCCATTTTCTGGACTAAACAAATATTATTAATCTGCTTTGAAAATTAGCACGTGGTTAATTCTCAAAGTATGTTTTCTATTTAAAGGTTATCTAACTATAGAAGTCTATTAAATGAACAAATGCCAGAAAGTTTCTAATGGGAAATAATCTATTAGCAATTGGCAATTTATACAACAGTACTACACAAATATTCGTACAGTCCTTTTAGAAACTGCTTTTAATTCTTAAAGGTACTATTTGATATGGATAGGAAGGTAAATATATATATCTGGAGGCCATGCCCATTATGCATTTCAAGAGAAAATATGAAGAGTAAGAATATTATGCTAAATCATTATCTTAATGTAATCACAGATACAAAAATTTACCAAAGATATACCACAATTTCAGATTGAGATGTTGGCCATCAATACTTTTGATTAAGGACATGTTGATACCATTCTGAAATTGAGTTTTTTTTAACTATGCTTCAGACCCTTCTAATTTATCTTCGTGTACTTGAAGAGTGTCAGTCCCCACTAATTTATCTAAACATTAATTAATTAACTGTAAAAAAATGGACGAAACAACGTGTATCGTCTTTATCAAATTTTAGCAAATCACCGTTGCACTGAATTTCTCATATTGCTATTTTGATTTGCCATTTTGCCATATTTTTTAGCAAACGATTGTGGATGCTCTTAAAACACATAATTAATCCAAATTAGTAGGTGTAGATGCGGTAGCTCCGTTGCTGTACTTTAATCATTATATACTTTTTCAGTTATGAAGTCATCATAGATTCATAATCACATGGCTTATTATTTGTTTCGATAAATAATCGCATGGGGTTATTCATACAGATCTTCGGAGTTTGATTTTAAAGAAACTCTTTAAATTTTTAATTTTTTTTTTAATTTTAAACCAATTTGAAGGGGAGTTTTTTTGTATTAAATATAAATAAAATATTTAGGGAATAAAGGTATTAAAAGCCAATTGGGGAATATATCCACTTTTTAAATAAAGTCTTGGATATGTGTTTTTCTTTGTTATTACCCTAGCACTGGCAATAATTAGATTTGAATAGTATGGACTAATAAAGAGAGAAAAGTTCAGTAAGATGTGCAGCTTTTTAAATAAAGTCTTGGATATACATCAGTAAAAATTTCATTATGTAATCCTGAAAAACATCAACATACAATGTGCAGCTTACAAAATATATTTTCCCTTTGTTTTTCTTTTTGGAAAAATTTTACAAATTTCATGAACTAATTTCTAGGTTTTAGTGAGTAGTTCGCAAGATTATACTTAGAAATTCATAAATTCAACTTTATACAGATAATACTTTTTTTTTACTTAATAGCTAATATATACCCAAATGATCCATCTTTTTTCTCCTTTTCTGGTCAAAAATGTTGTAGTTTCAAAGACCTCTCATTCTACATTTTGAAACAAGTGACATCTAATTCAACATTGTTGACCACAATTTTGAGATAAAAATTACTGTACAGTCCTACTTTCTTGCTGTTTGAACTGTTACATTTCCAAAATGCAATTGATTCTTGACTCTTAACTTCTGGGTTAGAGACTGATGATTGAGGTTTGTTTGTGGGGTTGTAGGATCTCAAGAAGAACAAACTGCTGGCTTGGAAAATGTAAAGATATTCTTTAACCATGAAGAATGTGCGACGCGAATGGACAGAATCAAGATCTGTAAAGGTTTTGTAGCAAGGGAACCAGTGAAAGGGCATATGGCGAGTTCTATCTCTTCGCGATTCTCACCTCAAATTTCTTATTGAGATGTAATAGGAGAAGCTGTAGGAGAATTAGTAGTAGTAGATTGTTTTGAGATGTTTGGCATTTTTTTACCTAATTAAATTATAATCAATTGCTCATCCTGTGTCTTTGTATGTAATCAGGTCAATGTTGTAAAAGGGCTGAAGGTGTTTGAGGACATCTTCACTGACTCAGAGCTCCTCAAGCTTTCAGAGTTCATTAATGAACTACATCTTGCACGTTATAGAGGAGAACTATTAGGTAAGTTGTTTTTCTGAATGGATTTGGATTTTATACCTGGTAGTTAATATTAGCATACAATTAAGTTGGTTACAGGTTTTTTTTCTTCTTTTCATTGACATATATTCTCTAATTCTATTTTTGTAAATTATAATGTGCCTTTTGCTCTTACATATTGTGAAGGAGGGAAATTGACACGAAGGTGTATAACCCTAACAATTGTTGATTAACTTTTTGCAGAATCATATCTTAATTCAGTTATCTCGCTCATTGACATATCTTAATTCAGTTACATTATTAGTCTCTTCATTGTTGTAGATATGTGTGGAACTAAAATCTAAAACAATTTATTATATAGATATGTGTGGAACTTTAGGTCTCTAAAATCTGCAAAGTCCTTTTCATTCTAAGTTCCTCCCTTTTTAAAATAAAGATTCCTATTTCTTTATTCTGTATTACATTTTGCGGATGTTATTATGAAAATGTTGGATATATTGATGTCACTGAATCATATAGGTGCAATTTCATTTCACTGTGTGTATATGTGCTATGATTTAAAGCTATTTTACAACTCTGTGTTTTCTGCTCTGTATCATTCTCCTTTTTTTATTTTGTAATATTTCTCACCAAATCATGATCATGCCATTCGTGTACTTTGCGCCATTTCCTAATGTTAAATTGCCATATGATATATTAGTGTGTTAAATATCTCACGATGGTCATCTGAGACTTTTTAGGTTTCTACTCTGATGAAAGGAATCCTTTTTCGATCTATTGTTCTTCTTTTTCATGTTATGGTGAGTACAACTCAAGCAGCCGCTAAAATAGCTTACCAAATGCAAGTTTACTATTATGGTCCCTAGCGTTTTTAAGTTTTTAACTACCTGTAGAATCAAAATTATACTTCAGTTTCCTAATTAAGATGATACTTCATACCTTTCAATTTACTTATTTCTTTCTATACCTAATTTTCATGTTGATTCAATTTTTGTCATGTAAGTGTTCAATCTATTTTCAGCTTGAGATTAGCTTTAGAAATCAGATACTTTCATTAGATTAGTTATGCTCTTACTTAGATGTCGTGATTGTATCTAACCAAACTAACATTTTCATTTGAAATATTGATTCGGTACTTTTTGAAAGCAAAATTCCAATTCAATAGACAGTGAAGCAACAGTGAAGCAACAGTGAAGCAAGTAGATGAATATGGAATCAAGCATCAAGATTAGTCTCTGCCAGTGTTAACAGCTCTTCCAATGAAGCATAGGTTAGCTTTGTTCAGGATAGTGGAGAGGAGGGATTCGTTCATCATAATTGCAAACTCCGGTTAAGACGCATGATTTGTAAGATGATTTTGTTATTCGAAAGTAATAGTGTAAAATTATGAAATGGTGGTAATGTAAAATATTTGTAAGATGACATCCTCAACCTTATTTTTCCCGTTGTCATCAATCATGTTCTGTTTCCATTTTAAATTATGAAATGGTGGTAATGTAAAATATTTTGGTAAAACATCTTCATATTATGGTCAGTGTGTGAAAGACATGTGAATAATTTTGTAGCCATCTGTAACTTTGACATGCGTGTTAGCGATTAAATCAAATATTACCTTTAAATGTGACATCTGTGTTGTTGTAGCTGTTGATTGTTGATTAAAACAAATATTACCAAGAGATTGGCATAGTCGTTTCCTGGTTCTTTTGAAGTGAGTTCTAATAAGAACTGGATTCGGTTTCAACTTAACCGGATTATGATGAATACTGTTGTTACTTTTGCCATGGTTAACTACATAAAAATATGAAATCTCTCTCTCGCTCTCTCTCTCTCTCTGTCTCTGTCTCTCTCTCTCTCTCTCTCTCCCTTTTTTAAATTCATACATGGTTAAGTACATTAAAATATAACAATGGAAAACTAACCCATACAGTTTGATGTATTAACCGCATAATCAAATGAATTGATACTTCTACCAGACTCCAAATCAAATATGAAATATCTTATATTGAAGTCACACATAGCAAGAAATTTTCGTTCCGCTACTGTTGTATATTCACAATACTCTTTTTGAATTCCGAGCTACTGACAAATTATCCTGCAATATAAACCAATAAACAATGAATTATGCACTTCACTCCATAATTTTACTTCAGAGTACATTAAGATCTACTGGAAAATAAAAAATTATATAAATCATCCTTCACGAATAATTTACAAACCCGTGCATATATTTTACTGTTTACAAAGCTTTTCATATGCTGTATTGTTCACGAAAACGTGCCGTAGGCACGTGTCCACGGGCAAACTTAGTATATATATATATATATATATATATATATATGTGTGTGTATAATTATTTATGTTGGAACTTCTTCATATATATATTTATGTTGCGCTTATTTATCTTTCATTTGCCATTTATATGAATGTTATTTTTTTAAGCTAATTGATGTCCGGTAGTACCATGGTATTACCAATACCGTACCAATATTCCGGTAGTACCGAACTCGGTATTACCAAAATCTTGGTACGGTAATGGTAGAAAAATTTGTGTACTAAGTATTCCGGTACGGTAGACGGTAGAATAATAATAATACGGTACGGTATGGTATACCAGCTTTAGGTGGGAGAAAAACTTTAAAAAAGTGGGACAGTTTGGAAAAAAATTCGTTAACAGGGCATAAAAACCCCGAAAACCCTGTTTAATGTTCTCGCTTCTTTTGAGGAGTCGTTAGTTAAGCATAAAAGCCTACCACTTTTCTCATTGGCCTTTTCCTATTTTGTTCTTTTATTGGTCTTCATTATTACATACGACTTAAAACCCAGATGGATTAGCAAACTCCCATTGCTCCCACGTGCTGAGGGAGGGTGCACGTGAGACAGGGGTACAAAGTTACAAACATAATACTCCACAAGGAAGAGAGAAAGATTAGTGAGAGAGAAAAGATGAGATGAGGTGAGAGAATAGTCACTCCCATGTGATTCTCTGACATAAAATACAAAGGCTCCTTTAAAGCTGACTAGTGCCATTCTGGTCCAATGGACCCCACCTCCCATGCACCCGGTCGGATCACCTTCCCCATGTGCCCTACCCCTTACCTCTACGTCTTCTGCCTTTGTAATAATTTAGACAATATTTCAACAAAAGAACCTAGGGGCCAAGAATTGGTGTTGCAAAAAACGATCCGGACCGGTCAGCCAATTCGAACCGCATTAAACTGACTAGTATAATGCACGTGCAATGCATGTCTATAAAAAAATTTAGTCTTATTTATTTTACGTAATTCAGAAATTTTATCCGATCCTGGTCAATGCAGTTTTTGACAATATGTTCAAAGTAATGCAATTTATTGAGATCAATTAGTAATGATAACTTTTTTTGTGTTATACTATATCAGTATTCAGTACACTAAGTACTGCTTATTTTGAATTTTATTTCCTTAGAAATCACTCACTAATCACTTCACCCACTAATCACCATTAATAATTAAAACGTGCACGACATACAAAGTCATGCTAACATGAATGGTCATGAATGGTCTCGGTATGCTGCACCCACTAATCCATAAGCAACCACATTCAACATATTCTCACAATTTACCAAACCAAATGCACATTCTCACACATTCTCACAATTTTCCAACATGAATGGTCATGAATGGTCTCGGTATGGTCAGATATTAATCACCTTCTATTAATCACTCACTAATCACTTCACCCACTAATCACCATCAATAATTAAAACGTGCACGACATACAAAGTCATGCTAAGAAGAATGGTCATGAATGGTCTCGGTATGCTGCACCCACTAATCCATAAACAACCACATTCAACACATTCTCACAATTTACCAAACCAAATGCACATTCTCACACATTCTCACAATTTTCCAACATGAATGGTCATGAATGGTCTCGGTATGGTCAGATATTAATCACCTTCTATTAATGAAGGGTATGAATGAGTAGCATGCAAATCTAGGGCTGTTCATCGGTGCTAAACCGAACCTAACCGAAAATAACCGAACCGAACCGAAATTTTCGGTTTGGTATATTTGAAACCAAAATCCGAACCGAAACTGATAAAATTTGGTTTGAACCGAACCGAATTTTATCGGTTCGGTTCGGTTAATAACCGAACTAACCGAAATTTTTAATACATACTAATTTTCTACTATGACTCAGAAGAGATGCAGATGAGTCAGAAATATTCATGCTTTTCGCTCTCATAACTTAGACTATCTCAGAATGAAAATGGTGCTTGTCCTCCATTTGAGAAGTTGAAGATTGAACCATCATCCTATTAGGCTACACATCAGCGTGGCTCACATGGTAATAATCTATTCTTCACTTAAAATAATTCACCCTAAATCAGGATTCACATTTCACACACATAGCCTTGGTAGTATTTTGATTTCATTTTGATTTCACACACATAATCAGGTATGCTACTATTAGCTGAAGGTGCACATGCATAGCAGCTTAGTTTGAGATGGATCCTAGGGGTATAATTTATTTTGGTTCAAAAAAAGTTCGGTTTTTTGTTTGGTTCGGTTTATTTAAAAGTCAACCAAAAACCGAACCGAACTCTCTAAAAAAACTTCGGTTTGGATCAAAACCGAACCGAAAACCGAAAAATCGAACCAAATTGGTAAATTTCGGTTCGGTTCGGTTCGGTAATCGGTTTTAATTAAAGTATGAACAGCCCTATGCAAATCTACAATTTTCCAACATGAATGGTCATGAATGGTCTCGGTATGGTCAGATATTAATCACCTTCTATTAATGAAGAGTATGAATGGGTGGCATGCAAATCTTAATTTATTAGTCATGCAAATTACATTTTTTAACCCTATATATTTTTTTTGTCTTTTATGTTGATGGGGGCATGATAGTAAAAAGCCGCTAAAATAGGGCTTTGCTTAATAATAGTATAGATATGAATGGGTGGCATGCAAATCTTAATTTATTAGTCATGCAAATTACATTTTTTAACCCTATATATTTTTTTTGTCTTTTATGTTGATGGGGGCATGATAGTAAAAAGCCGTTAAAATAGGACTCTGCTTAATAATAGTATAGATAGATATGAATGGGTGGCATGCAAATCTTAATTTATTAGTCATGCAAATTACATTTTTTAACCCTATATATTTTTTTTGTCTTTTATGTTGATGGGGGCATGATAGTAAAAAGCCGCTAAAATAGGACTTTGCTTGATAATAGTATAGATTTATTAGTCATGCAAATTACATTTTTTAACCCTATATATTTTTTTTGTCTTTTATGTTGATGGGGGCATAATAGTAAAAAGCCGCTAAAATAGGACTTTGCTTAATAATAGTATAGATTTGCGTTTACAGTAAATTAAAGACATTGAAGAAATTGGATGAACTGGATTAGCATAAAACCGGCTGTAGCAGATTATCTAATTCACTTTTTTTTTTTAAAAACATGTACCGATAATAAGTTTTGAATCTTTTTTATAAGAAATATAACAACTATATATATCTGCCTGAGTGTGTAGTACAAGTGCTTAATGTTGTTAGCAATATAGTTCATACATTAAATTTACCTTATATCAGTTATAAAAAATTAACAGGTTTTACTCACCTTATATCAGATAAGTAGCTAGAAATATATTCATCAGCTACGTGTACATATCTTAACTATTTATCATGATTGTATTTTCCATCAGGGCCGGCCCTGGCCCAGGGCCGGCCTGGCGACCGCCCAGGACCCACTTCAGGGAAGGACCCAATTTTTTTAAATATAACAGATTAATGATCTTATAATTAATATTATGAATAAATCGGTTTGTAATTAATTTTTAGGGATTGTCCAATTTAGCAATCTCTCTCTTCTAGTGTCACTTCAACTTCTTCAATTTTTTTTTTGTCTAAACTCTTCATCTTCTTCAAATTCTCTCTCTCACACTCACTCTCTCTTCTCCCTTCCGGCATCTTCAGATCTTCTTCAAATTGTCAGTTGAGAATTTTTGTTCGTTTCTTTTACAGAGTTTTTTTTTAGCAGAAGTTGTAGTTAGAGTTGTAGTCATTGTGTCTCCAGTATCAGATGCGTAGTTGGAGTTATTGGTCTTCTTAGCAGGACTGCAGGAGTTGTTGGTCTTCTTAGTACTACTCTGGTAGTTCAACCCTATTATGTCGTTTTTTTTTAATTAATAGAATTGAGAATCTCTCTTGTAGGTTTAGGAGATACTGAGTTAGAAATCACTCCAAAAATAGTATTGTTGATTGATTTTATTGTTAGGCAAGCTTAGTGACCAACTGAAATTTGAACCTTATTTATATGATAAGCTTGATTTCTGGGCCGTGACCTTATATTTTAGATGAGATATGATTAATTGATTTTTTTTTTTTGGCAGATGCAAGAGTCGCTTTCACTATGCTTAATGAAATATATGAAGTATTTGGTGTCATAAAGCAAATAAAGGTAATCTTTATTTTTCTGGATATTATTTTTATGTTCCCGCCGTTATATTATATTTTATTAATATATATAAAAATACATGTATTTATAAAGGGTCCAAATTTTTTTTTTTGCTCAGGACTTCAAATACTTCAGGAGTGGCCCTGTTTCCATCTACTCAATTCAAATATTAAGTGTAACTTGGAGTACTCAAAATATTATTCTCAAGGATATCATTATTCTTACGGAGAATGTAAGTAAAATAAATTTTCTTCTGCTGAGCATGTGTCAAAATAAATTGAACCTGGTTGGACCCCTAGAAAACCGGTGCAAGCGTTTGAAAATTGATTTTGGTAGCCGGTTCGGTCTTTGAAAATATTGGTAAAAATAAAAATGACATGAGTAAAATTGTCACAGTAAGTTGAGAGGGAGGGAATCTTTTTGTTCAAAGAGAAATTATATGCCTATGTATGGGCCAACAAATCTCCAACCTTGTGGATTTTTATATGATGGTGAAATGGAGAGTAGTTGTTGCTTGAGGGGACATGCGGATCCACATTCATTTTCACTTTCACTTTTACTCTCACTCATTCATAATTCACCCCCTTAATCTCACTCTCCCCATCATTCATCTATTTCAGTGTCCAACAGTTACCCTATCTCACCTTTCTCCCTATTGGCCACTTGACAGGACATGAGATAAAAAGCCTCAATCAAAATGGGTGCATGCCAAACTGATTGATCCTCAATCCGTCATCATAGTTTTGTTGAATCTACTAGTAAAATAGATGATGTTTTATAAAATAAATAAATAAAATAAAGGGTTAACGATCTAATGATATCTAAAATTAATAGTGATATTCTATACACATACGTAGTTATACTAATCCTCTAATAGCACCAAAAAATTTTAGAAACAAAAGGCCCATGAGTTAATTTTTTTTAATAAAATTAACGTGAAATTATAAAAATATAGTCATCTTCTTTTCTTTTTCTCTTCTTTAGTTCTGTTTTTTTTTCTTTTCCTGCTTTTCGGTTTTTTGGTGTTGGTGAAGATGATTGTGATGGTGATGGTGATGGTGGTGCTTGATAGAGATGATGGTGGTGGTGGTAGTGGTGATGATGATGGTGGTGCAGGGCCGGCCCCACCCTTGATGCCAGTGAAGCAGCCGCCTCAGGCCCCCAGATAATTTACAATTTTAGGGCTCCCAAATTTGTACTCTCCTTGTAAATACAGACAAATATTTTGCCCGTAAAAAAAATATTATTAGGAGCCCAAAAAATAAATATTTGGGACTTTAGAATTTTGTTTAAATTATTTGAGTTTGGGTTTGATTGAATTAGAGGCATTAAATTTGGGTGATTTAAAAACAAATCCACATTTAAATCAATAGAAACTCAAACCTGAAACTCACATTCAAATTCAAACTCGAAACCCGAAACCCGAAACTCACATTTAAAACAAACCCTCTTTGACTCTTTCTTCTCAGTTATTCGATGATATATATTTTGCTTATTTTGCTTTGAACAATGTGTAATTTTTTTGTATACATTTTTTTTTAATGTATAGGGAGCCCCATTTCGGGAGTTCACATCGGGCCATTGGGAACTCAGGGTCGGCCCTGTGATGGTGTTGGTGTGTTTCGGTGGTGGGTTTTCGGGTAGAGGAGAAGAAGAAAATGAAGAGAGATGAAGAGAAGAAGAAGATGAAGAGGAGAAATCAAATTTCGGGGGTGGGTTTTCGGGTAGAGGATGTTGAAATGTAGTAAGTAGTAATATGTATATTCTGTTTCCTAATTTATAGAAAACAGATTCCCCAAATCTCTCACCTCTCAATCTTCTCTCAATCTCCTTTCTTCTTCTCTAAGATTGTAATCCTTATATATAGATGTATACTGTAAAGAATAAAGAACAAGAAGAATAATAAAGATTTTCCCCCAAATTTGTTTTCTATATGGTATCAGAGCCTAACAAGATCTATGCTAGTTGAAGAAGAAGAAGAGACGGAGGCAATCGGATCTGACGCCTCCATCCCAATCGGATCCCGACCAAACCCCGATCCCCGAACTTCCTTGTCGACCCGATCCTAGTCGACCCCGATCCCTCAGCCCTCGTCGTCCTCTTCCGTCTCTGATCAACCTCAACACCCCCAGCCTTTCCCCGTTCTTCGGCGACCCCCCCCCCCCCCCCGTCCTCCTCCCTTCCCGTCGAGTCGACCACCGGCGATGCCACCCCGAGCGCCGTCCTCGCCCAGACCCCCGTCGCCATCCTGTCGATCCACCCCCGCTGCTTTCCCCTTTCATCGATGCCAGACCAAAACCCCAGCGCTCCTCCCTTACTCGCTCGACCTCGTCGCCATTTCGCCTCCAGTCCCGTCGTCGACCTCCAATTGGCCACCGCCAGCCGCCAGCGACGCCAGGCCACCGTCAGTCGAGCCACTCGTGCTGTGATTGCTTCTCTCTTCACTATTGTTGCCGCTGTCTTTTATTGTGTTGTTGCTGTTTGGTGATTGGGATTCGGTGTGTGTTTGCTGTTCGGGTAGGGAGCTGTGGAGTTTGTATTTGCTATTTTGTGAAGAAGGAGAGGGATTTATCCGGTGTTGGATTGTTGCTGTTTTGCTATTTGTTGAAGACTTGGAGCTGTTCCTGGCCAAGTTGTGTCGCTTGCTATTGGTTGCTGAAGAACAGATCTGTTGTTTTTTCTTCTGCCGTTACCATGGGACAAACTGATGGAGCTGGAAAGAGGATTGGACTTGGCTCTACATTAGTTACAGCTGCAGGTAATGATGGTAAGATATTTAATATTTCTACCTCTGTTATGAATAATGCATGAATAATTGATTCGGGTGCTACCGACCATATGACTTTTAATTCTAGACAAGTTCAAAATTTTCAACCATCCACCAAATTAACTATGTCCACTGCCAATGGTGACCCTGCCACTATTACTGGCGAGGGTACCATACCTTTAAGAAACAACCTAACATTAGATACTGCTCTAGTTGTGTGATCCTTGAATTTTAACCTATTATCTGTGATGGAACTGCGATGAGACCCAGGACCACGAATTGGTGTGCGTATCGATCATAAAAGCTTAACAGATTTAATACGTGATCTAACCCTTTATAGCGGAATCTAGGATTCATGAATTATACCTGCGATGAGAAGAAGACGATAGTTTCTAGCAACCTCGAGCCGTCAGCGACCCCAAGATCTTCTGCACGTATTCCTTCCTCGGGTTGGACGTCGTGTGGGCGACGGTCTACCAACCTTTCTTCTCCTTGGCTGACCTCTCTTTCTCTCCTTACGTGAATCACGAATTTAGAGAAAACTTCTTATCTCTGATAATGATATGACGGCCAGAGAATAGAGGATATATATATAAGGCTACGGCAGGGACCATGAGGAGAAATTAGGGTTAGGACTCCTAATGAATCTGGGTATCCCGTGTTCAGCCCGAACACACAACCGAGGCCCATTAACAATAGCTCGGTCCACTAAAGAGCTATTGTTGCACTACCTTCCTAATCTCAAATTATATTTATGGGCTCTTTTTATTATATGCTCGTTCAGCTCCCCATGTTAAGATATTGAATGTCCGTTGATCAAATTAAGTTACTGACAACTATATTGATCAACATCTTTTATCCTTCAGTAGTACCACTCAACTTTATTTGTCATGTCGGATGTAATCCACCTGCAGGGTTTACATGACAATCCTTATTAGCTCCTTAAGGGGACATCATCAACCCGACGTATCGGGACATGGATTTCTTTTACAATCAACAGTCCATCATATATACAATGCTATTACCCAATTTATAGAGGTTGTTGATCCATAATGAATCTCACTCTTTTATGAGTCAAAGTAATGCACACTGCATATACATATCTGTTATTATATCTGGATTAAGAGCATAAGCATCCATAATAACAGAGGTGTTTGTTCTCTTTTGTAGTTAGTACAAAGAGAACAACCTCAAGTAGTCCTATTCAATACACACAAAGTGTACTAGTGTAAACCTATAGTCAAGATAGACTAATACCAGATTACACTACAACCTTTCCAATGGATTGTCCAAGTCCGTCTAGGTTGTGAACTATTTATATATTCCATAGGGAACTATTTAATATGATATTCTGTGTGTCTCCTCACACCATATTATCAACCTTATAGAATATCAGATACTTGCATTAATATTATAATAAACACAATATGCAAACATATGTCCATATGATTCTCAGTCAAAAAAAATAAGAAAATAAAGTTAATACAAAAGTGATGCTTTCAGCATATAACCCTAACAATCTGTTGCTCAAATAACCACCTCCTTACATTGTATTATAGTTTTTTGGCCTTCACATTGTGTGTTTAAGGATGTTCGGACTCGTAAGATGACTGGTTATGGGGTTAGACACGGGAAACTCTATTATCTGGATTTAGAATCTGAAAGTTCAAACAAGTTGACTCAAGCTCTAAGTGTGGAAGGATCCGAAGATGAGAAGAAGAAATCAAATATTTGGCTATGACACCGATGTCTAGGGCATGCTTCTTTTGGTTATTTGAAGAAATTATTTCTAAGTTTATTTTTGAAGTTGGATATTTCTGCCTTTTGGTGTGATGTGTGTGAACTCGCAAAAGGTCACCGTATCTCTTTTCCTCTAAATCCAAGTAAAAGATCTCTTCCATTTATGATTATTCATTCTGATATTTGAGGTCCATCCAAAACCAATACATTTGAAGGAGCCAAATGGTTTGTGATATTTATTAATGACTGTACTCGTATAACCTGGATTTGTTTGATGAAATCGAAAAGTGAAGTTAGTGGCTTGTTTCAGAAATTTCACAAGTATGTTATGATTCAGTATAAATCACAGATTCAAGTTCTTAGAAGTAATAATGGCGGAGAGTAACTGAGTTCGAATCTGCAACAATATTTGGAGGAACACGGTATTGTTCACCAGACTACATGACCATATACACCTCAACAGAATGAGGTTGCAGAAAGAAAAAATAGACACTTGCTCGAGGTGGTCCGTGCTTCTCTTATCCATGGACACATGCCACTCATTTATTTGGGTGAAGCCCTTACATTTGCTGCATACTTAATCAACCAAGTTCCGTCTAACATCCTAAACTTTCTCACACCATTTCAAGTATTAACTGAAATCGTGAATGCACCAAAGTCGTCAACTTGTCACCTCATGTGTTTGGGTGTATTGTATTTATTCATCTTCATCAACATGAACGCAATAAGTTAACTCCTCGAGCTGTCCGCTGTGTTTTCGTGGGATATGCACAGAATAAGAAAGGGTATCGGTGTTATCACCCACCAACTCAAAGAATGTTTGTGACTATGGATGTTGTGTTCCATGAAGCTAAGATGTATTTTTCTTTTTCTACGACTGAATTTCAGGGGGAGTAGCGAAGTGAAGTTCAGGCTCTTGGGTGTGATGAAGGGATTAGTAAAGTTCAAACTCTTGGATATGATGAAGTAATTACCAGCCAAAACGAACAACTGGATACGAATAATGGCGAACACTTGAGTGAAGACCTAGCAAGAGAGGAAGACCCTCATGAAGAAGTGCAACCAAGGAAACAAGACCCTCTTGAAGAATTGCAACTAGTACCGAATTTTAGTGAGAGGGAACTGTCAGAACCCCAAAATCAATCGTCATCGTTGTTCGAAACTCCTAGAAGAGAACTCCCGTACCGTACTAATAGAGGTATTCCAAAACCCACTTATGAACCTGATCCCACTAGTAACGTCAAATATCCCATGAGTAATTATGTATCCACTCACTGCTTGTCGGAATCAAATAAGTCATTTATAAATCAATTATCTACTGTATCTATTCCTAACAGTGTACGGGAATCCCTTACTGATCCAAGATGGAAAGCAGCTATGGATGAGGAGATGAAGTCCTTGAAAAAAAATGAGACTTGGGAGATAGTCGAGCTGCCATCAGGAAAGAATCCAGTAGGATGTAGATGGATTTATACGGTGAAATATAAGTCTGATAGTTCAATAGAGCGATTCAAAGCAAGGCTAGTTGCTAAAGAATACACTCAAACGTATGGAATTGATTATGAAGATACATTTGCACAGGTGACAAAATTCAATACTGTTCGAATCCTACTGTCACTTGCTGCAAATTTTGACTGACTGTTGGAGCAATTTGATGTGAAGAATACATTTTTGCATGGGGAATTAACAGAGGAGGTTTATATGGATCTTCCACCAGGGTCGAACAGACCAGTCCAATACAGTAATAAAGTGTGTCGATTGAGTAAGGCACTATATGGTATCAAACAGTCGCCAAGAGTTTAGTTTTGGAGGTTTACAAAACCAATGAGGATATTCGGATATTGTCAGAGTAATTCAGATCATACCTTATTCCTGAAAAGGAAAGAAGGTAAGATTACTACTCTCATTATATATGTGGATGACATGATAGTAACTGAGAATGATCTTGAGGAGAGAATGACATTGAAGAGCTACTTGTCACAAGAGTTTGAAATGAAGGATCTTGTTCCTTTGAGATATTTTCTTGGTATTGAAGTTTCTCGCTCGAAAAATGGTATATTTCTGTCTCAAAGAAAGTATGCTCTCGATTTATTTAAAAAAACTGGAATGTCTGCTTATCAGCCGATTGGTACACCATTAGAAGAATGACTGAAACTTTGCAATGAACCTGATCATGTGCCTTGTGATAGGGAAAGATATCAGAGATTGGTTGGACGACTGATGTATCTTGCACATACACGGCCAGATTTATCATATACTTTAAGTGTGGTAAGTCAGTTTATGCATGCACCTCAGGAACATCACATGGATACAGTGATGATGATTCTGAGATATATTAAGTCTGCTCCAGGAAAAGAGGTCCTATTTACGAAACATGGTCACTTGAAGGTTGAGACATATACTGATGCTGATTGGGTGGGATCTATAATTGATAGGCGCTCCACTTCAGGATACTTCACCTTTGTTGGAGGAAATATAGTTACATAGAGAAGTAAGAAGCAGAATGTTGTCGCACGCTCTAGTGCAGAGGCTGAGTATCGCGAAAGCTTTATGGCTAAAACTCTTGTTGCAGGACTTAAGCTGTGGTCCGAATGAACCTATAAAGGTGTATTGCGATAGTCAAGCAGCATGTGATATTGCCGCCAATCCAGTTCCACATGATAGGACGAAATATGTAGAGGTAGATAGATTCTTCATCAAGGAGAAATTGGATGAGAAAGTCATTGAGATATCTAAAGTGAAGTCAGAAAATCAACCCACAGATATCCTGACCAAGGCAGTTTCAAGTCGACTCTTCTTAAAATTTGTTGACAAGTTGGGCATGTTCAATATCTATGCACCAACTTGAGGAAGAGTGTTGAAATGTAGTAAGTAGTAATATGTATATTATGTTTCCTAATCTATAGGAAACATATTTCCAAAATCTCTCACCTCTCAATCTCTTTTCCTCTCCTCCAAGATTGTAATCCTTATATATAGATGTATACTGTAAAGAATAAAGAACAAGAAGAATAATAAAGATTTTCCCCCAAATCTGTTTTTTATAGAGGAAAGGGTTTTCGGGTATAAGAGAAGAAGAAGATGAAGAGGAAATTTTATTTCGAGAAGAAGAAGATGAAGAAGATGAAGGTAAGAAGAAGATGGGTTTTGGTTGGATATGATTAATGGGTTTGGTCTTTGGATAGTTGAGAACATTTTTATAATTTAACCTGTTTCTTAACAGGTTTAAACCCGTTAAAAGACATATTTGGAAAATATTCTACTAACTTAACGGAGAAGTTGACGGCGGGAGCCTTTAAGTTCAAATGATAAAGGTTTAGATACTGCTGGGTATTATTTTTATTTTAAGTGTGTGAAGGTAATTATTACTAATTTTGCATGTTAATAGAGCATTAATCTAAAAATAAAATACAATACATGATGTTTTTTTAGCATACAAATAATTAAGTTACTCGCTTAATTACGAAGATAAGAGCCACTAAGAAAGAGATCAATAAGAGAGACAAGAGAAAGAGGAGGTGAGGGCCCCAATGTACTACTCCTCATCAGATCAATATCAATAATTTGGGGTGAATGCCCCTACTTTCAGATTGACCCGGTCTAGATCTTACATTTTTTTTCTCTCATTTTATCCAACGGTTAAAAATTAAACAATATAGAAAATAGAATCTGAATTCCTGTTTAAGAAGTGAATATGAGAGTGAGTTTTAGTTAAAACCCACTTGAAAACAAGAGAAAGGGAGAGAGAGAGTTCTTCCCACTCTCTTTTGTGTTTGGTTTTCAGTTTTCTTTGAGGGTTTCGGCCACTAAATGAGCAGTAGATGCATGTATTTAAATGATATTAGGGTTTTGGGCCTCCCTCCTCTTTGTCCTCATCTTTCTTTGTTCCTTTCCCTTCTTCATTTCTTAATTAATCCATCCCCTTCGCTACCACCTCACTTTCCTATCTCTTCACATTTCACTTTCCTCCTCCTCTCCCCCTCCCCCTCCCCCTCCCCCTAAATGTAAAAACCAAGCTCAAGAAAGAAAGAAAGAAAGAAAGAAAGAAGTTAGGTTATTTAACCATCCATCTGTCTTTCTTCATCTTAGCCATGGATGCTTATGAAGCTACTAGGGTAGTCTTCTCCCGCATCCAAACCCTAGACCCCGACAACGCTGCAAAGATCATGGGCCTCCTCCTCATCCAAGACAACGGCGAGAAGGAGATGATCAGACTCGCTTTCGGCCCTGAAACCCTGTTACAGTCAGTCATCCTCAAAGCCAAGAAAGAGCTTGGCCTACTAACTATCCCTATTCCTATTCCTATTCATCATATTCCCATCCCCCCTCCTTCCCCCTCTTCCTCTTCCTACATCTCTCGCCAAAACTCATCCTCTTCTTCCACCTCTTCGCGGTTCGGCATGGTACCTCCTCCTCCGCCTCTGACAATCAGCTCCCCTTCATGGGCCCCACCACCACCACCGTCTGAACATGTTCAATGCTCTTCGGAAGACTTGTTGATGAGCCCCAACAACTACGGCGACCTCGGTATGGATAATGCTGGCTTGGGGTGGAAGCCGTGCCTCTATTTTGCGAGAGGGTTTTGCAAGAATGGGACTAGTTGTAAGTTTTTACATGATGATGGGAATCTTGGGAAGCTGGACATGGCTTTCGAACAGGAGCTGCTGTTGAGGGCGAAGAGCCAGAGGCTGAGTAGTCCCACAGGTTTTCCGTATTCACCTACGGGGAATATGAGCATGAGTATGAGTATGCCAATCTCTCCTTCTTCGTCAAAGTGCATGAACATTTTGCTGCAGAATGAGAATCAGAGGTACATAGAAAGCTGCTCTAAGTTGAAATATGTGCATATCTCTATGTTTGTGTGTTTCACGCATGCTTGTATGCGTGTATGTGTGCTACAGGGCAGCAGCAGCAGCTGCGGCTACGGCGGCGGCGTTGATGTTAGGAGATGAGAGTCACAAATTCATGGGGAGGTCGAGGTTCGACCGGAACGATTTTATGGGGATGATGAATCCTGGGTCAAGGCAGATCTATTTAACATTCCCAGCTGATAGCACTTTCAGAGAGGAAGATGTATCCAACTATTTCAGGTTGGGTTTGCATTACTAATTGTGTCGATTAATTTTTCTTCTTCTTCTTCTTCTTCTTCTTCTTCTTCTTCTTCTTCTTCTTCTTCTTCTTCTTCTTCTTCTTCTTCTTCTTCTTCTTCTTCTACATCATAAATATAATCTGTTTTGATGCAGCATATATGGACCAGTTCAGGATGTGAGAATCCCTTACCAACAAAAGAGAATGTTTGGGTTTGTGACCTTTGTATACCCAGAAACAGTGAAGCTGATTTTAGCAAAAGGGAATCCTCATTTTGTTTGTGATGCCAGAGTTCTTGTGAAGCCTTACAAGGAGAAAGGCAAAGTCCCTGACAAGTACAGGCACTCGCCCTAGTTTCACTAATTTATTCTAATTTAATTAAAATCCCCGTTACCCTTTTTGCGTATATCTACTCACTTTCACTTCACTTAATTTGCAGAAACAAGCAACAACAAGGAGAGAGAGGAGATTTCTCTGGTTGTACCACACCTACTGGATTAGATTCCAGAGACCCATATGACCTGCAGCAAATTGGTTAGCAATCCAACCCCCACAATCTTTCTCTTAATTAATAGTTTTTAATTTAATTAACCTTTTTTGGGGTTTTGAAATTAGGAGCAAGAATGATGTACAACAATTGCAATAGCAGTCAAGAAATGTATCTGAGGAGGAAGCTAGAAGAGCAGCAGCAAGCAGCAGAGCTGCAACAAGCTATTGAGCTGCAAGGGAGAAGGTTCATGGGTCTCCAACTTCTTGATTTCAACAAGAATAGAAGCATGCCCTTCTCTGGTCCCATCTCAACTCTTACTACTGTTACTACAACAACCACCACTACTCTATCAAATGATGAATCCCCAACTGAAGGTAAGCATTAAAGACTGATTTTCATTTTCATTTTCATTTTCATTTATTATTTTTTGGGTTATTAAAGTTGAATTTGTTTTTGCTGTTTTTAGACAAGAGCCTGAGTCCTGCATCAAATGGAGGTGAGCAGCAGGTAACGGCAGTCAACTCTGCTGTTTCTGCTGATAAGGAGGAATCCGGAGAAAGAGAGGGGAGCCCCAATGCAGATAGTGATTTCCAAGGAAGGTAATATAAACTAATCAAACTTAATTTAGTTTAATCTAATCAACATATTATATTAGGGTAATCAGATGTTTTTTTATTAGTTTTTGTTTTTCTTTTCTTTCCCCAATATGCGCACTAATTAATGCTTTTGGAAAAAGGTTGGATTATGAATGTAGTAGTACTGCACTACTCAATGAATGAATGGAAAGCAAAAGGGGACTTAAATTAAAGGTTCTTTCTTTGTTATATGGATGGATCATGGATGGTCTAATTGGAGCTTTCTTTCCTTTTCTTTTTCTTTTCCTTTTCTTTTTTTAGTGTGGAGCATAATTTGCCGGATAGTCCGTTTGCCTCGCCTACCAAGGCTGCTTCTTTTGGAGGTGAACATCCCTTTGAAAACGGGTCGGTGGTGGTTGAGCCGGAGTTTATTGGTGCATCTTCGCCTCATGGAAATAATACCGGCATTGCCTCCGGTCTCATGGCACCCAACTCTTCTTTGGATATGGCGTCGTTCAACTCTTGCTTTTTCCAAATGCCCAGGTAGTTTTACTCTCCTACAAAATATATGTAATTTGTGCGTGCATTTTTTTCCCCTCTACTAATTCTAGGTACAGCATGTTGGGAATTGTCGTCATTTTTAAATTTGTGGTATTGAATGATTTTTTTATGTGTGCTTTTAGTAATTAGAAGCATGCGAAGTGAGCTAAAATATAAATTAATATCTGAAATTCAAGATAATACAAATCTTAATCGAACTAGGAAAGCAACAACAAAACTAAATTTCTTATCTTTCGTTGTCACGAATTTGGACATGACCTGAATGTTACCAGCGGGTTTGACACACATAACATTGTTGATTCTCGGAAATTGATCAGGATGAAACTTGTAGCACATCAGGTTAGTTCTGGACCAACGAGTTTTACTCCAAATCAGACCCTATCGATCATGACGTAGCCATTTTTCTATAAATGCACACAGAATACGGTGCATATTTTTTCTTTAATCTTCACTGAATTTTTGGCTACGATCTGAAATGTGATTATTTGGCTTTTGAGGAGGGGAGACGAATCTGAGACACCAACTAGATTTGTAGCGATTGTGTAGAGGCATATAAGCGAGAACTTTGACAGCATCAAGTTAGTACAGTTGTTTGTAATATAGGTTTCAAATATGTGTTTAAAAAAAAAGTGTATTGCAAAAAGTTGGTCTCAGGTAAGGAAGGTCCCAAGTACAAAATATATCTGGTGATCAAGCACACTTTTTTTTTTTTTGAGGGAAGATCAAGCACACATTGATTTGGATGATTCTTGTCATGGTTATAGGTATGACCGACTTGGCGTTAAAAGAGCTAGATGTAAAATTTCATATACTGCGATTTTGTAGAGCAAAATTGCACATAGTTAGAACTTAGAAGGTTTCGAAGAGGCAAGAAAGGAGGACTATGTCGACAAGATGAAGAAGTTCTTATTTATGTTAAAGCAGTCTTTACGGCAATCAATTGTACGAGCGGTCTGTATTGATAGTTATTGTATTTGTAGATAGCTCATTATTTTCTTGACTTCTTTGGTAAGAAGAGAGATCCAAATTAAAGAGGATGTTCATTAAGGAGTTCAATTTGAAGGGTTTCCAGGTGTGACGAAAGATCATGTCTGAAACGACGGAGCTACCAAGAAGCTTTTGAGGAGATTCAATATGTAAATGCAAGTATATCCTAGAAGTTAAGGATGAGTTAGAGCAAATATCAAGTCTGAGAATGCAAATCCTGTTGATCCAATACAGGAACACTTGGATTCACACCTGAACACAACTTCTCCCATTTGGATTTTTCACATAATTCTTGTTCATTCTTGGTGATTTGTGATTGGCTATCTTTTGATTTATATTTGCTGCCTACTCTAGCATAACAGGTGTTGTGGTGGGGACACTCTCAACGGAAAATTTTCAATAAAAAGAAATTAGTTGAAATATCTCTTGTTGCATAAAAACCTACAAAATCTTACTGTTCGAAAATCTTGTTACCAGGTTCGCTTCTGGGCATGGAGCTGTTGGATTGTATAAATGAAGGGAAACCCAAAATGCGTCAGCGCTCGAGTCTTTCCCTATTTCTCGTAAGCTCCTTCCCTACATTTCTACATTCGATAAGCTACTTATTTTTCGCTTACCGGTTACTAATCCATTTGTTTTTGTTCATTACAGGTAAAGAAAGCAAAACTAAACTAGGACGAAAAGACGAAACTGCATGATACTCTTAGGTCTATATAGTTCCTTTTCCTCTTCCTCCCTTTTCATGTCTAATGTTTAGAACTAGAGAAAGCCCTTTCACCCTTCTTCAACACGAGGGAAGATAATGAAAGGAGGATGATGATGATGTTATAAAAAACAAAGAAAACAAAACAAAGGAAGCAAGAAAGAAAGAAAGAGATGTGTGTATTATCTTTCTTTTTAATTAGTGATTAATTAGGTGAATATTACAGCATATAATTTAGTGTTAATCTTCTCCTATTATGGCTACTAATGCTACTAATACTGGGGACCAACCGACCACCAACCACCGTATGAGACAGCAGCATTTGAATGTGAGCAAAAGCCAAACTGATGTATGAAAAGGAAACCAGAGTCGAGGAAAAATAGAGATGAATCTTGTATTGTATCATGGTTCTCTTTTCTCTTGAAATGTATCTTATGTAACAAAGTTAATGGAAAGAACGAATACCTAAAAATTTCAGTCATTATTCCTGCTGTAAAATTGGTGCATTTTGGTGTGAGATTCCTGGTGAAAATTTCAGAGAATCTAAGCAGGTACGGAATGGTGAAAGAGGAGATGGATACTAGTCAAGCGATGACATGCACAAAAAGAGAAAGAAAGTACTAGAAAGAAACAATGCTGGCATTGTTGAGTCACAGACATGCACACAGTCACATGGCAATGGCATGTTTTTCTTGCTATGCTTTTATGAGTGGAAGTTTTAGCTTTTTAATCCCATAATTCTTTTTACTTTTTCAGAGAGAGATTTTACCTGATTATAGTTGTTCCTATGTACCAGCTGTTGTTAGTGACTGAGCTGTCCCGCAACTCTTTTAATAGCTATCTGAAGAGCAATTATTGGACTGGGAAAATTTATTTGTGGAGGACTAGTTCTACTTAGGATTCCTACATGATGCTTGTCGCACCGTTGGATGGGCACTTTAAGATGTGTGTGTCTCTCATCATTCTAATCAAACATGTTAGACACATGGGTGTCAATGTGTCATTTTAAACATTCTGTTGTTATATACACTACAAACCGCCTGGGCTATCGCAGAGTTTAATGTGTGTGTCTCTACTTGTTCTAATCAAACATGTTAGACACATGGGTGTCAATGTGTCATTTTAAACATTCTGTTGTTATATACACTACAAACCGCCTGGGCTATCGCAGAGTTTTTAGAAGGCTATCGCGGCGTTTGTTAACGTCGGGATAGAGAGTAACAGTGTTTTCAATAGCGCCGCACGAAGCGCCGTTGTAGCGAGCGTCAGGACAACTATAAGGGCTATCACGGCATTTTAGGTAGCCGCCGCTATAGGTATATAACCTATGCCGGTGTTTCCCAAACGATGTAATAGGTGGACTTCCATTTTAGGTTTTACAGGAGAATGAGATATAGCGGCGTTTATGAAATGCCGTGATATGCGTAATTTCGTTTCATTTTGTAGAAAAAAATAGCTATAGCAGCATTTGCGAAACGCCGTAGTAGGTGGATTACCATTTCATAGCTATCGCGACGTCGAAGAAACACCGAGATAGGGGGAAATTTTTAAATTTTCGTAGCAATTTAGGCTCGTTATCTATCCCGACGCTTGTCAAAAAAAAGCCGGGATAGATATATGAAGTTTTTTGCATATTATTTCAGAATTTCAAATAAAAAAAATTCAGAAATTAATCACATATTACAAATTTCTGTAATCACATCAAATTTAGCAGCTTAAATCTTAAAATCAATAATAACATCATAACAAACAACCAAAATTCACATATCACAATAGCTCAATAGAATATAAAATAATCTAACACATAAAATGTCAATGCAAAGAGTTATATATATAAAAACTAGATTTGCCTGTGGGCACATGTGCCTACGGCACGTCTTCGGAACGATACAGCATATGAAAAGCCTTGTAAACAGTAAAGCAACAATTATGTAGCTCAAGTTTGAATAGTATGTGTAGCGCCCCGAATTTCCAATATGATATCTCAGAAATACGTGGCACAATTCTCAGCATCAACCTCAATTGTAATAGTAAACATAGCCAAAATACAGATAAATTTTTTCAACTTTTATTACATTAATTTTTTACAAAGCATAGCGGAAAACAAACACCTTGAATTACAAATTCTTTCTTTTACAACACATTCTTTTACAATTTACATAAGCCATAACATCATTCTATCTCAAGCATCCAGATCCCAAGCTATAGGTAGGTATCTGTAAAACATGAGGCTAGAGATAATCCTAACCATCAAAACTACAGGGGTCAGCCATTACGGTGTGAGTGACATAAAAATAAATGCAACATAAATAAAATATAAGGCATAGAGTCATAAACAATATGTACCAACAACAAGAATAAAATAAATAAGAAATAACAATAAATAAAATATGAAAATATCAAGTGAAACTAGGCTAAGTGTCAAGTGTAGAAAAACAGGAAATGACATGCATGAAACCAAGTCAAGAAAACATCAATGCTATATGTTGACTCTCTAATGCATACTTGTCGGATTCTATGCATCCCACTCTACATAGGTCCGGTGCAAGCCCTTAACGTTCTCCACTTGATATGGTTTAATCTCCCGTTATGCAACTAATCCTACTACGATGGCTACTACGATCTTTAGATAAACTATGAGTATTAGCCCATGCCTCGATAATTCCGAAGGTCAATCCCTATTCACAGATAATTCCGGAGACTATTTCACTCACACCTGGAATTTTCAAGAATACCCCACACCGCAAGCTATGGCGCCTCATCACACGAATACCTCATGAGTGTCGCCTTGACTCCGATAATTCCGGAGGTCAATCCCACATCGCAGGTAATTCCGGAGACTTTCACTTACACCTCGATAATTCCGGGGATTATCTCACACCGCAGGCCATACCGAGGTCCATAACCTATATTCTCATTTTATCATATCATCATCTCGTGCCTGTCCTTATCTTGTTAAGTTAATTAATTAATTATTAGATTGTAAATCTCTTAGAGTTTGTGTATCATACCGGGCTTAACTCAACTGAACAACAACCAAAATCTCAACCGCCGGTAGCGAAGGCCCCACTCGATCTCTAAAGACTCATAACTCAACCATCAATACCAAAACTTTCAATAAAACACATAAATCCATCATCAAAACGATTATATGAATAAAACTTCATATAATAAAAATCCAAACCTATATAATGTACTCATAAAATTCAGAATTCAAATAAAATATTAAATCCATTAAATAATAGAAACCATATTTTGAAGTCGTAGGATATCACAAAATATCATTTCTTTTGAAAACACATATAACTCACTTAATAAGGTCATAAGAATACAATTAAAACTCTATTATAAATAAAATATAAATCTCTATAAAATACTGTAATCTGTAGTAAAAAACATCATCTAAAACAATAGAGCAATAATCCATAATATCGAGGAAACAACCATTTAAAGAAACGAAGAAAATTCAATAAAATAGCCAAAACAGCAATTGATGGTCGACCGCTCAAGAAGGGCAGTCGACTGTCAATTAGATATCCTCAAAATAGAAGCATGACGGTCGACCGTAACCTGCTATACAGCCAGGTTAGGAATTTTTTTGCATGTTTCGACTGATACGCCGATTAAACATTGTAAAATCAAAATTAAACTTCCTGAGATGGTTAATTATAACTGGTATAACATATATGAGTTTATAAAACACATCAAAATATATCAAGATCTTAAAAGAGTAATTTTTCACAAAATCTTTCAAACAGGATATGATATATATATATATATATATATATATATATATATATATATATATATATATATATAAGTGTATATATGTGATTAAGCATTAATAAAACTTCAAGAAAACAACATATATAGGTAGTAATGTTTAGACTCAATCTCAGCACTAAAACGAATCAATCTCAATCAATACTTCATGAAGAACATCAAATTCCATTTCGGCCATTCATCAAAACAGAGACATATGGTCTATGTGTATATGTTGGTATATATATATGTTTAAGCATTAAGAATCAGTGTATAGGAGTGGTGTAAGGTTTAATTTAATCTCAGTATCAAAATAACTCAAGAATCAATCTAAAACATCACAAAATTCACAAAAACCAAATTTTGGCCTACACTCAAACAGACCCGAAACTCAACTCCATCTCTTTCACTCAAAACTTGATTCTTTTGGTTCAATAACTCTTCTACAACTTGATTAAACACAAACCCCAATGATTACATCAATTTACTCATGAATACATGCAATAAAACAATCATTCATCAAGTTCCTTACTCATCAAAACCTCAAACAGTGTGTGTGCATACTCAAACATTAAAAGAACTCATCTTTGTTCAAATTGTGCATTATACAACATACAATCTCAACATAACAAGTCAAAACAACAAGTAGATGAAGGGAAACAACCTACTCATGATTTTTATTAGGTTCTTTAACAATCTCAAGCCATCTATATGTAATTTAAATCATCAAAGCATAGGTTTCAAGAAAAGATTCAATTTTTAAGCCATCCATCCATCAAAATTCATTATATCTACATACCATCATCTAACATGATTTCTAGTAGACAAATCATCACATACAACATGCTTAGAACAATAAGAAAACAAACATCTTACTCACCATATTAAAGAATCAACTGAAGATAATAAAGAAATAAGAAAAATTACTCATTTTGCAAGAAAACCAAAATACTCGCTTTGAAACTCTAAGAAAATAATAATAATAAGGAAAATTCTTTGTGTTGTGCAGCAAAGAGACGGCTGCACCCCACCTTTAATAGGCCGGAAATTCAAGTAATTAGGGTTTTTGAATAGATTTGTAAAATACCTGTTTTAAATATATCTTTACATATATAGATCCTTATACTTGGAAATTAAATAAAACCATCTTAATTGAGATTTAAAAACAAGGACATCCACTCTATTATCAGCCGGCATTTTTTTTGAAAACCCAGAAAATGAATTGTACTTTTTGCCCTCTAAGTGGCAATTTTGCAAAAAGCCCCTTCTTTATCAAAACTTGCAAAATAAACCAAATTTATTAAAACAAAAAGTAAAATATTTACCTTTGAGTTGACTAAGCATCATGCCCAGCCCAGAAATCCAAAAATCTGGAGTTTTCACTCCAAGTGGTATTTTGCACAAAAGTCCATCTTTTTTGTAATATTTGCAAATAGGTCAAACGATTATCAGAAAAATCTAGAAAATTCAAAAATAATATCTAATAATAAATAATGGGTTTACCCAAAATAATTTTTAACTTTGAAATTCCAAGAAAATATTTGCACGTATTTTACACGTGTAAAAAGGTAAATTTCAGAAAAATATTTATTAAATCACCAAAAATCATTTTAATTCATATATTAATCTTAAAAGCATTATTTAAAATCTGGGGTCTTACAGTATGACAATAATTAGTTTTAAATAAAAGTTCATGTTTTTATTAGTATATGTTGAAAAATAATTATAAATGAGAATATAAAATCCAACTTCTTAGAACTTTGAGGTTGGAAAATGATGAAAATTAACTATTGAGGAGATATTTGCTATTTTCAATGTAACATGAGCAGTAAGAAAAATATAAAAATCTGAAAATTTACAAACCTGAAATCTGAATATCTAAATTTCTGAGTAAATAGAGAGAGAATGAGAGAGAGAGAGAGAGAAAAAAAAAAAATTAAATAAATAAAGGAGTTGTTTTGCGGGGGGGGGGGGGGGGGGGGAGATATCTTTTAGGAGCTTAGATCTAGACCATTGATTTCCTTACTATTGAAGGAGAGCCACTTGATTGCTTTTCTTTCTTCCGTTGTGCACCACCTATGGTGCACACGGCGTGTGCACTCGGCCTTCCCGCCTTCGTATCGACGATCCGAACCGTTTACATTGATCTAAATATCTAAATTAGTCTAAATATGTAAAATCAAATCTTTGAAATTCATTTTTCCATCCACTGAAGTGTTACAAAATTGTATGGCTGAAAATTATTGTTTTTTATAATCACATGATGGATGGGCAAATGAATTTCAAATGATTTGATTTTATATATTTAGACTAATTTAGATGTATAGATCAATGTGAACGGTTCGGATCATCGATATGAAGGCTGGAAGGCCGAGTGCACACGGAGTGGTAGTGCACAATGGAAGATTTTTCTATATATATATATAACGCCCGAACTAGTAGTGTTCACGCCGTGAGCACCAAGGTAGTGTGCAACGGAGCCTTTCCCTATATATATATATATATATATAAGTTGTACAACACGGTTATTGCAAAACATATATAAAGTTCTAACAAAATATAAGGAAAAAAAAGTTATTTGAAATACAACAAACTAGGGTGGGGGAGTCTCCTCGTGTGGCGCACTATTGCTTCCAATTCCATCGATATTTTGCCCTAGTGTATGTGTGTGACTAGAAACCGATGAAATTTGCATCTTTCACAACTTATTAAATGCTTCAAATTCTTTATTAAGTCTTCATCAGACAGTTCTTCTCCCACCCAACCACCATGAACAAATGTTTCTGCCGACTCATCGCAAACTTGGTTGATTGGATTGTTTGCGTGGACTTGAAAGTTATGAAATCTCAAAACATCCCACAGTAAAGAGTGCATCTCATCAGCAACATTTGGATCACTTGTAAATAAAGACTCATCTTCACGTACAACCGGACCATTAGAAGCTGACTGAGCAGACTCTCCATGACAAAACCAATTTGTATACCCTGTTAAGAAACCATTGCAAATCACATGTGTCTCAACTACATCTCATATCCTCAAATCACAATTTGAACACCGGACACATGGTCACAAATTCGAGTTAGGATAATTCCTCTTTGCAAAGTTAATAAAATATTTTACACCATCCTTATACTCCTTAAATAATCGTGACTTATTAAACCAACTTTTATCCATTTTCAAAAATATTAGTCAATCTGAAATTTAAAATTCATAAATTAAAAAGCATGTACTTTCATTAAAGTGACTAACATATATAGATCAAATCAACATAAACATAAATAGCTAACTAAGCATACTAAATATGTATTAATCTAGATATGTTACAGAACAAAATCAAATTTAACTACATAACATTTTTGGTAGTAGTTATTATATTTGTATCACAGTAATTTCATAACAGTCATATATATTTATCCATCGGAAAACATCACAATTTAAGAAAGCATCTTCTAAATACAATACTCTTTCAATTGACAGTTAGTGAAAAGCAATCTACGACAAAGTTTATCCAACTTGAATAGATTTTAGCAATAATCTTCAGTCTATGTGTAAACTATGACTAAAGTAGGGTGGACAAGGTTCGTAAACAGCTAACACATAATTTAGAAAAAGTTGATGCTAGGAATGCAAAATTCATAAAGAATTCCCCCTAGATTCAGTTAACATAACTGATTGAAGAATAAAGAACACGAGTTACTAGCATAGAAGGTATAAATACATGAAGACTGAGATATAAGTGTAGATGCTAATGAAGGTGGACCAAAAATGAAGGTCTACTGATCTTGAAGAAGTCCGATCACATACATAGTGAAATGTTTCCATTTGCCATGGTCAATAACGATTGATCGGACTTAGAAATAAAGCGAATGTGCGAGATGCGCAGCAGCAGAAATAACAGAATATACATTATTTGTGTCTATCTTTATCATTGTTTAAACTATAATAGAGCTTCTGGCAGGTATTTATGCATTAGTTTCGATGTAGATTTTCATAGATTAGTGTATCCGGTCTCTATGATCGATATCCACTCTACAACTATGAATGAACTTATTGCAAGTTATTTTCCAATCTTATTTAAAAGTCATTCTGGTATGACTACATTTTCCAGTAACTTTGATATAATAATATAATAGGAAATAAAACGTACTCAATAATAGAATATTAAAATTCTTTGATCTTCTTTCTAATCACATCAAAATTTTCTAACCAAAAAAGAAAAAGTAATCAAGAGAATAACATCCCAACAGCTTTGACTTGGCCACAACTACAAAAAATTAAGAAACAAATATATATTCACAACATCCTCAAAAATTGAAATCACACGGAGTATTTATGCTCCCCTATCCTCAATCTCATCTCAAAAGAGAACAAGAAACAATTTCTCTCAAAACAAAATCTCATACCCACATCAGCATCTGATAACCTTATGAGAAGGCTACAAGTTCATTAGATCACCTCCTCAATAATCATGCCCTTTTCATGATATATGATATCATATGCATAAATGAGCATTTAATTGTGGAGTATTGTATTAAACATATAACAAGATCCCACAATTCCGTCTCATTTCAATTTCACATTATGAACGTTTCCCCTCTCTGTTGAGAGTAGGGAAAATATATATAGAGAGAGTGTGTGTATAGAGCTCCTTTTCTTCCTCTCCCTTTGATTCTCCTCCCCCAATCCTCTCCCTAGCTATCTCCCATTCTCCCTTCAAAACACATAGGCAATGAACAACAAAAACTCGTCGACGTCCAACTCAAATTCAAATAAAACAAACTTGACAAACTTGTCCTCCTCCTCCTCCTCTTCACGTCCGACTTGTAGTACCACCACCACCACCACCACCACCACCACCAGTATTTTTAAAATTCATACTCTCTATAAATTCATCAGTCAATATCAAAAATTAGTGTGGGAGGCATTATCTATTAATCCAATTTCCATATCACCATATCACATAGGGTAAGTCATAGTTTTATGTACTAGTATTTATTATCGCTGAATACATTAGAGGCTGATGAAGCTATTTATGTAAAAACTCAGCTGTCTTAAGCCAAAACTCCAGTTCCAGTAATAACACCAGAACTCCAGTTCCTCTCTCTCTCTCTCTCTCTCTCTCTCTCTCTCTATATATATATATATATATATATATATATATATATATATATATATATATATAGGCAAACCTAGCTCATGAATTCCTTCTCTAAACAGCTCAAAGGTGTGCAATTCTAAACCCTATCAATAGGAACCACAACTATATTAACCCTATAAATATTACTAAACCCTAGCAATATGATAAACAAGATTATAATCTATACCCAAATTTGCCGATTAGTGAATGAAGCGCCGTCTGAGGGAGAGAGCATCGGTGGCAGATCGGCGGCGACGGTGAGAGACGAATTTCGAGTGAGGGAACAAGAGCGCTGGTCAGGCGGCAACGGCGAGAGACGGTTTGCGAGTGAGGGGTGGCGGCAATGGATAAGAGGATTCTTGGTAGGTGGGGCTGTCATGCCCCGCTTCCCAAAAACATGAAATACGAGTGTGTGACGAAACCCAACAAATGATCTTAACATCACCCATAAGCTGTAGGATCGACTCAGCATCACAATAAGAATATAACAAAAAATATATATAACCAAGCATGCATGAATCATTTATTAAGCAACAGAAAACAATTAAAACAAATAATAATATCCAAATAGTTTTCAAGTCTGGATCAAATGTAAAACTCGGGAACATAAGCCCGTTACAAGTTTTAAGTAGCAAGAAATAAATAACTCAAGAAAATAAATAATTTAAGCATGTATTTTCTCCATTTGAAGCCTAAAATCTCTGCTTACCAATCCCAGCAGGCAACACGTCTCCAAAGTCTGTTTAATAATTATAAAAAGGAGAAAAATAGAGCAAACAAGAGAAAATGCCCTTAGTGCAAGTTAGAGCCACAAATAGTAAAAACTAGTACAAGAAATATGGAACAAAATTTGAAATCAAGAATATAATAGGGATACAATAAGTAGTGGGGATTCAAGAACTAGCCAGCAAGAAGGACAACTCAAGTGATCAGGTTGGGTAACAAATATTAATAGTGGAGTAAGTGGCAAGTGAACATGTGAAGGTATCCAACATCAAGTGACAAGTATCAAGTACAAGTGTCAAGTAACAAGTCTCAAGTCTAGTGTCAAGTTGTCAAGTACAAGTATCAAGTTGCGAGTGTCATGTTCATTTATCATGTAATCAAGTATCAAGTAAACATGTATCAAGTTCAAGTTTCATATTTCAAGTCTTGTGGTTATTACTATCTAGGTAGCACTTCATGCATCCATACTTTTACTACATGATTGCTACAGTCATTGCAATTTCTTTTAGGACTAGTAATGGATTTTATAGGGTGGCGTACTCAGGTATCAAGTATCAAGCAAGCATGGTTCTTGAATCGGAAAATAAATAACAAGTTCACGAAACAAGTTCGCGAATCCACTAACAAGTTCAAGAACCGCACAATGGGTCCAAGAATCCAACAAGTTCACGAGCCAAGTAATGGCTCCATGAATCAATCAAGATACAACAAGTTCATGAATCAAGTATTGGGAAACACGAGCCTCCTTCGGAGTACACTTACCTATATTGTCCACTACTATGGTCTTTCCCTTAAACCCCGGCTTATTATTTATTATTATCATCAAGCAAGCATGAAAGTGTGCGAAACAAGTTACGCAAACATAATCAAGAACATGGGACAAGTCTAGGTTAATTAGGGTACATGTTTGAGGGTCAAAATAAATCAAAGTATCATGAACAACGAAAATCTCAAATCTAGACAGCATGAGGTTGTTGCACCAAAACTGCGATTCCCGTTGCTACGAGATAGCAAAAGTGGATCCGTCAGAAGATCTAGAAACTAGACTCCTGTCCGGTTCCAACGCATATAGTTAAGGTACATAAAAGTTGTGGTAACATGTGTCAAAATAGCAAAATTTACAGCTTTTGTGTTCAGCCAGAATTTGTGAATCTGAGTTTATACATGTGAAACAGTGTTGAAACATTGTTAATTAATTCTAAGAAAATTTAAAAATGTTCTCTAGGGTGTCCAGAAACAAAATGCAAAATTTCAGGTCAATTTCTTATTGGTAGCATAGTTAAAATAATTTGTAAACTAAAGAAGTGCAGCAGTTTTTGTGAATCTGCGACTACCGATACAGCAGCAGTAAAACTGCGATATCTCCTAGACTGTAACTCGGAATTCGAAAATTCTGGATGCTATCGAAAACTAGATATTCAGAGATACATTTCATGTTCAGGGCTCAAGTTCAGATTTTGATTTTTAAGGGGTCGAAACAATAAATAAAGTTCAGGACAGCAACAAGTGTGAATGTCTTTCATATATAAGTTGCATGATAATTGGTTATTATGAGTCTAGATTAATGTGTGATACAAATACTGATGTAGTGATTATCAAATCAGCAAGTAACATATATTTCTCAATTCAAAGGAATGCAATATCATCACATACATGATACAATACACATCTACATGTCTAGGGTTTCTTAGTTTCATGTGTTCAAGTGACTAGGGGATAAAATGTGTCCAAGTAGTTTGTATAATATATCAACGAAGGGTTGTGACTCTTGATATCATGGGATTGATGATGAATAATTCAAGATCAACAAATGATGAGACAAGATGGAGTCACAACTACGACCTATTTGTAGTATTTTCAATTAAACACTTGTACTAGAACAAAAATTTGTACAAGAAGAATACTTGCCTTAGGGGAGTAGCCGACGAATCCGATGGAGGAATAACGGAAGCGGATCCTGGGCGACGAGCATGATCGGCACGGATCTCGATGATGATCAAGATCAAGATGAAGATCAAGCAAATCCAACGGTCGAGATCGAACATAAATAAAATATATAAGAACTAGAAGGGTACCAAAAGAGTAAATTTACCATGATTGGTAATTTGATGAATGAGAACAAAAAGTGGATCAAATGTTTAACTCACTAAGTAGAAGACGATCGAGACGATCGAGAAGATCAAGGGCCGAGATCAAGCATGATCGATCGATCAGACGGCTGAGATCGAAGATCATGATCAAGATTAAGATCAAGATGGTGATCACGATCGTGATGATCAAAAGAGATCCGACGGTCGAGATTAAGATCTTGATGATGATGATGATGATGGTGATGCGATCAACAGATCAAGAAGACGATGATCGTGATTGTGATGAACGATGATCAACGACTGCGATGCGATCGGATGATGATGATCTTGTTGATCAAACAAACGACCAGAATTCAATAGATCACAACTCCATGATGAGATCGGACGGCTCTGGATCAAGAGATCAAGATCTGGTCGAATGGACAGCTAGGAATCAATCAATCAAGATGATCAAGATTGCGATGAAACGGACGGCTCACATCCATCATGATCAAACCCAACAAATATCAAACAACCCAGGCCACTGGATGGCGAGACGACGGCCGGCGACGGCACGCGGCGGCCAGGGGATGTCGGCACTATGCTGAACGGTAGGTGGCAGGGAGACAGAACGGGCTGTCGACTAGGGGGGTCGAGGCGTTTGGCTGAGGGCAGTGTCGTAGGAGATGCAGGGAGGCGTTGAGGTTTAGTTGTCTATTGCACCCAGGCGTTGAGGCCCAGGAATGGTTGCACCCAGGCCCAGGAACGGCAGGTGGCAGTGTCGAGGGAGGATGAGAGGTCGTCGCGACTGGCTGCAATGGCTGTGACTGGGCTGCGTCGTCGATCATGAAGAGAAGGGAGAACGGAGGCAGTTGGGGTGCACAGCGGTGGAGCGGAAGCAGGGGAAGGGGGAGAAATGAGCGGAGGGATGGGTTCTGGCTGCTAAGGCAAGGCGTTGTGGTCAGTGGCATCGGGAGAGGCACACAGCGGGGTTGCGGCGCTGCGACTTCGCGGCATCGCGGCACAGGGGAGGAGGAGGTCGTAGGTTTTGGAGGATGATCGGGAGGTGCAGTGGTGGGGGAGGGTGTTGCGAGTGGTGGAGAGGAGCAGGAGAGCATGAAGACGATGGATCAAGGGGAAAAATAGGGTGACGGCTGCTAGGGTTTTTGGTTATAGGGGGAGATGAACAGTTAGTATATATATATATATAAGATAGGAATAGGGTTATGTGGGTGCAGGTGTGGGGGTAACGGGTACGGGTCCAAGGGGGTTTTAATGGGTATGGGTAGTTAGGATCCAATAGGGTTAAATAGGGTTTTAATATACAATCAAAAGGTTATAAGAATAAAAATAATAATACTAATAGTAGTAAAAATAACAATAATAATAATAAAAATAATACTAATAACAATAATAATAATTTTGATATGTATATCAAAATGGGATTGATATAAACAAGTTTATAAAATTTCAAATAGTGATAAAATACGATACAAATAGCCGATCACTTGGACAATAAACAATAAAGTTCGAATGTACTATTATTCGAAATAAATATAATTTCCAGTTCGAAAAGATTTTAATAGGAGGCCCAAATCGAGTTTAAAATAATAACGAATTTATAAATAATCAAAATACGGAAAATATTCAGAAATTATATATTTGGGGAAACAGGGGTTACAGGGGCGAAGGGTAATCAAAGGTGAGACGGAGCGGCGGCGAGTGAGGGGCGGCAGCGATGGAGATGCGACTATGCGTATTCAAAGGTGTAGAGCCCCGAATTTTTAATATGATATCTTAGAAAATACGTGGCACAATCCCAGCATCAACTTCAATGTAATAGTACACATAGCCCAAAAACACAAATAATTTTATTCCAAACTTTTATTACATAAATCTTTACAACACAGCAGAAATACAAAACAGCTTGAATTACAACTTTCTTTTTACAACACTTCTTTTTACAAAGTTTTACACAAAAGCTCAATTATCTCAAAACTATCTCAAGCATCCCAGCCTCCAAACTCTAAGCAACAACCTGTAATACCTGAGGCTAGAGATGATCCCTAACCCCCAAAACTAAAGGGGTCAGCAATAAATGGTGTGAGTGACATAAACAAGCAACAACATAAATAAACAATAAGCATGGATTCTTAAACAACATGTACTGAACGAGAGAAACATATACTAAACATGCATTGTGAAGTAAGAAATGACAGGAAAACATGAAAACATCAAGTGTAGCTTAACTAAGTGGTAGTTGCAGAAAACAGGAAAACACATGCATAAACCAAGTCAAGAAAACACAATTTCTATATGCTGACTCTCTAATGCGTACTTGTCGGATTCTATACATCTCATTCTACATAGGTCCGGTGCAAGCCCTTAACGTCTTCATGTAATAGGGTGCAATAGAAGAAAAAGGTACAAGTAGTATATACCCGACTATCAACCACAGATCGGATACCCGGTTATCAGTCACTCTCAACAACACAGATCGGATACCCGGTTATCAATCACTCTCAGTGATTCTCAACACCGCAGAGTATACCCAACCCCGGAGATCAATGACTCTCAACACCGCAGAATATACCCGAATATCAACCACAGATCGGATACCCGGTTATCAGTCACTCTCAACACCGCAGATCGGATACCCTGTTATCAATCACTCTCAGTGATTCTCAACACCGCAGAGTATACCCAACCCCGGAGATCAATGACTCTCAACACCGTAGAATATACCCGACACCCACTCAATTCCTAGAGACCCCAACAGGACCAAAACCCACTAATCCATCGTCAAACGATCAAAGAAGATATCTCTCCACTCAACAAAACCCAAATCTTTTTATAATTCCAGAATCCAAATACAACTATAAAATATATTGAAAACGTATGTTCTATAGAAGGATAACATTTACAAGGGTAGGTTATAGATACCAAAACATTTAAAGAAATAGTCGTTTAAAGAACATCGAAACACCTTAGAAAAGTATCAGTACCAGTCGACTGCAAAAGGTCACCAGTCGACTGTCCAGAGTGAAAACTAACATCTTTAAGAAGTAGGATCTAAGTGTCTACAGTCGACTGCAAAACTCACCAGTCGACTGTCCAGAGGGAAATCCAGTAATTTTAAGAAAATAAGTTAAGTATTATAAGTTGACTTATAAAAAGCATAAGTTGACTTACCAGAGAATATAAGTTGACTTATAAAAGTCATAAGTCGACTTACCAGAACATAAGTTGACTTACAAAAACATAAGTCGACTTACCAGAACATAAGTTGACTTACAAAAACATAAGTCGACTTACCAGAACATAAGTTGACTTAGAAAAACAAAAGTCGACTTACCAGAGAGAACTTCCAGAAATCTTTAAGAAATATTCTAAGTGTTATAAGTCGACTTGCAAAGTCATAAGTCGACTTAAAAGGGATTATAAGTCGACTTAAAAAGTCATAAGTCGACTTACCAGAGAAAAATCTACGATAACTTGAAAAATAAATTCTAAGTGTGACAGTCGACTGAAAAGGGTCTAAGTCGACTGTCCAGAGCGGATTTTCAAGGAAACTAAAGATCATAGCAGCCGGGTCGTACCAGTCGACTGAAAAGGGTCTACCAGTCGACTGTCGGCATACAAACTGCCAGGTTTTGGTTGTACATGATAATCAAAATTAGGGTTTTCCAAAAGTAATCATCGTTTACTAAAATAATTTGTATTCAGGTAAAAACGACAATCTTAAATAATCCTCATTATGGATACATTCCTCAAGTCAACCAATTTCTCAAATCTCAATTTCTCATGTTCTTAACTCCTAATTCTTTCATTAGGATTTCTCAATACTCAATATCTTCCACAACTCAAAACCAAATCTGATTTGTATTCACGAGATCCAGATGTTCATCCATCCGACCCCTTATTATCATAAACATACTCAAATCTTAAACATGTTTTCAAGCAATAAAGAATTCATCAATTAAGATCTAGTAAACGTTCATAGATTTCACATACATATTACAACAATAACCAT
Organism: Hemerocallis citrina; assembly: GCA_017893485.1. NCBI lineage: Eukaryota > Viridiplantae > Streptophyta > Magnoliopsida > Asparagales > Asphodelaceae > Hemerocallis > Hemerocallis citrina. The sequence goes on along the minus strand of CM030359.1, from coordinate 52,824,704 downwards.
CGCATCATTCTCATACGAAACACACTAAATAAACAAACATGTCAAACAAACAACAAAACAATCGTTCACATAAATCAAACCACAAAACAATCGTTCACATAAATCAAACCACAAAACAATGTTCATATCACTCACCTAAATCAAAACAAAAAAACAGATTTATATCACTCACAAAACAAAATAAAACAAAACAATATCACTCACCTTAGAAATGAAAAGATCCGACAAGAAAGTCTCCCTTTTTGCGAGATCCAAAATCCTCCTCTTGATCCTCAAAATTCACAAAATATAATGTTGTGCCGCGAATGACGGCTGCACACCCACTTATATAGGCCGGAAATAATGATTTAGGGTTTTAGAAACGCATTTGCAAAATAGTCCTTCCAAAATATAACTTTACATATATATAGCTCTATTCTTGGAAACTCAATAAAAATCATTTAAATTAGGATTTAAAAGTAAAATATACTCACTAATCTCAACAGGTACTGTTCAAAACGTCCAGAAAATACATTTTACATTTTAACCCCTAAAAATGACAAATTTGCAAAAAGGTCATTCTTTTCTCAAAATTTGCAAATTGATCCAATTAATTTCAGAAAAATCTAGAAAAATAATAAATAAATTCCAAATATTAAATAATAATTTTCCATAAAGAAAATTTGACTTTGAACTTCTCAAGAAAGTATTTGCACGTGTTTTGCACGTATAAAAAATAACTCTTTAGAAAATATCTATTAAATCTCCAGGAAATTATTTTAATTCATTTTCAAATCTTTAAAATAATATTTGAAAATATGGGGTTCTACATCACTCCCTCCTTAGAAGAGTTCTGTCCTAAGAACTACTGCTAATGGGGTCCAAACAAACACACCAACAAGGAATGAAAACTTATGGATAGAAACATAATTTAAAGAAATACAATCACACAAGGGAATGCATTTTAACAAAAGCAGTACAACATACAGGAGAAACACAATCATGCAAAGAATTTAGAGAAACAACCTTCCGCTGCGCAACTCTGATAACTTGCCATCGGAAGTTATGCTGCAACAACTACTGAACTCCTGCATCCAACTCTGACCTTCTGCTTCATCCTTCCGAGAATCAGTGGCCACTCCCTCCTTAGAATGGACATGACTAAGGATAGCCACCTCAAGACCTTGTCTGGAAACACCTTAAGCTCCACACTTAAGAATAGCAATAAATGGGCGACACAATTGCATGCAAGAAAACAGTATCAAATAAAACTGTCTTTATTTCATTAATCCAAATAAATCTTGTTACATGAGGAAAAATACTTAATCTTCAATTATTCCCAAAATAAAAGTTTTACTTAATACAAAAGAATGAATTTCAAAATTTTTGCACACACGGATCACATTCCTGAGTTACCCGCATCCTCCTCAGTCAATGCGAACACTCGCCCCTGCCTCAGATCCTTGCATGTCCCTGCACCATCCTTCTTCAGCTGTGGACAGTTTGGTCGAATATGCCCTTCACGACCACAATGAAAACAAGTCTGCTTCGCCAACTTCGGATACGCTAACCTGTAATGACCTACCTCCTTGCAGTAATAACAAGTTACTTCCCGAGTTGCAGGTGCCTTCTGCACTGGATCACTGAACTTGCCCTGCTTCACTGGGAATTCCTTCCCATTCTGATCATCTGCTGGCCTCTTTTTCTTGTTCCAGGTCTCTTGCTTCTCCTGGAACTGGTCCATGTCTTCCTCGGTCATAGCTGCTCTCCTGACCAGCTTGTCAAACCTTCTGATGCCCAACGGGATCATTCTCGACATCAAGTTTGGCCTCAAGTCCTGCTCAAACTTCTTGGCCTTCTTCGCCTCGTCAACGACCAACTCTGGCGCATACCTCGAAAGCTGAGCAAACTTGGTCTCATACTCCCGCACGGTCATGTTACCCTGCTGAAGGTTTAGGAACTCTGTCGCCTTCTTCTCCTGAACATCTAGGGGAAAGAAGCGATCCCTGAATTCCTCCAGAAAGGCTTCCCAAGTCATCGGCTGGTCTCCCAACGTCCTCTTCAGCGATTCCCACCAGACACCAGCGTCCTTTTCCAGTTGCATAGTAGCCAACTTCACCTTACTGGCTGCCGGAGTCTCCGATACCTCGAAGATTGTCTCCATCCTTCTAATCCAATCGTCAGCTGCGGTTGGATCAGACTGCCCCTCAAAAACTGGCGGCCTCATCCTCTTAAAGGACTCGATCTGCTTGATAGGATCGGCGTTAATCAATCCCTGTCCAGCTCCATGATTCTGCTGTTGGTTCTGATTCTGATTCTGCACCAAATTAAATGCCATCAGCGCATTCAGAATCTGATACACCTTGGCGAATTCAGCTTCAAGATCAATTCCAGTCCCTCGAGAACTACCAGATCCATCCTCATTGTTACCACCATTCCTGGGCCTGGGTGCAACCATTCTGAATACTGCAAAACGAGGGAAAAATTAGAGCATCACACACATTTCACATTCACAACCATACCCTATGGAAAAACCTCAACCATACCCCAAACCAAAACATCATGTTTCAGCTCTATGTGATACTCACACTCTAATGTCCACACCTAGGTACTCACTTTCTAGTGTCCACACCTAGGTTGGTTTTCATACTATGTCTATTATTACTACTGAAGCATGCTCTGATACCAATCTCTGTAGCGCCTCGAATTTCTAATATAATATCTTAGAAAATAAGTGGCACAATCCCTGCTTCAACTTCAATGTAATAGTACACATAGCCCAAAAACACAAATAATTTTATTCCAAACTTTTATTACATCAATCTTTACAACACAGCGGAAATACAAAACACCTTGAATTACAACTTTCTTTTTACAACACTTCTTTTTACAAAGTTTTACACAAAAGCTCAATTATCTCAAAACTATCGCAAGCATCCCAGCCTCCAAACTCTAAGCAACAACCTGTAACACCTGAGGCAAGAGATGATCCCTAACCCCCAAAACTAAAGGGATCAGCAATAAATGGTGTGAGTGACATAAACAAGCAACAACATAAATAAACAATAAGCATGGATTCTTAAACAACATGTACTGAACGAGAGAAACATATACTAAACATGTATTGTGAAGTAAGAAATGACAGGAAAACATAAAAACATCAAGTGTAGCTTAACTAAGTGGTAGTTGCAGAAAACAGGAAAACACATGCATAAACCAAGTCAAGAAAACACAATTTCTATATGCTGACTCTCTAATGCGTACTTGTCGAAGTCTATGCATCCCATTCTACATAGGTCCGGTGCAAGCCCTTAACGTCTTCATGTAATAGGGTGCAATAGAAGAAAAAGGTACAAGTAGTATATACCCGACTATCAACCACAGATCGGATACCCGGTTATCAGTCACTCTCAACACCGCAGATCGGATACCCGGTTATCAATCACTCTCAGTGATTCTCAACACCGCAGAGTATACCCAACCCCGGAGATCAATGACTCTCAACACCGCAGAATATACCCGAATATCAACCACAGATCGGATATCCGGTTATCAGTCACTCTCAACACCGCAGATCGGATACCCAGTTATCAATCACTCTCAGTGATTCTCAACACCGCAGAGTATACCCAACCCCGGAGATCAATGACTCTCAACACCGTAGAATATACCCGACCACCACTCAATTCCTAGAGACTCCAACAGGACCAAAACCCACTAATCCATCGTCAAACGATCAAAGAAGATATCTCTCCACTCAACAAAACCCAAATATTTTTATAATTCCAGAATCCAAATACAACTATAAAATATATTGAAAACGTATGTTCTATAGAAGGATAACATTTACAAGGGTAGGTTATAGATCCCAAAACATTTAAAGAAATAGTCATTTAAAGAACATCAAAACACCTTAGTCAGTACCAGTCGACTGCAAAAGGTCACCAGTCGACTGTCCAGAGTGAAAACTAACATCTTTAAGAAGTAGGATCTAAGTGTCTACAGTCGACTGCAAAACTCACCAGTCGACTGTCCAGAGGAAAATCCAGTAATTTTAAGAAAATAAGTTAAGTATTATAAGTTGACTTATAAAAAGCATAAGTTGACTTACCAGAGAATATAAGTTGACTTATAAAAGTCACAAGTCGACTTACCAGAACACAAGTTGACTTACAAAAACATAAGTCGACTTACCAGAACATAAGTTGACTTACAAAAATATAAGTCGACTTACCAGAGAGAACTTCTAGAAATCTTTAAGAAATATTTTAAGTATTATAAGTCGACTTGCAAAGTCATAAGTCGACTTAAAAGGGATTATAAGTCGACTTAAAAAGTCATAAGTCGACTTACCAGAGAAAAATCTACGATAACTTGAAAAATAAATTCTAAATGTGACAGTCGACTGAAAAGGGTCTAAGTCGACTGTCCAGAGCGGATTTTCAAGGAAACTAAAGATCCTAGTAGCCGGGTTGTACCAGTCGACTGAAAAGGGTCTACCAGTCGACTGTCGGCCTACAAACTGCTAGGTTTTGGTTGTACATAATAATCAAAATTAGGGTTTTCCAAAAGCAATCATCGTTTACTAAAATAATTTGTATTCAGGTAAAAACGACAATCTTAAATAATCCTCATTATGGATACATTCCTCAAGTCAACCAATTTCTCAAATCTCAATTTCTCATGTTCTTAACTCCTAATTCTTCCATTAGGATTTCTCAATACTCAATATCTTCCACAACTCAAAACCAAATCTGATTTGTATTCACGAGATCCAGATGTTCATCCATCCGACCCCTTATTATCATAAACATACTCAAATCTTAAACATGTTTTCAAGCAATAAAGAATTCATCAATTAAGATCTACTAAACGTTCATAGATTTTACATACATATTACAACAATAACCATCGCATCATTCTCATACGAAACACACTAAATAAACAAACATGTCAAACAAACAACAAAACAATCGTTCACATAAATCAAACCACAAAACAAAGTTCATATCACTCACCTAAATCAAAACAACAAAACAGATTTATATCACTCACAAAACAAAATAAAACAAAACAATATCACTCATCTTAGAAATGAAAAGATCCGACAAGAAAGTCTCCCTTTTTGCGAGATCCAAAATCCTCCTCTTGATCCTCAAAATTTACAAAATATAATATTGTGCCGCGAATGACGGCTGCACACCCACTTATATAGGCCGGAAATAATGATTTAGGGTTTTAGAAACGCATTTGCAAAATAGTCCTTCCAAAATATAACTTTACATATATATAGCTCTATTCTTGGAAACTCAATAAAAATCATTTAAATTAGGATTTAAAAGTAAAATATACTCACTAATCTCAACCGGTATTGTTTAAAATGTCCAGAAAATATATTTTACATTTTAACCCCTAAAAATAACAAATTTGCAAAAAGGTCCTTCTTTTCTCAAAATTTGTAAATAGATCCAATTAATTTCAGAAAAATCTAGAAAAATAATAAATAAATTCTAAATATTAAATAATGATTTTTCCATAAAGAAAATTTGACTTTGAACTTCTCAAGAAAGTATTTGCACGTGTTTTGCACGTGTAAAAGATAACTCTTTAGAAAATATCTATTAAATCTCTAGAAATTATTTTAATTCATTTTCAAATCTTTAAAATAATATTTGAAAATACGGGGTTCTACAAAAGGTGAGGTGGTTTTGAGGTGGCAAGGGTGGTGCGGCACCGAGGAAAGTACCGGCGATGAAAGGTGAGAGAGTCGTCGCATTTCAAGTAATTTGGGGGATAAGTGAAAAGGAGGCGGGGGTTGGGGGCAGGTGTTTTTGGAAATTTACCCTACCCCTATCTCGACGTTTCACTAAACAAATGCCGGGATATGTTTTAATTCATTTTTTAAATAATTAAAATGGCTACCTGGCGATATCAGAAGGATAAAGTGGCTTCTTTAGTCAAAACGCCGGTATAGTATGAACCTACCCTGTCATTTACATATTAAAACGCCGGGATAGATATTTAATTATTTTTTTAAAAAAATAAAAATAGCAAACCCTGTTATAATGGGGGGTTGTTCCGGCGTTTATAAGACAAACCGCCATTATAGGTTGGATCTACCGCGACAGTTTGTTAAAACGCCGTTATAAAGAGTATGGTTTTTTAAAAAATAAAAAAATCCTGCATATAGCGGCATTCCATGGAAACGCCGGGATAGGAACGCTGCTAAAGCCGTCGCGGTTTGTAGTGATAAGATCAGTGGTGGATGCAAAAATTTTACTCAAACAAGCTACACATTATTTCTGCAGTATAGGTTAGCATTTTTTTATGCTGTTAAGAAGAAAAGAAAAGTATATTAAGTACAAAGTATCCTCAATTCTAGGCAAATACTTTAGATGGTGTTTTTGTAGACGATTTCCAAGGCATGGTGACGGAAGGTCGCAGAAGTTACATTAGCAAAAGTAATTGACATAGCAAGACATACCTTCTGCCCTCAAGATTGTCTTTAAATAGATCCTCACTTTATTTTCACACAATGATCATTATGCCACTTGTTCCATACTATGGTGAGAAACCCTGAGTTGCAGCAAGCTTTCTAGCAGAAAATCAGTGGCTGGAAAAATAGAACCTTCTATAATGTTCTTTTGTTGTATATTGTTTCTTCTAGAATTTGTTTTGTTTTGTAGATGTTTGAGGCTTTTACCTTGTCCATTAAAAAAAAGAAAAAAAAGGAAGAAACAAACCCTTTCTAACTTTTAACATGCAACTAGGGTGATTGTCCATTTCCCTTCTTTCTTTTGATCGTCTGTTTAAAAAGCACATGTCCAATTCTTGTGTGGATAAATGGACTTGGAAAAAAGGATCCGCTAGCCTTAGGGAGATTGAGTTGTAAGAGCACACCCTGAGGAACTCCTACGTTGTGGCTGAAGTTGTTCGAGGGAGGCCGTTAGAAAACCATGTGGTTGAGGTGCTCACCAAAGCATGCCCATTTTATGATTGGGATTGGTCTGCGAGGCGTTCTGGTTATCAAGTATTTCTAGTTCAATTCCCCTCTACCACCACGCTCGAAGTTGTGACCTCTAGGGAGCCAATCACTTTGGACATTTTGATCTCAAAAATATCCAGTGGATGGGTGACTACGGGGCTGAGAGGGCTGAGGGAGAGCTCTATTGGATCCGTATTCATCGACTACCCCTACATTGTTAGTCGCAATTCGCCCTAGAAGATTTGTTGGGAGAGTTTGGAGAAGTTGTTGCGGTGGATCAAAGATCCTTGTCGAAGGAGGGCATTCGAGTACAAATCCGCTTCGCTCCAAAGATACTGAGTTCATCCCAAGATTTATGATCACCCACATCCTAGGAACGATTCATAGATTCCGTTTTATTGTCTGCCATCGAAAGAGACCAGGCCGACTGCTGCAAAGCTAGTGTCGTCGACTGAGGAACAACTAGGGAGGAACACTCGTACAAAGATGTGTTGGCCTCGATGTGGTCACCTGGGTGGCGATAACGGTGACTGAAAATAGAACGAATCGACATCGCAACCACAACAGAGCAGGACCATTAGATCTGTGGTGGCCAGATCCATTGGTGAGGAGCGAACTGTTAAGGAATCTTTAACGGATTCTGTAAAGGTGGGTCAAAAGCTTGTTCTTCGACCATCCCAGACTACAATAGTGCCTACAAAAAAGGCATGAGTAAAGAAAAAAAAATGAGAAGAGAGAAATAGTCTTTTTACCCCGAAGGAGAAAGGCGAAAGGACAAAAATACCATCACAATAAAGAAGATACAGTTGGATTTGGGGGGGGGGGGGATTTTAATTCTAAGGTGCAACCACGTGCTACCGTGGACTTGCCAGTGAAGAAAACTATGGGTCAGGAGGCCTGTGTAGAATTAATAATCCTACTATTGGGCATGCGCAGCTGAGGCCCAATAGTTTGGTTATTTGAGAAAAACACAGATGGGCCTTTCCACTCCTTCTGTCCACAACACCAATCCGCCACCGCTTCATACACACAAAGATCATCCTTCTAGCGCTCAACCTGCTATAGAGATCACTACCATAACCACCTCCAACTCCTCTCCACCAGTCACCTCTTGCCTTCCATCGTCAAAGTCCATGTCTCTGCCTGGAACTCCTTCCATGTCTCTATCAAGAGCTCCTTCATCGTCACAATCACAATCTCCCTCTCACTCACAGATTCCGCACACCTCCCCCACTAAACTAAAAGAATCTTCACCCTACCACCTCTCCAACGATGAGAAGTTGGATCTTGGAGAAGACATCGAAGCTGACTCTCTATACGACACTAAAGAGGAATCAATGGTTGAAGGTTGGTGAAACACCTAAGGAGGGGGATTTCGGAGCCAATGAGGTGGTCCCAACCCGAATCTTTTCACAACCATAGACTCCAGGCTTCGTTCCCTCCACATTCCTGACTCTGATTGAAAGGTTCCTGATTTCGATTGAAAGGGTTGCTCAATTGGTGGCTCCGCCCAAGGGGGTGGGGGTGAAAGTTGGAGGAAAGTGTGCAATTAGGGCACGTAAGGAACCAAGGGTTCTCATGGATGTTCTTGAGATTGCCGCATCTGCTGGGTCTAACTGTGGTGGAGGTAAACATCAATTCATTGCTTCAATTTTTAATTATATATTTGATTTTGATGTTTTACGTCTAGCCTGAGCATGTCGTTTAGCATTTGATGGCGACCGAAATGAATTTCCCCACTCCTGAATAAGATTTTAGGTGAGAATTGATAGGGTGAACCTAGGTGTGGACCTAGTTGATCACCCTAAACACCCAATCGGTTTCCCAATGAATTGCCTATTATTGAATGTTAGAGGATTAGGGGCACGAGGTAAGAAAGAATTGTTTAGGGAGTTATCCAATTGTCAAAAGCTCGACTTCATTGGGCTTCAAGAAATGAATTTAGCCATACTAGAGGTTCTACCGTATTAGGAGAGGTAGAATTAAGGAATGATTGATTAACCGTTTGATTGGAGCCTCGAGAGGGATCGCCGTTGGGTTCAACTCAGATGTGTTTTGACCTGTTGGATGAATTCCATGAGGAATTTTCCTTATCAGTGCGCCTTAAACGGTGTGGCAACAACTGGACACAGATTATTGCTATAGTATATGGACCAAAAGTGTCGATTACAAGAGTTGCCTTTTGGGAGGAACTCCACTCAATCCAAACACGCCACTCAATCCAAACACGCTGGTCAGATCCGTGGTTGATGGGAGGGGACTTCAATATCATCAGCTTTGTTTTTGAGCATTAAGGTAGAGGCTCAAGCGATTCTGAGCATAAGGACTTTAATAGAGTGGTGTCCGACTTGGATTTGTGACATACCCAAAAAAGTAGACCATATACTTGGTCCGAAATGCAAGCTTCACAAAATCTTGGAAATTTTAGATTGTGTATTGGTCTCGTTGGATTGGGAAGCTAAGTTTCCACTTCTAGGCGCACACTCCATTCCTCGACCAACTTCTAATCATGTTCCAATCATGCTATGCTCGGGAGAGAATACGGCAAAAATTTAGGTTCAAGGAAGCCTGGTTGGAGATCAAAGGCTTCCACCATATAAACTGGGAAATCTGATCTCTTCCTTCTATGGGATCCATGTGATTACAGTTTGAAATGAGAAAGTAAGGTGACTTAGGATGCATTTCAGGAGGTAGAATCGACAACTTTTTGCCTCCATTTGGAGAAAGAATGATTTTATTTTGGAGGAGAATGACTCACTCGAACAGATGGAGGAAACTAGAGATCTTAGGCAGCAAGACTTCTCACCCCAAGGGAGGTTACTGCTAAGATCTAAAAACTTGTGGAAATCAAATGGCAACGAAGATCTAGGATTACTTGGCTTAAGGAGGGGGGTTCGAAGACTGCTTTCTTCCATAGGGTGGCAACTAGGAATAGAAGAAGCAACCTCATTCACTCTATTGGTAGCGACGAGGGGATTATTTAGGAGAAGGAGCAGGTCAGATCTGCTTTTTCAGGAGCATTACATGAGCCTCCTAGGCAAGTAAAGTGATTTCAGGATCCCAGTCAGGTGCCAGATAGAGATCCCAACCTGGAGGCGGCTCGGCCTTCAATTGAGGAACCTTCTTAGCTAGAGGAGGTCAAGGAAGCTATTGATCAGCTTGGCATTGACAAGTCTCCCGACATAGATGGGTTTCCAATACTTTTCTACTAGGTTTTCTGGGATGAAATTAAGGACAATCTTATGGCAATCGCTAATGATTTCCACTCCCTTCAGTTGAGAATGGGTCGCATGAACTACTCTAAGATAGTTCTAATCCCCAAAATAGAACAAGCACACACAGTGGGGGAGTTTAGGCCTAGTAGTTTGTTGAATTGTTCAAGTCCTTAGCTATCAGGCTTGGGAGAGTAATCGACCTGATGGTTAGTAAGGAGCAGACTAGATTCATCAAGGGTGGATGTATCCTAGACTACGTGGACTCTGTTGAGAAAATAATTCATCACTGTCATGCCTCCACTACCACAAAGCTTCCTTCTTAAACTAGACTTTATGAGAAAGATTACAATACAGTGTCTTGGGTTTGTGCGCTTGAGGCTCTTCGGGGAAGGGGGTTTGGTGAGAGATGGATTGCGTGGATTTAGAAATTGTTTTCTTACTAGCCAAACTAGCATTGTTGTGAACAGTACTACTAGCAAGACCTTCAAGTGTAAATAAGGGCTTCACCAAGGGGACCCCATCTTGCCACTGCTTTTCACCATTGTAGCATATGTGCTCATAACTACGATTTGCAATCATACGGAGCAGGGATCAATAGTGCCAGCTGGGAATACAGGTTCAAGTCTGGAATGTTCCATTGTACAATACGCTGATGGCACTCTTATCTTTGACAATGGTCATGTGGATAAATCCATTGCCATCAAAGGGGTGTTGTATTGTTTTGAACCTTGGTCGAGCCTATGAGTCAACTACCACAAGGGTAGTTTTGTTCCTATTGCCTTGTGTGGGGAACATGCATGGAAGAACGCCATTGTGTTGAACTACAAGGTGGAATCGTTTCCGATCAAGTACCTTGGCTGGCCCCTTAGGCCAAGAATGTTGAAAAAGGTGGATTGGATGCCTATCATTGATAAGATGGAGGCAAGGTTGGCAGGCTGGAAAGGTAGGTCAATATCCTTTGGGGGAAGGGTGGTCGTTATTAATTATGTACTCTCCAGCCTTCCTACCTACTATATGTCTCTCACTGAGATCCTATGATCGGTGATCAACAGGATTGACAGGGTGCAGAAAAGTTTCAATGGAAGGGCGCGAAGGACATCGGGAAGGGTTACCACCTGATTAGATGGGAAAAAGTATCCATGTGTAAGGCATATAGGGGGCTAGGAATCATTAATATGAAGATTATAAACCTTGCCCTCCTAGAAAAATGGTGGTGGAAAATCTTTCACCCCAATAGGGAAGGCCGGCAGGACTCAATCCAGAGGAATGTACCTCCATGGACGAGGGTCTAAGATCGAAGGATTTCGGGTAGGCCTTAGGACATCATGGATCTGTAGGGAAATTACAAAGGCATTCAACCTAGTTAGTAAGGAATCTATCTCCTATCTTGGGAACATAACTTCTACGATGTTCTGGTGGGATAAGTGGTGTGGTCCTCACACACTAAAGGAGCTCTTCCTATACCTTTATGAACTTACCACCCAACCACAAAGCACCATGGTGACAGCGTAGAGAAGGGGGATTTGGAGTCCTCCATTTCTTAGTAGGCAATTGCAGAAGATACATCTGAGGCTGGAAGTAAAGCACAGGTGGTTCTTCCAAAAATAATGTAGATGCATTCGCATATCGCTAATCATGTGTGAGGTGTGGATCTTGCTCTGATAAGTGGACCTGGGAACTAGAAGCCAAGTGCTCGTTAACGGTTCATTCGTTGTATTCGCATCTCAACATTCAAGGATGCATCCTTCTTGGTCACTATTTGTGTAGAAGGCAAAGGAACCTCTGAAAGTCGTAGTCTTCTTATGGTTAGTCATTAACGATGCTATCCTAACACATGAAAAGCTGGCTAAAAGACAACCAAATATCAGGACAGAATGTGGTTTCTGTCATGCGCCTTTGGAAACTAGAGATCACCTGCTATTTGTGTGTACGTAAGGCTGTTTGGGTAGAAATGCTTAGGGCTTTGGGGACGGGTGACTACCCGACCACATATGAGGAGTTAGGGTGGGCAGAGGTTATCAGATGACTAAGTCCTTAGTTTACTATTACAGCTAACTTTATCCTAGTTTATAGGAATTAGTTGCTGTAGTTCCACATTTAATGTACAATAGTTTAGTTGTTAATAACATTGTCCTAGTTTATAGGAATTAGTTTGCAGGTAGCTCTAAAGCTGTTCAAACTATGTACTATATATTCTCAAGTAATTTCAATGAATAAATCAGAATATCTTTCTCCAAATTATCCAATATCATAGTATCAGAGCAACATCTTCTTCCTCTCTGTTAATTTTTTTTCCTTCCTTAATGGCTACCAAATCTGGTGTATCACCTAGAGGAAATCGTGCACCACCACGTCCTTATTTGGGTTTCTATCAGATTTGCAGAATTCAAGGACACACAGCCAAGAGATGTCATCCATTCCAATTGGTGCCAATACAAGCTTACTACTCAAGATCTGCCACACCATCCAATATCTCAAGAACACCTTGGCAGCCCCGGACTCATTTTTCTGCTAATGTTTCATCCAACAATCCAGCATGGCTACTTGACAGTGGAGCTTCCCATCATGTCACAACTGACTTGAACAACCTGTCTCTCCAAGCACCTTACATGGGATCCGATAATGTTATGATTAGCGATGATATGGGTGTTTCCATCACCCACACCGGTTCCACTTCTCTCTCTACCCCTTCTACTTCCTTTAGATTAAATGATGTCCTTTGTGTGCCAAACATGAAAAAGAATTTAAAATCCATTTATTAATTTTGCACCTCTAATAATGCATCTGTTGGGTTCTTACCTTCTTCTTTTCATGTGAAGGATCTTCTGTTAGGTTTGGATGGTAGTCTCAGATTAAATACACAACAAAAAAATTACAGAGAAATATCGAAGCCATGGATCCATGCGAAAACCACAAATCGTGTTTATGAGTTATACCATGAAGATGGATCTGCTGTCTCTATAGTATGCCGATCACAGCACTATAATATTGCGGTGCCTCTACGGTATCCAAATGAACGGATCAAATCAAACTTTCCCTCACGCCGTGGTGCTAGCTGCAGGAAGGGATGTTCCTCACGATCTCTCGCTCTCTCAATTTCAGTGACAGCTAGAGTTTTCTCATGTGACCTTTTTTTTTCCACAGATACGTGTCATATATATAGTTGCAAGAAATCAACCCTAAGAGAGTATTAAGGCTGTTGGACTCACAATCTGACCTGGTTTAGATTCGTGTGTGGGCCTTTGAACTTTAGTCAGCTCATTTAATCTAATTAAATGTCCAACCAATATCAGGAGTCCAAGTCTTACTTGGATTTCCGATTAAATTCATCTTATGAATTTAAATCCCAATTTCATTCCATTCTAAGTGTGTGACCCTGTAGGTTCCCGTTACGTTGACAGTTATACTAAAATTATGTATTACAAACAGTGAGCAGTATCTAGCAATGCATCACTGCTACTCAAGTAACGGAAATGTTAGTGATTAGACATAACCTATCTGTGGCCAATGTTACCATGTAGTCTAGTCCCTTTGTCCAGATATTTTAATTGATCACAAGGCAGAGAGCGTGTCACCCTTGTATAGTTCAATCTTTGGTTTCTTGATGTCCGAGTAGACTATACTCGTTGGATTCGTGTCGATGTCTAGTTTCCAGATCCTTCGACGGATCCATATTTGCATTTCTGTAGCGACAAGAATCACTGTTTTAGTACTGATTTGTCATGCTGAGCTGATTATGAATATACCCTATTTTGCTCATTTATGTGAATGTATATCATCCATGCTTGTATATTTATTTCCCTGAACCTAATACTGATTATACCATGTTAGTTTTCCACTATTTCGTATACTTACTAAAATAAATGAGCTCAATATTTCATATTGACTCATTTGAGGATGGTCATGCATTTTGCAGTCTCACTCAATTAAGGAGCCCATAGATATCGCTCTGGTTAAGTAAGAAGGACAAATCCTATCTAAGTCACTCATTGTAATACCCTGTAATTTCTATGATATAATATATATATATATATATATATATATATATATATATATATATATATATATACACTAGATTTGCCCTTGGCCACGTGCCTACGGCACATCTTCAAAACGATACAACGTATGAAAAACCTTGTAAATAGTAAATCAACAATTATATAGTTCAAGTTTGAATACTATGACAATAATTAGTTGTAAATAAAAGTCCATGTTTTCATTAGTATATGTTGAAAAATAATTATGAATTGGGGTATAAAAGTCCATGTTTCCATAAGTATATATATATATATATATATATATATATATATATATATATATATATATATATATATATACTAGATTTGTCCGTGGGCACGTGCCTACGGCATGTCTTCGGAACGATACAGCATACGAAAGTCTTGTAAACAGTAAAACAACAATTATGTAGCTCAGGTTTGAATAGTAAAACAATAATTAGTTGTAAATAAAAGTCTATGTTTCCATTAGTATATGTTAAAAATAATTATAAATGGAGATATAAAATCCAACTTCTTAGAAATTTGAGTATGGAAAATGATGAAATTTAACTGTTGATCAGATATTTGCTATTTTCAATGTAACATGAGCAATAAAAAAATGCATAAAAATTCTGAAAATTTACAAACCTGAAATCTGAAAAAATTAATTTCTGAGTAAATAGAAAGAGAATGAGAGAGAGAGAGAAAGAGAGAGAAAAATAAATAAATAAATAAATAAATAAATAAATAAAGGATTTTTTTGAGGGGATTTGAATTTGAGTTTTGGGGGGACTTTTGGGAGGGAAAATATATTTTGTGAGGTGAGATCTGGACCATTGATTTCAACCATATTGAATGAGAGCCACTTGATAGCTTTCTTTGTGTTTTATTATATATATATATAGAGAGAGAGAGAGAGAGAGAGAGAGAATTAAATTAATAAAGGAGTTGTTTTTGGGGGATTTGAATTTGAGTTTTGGGGCGAAACTTTTGGGGGGAAAATGTGTTTTGTGAGGTTAGATCTGGGTCATTGATTTTGGGGGGGGGGGGGATTGAAGGAGAGCCACTTGATAGCTTTTTTTGTGTTTTATTATATATATATATATATATATATATATATATATATATATATATAAAGTAAAAAAGGAGAGAGAATGTGGAGGGGGGCCCACACGCCGAAAGCACAGCAGGTTGTGTGCTGTTTGGGGTGGTGACGTCAGCATGGTGTCACCGTGGGGGCCACCCGATGTTTGATTTTTGAAGGCAGCGACTTTGGAATTTGGTTGTCTGACGTGGCATAGGAGAGGGGCTCACGGCCACGGGGTCTTTGACTGTGTCTCGGGATTTGAAAGATGTGATTGAGTATATTAGTCCCATATCGGGAGTATAGAATAAATAATATAATATAAATATAATTGCCTATGATCAAGAGTCACCTAATTGGTTAACCACCTTTGTGAGGCAGCCTGTGGTGGACAGTTGTACTATAAGTATTAATTTGTCTTCGAAAAATAATAAAAAAATTGTCTGCGTATTTAGGTGGGGCGTTACAAATGGTATCAGAGCCGACTTTCGACACCAGCTGTGGAAGAGGGCCTCATTATGATCTGCGGTGTTGCATGCCCCGTACTCAGCGAGGACGTTGATTTCTAATGGGGGGTGTATGTAATACCCCGTAATTTCTAAGATAATATATATATATATATAATAAAGTAAAAAGGAGAGAGAATGTAGAGGGGGGCCCACACGCTGAAAGCACAGCAGGTTGTGTGCTGTTTGGGGCGGTGACGTCAGCGTGATGTCACCGTGGGGGCCACCCAATGTTTGATTTCTAAAGGCAGCGGCTTTGGAATTTGGTTGTCTGACGTGGCACAGGAGAGGGGCCCACGGGTTCTTTGAATGTGTCATGGGATTTGAGAAGATGTGATTAAGTAGATTAGTCCCATATCGGAGTATACAATAAATAATATAATATAAATATAATTGCCTATGAACAAGAGTCACCTAATTAGTTAACCACCTTTTGATAGGCAGCTTGTGGTGGGCATTTGTACTATAAGTATTAATTTGTCTTCTAAAAATAATAAAAAAATTATCTGCGTATTGGGGCGAGGCGTTACACTCACACCCCTTCGTATGATTTGTAGTATATCCAATAGTCCAGTACATTATTACTCTAATATGTACCCATGTGAAAACTTGATATCTCATATCCATGACCAGTGAGATACGGTCATCAGTCTACACACATACTTGTCTCAATTCACAATAAACTTGACTAGGGACATTTAAGAATTGTGTTCTGATTACAACGAATAGGATCTCACAATCAAGTCATGCACTTGATATCCCATGGTATTGAACCTACTATTCTAAGGACTATATTATGTTTATTTAATCACAATAAACAACACAATAAATGAAATGCCTCATATATGAAATAAATATCATAATACAATGTAAACTAGTAATGTCAATACACAACTGACCTCTAGGGCATAGACCAACATCTTCGCACGAGGGCAACTCTTTTGATGGGCAACACAAAGGATGGAGTGTATGAGTGGCCGACTACCAAGTCAATGTCTTCCCCGATCATTGCCTTTTCAAGTGTCAAAACAACCTCATCAAATTGGCATCATAGATTAGGTCATTCAGCTTTTCCTATTTTGAAACACATCATTTCCCATTATCATTTGAACCTATCCTCCACTCTGTTAAAAGAATTTTTATGTAATGCATGTCACTGCAATAAAAGTCACAAACTGTCATTTTCTAAATCTTCTCTTGTTTCTAACCAACTTCTAGAAATTGTGTTTTCTGATCTTTGGACTTCACCCATTGTCTCACATGATGGTTTCAAGTATTATGTCATTTTTGTAGATCATTTCACAAAATATATTTGGTTCTATCAATTGAAAAGGAATTCTGAAAAAGAAATCTTTTTAAGTTTTAAAGCCATTGTGGAAAATTAATTCAAACTTAAGATTCTCACACTTTATTCAGATAATGGAGGTGAATATCTAGGCCTTAAAGAATACCTTACAACAAATGGTATTTCATATTTTACCACCCCACATCATACAACAGAACATAACGGCTATTCTGAAAGAAGGCGCCGTCATATTGTTGAAACTGGCCTCACATTACTTTCTCATGTCTCTCTTCCTTTAACATTTTGGTATCATGCTTTTTCCACTGCAGTTTACTTAATAAATAGGATGCCTACCACTACTCTTAACCTCTCTTCCCCTTTTGAGCTAATTTTCAACTATACTCCTATTTACTAAAAACTAAAGGTTTTTGGGTGTTCATGTTATCCTTGGCTTCTTCCTTACTCATCCCACAAGCTTGACCAATGCTCCAAACCATGTGTTTTTCTTGGATACTCATTATCCCAAAGTACTTACTTGTGTCTTGACCCATCCTCCTCCAAAATTCATATTTCTCGTCATGTTCAATTCATCGAGTCAATATTTCCATATAACTCCTTTCAAACTCAACTATCACGCCCTGATTCCATAACCATAGATACATGGATTCCCCCGATTCTAAACGTTACCTTTCCTGCTCCGCCTGGGCCATCACATACAACTTCGTCTACAAAGTGCTCTCAAGGAATTCTACCGTGCAATGATTCTTCTCCACCCTCCTCGGCCACATCTGAACATCAATCATTACCTCACCTGACCCCTACATCTGAAAGCACACCAAATTATCCTTCCCCTATAACCCAACAACCACCCCAAATAGAACCTACCTCTCAAGCTCCCAATCAACATCGGATGACTACCCGAGCCAAAAATAATATCCATAAACCTATATAAAAACTCAACCTTCACACTCAACTAAACTCCTCCCCGTACATGAACCCACTACTGTCACCCAAGCTCTCAAAGATCATAACTGGCATCGGGCTATGTCAGAAGGGTATGATGCTCTTGTTCGCAATAGGACATGGGAGCTAGTTCCACCAACATCTATCTCTATTCCTGTTGGGTGTAAATGGATTTTTCGTATTAAGAGACATTCTGATGGTTCTGTTGACAGGTTTAAAGCTCGCCTGGTGGCCAAAGGTTTTCATCAACGACCTGGTATTGAATATCATGAGACATTTAGTCAAGTTGTTAAACCAACTACTGTGAGGCTTATGCTTAGCATTGCTGTGAGTCATGGTTGGTCTCTTCGCCAATTGGATGTCAACAACGCCTTTCTTCAAGGCCATCTCTATGAAGCTGTTTATATGGCACAACCCCTAGGCTTTGTTGATTATGAATTGTGTCAATTTCTTATTACCTCTGGGTTTCAGAATTCTCATACTGATTCCTCACTGTTTGTTCTCCAAGCTGGCAGCACCCTTCTTTATCTTCTGGTTTACGTTGATGACATCATTCGTACCGGCAACAACAATGATTTACTTAATCAGTTTGTTGATGATCTTGATCAGCATTTTTCTCTAAAGGTTCTAGGGTCTCTCTCGTATTTTCTTGGGGTTGAAGTTGTTCCACACCGCCATGGAATCTTCCCAGCGTCGTTATATTTTGGATCTCCTTCATCGGAGTAACAGGGTAGATGCCAAACATGTTCAAACTCCTTTGCCTGCTGGTTCAGCTCCAACCTTGCACTCAGGTTCCCCACTTCCTGATCCAACCAATTATCGTGTTGTAGTTCACAGTCTTCAATACTTGTCGCTCACTCGACCGGATATCTCTTTTGCTGCAAATAAGTTATCACGGTTCATGCATCGACCCTCCACCGAGCATTGGGTTCTTGTTAAGCACCTTTTACAGTATTTATGTGGAACTATAAATGAAGGCATTATTCTTCATCGTGACTCACCTCTTTCTCTTCATGCTTTCTTAGAAGCGGACTGGGCTGGAAATAAGGATGATGTTAATTCTACTAGTACAGACATTGTCTATTTTGGTCGAAATCATGTTTCTTGACATTCAAAGAAATAACACACCGTTGCACGGTTCTCTACTGAGGCGGAATATTGCAGCTGAACTAATTTGGGTCTACATTCTACTCACTGAACTTGGTCTTACTCTGTCTCAATCCCCTGTTATATATTGGGATAATGTTGGTGCTACTCAATTGTGCTCTAATCCAGTCTTTCACTCTCGGATGAAACATATCGCCATAGATTATCACTGTCACGCCCCGCTTCCCGTTATACAAAAATACAGGCGCGTAACTGAGGCACATCGAATGATATGTATGCCAACTCATATCATCCATAAGCTTTACAATGCTAGTAAGCTCAACAAAACAATAATGATCACAAGAACAAGAATGCAATACAATAACCAATATCGGAGATAGAAGAACTTACAACATACTCGAGAATATACAATGCGATAATATCGAGTTCTTCCAATATCTCATCGCTGTACCTGTATAACATTAACTCAAAAGAAAGATAGATGGTACCCGTTAGAGAAAGTTACGGGCCGCAAGTAATACAAGCAAAATAGGAACAGGAACAAGGCATAACAGGGAAGGCAATAAGAACTAGAATTCAAATACGGAACAAACATGATAACGAGAAACAATATCCATAACAAGAAGGAAATAAGAACTGAACAAGTATCAAAATATAACCAATCGGGAACAAGGAATAATGTAACGGAAAACATATCATATAATCAGAAATCAGGCAACTTTTAAACTGGAATCTTGTAACTTGTAACAGGAATCATGCATGTGTTCAATATAAGTCTTAATTCTATCCATCTTTTACCAGTCCTATCTAATGAATGCAATTCTGTGTCCCATACCATAGGTTCGGGTGCATACAATCAAGTGAATGTTTGACTCTAGTGGTGAATTTTATGGATCATGTACTCGGAAAAACATGTAGACTAGAAAACATGATTCGGTATTCAATTATTTTGTATTCTGTATCAATGTTCAATGAACAATATTTAATGTTCAGCCATTCAGTTATTCAGTTATTCAGTCATTCAGTCTTCAGTTATTCAGTAATGGTAGGAAAACCACGAGCTCCCTTCCGAGTACAGTCCCCTATATTATACACTACTAGGTTGTACCCTTATTACCCTAACTTGTCATTATTTTAATGTGATTCAGTCGTATACATGTAATCGGTATACAGGCAGTCGGTATAGTCAGTGAAACAGTTGCAATAATAAACCATGCAGTACATGATATAAAGTCATTCGATCTATCTACTGTATCAGTTCAATTATTAAATACGAAAATAACACGTTTATATTTTAAAAGCATAACATACAATTCTGGACAACACAATGTTGCTATACAAAAACTCGCTCTCCCGTTGCTACAAGAAAGCGAATCAGGTTCCATCAGGGAATTTAGAAATTAGACTCCCTACCGATTCTAACACATATTCACATGATACATTATAATAAAAGTGGCTATGCCTACCAGTGAAGTTTTTACTGGTCTACTGTTCAGACAGCAAACCAAGGTCAAATTCTTAAATATATAAATTGACTGTAAATCCATTTAAAAATATTGTAAAAATTATAAAAAGACTCCTAATCATGTTTAGTAGTATGCTGATAAATATCAAGTCCTAATTCACCTATTAACATGACATTTTAATTTGTGAATCATGCTGATGTGCTATAAGTAACAATCAGGAATGTGCAAATCTCGCAGTATGAAAAACATGATATCTCATTGTCTATAACTCCGAATCCGAATCCGTCGAATGTTTAGGAAACTAGATTCACCGAGCTACGACATTCATGTACAAAGATCTAATTAATTTGAAAAGTAGCTAAGTCAAAATTTATCTACAAGTCAGAGCAAACAGCAAGGCAGAAACATACAAGTCTTATGATCTTTTGATGGGTATCGAATCACAGAGGCAAATGGATTGAGTCGATTCACTATATAATCACTGATTTAACCATGGAAAGATTGTAAAGCATGATAATACGATGGTTCAATCATTTGAAACTTATAAAGAGTAGTTTTCATGAACATGGAAGGTAACGAGGTTCTATTATGATAATTAAATATAACTAGTAATTGTGAGAGGTTAAATAACATGCTTGTACGGAACAATAAAGTGTACATGGTACTTGCCTTATTGATGACGACTTCGAACGTAAAAAAATAATAGGACGAGAGTCCCGACGGCAATACATGCAACCTACGTGCGCAATGACATGTGCAAAGCATAGAACGAAAACACATGCACTCAATGCCAGCACATGAGACAGCGACAATAGCAAGATCAATAGCAACAACGACGAGCGACAATGATTGCATGGATACAGCAACAACAACAAGTTTGAGTGCGGCAACAGTAAGTGGGCTTGGTCGGAGGTGCGACAGAGGGTGAGGGTGCAGTCAGAGTTGGGAAGTCGACGGGGGTTCAACGGTGGCGGTGAGGTGTGCTGACGGTGAGCAGTGCAAATGGTAGAGTGAGGAGGACGATGCTCGGGGTCAACTGCGGATGGGGTCACAGTCGAGGTGATGGATTATGGTGTTTGATGGAGGTTGAAGGTGGTAGTTGAAGGTGGTTCGGTGGCGATGACAAGGAGGATGAGAGCGGGGTCAAGGTCGAGGCAGGTGGTTGAGCTGTAATGGTGAGCAGGCGGTCGACTGGTGCTCCAGTGGTCGATGGGTGCAGGGGGCTCGACAGTGGATTGAGGGCTTCGTTGGGTGCAGCAGCGGAGGAGTTCGACGAGGGTGATGACGGTGATGGGAATGGAGACTAGCGGCGAGGGGGGGTGACTGAGCCGCGGCAAAGGAGAGCTCTAGTGCCGGCGAGGACGAGGAAGAATACGATGGGAGGAGGAGGGTCAAGGGCTCGGGGGTGCGTCGCGAGGAGGCGAGGGTGCAGCAGGCAATGGGTTCACGCGAAGTCGAAAAAGGTGACGATGGTCGACGGGGAGGCTGCAACTGGTCGCAATGGTTGTCGTGATGAGGTGTTGGGTTCAGGATGCTCTATTTTGGAACAAAGGGAGAAGGATAAGAGAGAGAGAGAGAGAGAGAGAGTAAGGGAAAGAGTGGGGGGAGAGAGAGTGTACGGGGGGCGGGGGGTTAATAAATTATATTATATATTAATTATCAGGGTAATTAGTGGGGTTATGGGTAGTTAAAGAGATCATGGGTAATTAGTGAGATAATGGAGGAGATTTGAGGGGGAACGTGAGAGAGGGGGTTGTGTGTAGTTGGGTGTTGACTAGTAGATGGCTTTGGGTTAACAGTTGGGTTTGCTTAGTGGATTTTGGATTTGGGTTTGGGTTTTAATAAGATTTGAGCTTGGATCTAAATTGTGGGCTCATATTAAGAAGAGAGATACGAAGTGGTGGCAATACCAGAAAAAGAAAGAACATTGCTAAAATTGGAGTATGTAGAATGATGTTGAATAAAGGTTCAAAGAATGGCGGCAAATGGAAACGTATGGAGGGAAGGTATCTGGTATCAGAAGGAAAGAAACAACACTCGACTTGTGAGATAATGAAGCTAGAAGGTGAAGGAGTAGATAGAACTGGAATCAATGAGAGAATGGATAGGGAAGAATTGAACCAAATAATGAGTCAATGGATGAGGTTGGATGCATGGAGTGGAAGGGAGCAACCAATGCACAAAAGGAGAAGCAACATGATAATCATTATACTTGTGGGTTATGGGCCCACCACACTTTCACTACGCTACTCTGATCGGGAAGACTTCATCATCAGCACTAGTGAACTCCAAAAATCTGCCTGTACATCTTGGAGCGAACGACAATACTTCCTCTCGTGTTGGTGTTTCAAGCCGCTGACATGTCGTAGATCACGTATAGTTAATCAATGAACCGAGCAAGAATAACTTAATGGTAGCACCAGAATTAAAAGAATATGGGTACAAAAAGAATGAATTTATACCCAATAAGGAATCAATAAATGAGGACGACTGTAAGAGACGAAAGGAAATACGGGATCAAAGAATTGAATACGAAGGATCAAAATGGATCGAATAAGACCAGTATCCAGATTGTAGGATGGTTATTACATGTTCATGTGATCAATGCGATGTGCATATTGTTGAGCTAGCCTGGTTAAACACCAACATGGTTAGAGTCTAACCTGACTCTGATACCACTAAAAACCTATTACGCCCTGCTTCCCGTTATACGGAAACATAAGCCCGTAACTGAGGCCCAACGAATGATATAAGTTTACCAACTCATATCATCCATAAGTTGTACAATGCCAGTAAGCTCAACAAAATAATAATGATCACAGGAACAATAATGCAATACAATAACCAATATCTGATATACAAAAACTTTCAATATACTCGAGTATACAATACGATAATAGTCTATCGAGTTCTTCCAGTATCTCATCGCCGTACCTGTATAACAATAAATCAAAAGAAAGATAGATGGTACCCTTTAGAGCAAGTTACGGGCCGCAAGTAGTACAAGCAAAATAGGATCATGAAAAAAGCATAACATGGAAGGCAATAAGAACTGGGAATTCAAATACGGAAAAAACATGATAACGAGAAAGAATATCCATAACAAGAAGGAAACAAAAACTCATCAAGTCTCAAAATATAATCAATCGGGAACAAGTAATCATGTAACAGAGAACATGTCATATAATCAGGAATCATGCAACATGTAAACTCGAATCATGTAACTTGTAATAGGAATCATGCACGTGTTCAATGTAAGTCTTAAGTCTACCATCTTTTACCAGTCTTATTTAATGCACACAATTCTGTGTCCCATACCACAGGTTCGGGTGCATACAATCAAGTAAAAGTTTGACTCTAGTGGTAAATTCTATGGATCATGTACTCGGGAAAATATGTAGATAGGAAAACATGATTCAGTTATTCAGTTATTCAGTATTCGGTATCAATGTTCAATGAACAATATAGAATGTTCAGCCATTCAGCCATTCAGTTATTCAGTCATTTAGTAATGGTAGGAAAACCATGAGCTCCCTTCCGAGAATAGTCCCCTATATTATACACTACTAGGTCGTACCCTTATTACTCCGACTTGTCATTCTTTTAATGTGATTCAATCGTATACATGTAATCGATATACAGGCAGTCTGTATAGTCAGTGAAACAGTTGTGATAATAAACTATGCAGTACATGATATAAAGTCATTTGATCTATCTACTATATCAATTCAATTATTAAATACGAAAATAACACGTTTATATTTTAAAAACATAAACATATAATTCTGGACAGCACAATTTTGCTATACAAAAACTCGCTTTCCCGTTGCTACAGGCAAGCGAATCAGATTCCGTCAGGGGTAGAAGAAACTAGACTCCCTGCTAGTTCCAGTGCATATTAACTCGGTACATTATAATAAAATTGTCTATGCCTACCAGTCAAGTCTTTACTGGTGTACTATTCAGGAGCAGACCAAGGTCAATTCTTATATATATAAAGTGACTGTAAATTCATTTAAAAATCTTGTAAAAATTATAAAAAGACTCCTAATAATGTCTAGTTGTATTTTGATAAATATCAAGTCCTAATTCACCTATTAACATGACATTTTAATTTATGAAACATGCCGATATGCTATAAGTAACAATCTGGAATGTGCAGACCTCGCAGTACAAAAAACATGATATCTCATTGTCTATAACTCCGAATTCGAATCCGTTGAATGTTCTAGAAAGTAGATTCACTGAGCTACGACATTCATGTTCAAAGATCTAATTAGTTTGAACAGTAGCTATGTCAAAATTTAGCTACAAGTCAGAGCAAATGGTGGGGGCAGAAACATACAAGTCGATATTTATGATCTTTTGATGGGCATCGAATCATAGAGGCAAATGCATTGATTCGATTCAATATATAACGACTGATTTAACCATGAAAAGATTGTAAAGCATGATAATACGATGGTTCAATCAATTGAAACTTAGATAGAGCATTTTTCATGAACATGGACGGTAATGAGGTTCAATTACGATAACCGAATATAACTACTACTTGCGGGTGGTAAAATAACATGCTTGTACGGAACAATAAAGTGTACAAGATACTTGCCTTATCGATGACGACTTCGAATGTAAAAAAAAATGGGATGAGAGTCCCGATGGCAATACGTGCAACTTACGTGCACAATGACACGTGCAAAGCAGGAAACGACAACACGTGCACACAACAGCGACACACGAGACAACGACAATAGCAAGGTCAACTGCAACAATGGTGAGCGGCGTTGACAGCATGGAGACAGCAACAACAGCAAGTTGGCTTGGTTGGAGGTTTGACGGAGCGCGATGGTGCAGTCGGAGACGGGGAGTCGACGGTGGTGGCGAGGTGTGTTGAAGGCGAGCGGTGCAAATGACAGAGCGAGGAGGATGATGCTCAGGGTCGACTGCGGATGGGGTCGCAGTCGAGGTGATGGACTACGGTGTTTGATGGAGGTTGAAGGTGGTAGTTGAGGGTGCTTCGTGAGGAGGCGAGGGTGCAGCAGGCGATGGGTTCAGGCAAAGTCAAAGTGGGTGACGACGATTGATTGGGAGGCTGCGACTAGTCACAGTGGTTGTCGCGACAAGGTGTTGGGTTCAGGATGCTCTGTTTTGGAACAGAGGGAGAAGGAGAAGAGAGAGAGAGAAAGAGAGTCAGGGAGAGAGAAAGAGTCGGGGGGAGAAAGAGTGTACCGGGGGGTGGGGGTGGAGGGTGGGGTTTAATAAATTATATTATATATTAATTAATATGGTAATTTGTGGGGTTATGCGTAGTTAAAGAGATCATAGGCAATTAGTGAGATAATGGAGGAGATTTGAGGGGGAACGTGAGAGAGGGGGTTGTGTGTAGTTGGGTGTTGTCTAGTAGATGTGTTTGGGTTAACGGTTAGGTTTGCTTAGTGGGTTTTGGGTTTAGGGTTTCAATAGGATTTGAGCAGATCTAAATTGTGGGCTCATCTTTGGGTTTCAGAATATACATTGGTTTTGGGCTTACTCAAAATTTAATAATCAAAACAATAATATAATAGGGCATAGGCTTGAGTTGTGGGCTTATACAAATTAAGTAAGTAAAAAATTTGTATAATGGATTAGGATTTAAAATGTGGGCTTGAAAAATAAATAACTAAATAAATTACAGGCTGGTTTGGGCTTACGTTCAAAAATTAATAAATTCAATAGGAAAAGAAACAAACTTGTAGAATAGAATAAGAAACCTGTTAAAATATAAATCGTTTGAAAATAACTACAAATACATGTCACGTTTAGAAAGAACTCTACTAGGAAATCAAAAATGAATAAAAATAAATTTAAGTGCGAAAAAGATTTTATAAAAAATTGTTATACAGAAATACATAGAAATACGTATGAACGAAAACAGGGGTTACAATCACTTTATTCGAGAACATGTTCAGTCTGGTGCTCTTCATGTGTCTCATGTGTCCTCCGCCGATCAACTTGCTGATGCACTGACCAAGTCCTTACCCTGGTTATCTTTTCAGTCTTTGAATGTCAATATTGGCCTCTGTAACCGTGACCTATCTTGACGGGGCATATCAAATGACTAAGTCCTTAGTTTACTAGTACAACTAACTTTGTCCTAGTTTATAGGAATTAGTTACTGCAGTTCCACATTTCATGTAAAATAGTTTGGTTGTTAATAACTTTGTCCTAGTTTATTGGAATTAGTTTGCAGGTAGCTCTAAATTTGTTCAAACTATGTACTATATATTCTTAGGTGATTTCAATGAAAAAAATCAGAATATCTTTCTCCAAATTGTCCCCTATCAGAGGTAACTCGAGTCTCCTGTGTTATGACATTGATAAGGGTACTGTTGTTAAGAAGATTGCTATGCTAAAGGAATATGGCTTATCCCAATCGATATTGGATCTATTTTTGTTGCAAGGCGTGGATTCTTTTGTTGCTCTGCTGCCTCAATGGAGGTGGTGTTGAAGAAAGGTGAGGGATTAGGATTGCCTCGAGGGTCTTTTATGTTTATGCATTGTTTGTCATTCCTCTCTCAGATTGGCGCTAATACTTTTAAGGCCAAGATGGAGGTTTGCAAGAGTGATGGTTGGTTAGAGCATCTATAGTCGTTCGCTATATTTCCAAAATTTGGAAAATATATGGAACAAACCGCTGTAGTCGTTCCCTATATTTCCCAATTTTGGAAAAATAGCTATAGTAGGCTTCTATATTTGAGAGACAATATAGGAATTTACCAAATAGAGGAATCGGCAGATCATCTTGCGTCCGATCTTAAAAAAAATTCTTGGACGCAAGATGATATTGCGTATGAAGAATAAAAAAAAAAACATAAAAAAAACAGGTAGGACGCAAGATGATCGATCTTGCCATCGAACAATTTTTATAAAAAAAATACGTCAGGCGCAAGATCATTTTGCGTCTGACAAAAAAATAATTGGGCTGAAGAAATCGGACGCAATTTCATTTTGCGTCCGAGCAAAGTTTAAGAAAAAAAAAAAACAGGACGGACGCAACTTCATGTTGCATTCCTCAGTTTTTTCCAATTTTTTAAAAATTTCTATGGAGTAGAGCCTATAGGATTATGTATGCAAATAAAGTTAATTTTAGATTGGTTTGATTATTTGATCAAGGGATGAGAAGGAATGGACCGATAGGAATTATTATGTGTTCCCATGCATAGATTTTTTTTTTTTACAGATGTTTTGGACAAGAATTTTTATATTATTTTTATCAATGACTCAGATTCAAAATAAAAACGATCATCCACCGTTGGACCAAATTTTGGGTTTCAACGACTACAAGCCCAACTCAAAATTCCTATTTCTACAAGCCAAATATGGGAATTTTGAGTCCTCAGAGCATCTGTAGTCGTTTAGACTCAAAGTTCCTATATTTGGGTTTTAGAAATTGGAACTTTGAGTTGGGCATGTAGTCGTTGAAACCCAAAATTCGAGTCCAACGGTGGATGATCTTTTTGCTTTTGAAACTCGACCATTGATTTAGATTTTTTTTTTTTTTTTGAGTCCAACACATTTTTTTTAAAAATTGTACACATAGGAATACATAATAATTCCTATAGGTCCATTCAATCTCATCCCTTGATCAAATAATCAAACAAATCTAAAAGTAACTTTATATGCATAAATAATCCTATAGGCTATATTCCATTAAAATGAACGAAAAAAATGGGGGAAAAAACAGAGACGCAACAAGGTGTTGCTCCCGTTCTGGTTTTCGGTTTTCTTTTTTTTTTCTTCTTCTTCTTTTTTTTTTTTTTCTGTTTGACGCAAAATCATTTTGCACCTGATTCCTTCAGTTTTAAAAAAAATCAAAACGCAAAATGATCTTGCGTCCGAATCATTTTTTATAAAAAAATTGATCTTGTGTGCGACCTCTTTTTATTTTTTTTAATTTTAATTCCTCGTACACAAGATCATCTTGTGTCCGAGATTTTTTTTTAATGGACGCAAGATGATCTTCCGATTCCTATATTTGGGAAATTTATATCGTCTCAGATATAGAAGATTACTGTACCATTTTTTTCCCCAAAATTTGGAAATATAGGGAACGACTGCAGTGGATCGTTCCCCTTATTTTCCAAATTTTGGAAATACATGGAACGACTACAGATGCTCTAACGCCTACAGATGCTCTTAGGAAGTGAGTTTTTTTTGCTTCATTTCAGGATGCTCCCGCCCTCGTGTGTTTGTATAAGAAAAAGATCAGGGAAAATATGGAGTTCTTGGGGGCAAGCACCGGGTGTGAGCTGTCCTATATCGCTTCCAACCTGGTGCTTCTACAGCTTAATTTGCAGAAGAGGATGATGCCTCGGCTTCGTGTGATGCAAATTGTTAGTGTAGCGCCCCGAATTTCCAATATTATATCTTAGAAATACGTTGCACAATTCTCAGCATCAACTTCAATTGCAATAGTAAACATAGCCAAAAACACAAATAATTTTTATTTCAACTTTATTACAACAATTATTTACAAAACACATCGGAATACAAAACACCTTGAATTACAAACTTTTCTTTACAACACTATCTTTTACAAAATTTACACAAAAGCTCTATTACATCATTCTATCTCAAGCATCCAAACCCAAAGCTCTAAGCAACAACCTGTAAAACATGAGGCTAGAGATAATCCCTAACCGCCAAAACTACAGGGGTCAGCCATAACGGTGTGAGTGACAAAAAAACAAAGTAACATAAATAAAAAATTAAGCATGGAGTCATCAACAACATGTATTAACAGCAAGAATAAATGAAATGAGAAATAACAATAAGTAAGCATGAAAACATCAAGGAATATAAGATAGTAAATAGTAATACATAAAAACATCAAGTGAATCCAGACTAAGTGTCAAGTGTAGGAAAAACAGAAAAAACACAATCATAAAACCAAGTCAAAAAAACAACAATGCTATATGCTGATTCTCTAATGCATACTTGTCGGATTCTATGCATTCCATAGTACATAGGTCCGGTGCAAGCCCTTAACGATCTCCACTTTATAGGGATAACCCCTCGTTATGCAATTAATGCTACTATGGTAATGGAAACAAGATCCAGAATACTCCGCAAATAGGCATCACAGCCCTCGACGTGCAAGCATCATGTAAGATAGCTAAAAAACAACCGGAGATTCATCTCCCAAACCGTGTACCCCACGAATAGGCTTGCAAGGCCCTCGACATGCAGATACACCAAGTACATTTCGTGAATAGGCCTGTGGACCCTCGACACGTGAATGCACCCTGCATGCTCCGTGAATAGGCCTCAAACCCTCGACACGCGAACATACAAATGTCCTCTCAGGACAGAACAACAAACAGTCCTGAAACGCATCCGTTGGACTAACCAAACCATAAGCCTATACTTATGTTTCCAAAGTTCCATCACATCCCCACAAATGCCTGTCCTTAAGTTGGTTATTACTAAAACACAAAAATCCCCATCTCTAGAGTTAGTGTTTCCTGCCGGACTTAAATACTTAACAACAACTAAACCAAGACCCCCAAGGTCTCACTAAACAAATCTTAACTGCCAGTTCACAGGACTCCCACTCAACTACTAGAGATATCATCAAGACCAAAACTCACAAATCCATCGTCAAAACGATCATACGAGGAAACTTCTCCAATCAACAAAACTCAAATCTTTTATAAAATTTCAGAATCCAACCCCAACAATAAAACATCTTGAAAACATATGTTCTGTAGAAAAGATAATATTTAGAATAGTAAGTTATAGATCCAAAAAAATTTAAAGAATCAATCGTATAAAGAACATCTAGAAAACTCAAGAAAATATCAGTAGCAGTCGACTGTAAAAAGTCATCGGTCGACTGTCCAGAGCGAAAAACCAGCAATTCAAGAAAATAATTCTAAGTAGTAGCAGTCGACTGCAAAAGTCATCGGTCGACTGTCCAGAGCGAAAATCCAACATTTTTAAGAAAAATAATTCTAAGTATTGACGGTCGAATGTAAAAGTCACCAATCGACTATACAGAGCGAAAATCCAACACTTCGAGAAAATATCAAAACCGAGCAGAGATAGTCGACTGGAGAAATGGGTCATTCGACTGACTGCACGTGATTTCAAGCAAACGAGAAAACACAGCATCCAGGTAGCGACGGTCGACTGTCGAAACATACCAGTCGACTGTCACACCTACAGACTACAGTTTGGGTTGTGCATATTTCAACCGATACGAAGATTTACTTTACAAAAACGAAATCTATAAAAACTATATTTCTGATATGATCAAATACAACTTATAGGATGTACAAAGATCCATAAAAACCAATCAAAACCACTTGAATTGATAAATAGCTTTTCGATGAATTACTTCAAAATAAAACATGAATGTGTGCATATATCAAAACTAGAGTTTTTAAGAATCAATCATACATCAAAATAACTTTGTTTCATATTAAAAACCATATCAATACAAAATAAGTTGAGATATAGTCAAATCCTTCGAAAACACATAAAACTCAATTTCTTCTTAAACAACAAAAATACGATATTTATGAAAAACGTTTGTGCATGCTTGTGCACCAAAAGATCTTCACAAATCCATAAATTAAAATAACAAAATATTCAGATTTAATCTTAGTATTTGAGAAATCCAAATTCAAGTAATATCTTTCACAAAATCACGAATCCCCAAAATTTAGTCAAAATGTATCAAACCCAAATTTAGTCATCACAACTCAAATCCTCAAGACATGGTATTTTAATCCATTACCCCTTCTCAAAATTCCTCAAACTCAATCTCAACTATTCTCAATAGTTGATTCATGAACAAAAATAAATTTATCATTAACATGGCCAAGTTGCATTCATGCAACTCACCAATAGTCCAAAAATCTCATATTTAGTCAATTAATGCATAACATTCCCATATCCAATCAAATCAGCAATAATCCAACAGAATTAGCCTGCCCACAATTTATATTGGGTTCTCCAACAATCTAAAATCATCCACATGCAATTCTACTCACAAATAACTAGGGTTTTCACAAAAGATCCAATTTTTAACTTATCAATTCATTCAATCCACCATATGTATTCATATCAAAACCCTAGCATGTTTTCTAATAGATGAAACACCATATACAACATTCAAAGAACAAAACAAAACAAATTATATCACTCACCTTGTTGAAGAGATCCAACGAAGACAAATAGAAAATAGGAAAAAGGCTCTCCTTCGTAAGAAATCCAAGATCTTCTCTTTAAATCTCCTAGAAAATAAAAACAATAAAACCTTTGTGTTGTGCATCGAAGACGGCTGCACTCCACCTTTTTAAATAGGCCGGAATTAAGAGAATTAGGGTTTTGAACATATTTGCAAAAATACTCTTTTTAAATATAACTTTACATAAATAGATCCATATACATGGAAACTTGGTAAAACCAATTTAATTGAGATTTAAAAACAAAATAAACACTTTATTTCCAGCCGGCACTATTTGAAAAGTCCAGAAAAGTAAGTTTGCACTTTTAACCCTCAAAATGACAATTTTGCAAAAAGATTCTCTTTTATCAAAACTTGTAAAATAAAACAAATTCATTAAAACGAAAAGTAATTTTTTTTTTTATACCCTGAGTTGACTAGGCATTATACCCAGCCCTAAAATTCGAAAAATCTGGAGTTTTCATCCCATTTATAAATTTTGCACAAAAGTCCGTTTTTGTAATATTTGCAAATAGATCCAACCATTGTCAGAAAAATCTAGAAAAATCATGAATGATCTCAAATAATAAATAATGTGTTTTCCCAAAATAATTTTGGCTTTTAAACTTTCCGAGAAAATATTTGCACGTGTTTTGCATGTGTAAAAAGATAAATCTTCAGAAAAATATTTATTGAATCTCCAAAAATCATTTTAATTCATTTATAAATCTTAAAAATAATATTCAAAAATATGGGGTACTACAGTTAGAATTAGGGATAGGAAAATATTCTTTATTATTGATTTTAATAAACTGAATACAATTTGCTCCTATATATAGGAGAGAATGGAAAACTAAACTGATACATAACCAATACGAGACTAAACGAATATTTAATCTAATATAATATCTAACACCCCCTCTCAAACTCAAGTTGGTTCAAAGAACAAAAGTTTGGAAAACTGACGATTTTAATGTGGAAGAAACGGCAAACTGTGATGCAGAAACGGCGCTTGATGGCGCATGTGACGGAAACTGAGAAGTAAAGTGTTGCGGAAGGAAGTGGTGGTGGCACACTATTGAGATCTCACCCCGAACAGTGGTGAGATCTCCATATCCCGATCTGTAATGGGATCTCACCCTTGACTTGAGACATAGTCGATGATGGGATCTCACCCCTAAACTAAGAAATAGACTGATGGGATCTCACCCCTGACTTGAGACATAGTCGATGATAGGATCTCACCACAGACTTGAGAATTTTCGATGTTGGGATCTCTTCACTGAACTGAGAACTGGATGCTGATAACACTCCCTCACAAACTCACGATCAATCAACCAGAGTGAGTTGACGATCTAGATGTAAAGGCATAAGAAACGATCAATCAACCGGAGTGAGTTGACGATCTGAATGTAGAAGCACACGAACCTGCAAGATTTTTTTTCCCTTTAACACAGTAAAGAAAAAGAAAAAAAAATTTGGGGTAGTAGGAGAGGAACTCTTTGAGGGTTAGGTCGGTGATACGTTTCTCGATGATATTACCATCTTTTTTGGTGAGTATGAAGTTGTTGTGGAAAATGATCGGATAGTTGTCCTTGGTCACCTGAACGTCGAACTCGACGAAATCGATTGGAAATTTCCCGACCTCGACGAACGACGTCACCGAGTTCTCCTTCACCACCTTCATCCTTGGGTCCGCTGATGTCAGCAAGTTCATCCCCTTCCCCCTGTGCCCCACCACGACAAACTTTCCCTCGTACTTCCACTCCCACCGTCCGATCTCCTCAACCTTCGCACCGACGCTCGCGATCGCAATCTCCGGCACCTGGACGAGGCTCGAAACCTCCGACACGAGTACGGCCTTCAACGCCATTAAAGATCTTCTAGAAGAGTAATTAGGGTTTTCGACGGGGGTGCCGCCAGGGGCCTTGAGGAAGCTGGGGGCCTCGGCGAGGGAGACACCGGCAACGGTGGGCACGAAGTCGATCAGCATCTCTCCGAAGCTGATGATGAGAGGGGTTGTTTTTGGTGGTGCCAGGAGTTCATCGTAGAAGAAAGGTCAATGGTGTTGATGGTGGCGCCGTGATTGGTGGTTGTTGCCAAAGTTGTTGGTGTAGCCACTTGCTGTGGCGGCTAGGGTTTGTGTTTGAGAAGGGTTTTTATTTTTGGAGATTTGGGATTAGGGTTTGAGAGATAGGAGATGACGGCTAAGATTTCGGAGATTTAGGGTTTTGGGGGAGATTAGGGTTTTGATCAAGATCGGGAGAGGAAAAGAGATGTTGCGAGGTGGAGTGATTTCAATGAAGACGAAAACCACTCCACCTCGACGACGAGAATAAAATTAGTATAGGCCTTATAGGATTATTGGCTTTGATGCCATGTTAGAATTAGGGATAGGAAAATATTCTTTATTATTGATTTTAATGAACTGAATACAATTTGCTCCTATATATAGGATAGAATGGAAGACTAAACTGATACATAACCAATACGGGACTAAACCAATATTTAATCTAATATAATATCTAACACAAATCTTGAAGTATGCCAATTTGCTAGGGAACAGGAATAGCCTTGCTATGGCCATGCGTATCTTAGACACTGAGTTTATTGTCAAATTCATTGATCAAAACAAGGAGAAGGTGCCGGAGCATTATGAAATTTATATTGTTTCTTGTGCTGACCAAGTTCGCTTTTGATTGGTTTCTTGACGAGTAATTATTGTTAGTGAATATGGATCCCTAAATGTGTACGATTATTATTTATGTATTGTGCCCCCTAAAAGTGAAGGTGGGTATTGTTGCTAGCAAATCGGGTACTGTTCCATACTGTTAGATGATAATATTAGTTTAGTCCCATAGTGGTTATGTATCAATTTAGTCTTCTATTCTCTCCTATATGTATGAGTCATATTGTACTCAGTTTAAATCAATCAATAAATTATTTCTTCCCATCCAATAATCTTAACATGATATCAGAGCCTATCGTCCTATAAGGCCTGTACTAATTTTATCCTCGTCGTTGAGGTGGAGTGGTTTCCATCTTCATCGGAATCACTCTACCTCCCCACATCTCTCTTCCGCTCCAGATCAAAGATCAAAACCCTAATCTCCCCAAAACCTCTAAATCTCCAAAACCCTCGCTGTCAACATCTACATCAAAGTCAGCATCAGATCGTCATCATCAACTCCGGCGACTCTCCTCGCCATCAACGCTGCCCAACTCCGAGATCAACAACCCCTGTCTCTCAAACCCACCGTCATTATTCTAGATTCGTTTGTTTTTGTTGCTGTCGGTGATTTTCGAGATCCAGATCTAGATTTACCAATGTCGAGAGTGGATCTAGACGGGAAGCCATGGAGGGCTGGACCCCCCCTCGGTTTAAGATCGATTGTTGTAGTTCTGTTTTTCTGCAAAATTCCTTAAGATCTTATAAGCCCTTTGGTTGCAGATATGGTCTGTCTGGTTGAAGTCAGTTTTATGAGACTTATTCCCTTTGTCTGACAATTTGGTAATCAGTTGAAGATTTTATTTCATTGTGCTGTTCAGTTATGTTCAAAAAAAACAAAAAAAAATAATTTTTTTTTGCAGGTTCTTGTGCTTCTACATCCAGATCGTCAACTCACTTCGGTTGATCGATCGTGATCGTTAACTCACTCCGGTTAATCTATCGTTTCTTGTACTTCTACATCCAGATCGTCAACTCACTTCGGTTGATCGATCGTGATTGTCAACTCACTCCGTTTGATCAATCGTTTCTTGTGCTTCTACGTCCAGATCGTCAACTCACTCCGGTTGATCGATCGTGAGTTTGAAAGGGGTGTTATCAGATCCAGTTCTCAATTCAGGGATGATTTACCGACAATTCTCAAGTCTGGGGTGAGATCCCATCATCGACTATGTCTCAAGTCAGGGGTGAGATCCCATCACAAATCGGGATATGGAGATCCCGCCACTGTTTGGGATGAGATCTCAGCAGTGCGCTACCACTACTTCCTTCCGCAACACTCTATTTCTCAGTTTCCGTCACATGCATCATCAAACGCCGTTTCTGCATCACAGTTTGTCGTTCCTTCCACATCAACATCGTCAGTATTCCAAACTCTTGTTGCTTGAACCAACTTGAGTTTGAGAGGGGGTGTTAGATGATAATATTAGTTTAGTCCCATACTGGTTATGTATCAGTTTAGTCTTCTATTCTCTCTTATATGTATGAGCCATATTGTACTCAGTTTAAATCTATCAATAATCTTAACACATACTTTCTTGACTAGTTGTGATAAATGATTATGGCTAATAGAGACGAAAAGTCATGGAGGCCACAGAAATAATGATCGGTAGTGGCGGATGCACATGTATCCCAGGGTGAGCACTCACCCTGGAATTTTATTATACGACCAATTATTTTGATTATCTAGTCTAATTTTAAAGCCTCTCCCAAACCCGCTCCCCCTGTAATGAAGCCCGCTCCTTTTGGGCCTCGAAAATGCTCATTCTCACTGCTGCCGGCTTCTCTGTTTGGGCCAACAGTCAAGATTGCTCCATTATTCGGCCCAAAACTTGCAAGTAGTTCTTCTTTTTCCCATAACAGATGACTACCAAAATCCCAAAAAATAAAAAACTGGGTTGAAAAAGAAGCCCATACGGGATAGTCAATTTGTTCCGGCATTTGTATTCGCAGAATGCGTGGTTGCACGCAAGTCGCATGTAAATTTGATAATAAATTAGGTTTATGATTGTTGTTGATTGACTATTGATAATAAATTAGGGGTTTATAAATTAGGTTTCTTATGTTGTTGATTAACTGATTATTGATACTAAATTAGGAATTTATTTGATACAATTTTAATTTTAGTTCAATTTTCAAATAGCAATGGAAATTTTTTTAGTTCGTGTGATTTCGCTCCCGGTGGATAAAAATTCTGGCTCCGCCACTGATGATCGGCATAGGTAAACTGATTGATGACCAACCACAGATGAGGGGATACGGGTACTTTTTGCCTCTTTGTATTTTTGCTTTATTTTATGGGGTTTTTATTATGTATTAGTTGGACACAGGTATATGTATTTTCAGATGGATCATGTCCCTAGCATGTTGATCATTCTAATGCTTTCAGCTTGTAGTTGTTGCATACAAAACTTAATCTTGAAAAATGAGATGATTTGCCTAACCATTTACGATTAAAAGAAATAATGTGTGATAACCACAACTCCAACTCTTCACTTACAGTGGAGTGTATATATATTGTGGTAAACTTTTTCAATACTTCGTTGAAAATTAATTATTCAGTAGGGTTTTTTTGCAAAAAAGAAAATTAAGTATGATTAATAGTCAAAGGTGCAAACTGGTTATCTGAAATTTATCCTTAATATATACTGCACAAACTTGCTTTGAAATTGGGTATACTATAATACTATTTTCCAACATTCCAAATTAACGAATGTTTAGGGTATTAATATTTATGAGCCATTATCTCACATCTTGTTTCTTTTCAAGTTGTTACATGCTTTATATCTTTCTGCATTCTGAAGAGTTTGGGTACAACATCCTTCTTTCTATATGAGCGTTTTGATGGTGATGTGTTAGTCATTTGGGGTTGTTATCGAAGTGAGAATTGAACCATCAATGGAAATGGAAGACTCTTAACAATGTTATTGATGAACTTGTCTTTGACACTTTTAACTCTGGCTCACTGGACTTGTAGATAATAAGTACTGGTATAACCCATTGCAATATATTGCACATAATTTTTAAATATAACCATGTGCAATATATTGTACATAATTTTTAAAAAGTGAGAAAATAACAAAACTATTTAAAAAAATTTCTCTAATATTGTACATTTTTTAAAGTTTTGTTATTTTCTCTAACAATATTGTACATTTAAAATACAATATTGTACATTTTTTAAAGTTTGATGAAGGGATATGATTGCATTTAAAATTTTAGATGAAGAAAGAGTGGGTAGTTACCTCTTACCTTTGCTCTCATTTTTTGTTTTAAAAAGAAAAAAAAAATCGAAAAATTCTTTTTTGTTTTAAAAAGAAAAAAATAGAAAAATCCTTGGAGAAAAATAATTTAGGATAATATATTGTATAGAATAGATGTGATATATATATATATATATATATATATATATATATATATACACACACACTTACCTTTGCTCTCATTTTTTGTTTTAAAAAGAAAAAAAATCGAAAAATCCTTTTTTGTTTTAAAAAGAAAAAAAAAATCCTTGGAGAAAAATAATTTAGGATAATATATTGTATAGAATAGATGTGATATATATATATATATATATATATATATATATATATATATAAAAGTGATTTTGAGTTTTCCCCTAACTAATTTGTCTTTGTCCTAACTTACATAAATCATTTCATGACTATCATTTCCTATCTGTTTTCAGCCTATTTTCAGGGAGAGAGAGCAACAGGGAAATGGTCCATGGAGATTGAAGAAGGGGCCAAATCCATAACTAGCTATGAAGTGGTAATACTCTTTCATATCTTGTAATCCACTTGATTTACTTTCTTTTCCATTCCATAATCACTTCAATTCACAGTCTATTGTCGCGGATTTAATTCAATTCGGTCTACAAAAGAAGCCAGTGTCTCATTTTCTCGATCCAAGCCATCATGCTACTTTTTAAGAAGAGAATTTACCTACCCCCAAATGTTGGGAAAAGCCGAGGATCTTGTTGAGTCTTCAACACAATCAACACAAACTACCAAGCAAACTAGATCACACCAATTACACAAAGCACACAAGAATTATCCCGATTGGGGCTTTCGCCTTAATCTGGGGGAGGAAGAACCGAGATTTATTTCAACTAGAGAACATACAAGAATATTACAATTCTCACCACGACCCTCTCTCAAGCCTAACTGGAACTTGGTTACTGCTTACAATGAAGAAACTCTCTCATCCTCTAATATGAAGTATTATCTTCTTCTATTCGGCACTCAATAGAATCATATCGTTCTACGAGCCGTTTACATTGTATTTATAAATCTAGAGAAACCCTAGTTTAGATATCTTGATACAATAGTCATTCGATATATACTGAAGATATAAACATACAATTAGAGCCGTACGATCTAATCAGAAGACGAAGTGGGCTTCAATCGAATCAACAAACCCGCACCCAAAAAATGCATCAGCGTCGCTGACGGTCGACTGCACATAATGGCGGTCGACCGCAACTCCCAGACCATCGACCCGAGAAGGTGACTGTCGAATGCACGATCGACTGTCCCTTTCTCTATTGGTTGCTAATTATTTCTCCTTTTCTTCGATCTTTCGCTTCGAACCCTCTACTTGTATCACCATCTTTGCTTCACATTGAATAAGTATGCAAGACATAAAATCCACTACAAACGGGCAGGGATTTCCCGGCGTTTTTTTTAACCTTTCCCGGTGTTTATAAAACGCCGGGGTAAGCCAACTTGGCGTGCCGTAAAGCGCCGCCGCAAACGCCGGTTATACTGCCGCCGGGGTATATTTGCCCAAACCCCGGCGTTTTCCAAACGCCGTCCATGGTAATACAAAGCCCGGCGGTAATGTTAATTACCCCGGCGTTTTATTCTTTTAAAAAAAAAAATACATAATTGAATCCTCGGCGTTTTTCAAACGCCGGGGTATCTAATTTTTTTTTTATAAAATAATAATATTATTATTACTATTTATATATAAATTTATTGAATTATATATATATATATAGGGGCGATTCGAAATTAGGAAATGCCAATATATCCCAATTACGGGGGAGATTCGAAATCAGAAAATGTTAATATTTACGAACCAAAAAAATACTATAAACAATCAGACATGTAGATATATCCCAATTTGATATCAATTTATAATAATGTACAGCATATATATTGCATGAACAATTTGCTTGCTCAAAATAATATAAGCCCAAACAAATTTTAATTAACATTTATAATTCATTGAAAATGTTATGAAGTCACATTTGAAGGTAATTACACATGACAATCTTCGACAAAGGCATAGTATGAAAAACATAACACGACAAAAAAAAAAAAACTATCCAAAAGTGATCAGTTTGCTGGTAACTTGCTCTCTATTAGACCAAATGGAAAACATAATATGAAGAAAAAAAAAACTATCCAAAAGTGATCAGTTTGCTGGTATCTCGCTCTCTAAGACCATCATCCTCAGATTGCAGCAGTAGCTCGCTCTCTAAGACCATCATTATCTGAAATTAAAAAATACTGAAATTAAAAGAAAGGAAAGCATAGTTGCATATAGATTAATACTGAAAGTATTTTCTGAAAAAAAATATCTCAGGAGATTTTTAGTATTATATTGTCCGCAATCAGCCCTAACCAGTAACCAAAATACAAATTCTCAAGATCATATTGTCTAGTGTTTCTTCTTATATAGTTCATGCTAATAGTGTTACTTAAACTCTTACTGCAGGTTGTGCTAAAATAGTTGAACAGGAAGTGAACTGGGAGGTAAGGGATCAAAACGAAATAGAGACTTCTACAGTTGTTTCCTCTTAGTTCCTACAACTGGGAAATGGATAAGCTGATGACTATGCGAAACGGGTGGACAGAGATACAAGTTTTCGATGAATAGCCATCAGTTCGACAATAAGGTTTTAAATTTAACAATTTGAAAAAGTAGTAACAGTCTAGGAAGTAACAAGAACTAGTGGTTCAAAGTTTGATGAGTATAGTAGTGCAAGTAAAATTTGAGTAATCAAATAAATCCAAAGTGTCAACTAATGCAGCCAAACTCAATGCAAGTAAATAATGTAAGTGTGAATATAATAATAAATGGTATTGAAGAGATGACATATAGTTTAAAACAGAAAAGTCTTAGTTTGAACAATTTTAACCACATGAAGAGGTACCTGACCTGCAAGTTCCAGCATGTGGTTTGGACACTCACGAAGTCTGGTCTAACTTTTCAAATTGTTAGAGAAGGACCTCAGTACAATGATTTTAAATTTAATTTCTTGCATGGGATGAGAAGCAGAAGAAGAAGAAGTCGAGAAGACAGTATGTAATATTCATTAAATTTGAAACTCAGAACTAAAAATTAGTATTCATATGCCATGTACTAGTATGTGGATAAATATGCATTAATATGAAGGAGACTTATTTCAATTTTGTTTCTCAACGGCATGAAAGATCAATTGAGCACTTTCAGATTCAGTGGTCTACCTTTAAAAAAAATTGCAAGATACCCAGATCTATACAATCTTCCTATACATGAGCTAATAAACCCGAAATGAAGTTTTCCTAAACACTTTGTCGAGGATTCCTACGAATCCAAGATACCCAGATCTGTCTCAAACTCTCTCTAATGTAAGAATACGAACAATTCAGTGACAGTAATTGTATTCGAGCATCAAACATAGATAATTGTATTCGAGCATCAAACAGTAATTGTATTCGAGCATCAAACAAGATACCCAGATCTGTCTTAAACTGTCTCAAACTGCATAACTATTTGAATTGGACTGGTAGTTTGTTTACTTGCTTACCCAGTGATTCCTCTTATCAAACAACCAGATAAAAAGATGATCTAGTGCACTATTATGTCTCAAACTGCATAACTATTTGAATTGGATTTACCCCTTTTGAAATAGTCTATGGTAGAAAGGCTCCAAGTTTGCCTGATTGTTTTCCTGGTAATGCAGCTAATAGTGCAATGGATGGGGGAGTTGGTTGGCAGGAGAGATATGTTGAATAAGCTTAAACACAATCCAACCTCAGGTAGAATGAAGAATAAAGCTGATGCCCATCGAGTTGAAATTTCAATGTATGCTTACCTTACTGGCTTTGTAAGTAAACAAACTACCCAGTAAGTAAGTAAAATATTTTTATGGATGATCTAGTGAACAGAAGCTGATGCCCATCGAGTTGAAATTTCAATGTATGCTTACTTACCCAGTAATGGAAGCTTATCTTAAAACAAAATCGTTCTTTTCCCAGATTCATAATATAATCACATAGGGCAGATAAAAAGAAAGAATCAAAGAATTGAAGTAAATAATAATTTACCACTTACAAGAAGAGACAATCTCGTCTACCGTGAACGTCTAACAGAGTCGTCATCGATGGAATCACGTTCGCCGCCTCCTTCATTCATCTGGTTCATCTGACTGGCTCTTGTAATAACTCTATCGCTTTGCTGTTTAAGGCAAAAAAATACACATTATGTTTCCAAATTTGGAAAAGAAAAAAAAACTTCATTTAAAAAAATAAAGTTATGCACACACATACACAACCAGCAATAGGACAAACAAATTATCAATAATATTTACGATAGGCAACTAAATATAAACTATAACCTGTCTTGGTATATGATCAGGTTCGGCGACATTCGTTTCCTTAAATAAATGCGAAACTTTTTCTTGAAGTTTAGAGAGTTGCGTCTCGAGAGAACGTATCTTTTCATCTCTGGGATCGGGTGCGTAGACAAAACAGCACGAGATCGAGAGGGTGTGGGCCCTAACCCCTTCCCACGCACACGTCCATGGCGATCTTGGCCCCATTCCTGGACCAACGCTTGATGCTGAAGTTCCACAATATCAACAGATTCTGTGGGGGAGTTGGCGACAGCCGCGGATGAGAGTTTGGCGTATCTGGTTCTAGCAGTGCTCTGTAAAAAACAACAAGTAAAAACAAGTAAGATATCTTTCGTTTTATAGTCAAATTACAAACCAAATTAGCACAATTAAGATAGGACACAATTACTGATATCGATGCTGCCTTTGCTGAAGCAAACACGCCTTGTGAGTTAATGTGGGTGGCGTCGAAGAAATCCAAATCCCCGTATTGATCTCCGCCTCCATGCTCTAAGTCCTGTATATTAGAGAACACAGAGAAATATCCAAACCTCAATAAAGTATTTTATGACAAATGATTTTAAAAAGTCATGCTTACCATTATCGCACGACGCCTTGCGAAGCTCGTTCCTCCGGATGTGTGTAACACATCCTGTACCTGTCGACTCGCACGACCTCTTTCGGCTCTTTTCTACACATTTTGTAATTATCATAAACAAAATTAAAATGGTTAATTAAAATTAAATAAACAAAATTTTAAAATTCTCATGTGCATAATATCTATAAGTAACAAAGGGTTGCAACACATTTTGTAATTATCATAAAAATTGCAAGATGCTATGCTATGTAAAGCTTATGCTATACTATAATCTCATTGTGTATACTAAAGTTGAGACAATGAAGTTTCGAAGAAGTAAACCTTATGCTATGCTATGTAAAGCTTCATAGTATGACAACTACACTATGACACA
Organism: Hemerocallis citrina; assembly: GCA_017893485.1. NCBI lineage: Eukaryota > Viridiplantae > Streptophyta > Magnoliopsida > Asparagales > Asphodelaceae > Hemerocallis > Hemerocallis citrina. Next base: position 52,781,599 of record CM030359.1, on the reverse strand, counting down.
GGTATTCATGAAAGGATCTTATTTCTTATAGAAGTTTATATGGTAGATCTTTAATAAAACATTATCAATGAAGTAGAGTCAATGAAAAAACGAAACACCAACCATCCAGTACTTAATACACCCAAATTTGCTTGTTTTATGGAAACGGAAAAAGGTTCAGCTGATTACTGTGCACACAATGTTTCCTGTTGAAGTCTATGTTACCAATTATGATATAGAAACTTGGTACTAAACATTGTCATGTTGCCCTTTAAACTCAAATCAGATAAAGAAACATAAAGAAATAGACTGATTGTTCTGTTAAATATTTTCCCATACTGATTTTTTCACATCTGCATTAAAGCAATCTTATGTTCTGTTAAATAGTAAAGCAATCGGAAAGGGAATCTCATCTGCAGAAATTTTTCCTATACTGATTGTTCTGTTAAATATTTTCAACTGCATCCTATGTTCCTACAGTAAACCAATCAAGCTTTACATAGCATAGTTCTTCAGTAAAGCAATCTTATGTTCCTACAGTAAAGCAATCTTATGTTCCTACAATTAAAATACTCAATGAAATACTCAATGAATTTTTTCCCATCCTACGTTCCTACAGTAAAGCAATCTTATTCCGACAATTAAAATTTAAATTAATCTTTATGCTTACCTTCCCCTCCGGTGAACTCCAAAAATAACACAAGTATTCCCAATCTAATTTTGTGACACCTTTTGGGACTACTCTTATATTTGCAGCCATAGTCCGGTCCTCGTCGTAGTATTTTGCCTTCAATTCACACTTAAAGTCTCTCCACTTCTTAGACATAGATTTGCTTACCCAATCGGAATCAAGTACCGCCGGGTAATCAAATTTGGACTGTGTATGAACAATAGTCAAAGTTAGTAACATTTTTTTATAGATTTGCTATGTGTCCATGTTCATGCTGTCCAAGATTATACAAGTTAAAAGAAACATTTGCAATGTCATTAGGCACGCTAGTCATCTAATTATTTCAATACAGAATATTAATTATTTCTAATGCATGTACACAGTAATAGTTCAACATATGGATGTAACCTTGTCCTTTCGAGCATCATAATTATTAATCCCAGGTTAAGTAAGAGATGAACTATTATATCAGCAGGTATAAGATGAACTATTATATGTAGCATGATCAGATTGAAACCATATGAACTCTCACATCCATCAAGTTTAGAAACATTTACTTCTAAATATTACCTTAAGAAGTTCAAGGGCTCTTGCCCGTGTAGCAGCTGGGATATTTGTCCATCGATCATAAGCAAGAGGAAGGTATTCTGAATTCCTAGCAATTACGCCTATGAACGATGCAAAAGAGGAAGCATGGATACCCACGGGTTGGTGATCATCGTTCACCTCCACGAGGGTTCGTTGACCTTGTGGTTGCTTCCAAACATTTGCCATCTTCGTTGCTCCCCGGGTCCTTTTACGGGGCTGGGTGCTACCCTCACCCACCTCATGTTCACTACCCCCCTCGTTGGGAGGCTCCTCACGTGTGGGCTCCCTATTCCTTCGCGGCATGATTCAAACCTATTAACAAAAAAGACACATAAAAGGAGTACATAACAACAAATCAATTGAATATTTAATAAGTTTGTAATGAGATTGAGTTGTTAGTATGGATATCTTCCCTCTAAAAATATAGCCATTTTGGTTTCACTTGTTATAATAATAATAATAATAATAATAATACATTTAATAGATAAATAATAACCAAAAAATTTGTCCATCGATCATAACCAAAAAATTAATAATGTTTGGAACTTTGAGATTGTAAGTTGTTCGACTCAAAAAAGTAACAAGGAAAAGTTGATGGCATTTCAGACTGAAACAAAGTAAAAAGTGTCAAAGCATTAAAACCTAATCAATTATGGTACATTGTGTTCCATTTCAGCAATTCGGCATTAAGATTTTGTTGCTCATGTAATGTTAGATATACACGTTCAAGAACTAGAGAATATTCGTCATAACATCAAAATAAACTGCTGCCCAAAACTACTTGAATTCTAAATACTTTCTAAACATTAAAATAAACTGCAACCCAAAAACCCTCGAATTCTAAATGCTAAGAAAAGTGCAAGACTCATTTGACAGGTATAAAAATGAAGATCTGTTTCAGAATTTCTCATTGTTCTAAGTACACTCGAAAGTTACAGAGAAAGCAAGAAAAGGAAGGCAGTAAAAATATTACAAATGAACCAACGTTGCAAACTTAAGGAATTTATTTCTAACACTGTTACAATGTATATAAATAATTTCATATAATGTGGTCATTGCATTCAAGAATTAACTTGAATTTAGGGGGCAACTAGAAACCATTAAGAATCTATGTTTCAAGAATTGAGGAATTGTATTCTGCTTCCTGATTGCAGATAACAATAAATGCACGTCCCTAAGAAGAGAAATATATGCCCAGTAACATAAAAAGCAGCTAAAGAAATATTTCTTTCGATATAAATCTCAGTCAACTACACTTAAGAGTAGGCAAAAACAATACAAACAAAATATGGTACAAAGGGAAGAAAAATACTCACCATCTTCAGTTTCAAAATAATAATAATAATAATAATAATAATAATAATAATAATAATTATTATTATTATTATTATTATTCAACAATATTACACAGTTTCATTGAGTATTTTGGAAAATAAATGAGTAATCTAACTATCAATATTATCCAATACATCCCCTGGTTCTCCATCCATGCGTAGCCAATTAGGTATACTGTTGTCATCTGTTATGTTCACATCAAACTTAGGAAATTCAGCAGCAACAAAATTATTAGTGACAGCTTCATCCTCATCGTCTAATGTATCTCCTAACTGAAATACATCTCTTGGTTGCATAGTAAGTGCCACATAAGAATTAGGCGAAACTGGATCTTTCACATAGAACACTTGAAGGACTTGAGATGGAAACACAAATGGTTCATCACTGATTTGTGTACCGGTATTAGTCAAATTTGTAAAATTTACAATTGTGAATCCTAATGTATCCTTATTTTGGGGATAATTCTTATCTATTCCAGCCCAGTCTGCACGAAATAAGACAACTCGAAAATGACCATAATAGTCCAACTCAATAATATCCGTGAGCACACCATAATAGTCAACATCCTCATCTATTGGACTTGTGTCATTATTAGAAGCATAACTTCTTGTCTTTGACGTCACTAAAATTCCACTATTTTGGGACTTCAAATAACGTTCACGATCCTTAGTATGAAATTTGTAGCCATTATATATATATCCCCTAAATCTTCTAACCATCTTGTGAGGACCTCTAGCAAGAATCTTGATTTCAGCAGATACCAAATCATCGTTCAACTTTGGGACCTATAATATATGATGTTAAAGCTGATTAGTGACAGTAGGAATATATTTAGAAAAATAATGTACCGCAATTTGGAAGAAGACTTACATAGTCTTTAAGCCACATATGAAATTTTTCATTCATCCTCTTATTTAGTTCACGCGGTCTCAATTTTCTCGTTTTAGAATTTCTTTTCATTTCACAGATAAATTCTCTGTAAATATTTAAAACATCAAATTTAAACCAACTCATTTTTAATTAAATATAAACCAACTCATTTTTTTTTACTAACATTCGAAATGGCTCAACAGTTGCATGATGATCTATCACATACCGATGTGCTTGTTCCCATGTTAAGTTATCTAACTCAAATGCATCAACTTTACCAATAGTATTTCCAGCAGTCTCGAATAGATAATGTGCCTCACCAAGGTTTGACCCGACTGGGTTTCTCCTTGGTCTAGTAAAACAGGTCTCGACACCCTGAAGATATCGTGAACAAAAATTGGAGCATTCCTCTGAGAGATAACCTTCTGCTATTGAGCCTTCTGGATGTGCTCTATTTTTAATATATCCCTTAAATCGATATAGGTACCTATAAATGTAAATATTTAGATAAGAAAAGGTATGTGGATATTCAAATGAGAGCTACATAATTAACAAATATGAATAAGTACCTCTCAATTGGATACATCCACTGATAATGTACCGGTCCCCCAAGTCTTGCTTCACCTGCTAGATGGATTACCAAGTGAATCATTATAGTGAAGAACGAGGGGGGAAATATTCTCTCCATTTGACAAAGTGTAACTGCAGCACGTTGCTCCAATAGGTCAATGTCTTCAATACGTAGAACCGTTGAACAAAGTCCTTTATAAATGCTACACAGATCCTTGATGACGGCAGTTACTTGTTCACACATTGAAAACCTTAAAGCCACGGGGAGGAGATCCTGCATCAAGATATGGTAGTCATGTGACTTGAGACCTTGAAGCCTCTTCTCCTTATCGTTGACGCACCTAGCTATGTTTGATGAATAGCCATCAGGAACTTTAAGATCATTTAGCATTTTGCAAAATAATTCCAACTCCTTTTTGGACATACAGTACATTGCATGAGGAAGGAAAACCCTGCCATTCTGTAAATATTCTAGATGCAACTCATGTCGTATGCCCAATGCAGCTAAATCAAGATGACACTTCAAATTGTCCTTTGTCTTCCGATCATCTCCCATAACTGTCCCTATACAATTTTCACCAATATTCTTTCCGATGTGCATCACATCTAGATTATGGCGCAATAAATTGAATTCCCAATACGGCAGTGTGAAGAAAATGCTCTTCTTCTTCCAGGAACCTAAATCAACAATGTCATCACATTCATCTGCATCGATGTCCTCATCCCTTGCCCTTTTCTTGCCCTTTTTTATGGCCTCTGGTTCCTTACCATGATTGAAATTATGACCATATAGTCGCCTTAACACATCAGATCCTGACAAAATTACAGGAGCTTGTTCCCGTTCCTCCTTTCCATCAAATGTAGCAGTTTCTGCCCTGAAAGTGTGTGTGTCTGGCAACCATCTCCTATGACCCATGTAGCAAAACTTTCTCCCATTATATAACCACCGTGAATTAGTTTGATCAGCACAACAAGGACATGCATTACGCCCTTTAGTGCTATAACCGGATAAATTTGCAAATGCAGGAAAATCATTGATCGTCCAAGTCAATGCAACTCGGAGACAGAATGATTTCTTAGTTGTCGCATCGTATGTTGGAACACCCTCCCACAACTGTTGGAGCTCATCTATTAAAGGCTGAAGATAGACATCTATATCATTTCCCGGGCTTTTTGGTCCAGGAACTATTGTGGATAAAATAAATGATGACGGCTTCATGCACTTCCAAGGGGGTAGATTATACGGGATCAACACTACGGGCCATATGCTGTATGTACTGCTCGTTTGCCTAAATGGATTAAAACCATTACTTGCCAATCCAAGTCGCACGTTGCGAGGATCCTCCGCAAAATCAGGGTATCTTTCATCAAATTTTTTCCATGAAACTGAATCTGCAGGATGTCTGAGAATCCCATCGTTCTTCCGACATTCAGCATGCCATCTCATATCAGAAGAAGTCTTGGTCGACATAAACAATCTTTGCAGCCTCGGAATCAAAGGAAAATAGCGCATCTGTTTTGCCGGCTTCTTTTTTCGCCTTGATTTAACTGACCCACTTGTATCTTGATCTTCCTTTGGTTTTCCTTTCCATTTCGAAGTACCGCAGATTTCACAGTTCTCAAGACTCTCATTATCTCCCCTAAATAACATACAATCATATCGGCATGCTACTATCTTCTCATACCCCAGATCGAAAAATTTAAGAAACTGTTTTATTCCATAGGCTGAATTTGGGAGACAAATTTCGGGAAAAGCTTCATTCAACAATTTAAGTAGCATGGTAAAGGACTTGGCAGACCAACTGTTCAAACATTTGATCTGAAATAACCTTACGATGAATGAGAACTTTGAAAAATTTTTGCATTCACGATACAAGGGTGTACTAGCATCTTCCAACAACTTAGTAAATACTTCAAATTCTTTGTTAACTTCAGGATCTTCCCTTCCACCTTGGACTCCACCAGCAGTGTCCGGTGTTTCAGTCGGTTCATCATGGACTTGGGTTGTTGGAATATTTGTGTGGACTGGATTGTTATGAATTCCAAAAGCATCCCACACTAAATTTTGCATCTCATCGGCAACACTATCATCGTCAACTCCTAAGGATTCGTCTTCATCTTCTAAAACAGTCGGATCAACCGGAATGGATGGAAGACGCTCTCCATGGCACAACCAATTTGTGTACCCTTGTAGGAAACCATTAATCACCAAATGTGTTTGTACTTCGTTGCATGGAAGTAACTCACAGTTTACACACCGACGACATGGACACAAGATGAAGTTGGGATCACGTGAATGTTGCTTGGCGAAATAATAAAATCTTTGACACCATCCCGATACTCCTTGGATAATCGTGACTTACTCATCCAACTTTTATCCATTTCAATAATATCACTAAATCTGGAAATAAAATTTCACTCGTTACATTTTTATTTTGATATCTCATAAAAGTGCGTACCTCACTGGATAAGTCAATTGAAAAAACTTCCATCACAAAATAAGCTATCTTAAGTGACACTACTGGTGAATATTAGGTGTAGAGTAGATGGTAAAAATCTCTGTGTCACCTAATGTAGCGAAGAAAAATGTAGTGATTTTGGTTGTGAGTGTAGCATTACTCATTTGGCATTGGTAATAGGTAGTCGAGCTATATATCTGAATTTTTTTCCTTTTTCAAACCTTCATATTATCTTATGTGTAATGCACATGTTAACAAATAAGCATGGCTAAGGCCACGGCCACAAAAAAGATCTATGTTAAAGTTCCAGAAATTGGGGGAAAAAAAAACTAAACCAAAAAATTGGATTTTTGGCATATTTGACCATCTACTTTTCTGCTATTTGATAGAGAGAGAAAAAATCTGTTAATGTTGTGAAAAAAATGAATAAACAAATTAGGATGCCTTGTTGCTAACATTCATTCGAGAAAACAAAAGTGCAGGTAATAAAATATAAATTTATCACTTACTGTATTAACCAATTTCTGAGGATACTAAACCTGGAATTAAATAGTGTGATAAACAAATTAAGCACTGGCATGAAGATAATGAAGCAGACAAACATGCTAAAGCTTCCCCATTCAGAGGTAAACACTAATAATTCATTTCAGTTTCAGTAATGCTGGTGTCATTTTTCATGAACTGAACAAAAGCAGCAGCTATGATGCATGCTATAAGTAGTATGCTTCGCACATCCAAAAAAACAAACTAACCCAGCAACAGGATTACAGATCCCTCAGCAGATTAAGTGAGCAAGTAACTACTTTTAATTCGGGGGTATTAAACAACACTAACAAGATACAGTCAATATACTAGTATTTACTAGAGCGGATAACAGCCAACAAAGGGAAAGACAGAATCATAGCAGTTGGCCTCCTCATCAACAAAAAGATGTCACTAAAATCTTCTCAAAATCATCATGTTTCCTCCATATTAAAAAACAACCAAAGTCAATCTGCTGTACTGCTGGGTTTCTTAGAATTGCAGGAGACCTCAAAATACTTAGAAATTAAATTTTTAAAAACTTAAACCAGACATTTGTATCAGTCTAGATAAATCTTTAAAATGTGTATCACGCTAAAGTGGTTTATCATGACAAACTTTCAACTATGTAGAATGAGAACTAATTTTTTTCATCAAACTTTCAACTAATCAAGAACTAATTTTTTCATCAAACTGATGTGGTATATTAGTTCACTGAATTATTTAAAAAATTCATCTCCAAATCACGAAGGTAATGAAGAAAAAAAATCATGAACAAATTCATTTGCTTTATAAGATCAATAAGAATTCCATCAGCTTTAGCATTCAATAGATAACAGCGGCTCAACTGGGAACAAAAACAACCAATAATCTTAACCTACCAAAACAAAAGATTTAAAGTAATCAGGTTCACAAATGACTTCCTTTAAAGTTTAGTAGATTAGAAAATATTTGGCAACATTCTGAATACACAAAAACCATCTATCAATCAAGCTAAACTATAAGTAATCAAACACATTTGGGCATATTTCTTTCATGCTCTTTAACAGAGAACCACCATCTACATCCAATTACTTGGGGGCAATTATGAGTTCATTATGATACTGGTACAACATCAGATGAAAAAATTATCTTGTACTGCTGCATTGTTTATTCAAGAAGCACTATAATCTCTTTAAGGAACAAGTCAGTATTCTATGTAATTATGTTTGAATCTAAGATCGACTTTAGAACTAACACAGTAAGATGCCGAACATTCAAACAGACCAAAAAACAAAGCAAGAATACAACTGACATAAGAAAAGTATGATCTCCTAAAACAGAAACAAAAAGACAGATAAAAGCAAAATAACTTTGCATAAGCTTCCTTATAATTAAATGGCCAAAAGAACAAATCAACGAAACACAACTATGTTAACAAGGGTTCAAATAATGAACAAGAAATCAAAAAATGACAATGGTATTAAAGGTGAAATATAGCTACTTACTACTTCCACACTGGAGGAAGCTTCTTGGTCCTCTTGTAGTAGCGATGAATTCGGCTCTCAACAAGGATCAGCCTGAACGGGTGCGAAATCGAAGAGGAAAATCGAAGATAAAGTTGGGTTTCCGCTGAGATTGAGGGCGACGATGGAAAGAGGGATAAAATAGAGGGTTTTGGAGAGGGATCAAGAAGTGGGATTCGGAGAGATTGAGGGCGACGAGAGCGATGAGGGAAAGGGGGAAATAGTTAGGGTTTTGGGATTCGGCGCGAAGAAAAGGGGGGAAGCGAAACCGAAGGCGCGAATAGCGAAATTGGCGAAAGAGATAGTGGGAACTGGGGGAAACGGGCTGGGCCAAAAAAATTGGGAACCAATCCCGGTGTTTGTAAACAAACGCCGGGATATGTAGGCTGACCCGCTGGCGCTTTGGAACAACGCCGGCCAATGTTTGCCCTTTATTCCTATATCTTTAGTAGTGATCCAAAAATCTCCACCTTGGATTGCATACGCATGAATCCATACCTATGTGATTTAAAACTCTTCTAACATTTCTTCTTCGCTTTGTAAACAACACGTTTCCATGGCTTCTTCTGCTAGTTGAACAAACCTCCACCTGTTTTCCTCCAGCTGTATGCCCCCCTCAAGGGCACACCCATGTAGATGTAATCATGGAGATGACACCCTCTACACAAACTCCACCTACATCAAGGCTCTCTCCACCTTCCAATGGTATTCGAACGTTGCAGTCTCGATTCGGTAATTCTAGTGACGGCTTACTAGATGATGTTTTAGGAACAATGGCCTTCCATATACTCAGTCAAGTTTTCTGCTCTTACAAAGCTGGTAGAGGTTGTGCTGATCCTGCCCAATTCCCCTCTTACCCTTCATTACCTTACGACGACTATCCTAAACTGTCAAAACTTCACCTCGAGCTGTGTACCTGTAGCCATGAGCATCAAGAGTCCCTAAGGATATCATATTTTTCTGTATCGAATGAATATACATGACCTCATATAGTGTGAACCCTTTACCATCTAGCTTCTCTAATTCAACTATTCCCTCAACCACTACTTCACAAATCTCACTACTCCCCGTTCTCACACTACGGCCTGTTGACGACTTGTAAGTAGAAAACATCTCTCACTCGGAGCAAATATGAGAAGAACTTCCCGAATCAAGATACCAACTTGAATCCACATCTGAAGAACTTGAAATAAGAAGACATAGGTCATCATTATTACCTGACTCAGTTGCGCTGACTATATGGGCTTGTTCCCCTTCATTAGTAGCACTCCTCTAACTCAACTACTTGCGACAATCTCTCTTGTAATGCCTAACTCCTCTACAATAGTGGCAACGAATCTTACACTTGTGTGTCGCATCCCTTCCAATTGAAGTATCACCATCTACCGTAAATCACCTATAGAAATAGACCTTCCTTTATGAGTTTCATTTCTTAGTTCATCTTCCTTCAGACCCGTAATCACATCGGCTATTGTAAGTGTCTCATTGGATGACTTACTGTGTAGCATGGTAGTTATCAAATGATCATAAGATGTTGGCAGTGAATATATCAAGTTGAAAGCTTTATCCTCTTCGCTAAGATCATCAGCATTAATCGCCTTCAGTTCAGATATTACCTTATTAAACTCCACAATGTGATTTTGAAGATGGGTACCTTCCTTCATTGAGAACCTAAACAGCTTTCTTTTCCAATACATCCGATCTAGTAACTACGATGCCGAGTAGTCAGATTTGAGCCTCGCCCATGGACTCGCTGCACTTTTGTCCTCAAGAATATTACACTTGACTTCGTCCGCTAACTGCAACCAGATTAACCCAAGGCTCCAAACAAATCTCATCCCACTTCTCTTACTTCATGTCGATTGGCTTCTTTTCTTCTAGGGCAAGGTGCAAGTCCTTCTGAACCAAAACATCATACATGTCCACCTTCCATAGATTGAAGTTGATCTTACCATCAAACTGCTTGATCTTTGTCTTTTGATATGCTATCTCCTCCAAAGAACTCGAACAAACCCACGAACCTGGTTGCTCTGATACCAACTATTAGGAAAGCTAAGGATCTTGTTGAGTCTTCAACACAATCAATACAAACCACCATGCAAACTAGATCGCACCAATCACACAAAGCACACAAAAATTGTCCTAGTTGGGGCTTTTGCCTTAATCCAAGGGCGGAAGAACCGATATATTATTTCAACTAAAGAAGATACAATAATATTACAATTCTCACCACGACCCTCTCTCCAGCCTAACTGGAACGTAGTTGCTGCTTACAATGGAGAAACTCTCTCACCCTCTCATATGAAGTACTCTCTTCTTATATTCGGCACTCAATAGAATCATATCGTTCTATGAGCCATTTACATTGTATTTATAGATCTAGAGAAACCCTAGTTTAGATATCTTGATACAATATCCATCTGATGTATACTGAAGAGATAAACATACAATTAGAGTATGATCTAATCAGAAGACGAAGTGGGATTCAATCGAATAAACAAACCCACACCCAAAAAATTCATCATCGCCGCTGATGGTCGACCGCACATAGTTTCGGTCCACCGCAACTCGTAGACCATCGACCCGAGAAGGTGACAGTCGACTGCAGGGTCGACTGTCCCTTTCTCTGTTGGCTGCTGACTATTTCTCCTTCTCTTTGATCTTTCACTTCGAACCTGTGTCACCATCTTATGGTCACACTGAATAAGTATGCAAGACATAAAATCCAACACCAACTCCCTCCCTCCTTCACTTGTACTCCTCCTTATCCATTGTAGTTCACGACCCACCTTCTGAATCACATTTTATGATATATAGAATGCTTGATAAATTAGATTCATGTGGGGTTTCCCCAAAAAATGTAGCCACTGCCTCGAAATACATCAAATTCACTTCTCTTTCAAAAGCCGACTCGGTCAGGCATTTACTCAGACATAATACAGGCTTCATCGATGTTAATATTTGTTCCATCATCTCGCATATTTTGGATCATCAGCATCGATGTCGACAAAATCATCAACCCAATTTCAAATCTTCCCTCAAAATCATGCCTCGGTCCCCTTCGGACCTCCAACACCTCATCATTTTCAACCCTACTATCCTTTTGAATCCAAATGAGATCTCTCACGTGGAGCTCTGGATTATTATTATTATTATTATTATTATTATTATTATTATTATAATTATTATTATTATTATTATTATTTTGAATGGTGACGCAAAGAAACTTCTATTAGCTGCAAAGAGAAACCTGGAACTTTTTGGTTATTTATGATGTTGATAAGGGTACTGTTACTAAGAAGATTGCTCATGTAAAGGCATATGGGTTTTCCCAGAACCGTATAAGAACTACTTTAGTAAAGAATAATTTCCCATTATAAGACTGATTTTAAAGAAAATCCCAGAATGGGTCACATGCCATACTTATTCTTTGGATAGGCTAGTTGGTGTCACGTTAGCTTAAACTGCAGTTGAAAACAGCGACAATTCTTATAATAAAGCTGCAGTTTTCAACTGCAGCTTTTTCATTAGATTTTTTGAGCTTGTCGCTATTGTCAACTGCAGCAAGCTCAAATAAACATAGGTCACAATTAAGAATAGCGACTGTGTCTTAAAATTTTGAGACACATACAACACACATATCAGAGAGCAAGAGCTTTTTGGAAAAAATTCTTTAAAGCGATGTCACAGCTCTCAACTGCAGCCTACACTATATTTGAGAACTTTGGCTTTTTGCGTGAGAGAGCAAAGTCAGAGCAAAAAAAAATCCCTCATATTGAAGTCGCAGTTGGGAATTGCGACTTTACTTGAACAGGAGCCACAGTTCTTAACTACAGCTTTTGTTAAAACGGTGATATCTAAATATCATGTATCATTGTTTTCCTATTTACAACTCAAAACGTGCATGATATATCACTATATCATAGTGTCACATTATATCACAACATCACAATATATTACGATATATCATAATATACCACAATATCACTATATATCACAATCGACACCAAAATATTACAATATATCAGAAGTCCAAAATACCACTATATATCACAATCGGCACCAAAATATTACAATTTATCTCAAGTCCAAAATATCACAATTATGGTAAAAAAAAATGCTCAAATCTAACTCAATGTACAAATTGTGGGCTTCTTCCTACCATATACGTGAGTCAGCTGTGAGGTGGGCATATGAATGTCATCAACTTGCTCCTCTTCACGTGCTAGCTCATCTTCACGTGTTCGCTCATCTTCTTGTTGCGGCACTTCTTATTGTTGCTCGTCTTGTTGTGCCTGCCGCCTGAGCTTCCTACCCACCTTCTTACATTTACTCGTTTGAGGAACCGGAGCTATCAACATAGCATTTAGTTTGGATCTGTCACTAACCTGTTCAAGTTGCGACCGACACGGTTTAAGAATTTCTCGTGCAAGCTCCTTGATGGCATCAGTCAAATTACTCGTCAATGCACATGCACATTTTCGTGTAATTTCTCATGCATCGTTATCTGCAACAAATTAGATTGTATCATCAAATTAGAATGATTCAAATGGGAAAAAAATTGAATAAGTAAATTTACGAAATAAAAAACAAAATATTTTATCTTACAATGGATTGAGATGTCGAGCCCTTGGTTGATACATGGGTTGCAAAGTTGAATACCCAAGAGCTGGTTCCGTCTCTCTCCTCGGAACTGGTACTTGGACCCCCACTGATACTATTTAAGGAGGAGCAATATGTAACCATGTAATCATCCGATATTAGGACATGTACACACCGTGCATGGATCCGTCGTATGGAGGAATACTTGCAATGATCGTATCAAACCTGCGGTCATTCCATGCACTGACATGAACTTGGTGATATTTTGCCCAATCATGATGAGGTAAATGACCCATCCCTTTCACACTGTGGAGAGTAGTGTTATAAAATTGTGCGACAAGGATACTTTGTTGGAGTTCTAACTGTAGATTAACTTGGTCCGGAAAATATAACTCTACAACAGTAAAGTTGATGAGTGGTACTCTTGTCAACCATAGCTATGAGCTCACCGTGCAAGCAAGCGATAGCCTCTCCAACATTTTGGTCGTATATGGATCCCATTTGACGAACTCCTCCTGCAAATGCTCGAGCTCATCTCTATAATATGTCAACACCCCACGTGGCTTATCTTTCCATATGTGTTCCCCATCCTAGTACACACCAATGGAAGCCAACAACACCTCATCCTCTGCGACTTCCATCCACTCTTGTGATTGCTTACTAATGCAGGGTTGACCGATATGTAAATGCTCCCAACACCAGCCCTGTAGTATTGCCATTGGCCCCATCATCTATACCACATTCAACGTGCATCCACACAAAGTCCCACACAAGGATGCTAATGCGGACTATCCCAATTGTACCTGCCTTCATTCCTAAGGTCGCCATTCAACGATAACTACATCAGTTGCATAATATCACCTAAGTAGTTCGAAAAGAGAACCCCTCCCAAACAGGATAAGTAGGTAAGCCCGGGTGTAGCACTCTACATGAAACTCGAATGAATCATCGTTCAAGAAGCCGTCTAACATCTTCTTAAGCCAGGAGAGTCAAATAGATCTCTAACCAGCTGCTCCCATTAAACCATATACTGTTAGCCATAACAAGCCCATCAATAAGAAGTGTAATGCCCCGATTTCTATATAATGGAAGTATGTGACACATCCATAATCTTTTACTTCAATTGAGTACATGAACAAAATATAATGCATGGAAATACAGTGAATCTTACTACATGTCCAAGTCACATGAAGTAATATTGTGACGGGCCATTAGAACACTACACTTGTACGTTAACTCCTCAAGCAAACTTACTTGCATGACTACTATCAGTGGGATCGTCAGTTTGTGAGGCTGACTGTGAAAATCCGAACAACTTTTTTGAATTCCTATTCAATTATATTAAAGTTGAGTTAATAAGTAATGATAATTCTAAATGAAATAGTCATAACTTGAAAATGTCAATATTTTTACATCATTAATTGTTGTCCAACAAGATACTACTTCATAAGTTCTATATGCATCTGTTGGGTGTACTATTCTAATACATGCTTTTTTGGAATGCTATACCGCACATACAACATAGTTCCCAATTACAAATTACTAAGCATTTTCTTTTCAATATAGGGTTCAATCCCTTGCTATACATATCTAAACCCAATGACCAGTAATCAAACACCTAATCATGTGTAAGTCGAACTCCCAGGATATTGGACATCACCGGCCTACTCCTAGCCCACACATGTGGATTTACTTGGTATATTCTCAGTCATGAACATTCCTAGGAGCCACAGCTATTTACCTGCCATTTCATGGACCAACCTGGCCTACCTTTAGCCTACACACATGACGTTTACTGGAGTATCCTTGGCTGCAAACCCCTGCGAATTGGTCTTCTGTAACTACGGACCTTACCGACCTACCCCTAGCTCATACATGTAGATTTACCGGGTGTATTCTCGATCCCGAACATTCCTAGGAGCCTCAGCTCTTTACTGGCCTTGCCCGTTATTATTTCAGTTATATCTTCTTCTAATGCAAGTTGTTCACTAAGTGATGCAAAATATACTCTAGACTTAACGATCCATATTCTGGATATGCATTTCACACAAATTGGAATCTTAGTCACACTGATCGTATTTCACTCCTCCCTCGGAGTTCTCTAAGTCTAACGAACTCAGGTCTTGTGTTAGACACAATCATTCCATTGGATTTGACCAAGTCATTCTCACGGTTTCATTAATCTTACCGGCCTATCCCTATCCACACACGTGGATTTATCGGGTGTATCCTTAGTCCCATATAAAGAATCTATCGTTTGAATATTCAACTCTGTTTTTGGAGAGAAACATAGTAGTGTTGCAAAAAACCATATAAATTTCAATACTTATAAAAAAACTAGATTTATTAGTTTCATATGAAACCTGAATGAGTAATACAATATTGTAGTTAAGAACATCTCAATTTAACCAAAATTTTTATGAATAAATCAACATGCAAAACAATAGGTTCAGGTTTCCAGAAAACTGCACCTATTGCTACTTATAAAAATCACTGAAAACAACATACTCCATGAAAATTTCACTTCTTAGACTTGAAAGAAAGATGAATGAATATACTTCAAAATATTGTATATGAGAGGTTAAAATGGTCTGAAACCAGAAGGTGTAAAAATTTCCAAAATCAATGTAAAACAGTCAAATCAGTCCTATGTTCGAATTTTTTTAAAATACAAATGATATCCAAATATCATGAAATTTTGTGTCGATGTTATAGACATATATGAGATACACATATGAAAATTTCAGCTTAAAATTTCATTTAGTTAAAGAGAAATGATTTTTGGGAGTCAACCTGAAATTCATGTTAAACTGTATAATGATTTCAAGTCAACCTCTTTACTTCATCAATTTCTAATTCCTTCTACTATCGTAATTTCACATAATTAATTGATAATTGTTCACACACGATTCAATCAATCTAAGCATGAATACTCATCCAATATAATATATATAGCTTCTTTAACATGCACACACCCTACAGTATAATTGAAATTAGAGTAGTAAAGTTGTTACTCATCTACAACTTCTGAATTCGATTGATTCTAAGCTCCAACGAAGCATTCCAACACCAAACTCGATAAACTTAATCTTATGACCTGTAACGCCCATGCCCCAAACTCAGACAATTTATACAATTTATCAAACAAATTATTTATTAATTAGTACAACTGCCCACCACATGCTGCCTCTCAAAAGGTGGTTAACTGGATTGGTGACTCTTGATCACAGACATTATTATTTATAGTTAATTAATTCTTTTGTATTCCCAATATGGGACAATTCAATACACTCTCTCCTCTTCTCCGTGACACAGCAAAGCCCCTCTCACGTCGGCCCCTGCCACGTCACACCCACGCCCAGGCTTTTGCCTCACCCTACTCACCTGGGTAGGCTCCACATCAAAGGCCACGTCACCACATGGTGACGTCAGCCGTCGAAACAAACATCTTTTTGCTGTTTCTTTACTTCACGTGCCCCCCCCCCCACACACACACAAATAAATTACACTTATGCCATTACCGTATATATATATATATATATATATATATATATATATATATATATATATATATATATATATATATTTGAAAATTACGGGGTGTTACACACACACCCCCTTCAGAAATCAGCGTTCTCGCTGAGCACAGGGCATGCACAATCTAGTGCAGGATCTACTTCTAGCCGATGTGGAGCATCTGCTCTCCTATCCGCCTGAATAATCATGATTCTGGAATCTACCGCCCGATCAATCGTAATTCCGGATTTAATTGAGGCTCGTCTTGCTCACCATAGTCCCGATATCCACCACCCGACTGGGTCTATAGTCCGAGAAATCTACCGCCCGACTATATAGATGTGCCCCACACCCGGTGTCAAAAGTCAGCTCTGATACCATTTGTAATGCCCCTACCCTGAACTCAGACAATTTATACAATTTATCAGACAAATTAGATATTAATTAGTACAACTGCCCACCACAGGCTACATCTCAAAAGGTGGTTTACCGGATTGGTGACTCTTGATCATAGGCATTATTATTTATAGTTAATTAATTCCTTTTGTATTCCCGATGTGGGATAATTCAATACTCTCTCTCCTCTTCTTCATGACATAGCAAAGCCCCTCTAACGTGGGCCCCTGCCACGTCACACCCATGCTCAGGCTTCTGCCTCACCCCACTCACCTGGGCAGGCCCCACATCAAAGGCCACGTCACCACATGGTGACATCAGCCGTCGAAATCAACAACTTTTTGCTGCTGTTTTACTTCACGTGGCCCCCCCCACAAATAAATTACACTTATGCCATTACCCTTTTATTATATATATATATATACATACTACTACTACTACTATATATATATATCTTTGAAAATTACGGGGTGTTACATGACCACAACAAAACAGACACTATTACTATCATTTCTTATGTTAATAATCTACAACTCATGAAATAGAATATAGTTTCTAAGTTTACCTTATGAAAACTTCTACTCCAAAGATCTTTTTTCTCATCTCTTTAAGGCAAGACTTATGTACGTATTGATAAGTAACCCTAATTATGCACTATTCCATCCAACTCATTAATCCACATCCCCTTACTCTAGATTGTAATTTAATTTCATCTCCCCTATGTCACTAACTAGCAAGATCCATGCATGATAAAAAATTGGATAATTTTATTAAGGTTTTTCTTTCTTGATTCTCATTCACCAATTTCCTAGAAGTCACTAGTCACCAACTCAATTGATCTTAAGTCCTCAAGTTCACAAAATAGTATATTAAATATGCATATGAGTCATTCCCTAATATTTATATTCCAAAAGTTAACATCTAGAAATATTCAAGATATTACATAAAACATTATACGCAATGATATAAAATACACATGTAGGGGCAAAGCTATCGTAACTCAATTTTGCATGGTGATATAGGATGCTCTGAAATGACTGTAATATTCTGAAGTGTGACGATTATCCCTCCTACGGTAGATGGAATGAATGGGTCTCTGGCCGCCATCTCTTAAGAAGATCTATAAGTAGAGCACAATCCAACTTCATAGACCCCATCAATACTATATAGAAACCGGCTTCTACCAACAAGTCGTGTGTACGTGGGGGCACTCTCAACATCTTGTGCGTACGGAAAGTACACTCCTTGGATGCACTATTCCACACCAAATGAGATTTGTAACTTTGTTGCAATATTAAGAGTGATGGGTCTAGTGGACCTGATCCTTTAGTTGCAATGGAAGACAATGATGATTGGCCGACATTGGTAGACAAAGATAATTGGAAAAAAACCAACACCAACATAGAAGATTTTGTTGTATTAGCTACAACATTATATATATAAATTCAAAACTGAAATATGAATAGGAAAGTAAAGTTATTCCTAGGTTCGCTAGACATAGGAATACCATGCGAAAGGCATGGTTCATTGCGATCGCTTTGATGACTTGGCTGCTCTGGCTAGACAAGCATAACTTTTACCTTTGTGGTACATGTTGTAAAAGTATCTCTGGTAGACTAACACAAGCTATGCAACTGCTCTCCTTTTGGGCAGAAACAACTGTGACTGGAGCATGGGACCACATTTTAGGTGCATTCCCAACACAACACTATGATGACGAGGAAATAGAGATCAGCTCCGCCTTGGACTGAGGGTTATGGGTGGGTATGGTGCTTTCACTTTTTTTCTTAGTTGCTGCTTTTGGATTGAGCCTATCTCTCCAGGGTTGTGGGAGGTTGATGTTATGTTGCTTTACTTTACTTTCCTTTACGTTATGCTATTGTACTTGTTATATTAGTTTTCTGAGTTTGTTTGTTATCTTCTCATCAATGTAACAAGATGACTATACTTCACATTTTCTTTTTAAAAAGTCTAGTATAACCCTGTGCAATATTGCACAGAATTTTTAAAAATTATAAAATAACAAAGCTTTTTAAAAAAAAAATTCATATAATAACAGGTATACAATATTACAATATTTTTAGGTTTGATTAATGAATATGACTCTAGTTTAACATTTGTAAGGATAAAGGGCAAGTGGGAGGTTAACCTTACTTTCTTTAGCTTTCAACGACAAATCATCGACAACTGTTATCGAGTCAGTCGGGTCGGGTTCTGTTCTACCGAACCCGGACCTTGGGTCGGGTTCTGTTCTACCAAACCCGGACCTGCTTATCTACTGGTCCAAATAATGGACCCGGACCTGCCCCGTGACAACTGAGTTCGGGCCCTGTTTGTAATGCCCCGGATAATATAATGATTTTGTATATATATATTGTCTGTATGTATATGTATATTGCAGTGCTAGTTTGATTATACATATGATTGATGTGAGGTGCGTTTATTGTTTACAGGGGCGGTTCGTGTGGGTGGTTGCGTTCTTGACAAAGTGCGAAAATGAGACGAACCGATACTAGTACATACACTAGTTTTGAGTACGGTACGTATGCAAATATACAATTGTATGGTACTACAATGGGTATACTTTGCATGCACTCAAATCAAACCTCTCATCTCTCATTTAGAGCTTGATCAAGATCAAATAAATTCTGCCTAAGCTCCAACTCAAAAACCATGAGCTAGACCATGGTTTTTTTGGAGAAAACCACCTAGCTCCTACCCCTACCCCCTACCCCCTACCCCCTACCCTATTGGCCAGACCCCTTTCCCCCCTCTTTCCCTCGCTCCCCTCTCAATAAAACCCCCTTCTTCCCACTCTTGAGCTCTTAAATTTCAGAAAAGAAAAGGAGAAAAGGAAAGAAAAAGAAAGAGTGGAAGGAGCAAAAAAGAATGAGCATTTCCAAGCTTTGGAGTAGGGTATTTGGAGTAGCAAACTCAAGGCAACAACATCTTCTCAAGCCAACTCAGGGTGGTGAGTTCTCTAAACTTATTCTTTTTTATTCTTGTTTAATTTATTATATGCATGAGTAGTAGTAGTATGAGAATGGTTGTCTAAGGGTAGATTGTTAGAAATCTGAAACTAGAACTAGAAAACATGATCTGTATGCCTTAGTTCCGAACTTCCAGACATCAAATTACATGGATTTTGAACTTCAAATTTTCACAGAATGATCTCATACATGTCTAAAAGATTCATAATTTATTTCAGAATTTTCGGATGATGTTTGATATTTTAATAAGATCCAATTTGAGGACTGAGCCGTAAGGCAGGGACAGGATCTTTCTATTGTGATAACTGAGCTTGTGGGAATTCTTATAATTAACTGGCACATGATCTAATTCTGAAATTTTTAGCATGATTTCTTGCGTGCATCTAGACTCTACGAAAAAATCATGAAATTATTTGGATGAAATTTAATGCATGTTTAAAATTAATCAATCAACAGTAGTCAAGACAGTAACTGAAGAACAACAGAATTTTTATGCATGTTTATAACAGGTAAAACTCAGTGAATACTTGGAATTCGGATATGAAACTTTTTGCATGTTATACATGATGATGTCTAGTTTCTGTAATACAAATTTGATGACCATTTGTTAAGCATGTGATTTATGATAAATATTTTAGCATGTATTATGCTTAACTCAGTCTGTTTTGATACTCTGATATGATGATACTTTTGTGGCTCTGTAAGAGCAGAATTTGAGGAAGTGTTCAAATAGGAAATTATAGTAGACATCTAGAGCTTTCCAACAAGCCTTATTTGAAGAAATTCTTGTGAGTAGATTAATAGTTATGATTTTTGCAAGATTGGATAGAAACCAAATTTTGAGCTGAAGGCTCTGTTTGAGTATTGCCTTATGTGTGGTTCTGTACACCTGAGAGTAATGTCTTTTTTAGGGTGATCAAATAATATAATTTAGATTGGTGATCAACTAGGAAGTTGTAGAGGACATGTACACCTTTTTATAGAACCTGGATTTGAGCTATTCCGATGAGTGGGTAGAGTTTTATGCTATCGGTAAGGTGCAGCCAATGTACTGGAAGTACAGGCTGAGGTTTATGAGGCTAATTTGAGGATTTAGATGACTGAATCTGAGGTGATGATCAACTAGGGAGTTGTATCCTAGGTCTTTACCTTTCCAGATTAGGACTGAACGCCAAAATCTGAGCTGCATTGCGGGAGATATGATCTTTCTAAGTTTCATGCAGAAGCAACATAGTTGGCTAGTCATGATTTTTGACTAAGTGTTAGAAGTGCTATTTCCCCTCTTGTAGATAAGAGTTAGGTTGCATTTGGCCTAGCTTTTTTTGGGGCTTTAAAGCTACTTCAGAAGAAGAAGGCAGAAAGTAGAACTTTGAAATTAAAAGCTGAAGCTGTTTGGATAGTCAGCTTTTTTTAAACTTTAAAGCTACTTTTAAGCTGGAAGTTGTTTGGCATAAGATATCAATTGTAAGCTACTTTTATACTCAATCTACGCTTTTGATTTTATTTAAGAATAAAATATAAGTTATCAAATTACAAAAAAAATCTTTATATTACTAATAAATGAAATATTTAGAATAACCTAGAAAACTCGTAAAAAGGAAAAAAAAAAGTTGAATTGTACGTAAATAAAATAATTAAAGGGTGATGATACTTTATGAAATGCAGCATTCATAAAATAAATAAGTGGGTTTCTAAGCCCAAAATCAACTCGAAATTGTAAATAACTATTTAAAGAAATTTTAAAAGAAACAATTTGGTAGAGGGGAAAATGAGACAGAAATTATTGGCAATATACTCAAAGGGACTTGGCCGAAGCAAGCACCTTCCTGTTTTCTCTGCAATCCATCCAAATTTGTAGCGATTCAATAAAATAAAACATATCTACAGCGAATAGCCAAACTGGACCCATCCAGGATTTTTAGGCCTAACCAGACTTAAAATTCTCCAAATTATGATTTCCAAACAACCAGATTTGAAGCAATAATTTTGAGTTGATTTTGGGCTTAGAAGACTCTTCAAAGGCGACTCTTCGACGGCGTTCGACGGCGGGGTTCGACGGTGGTATTCCCCGGTCGCGAGTGTTCGGCGAGGAAGGGGAAGGGGAAGGGGAAAATTTTTTGTTGTTAGGGTTTGATATGTGGGAAGGGCCAAAAAAAGAGAAAAGGTAAACAAAGAGAAAAGGAGAAGTCAAAAGTTGCTCTTGAGGACTTTTTTTGAAGCTCATTTTCTTCATTAAAAATAAGCTACTTCTCCTTCTATAGAGCTTTTCAAAATATGCGTTTGGCCCAGCTTCTCCTTCTAAAGGGGAAGAGAAGCTAATTTTAAGATGGGCCAAATGCTAACTTAATGGACATGCTTTTGGGGGTAATAGGTGATATTCATGCAACTCAGTACACAGATTAGAAGTCATGGACTTGTGACTAGTAGCGTTGCAACACTCAAGGAATCGACCTTATCACATTTGGAGTATGTTTGTTTGTGTTTATCGCCTTGGCCTGTCAATAGTTTGGTGTTATGATTGAAAGCATTACCGGTAAAAGGTATTTCTTGGGCACCGTTGTACCACTCGCTGAGGGTCACAGGCTGGGAAGTGGTCATGGACCAATAGGAGTGTGGCAGCTAATAAGTATCAACTCGCCAGATTATTATTTTGACAGGCCAGTCTGGGATCAATTGTTCGATAGAAATATGTGCATGATTTTGGATGACAAGCATATTTTAGTAATTGTTATTTAATTAAGTTTCTTACTTCCGCTTAAGGACCAAGTTGGTATTAGGGGTGATTCCCTATAATTCGACTTGTTCCGAGGGCCAGCACTAGGCGGTGATAACCAGGGTTATTCTCTTCCTATCGTAGAGATACGAGCTGTGTTCGCTCACTAGTGGAGCACACGCAAGCCGTATCTCGCTCTGTTAATTCCTGAAGTGCCGTGGTAAGAATGGAGAGAAACTCTGTCTGCTAAGGGGCTTAGACCCTTGAGGCCATCATGTTCTTATGTTGGTGGATACGAATGGATCATAAGAGGCGGTAGTCTCATGGATCTTCGGTGCCATGGATGTGCAGGACGCATATCTGTAAGATCGTCATGACATTTGGTGTGATCCAGAAGGATTGAGCACAAGTGGCAAACGGGGACACCACTGTGTTAGTAGTAATAACTGCAGGATTAACTAATCACGTGGTATCTATCAGGAACAGGTTGAGTATAATAGTAGAATGCATTGCATGGCGAGGATTCGAAACCCTGAATTTGGAGAAGACGACTTGATTTGGAGTGTATGTAGTATGGGATGCATGCGTATCCAGAGTCTTGCCGACATTAGATTAAGTGCATCTGTTTCTGTGCCTTGTATTATGCATTAGACGTCAGGTCATGGCATATACGAACACTAGGGAATTAGGATACACGTTTCTTTTCCCATTCAAGATGGTTTGTGGTTGCCAGTTTGGAGATCAATGTTTCTTATCAGCATTGCATCAGTCGAAGTACTGACGTTCCCCACCTTTTAGGTACTGGTCCTACCTTTCGAGCAGGTGCAAAGATATCAGAGTTGTGCAATGGAAGACTCAAGCCGAGGGGCAAGTCCCAGGGAAGCAGATTGACTACTCAGCGGAGGTTCGGCTGTGATCGGTCGACTGCCATTCTGGAAGACATCTAGTAGCCTTACAAGTGGAGTCTATGAATATTTTGTAATAAGTTGTAATGAGTTAATGTAATTTGTAATTCTGGTTCAAGAACGAGATATTGGTTGTAATTGAAGATGTAATGACTCATATGGCAATAAAAAGTTTTAAATTTCTGTGTTATTGCTGTGTTGAGATGCATTTGAAGGCAAAGATTCTGGTGAGTGTCACGGATGTCCGGTAACGGGGATTCGGGGCGCTACACTGTTAAAAAAATGCTACCCATTTGGTCCGGGTAGCGGTGAGCAGGTGTTGTCGAGCAGGAGAGGGAAGGTTGAGCTTGCTGCTTCTTCTCTTCTCCTTTCCTTTTTGGGGCATTTAATTGAGATGTTAGAGTTTCTTTTTCATCCGGGTCCGGGTCGGGTCCATTTGAGATGGACCATACTTGCCTCGAAAATACGAAGGGGTCCGTCCTATTTTAGGACCCGAACCCTACCCACAGTTGACCAAGTCTGAGTACGGATTGGGTCCATTTTTGCGGACTCAAACCCGATCCGAAAATATGAACGGGTCCTATTTTAGGACCCAAACCCTACCAAGAATAGACCATGTCAATTCTGGTCCAATACCATGTCCTGGTCGGTTCCGTGTTTCAGATTTTTGTGACAGTGTTAGTTATCTCCATTTGCATTTTTTTAAAAATTTAAAAAGAAAAAAGTAGAAAAAAGTCTTTTAATCAAAAGTGATCTTAGCATAATATTTTGTATAGATAGTATAACTCTGTGCAATATTGCACATAACTTTTAAAAATGAGAAAATAATAAAATTATTTTTGAAAAATAAATCTAACAGAATCTATACATTATTGCACGATTTTTTAGATTTGATTAAGGGATAGGATTCCAATCCATAATTTGGATGGAGTAAGAGTGAAAAGTTGTCTCCTATATTAGCATTTTTTTTCTAAAAAGAAAAAAAAGAGAAAAATCTTATACAAAAGTTGTTTAGCATAATATATTGTATAGAAATGATGCTAAGTAAGCCCAAAAGAAATAACGAGATGAGGCCCCATATACTAGTTGGAAGGTCCAGGAGAATTGGAGAAATGGAAATTGCGTTTCCTCAAATATGCACAAAACCCCAAAAATTTCTCACAGCCTAGTTCACTTTATCTTATCAGTATCAGTATTTTCTAATAAGAAAATCCTTCAGTTCTAAGATGCCCTATCTGCATTTGGGTCCTCTGCCGAAAGCTCTGATACCTTATTGGAAAAGATAAATTAATATCTACTAATGGTTCGAGTATTAAGAATATACGTCTTAATCTTACGGAGGGCAATGTCCTTTGTATGATACGATTTGAACTCCAAACACCTTTGCAGAACCATATAGCTAAACTAATCTATAACCCTCTCTCTTCTCTTGTCCTGCAATTGTCGACATTGAAAACACATGTTTTCTCCTTCTTTCACTCCTATGGTAACCAAATATTTAATGCGTCGATGCATATTCAGGTACATGAAGCTAGTGAATGTTTAAAATTATTTCCTCAAGGGCCGGCCCCCACCTTGAGGCAGGTGAGGCGGCCGCCTCAGGCCTCCGATTTTTTGCAATTTTAGAGATCCCAAAATTTGTATTCCCCTTGTAAATATAGGAATGTATTTTGCGCGTAAAAAAATTATATTGTTATTAGAGCCCAAAAAATAATTATTTGAGCTTTCGCCTCGGACCCCGGGAACTCAGAGCCGGCCCTGCTTACACCTATGCTAAGTAAAAAGTCTATGTTCTTTCTATACCTTCTTTTCTTTCTGTTCTTTGGTATGTAATATGGGCCACAGAATCTGCCTTTGCTGGCATATAATAGTTCTGCTTTACAAACTTTCCTTTCTCATTGTAATATACAATAGTGATTCGGCACCTCTCCTTCGAACATTCATTGTGAACAAGTATACTGGAAATGTACGCAAGCTTTGTAATGTACGTACTAATACTACTATTTGATGAATATCACTTCTCACTTTGATGAAAAACAATGAAACAGAGTTCAGATTAGTTCCTAAAGAATTCTTGACATGTCAACCAAGAAATTTTACATCTTGTACTACCTACATTATGTGGAATTTTCCTCCAAAATAAGCATGTTTTATAAACAAAATTCCATAGGAGGTCACTTGCCAAATTTATTCCCGGGGTGAACCAAAAATTGCCACGTCAGGTAAGGCTGCAATTCCTAACTGTGGTCTCTTTATTAAGAGGCCTGCTGCAGTTGGGAACTGCGGCTTCTTCCACAATATTCCCAACTACGGCCTCTTCGACAATATTTCTATTTGAGGCCGCTATTCCCAACTGCGACCTCAGTTCATTTTATGAATAGCTGAGGCCGCAATTGCGTATTGCAGCTTCTATCTAACTTGGTCTACAGTTGGCTACTACGACTGTTACTCAAGTATGAAACATAGAGAGCAAAGTGGTGGAGAGACAAAGTTGGATACTTAGAAAACAAATTGAAGTGAAATTTTGTTAAGAGGCTATATTTGGGAATTTCTCAAGTGATTTTACGGGATTACGCATATTTTTACATGTTCTAGCATATTTTCACTCTTTTTGCACATATTTTTGAGCAGTTGTGTGTGTGTGTGTTTGAGCAATTGTGTGTGTGTGTGTGCATGCGTGCTCCTTCTTCCTCTTCTTCTTGTTTGCTGAGAAGATAGGTATGAAAGTTGAAACAGACGGGTGGCTCTGATTGATTCAGTGGCGCCGAGGCGCTAATAAGAGAAGATTTGCCACCGAGGAGCTTCGCTACTGAGGAACTTAGTGGTGCCAATGAGCTTTAGAAGAGGAGCTTTGAAGAGAAGCATTTCCACCCAGGAGCTTAGTGGCATCGAGGAGCTTAGAAGCACTTAGATTTTCAAACTTTGTGCTAGAGTGTTGATGCGAAGTAGAGATCTTCCCTTGTGTCGTTGCCTTGATCCTTGCTTTCTTTGTGCTGCCATCCACTGAATTGAGTTAGTGAGTTTGAGGGAGCGACTTTAGGGAGTGTTTTGGGTTATAAGCATGTTGCTTGGAGTTGGCAAGCTTTTAGTGCAGCTCTAGGTAAGAGCTGGACTCTAAGCCCACAATGGAAAGAGAAGGCCGCTTGGGAGGAGAGCAAGAAGAAGAAGATCGTCAGGTTCTAGGGAAGAGTCATTCGGAAGGCGAGTTTAGGAAACAACTCTATGGATGAGTCGAGCTCCGAACTTGTTGTGGGAAAAGAAGGCCGCTCTTTAGGCGATCAAGAGGAAGATCATCGCTAAGCCCCAGGGATGGCATTAACAATGCGAGTTTAAAGAGCAACTCTAGGGATGAGTCAAACTCCGAACTCGTGGAAAAGGCCGCTCGGGAGGCGACTGATAAGAAGAGCATCGCCAGGCTTTATGAAAGAGCCGTTTGGAAGGCGAGTTTAGGGAGCAGCTCTAGGGATGAGTCGAGCTTTGAACTCATCTTTGGAGTTTGTGAGTTATTAGAGCAGCTGTAGCTGGACTTTAAACTTATTGCACCTCATATTTTGCCGCATTGTTAGAGGCATGGATATTGAGACATAGTGTGTACTGGATGATGAACTCGTCTGGTACGCGCTCCCTTTGATGCAAGATGAGCCATCGTTGTAGATGCTCCAGGTTGGAGGGTCCTCGTAGGATCGGGGATGGTGCTCTCGATATGGAATTCGTCTAAGGCTTCGGCCTATTTACCGCGGGTGACCGTGACTAGAGCGTAGGGCATCTTCTCCATCTTAGAATAACGAAGCTCGGCATCATGAAGTACTTTGCTCACGTTGTAGATCAGTCTTTGGAATTTATCATTTTCTCACACCAAGACGGTATTGAGGGTCTAATATGAAGTGACTAGATAGAGGTAGAGCACCTCTCCCAGCTCAGGCTTGCTTAAGAGTGGAGGACTGACGAGTTATGCCTTGAGCTGTTCAAAGGCTTCTTGCTGTGCTTGCCTTCACTCAAAGCCCTTTGATCAGCAAAGAGCTTCAAAGAATGGAAGGCACTTCTCCCGTGGCTTTGAGAGGAAGCGTCCGGTGGTGGCAATGTGCTCTGTGAGTCTTGGGACTTCTTTGATGTTGAACGGGGGAGACATGTTTGAGTCGTAGGAGCAGCTTTAATTATGAGCTAGACTCCAGATTTCATGTTTTCGAATCGGCAAGTTATGGAGGTAGCCCTGGGGAAGAGCTTGGCTCCGAGCTTGCTTGTTGAACTTAGCGAGTTGTGGGAGCAGCTTTATCTAGATTTTGAACTTGCCTAAAAGCTAACGAGTTTAAGGAGTAGTTTGAGCGGTGAGTTGAGCTATGAACTCGCATATTGCTTGTTATGGGAGCGACGTCGATCGCTGTTATGAACTCCAAACTAATTTTAAAGAGTTTAACGATTTGCAGGAGCAATTCAGAATGGCGAGCCCTGCTCTGCACTTGCTTGTTTGCAAGTTTCTAAAGCGGCATCGAGCCACGTGCTGGACTCCAAACTTATTATTTAAAGTATTAACGAGTTACAGGAGAAATTCTGAATTCAGCCCTGTTCTACACTTGCTTGTTTGCAAGTTGCTAAAGCAGCATCGAGCCATGTGTTGGACTCCAAACTTGTTATTTAAAGGGTAACGAGGTGCATGAGAAATTTCGAACGGTGAGCCCTGCTCGACACCTGCTTGTTTGTAAGTTGCTGAAGCGTCATCGAACCACGTGCGTCGTCGAACCACATGTTGGACTCCAAACTTGTTATGTGATCCTAGAGAGTTTTGGGAGCAATTCTATGAAAGAGCGGAACTCCAAACTTACTGTTTAGAGTTATAGAGTTTTGAGAGCAACTGTTGGGAAGTGCTGGACTCCGAACTTATTGTTTAGTTGTGAGTTATTGGTGTAGCTTAGGAAAGGAGCTAAGCACAAAACTCATTGTTTATATCAGGAGGATTGATGAGTTGCTTGTGTAGTCCTGAAGAGGAGCCTGAGCACTGGGCTCATTATATGGGGTCAATGAGTTGTTGGAGGAGCTCGGACGAAGCTTAGAATCAAACTCACTATCTTAGGTTGATCAGTTTTTGGTGTAGCTCGGAAGAGGAGTTAAGCAGCTAACTAATTGCTTTGATGAGTCAATGAGCTGCTGGAGGAGTTCAATTGACAAGCAGAGCAGCAAACTCATTGTATGGAGTCAATAGGTTATTGGAGGAGCTCGAGTGGAGAGTTGAGCACCAAACTCATTGTATGGAGTCAATGTAATGCCCTGATTTTTCATTTAATGAAAAATTATTTATTTTTGCACGTAGTGTGCACGTGCAATATTTTGGTTGAATTAAATCTTATAATTATTTTCATTGTGATGGGTATAAATATTTAAATTTGTGCTTTCAAATTTCTTTTAAATGGATGAAAAGCCCTTTCTTTGAAAAGCCTTTTCTTGTTTTTTTTTAAAAAAGCCCAAAATGTAATTCATTTATTTTATTTTATAATAATTATTTTGGCCCATAAATTAAAGCCCATGGACTATTTTTATACAACTTGTCATGTAGAATACAATTTAAAGACTATTTTATTTTTATACAAAAATTTAATGTACAACTTTTGGACCTAGTTGCATGCACGTGCATTGCACGTACACGTGCAAAATGCACTCTCCTATGTAGGTCGGTTGCATTCTTTGGAGGGAAACTCAAATTTTTGAGTGGTGATTATGGTGTGGTGGTTACTTGGATGTGGGTAGTTATTGCAACTCCTACTTTCATCCTAGCCCTCCATCTTACAACCAACCAATTGATCCTAGCCCTCCATTTTCTTTGATTTTTAGTATAAATACCCCTCCCATGGCTAGTTATCCTTGTGCCTATTAATCTTTCCAAACCTATAGTCTAAATTATATTATCTAGTAGTGATTTTTGTGAGTTAAAAGATTGAGTGTGTGGGGGATTGTTCTTGCAACACCAAGGAGAAGAGAAGGGCCGGCATTCATCAAGAGGGGGCTCTCGGTTTGGTACTTTTTGGAGGCGCGGGTGCACGTGTTCAAGGAGGAGCAATTCGTCGCAAGGACTTTTGTTTAGGAGTTGCTAATTGTGTTTGTCTCTCCATTTGAGGTGGGTAGATTCTCCATATTTTTAACTTAGAAATGCATGTTAATTATGAATGAATGAAGCATGAAAGAAATTAAGAAGAGTACACTTTAATAATCTATTGAATGATTGAATGTGGATGTGCAATTTTATATGTGGTTCTATTATTTAAGTTGTATATGAATTGATTAGAATCATGGATTGATTGATAAAAACACATTTATTACTATCAAGAATTTACACACAAAAGTTAGTAGATTAATAATACTCTTTCATGTGTTAAATAGATCTTTTGTGTTAATATGGGCATGAATAATTTAAAATATGAGTCGTATGTTAGGAAAATGATTAAAGACAGAGAATTAAGGTGAAAATTTATTGATAAAAAGATTAGAATGCTAAATGCAAAGAAATGTCGAAAAGAGAAGAAATGTAGTATTATAATGTAGAATTGGAATTAGTTGTATGAAAATATGTTTTAATTGTTACAAAAATTATTTTGCTCATACTGGTATGTAAATTATGTGAGCGAGAATTAATCTAGAGTTATACAGTAATTTTCATGAAAGCAAAATAAAATGAGGACTAGTTGAACATCGAGACATTTTAACAACAGAGGAAATTGGTTCAAAAAGAGTTTAAATTGTACTGTGACAACCTGAGCACGTAGCTCAAGTGGTCAGAGAGCACGGTTGGGTTCTCTGTGGTGACCGGTTCGAATCCCGTGGGAAACATTATTTCGTTTGTTTTTTAAAACAAATTTAACAGCGGGCCGAGAGCATTTAATGCTCTGAGCCATGTTTATGCCACTTAGCACGTTCGGTCTGTTGGCCTGTGCTTTCGGCCGTGTCTCTAGGGAGCTGGGTTCGAATCTTGCCCTCAGCAAGATTGAAAAAATTATTTTTTGGGGTTTTTAATTGCCCAAAAATTATGAAAAAGATATGGTTATTCTTCTAAAATTATATGGGTCTTTATAAAAATGATTTGGGAATTATTGCATAAAATAAAATGTGATTTGAGAATAAAATGTGTAATTAGAACTATGGTTTTATAAGTGTATTTTTGGAAAAATTATACCTTGCAAAAAGAACTTGAAATGAAGGATTAGAAGATTAATATAGTAAAGATTGAGGTGATGGATGTGATTTATACCTAATTGAGAATAGTATGAAAAATATGAATTATGAATATTCGTTAGTGATGTAAAGTATTTCTCATTTGAGAATAATGTGACAACTATGAAATGTGAATTATTCTCGTTGGAGAATAGTGTGACAAATTATGATGCGTGAATGTCCATCTTGATTGAATACTAGTGATGTGGGTTTTAATGTGAAAATAATAATTCATGAGTTACATGATGAATAGTTGAAATTTATGTATAGTTATGGACTATGTGAACGAATTAGAAATCATGATTTGAAAAGAAAATACTTTTGAGTATGATGACTCAACATGAAAATTTATGAATTGGAAATGCTCATTTTGGAAATTGTGAATTGAAAATTGAAACAAAAGAGTAGCTAAGTCTCCCCCGGCATTTGGAAAGAAATGAAATGAAATATTGAAATGAAAGACCAAGGTTGGTCATGTTTGAATGAAACGAATAAGTCCGGTTTAGTGGAGAGGCTAACTCTAGAGCTTTGATTTTTGTTCATGATTCTAATAAAAACTAAGGATTAGTGCATAGTGAAGATGTGATGAAAGTGAGAAAAAAACACGAGTATGAGAACTAGGGTTTACGGTGCGGGTGTGTGAGCCACAGAATGCATGCTTGATGAGTCAAGACATGGCGTGGGCACAACTTAGTAATGATCGGACTCTAGCCACGCTTGTGGGATGTTTGGTGACTGCAAGAGGATCGTGTGCCATGAAGTGAGGCTGAATTGCCACAGAATGCATGCTTGATGAGTCAAGACATGGCGTGGGATTTCCCTCCAGAATTTTCTGTACACGAGCTTGTACTCATAGATCATCTAGGATACTCACCGTAATTACAGTAGTAGATTAAGTCATAACGAGGGATTGAACCCTACAAAGATGAAGAACGATTAAGGGCTTGCCGTCGGACCTATGTAGTATGGGATGAATAGAATCCGAACAAGTGCGCATTAGTGTCATCTAATATAAATAATTGCATTAAGGACTAAGTGCACAATCACAACACGACATCAATAGGGTAGTCCCTTTAGTTTGAATGTGACAAGTTTGTGTTTGCTAAATATGGAAAATAAGTTATACTATTTTCGGCATAGAGAGGATGGCCGTGTATAATGATCGTCGGTTGAATAAACTGACGTACCCACAGTCTTATATGCAGGTAAATGGCTTGATACAGATTAAAGAGGAACAAATGCTTAATGATTATTCAATGTTGTTGTACATTTGTTTCATTGTTGTAAATTTTACTTCCGCTGTGCAATGTAAAGTGTAATATTGATGTAAACTCTGATGTAAAGTGAAAAGTTCAAATTTTCTTGTAAAATTGTACTAAAGAAAGTGGAAAGATCCTGTAGAACATCTCGAATTCAGTGTATTTGGGATTCGGGGCGTTACAATCAATGAGTTGTTGGAGGAGCTCGAGTGGCAAGTTTAGCACCGAACTCACTGTATAAGTTGTCGATGAGTTACTGGTGCAGCTCGAAAAAGGAGTTGAGTACCTGAACCTATTGTTTAGAGTTAATGCGTTGTTGTTGTGGCCCATAAGAGAAGCTAGGCACCTAACTCATTGCCTCAAGTCGATGCATTGCTTTTGTGGCCCAGAAGAGAAGCTGAGCACTTAACTCATTGTTTTGAGTTGATGAGTTGCTGGTGTGGCCTACAAGAGAAGCTCAGTACCGAACTCATTGCCTCGAGTTGATAAGTTGTGAGTGTAGCTTGGAAGAAGAGCTGAGCACCTAA
This sequence comes from Hemerocallis citrina, assembly GCA_017893485.1. Classification (NCBI taxonomy): domain Eukaryota; kingdom Viridiplantae; phylum Streptophyta; class Magnoliopsida; order Asparagales; family Asphodelaceae; genus Hemerocallis; species Hemerocallis citrina. The sequence goes on along the minus strand of CM030359.1, from coordinate 52,748,996 downwards.
CTCATTGCCTTAAGTTGATGAGTTGTTGGTGTAGATCAGAGGAGGAGCTGAGCACTGAACTCATTGCTTGGAGTTGATGAATTGTTGGTGTCACTCAGAAGAGGATGTGAACACTTAACTAGTTGTTTTCATCTGGAGAGTAGTATAAGAATTTGAGAAGGAAATGCTAAATTTTATTGGAAAATTAACCTAGGTGGCTGCCTTGATCGAAAGCGCTTATTAAATTCTTTGAATTGAAAACCTACAGCTAGTGGAGTGTTACACACCCTTGTTGAACTTCCATAAATGTTCTCTTGATACCTTCTAGCCTTCTAGGTCTTCAAGTGGGTAAACACCTGGGCGAACGACTTTGGGGGCCCTGTAAAAAGTGATCATTGGATTTGGTGGGGGAGAGCTTTCCTTATCCCAAAGTGTTTGGTTTGATCTTCTTTGGAGAAGGGGATATCTTCTAGTTCATCCACGGGCTCAGAGTTAACTTGAATCCTCTCTTGGGAGAATTCTTTGGTATCGAGGGGGAGGACCGATCCCCCTATTGTGGTTGTGTAACATGCCCAAGCCGCTTCTTGACTTACCTTAACTTCCCCTACTCTTGCTGACATGGGGAACTTTATCTTCATATGGAAAGCTGAGGCAACGATGTGAAGAGATGCTAAGTTTGGGTGGCCACGGTTTTAGTTGTAGGCGGCTTTCACATTGACGACTATGAAGTCCATGGCCTTTGTTCGGGTAGTTGGAGCATTTATTGTAGCCATATCGATGGTGACTATTCTTTCAATTTAGGACTGGAACTCCAGAGAAACTATAGAGGTTATATCCGGCGAGCATGAGACTATCCCTGGAGAGCTTGATGCCTTCAAAGGCTTCCAGGAATAGAATGTTCACTGAGCTGCCGTTATCCACCAAGATGCAGTGCACTTTGTCATTGGCCATGCAGAAAGCAATTACTAGTGCATCGTAATGAGGAGTTCAGATACCTTCTAGATCAGTCATGTTGAGGGTGACTATTCCTTTGATTTGGATTAGAACTCCAGAGAACCCATAGAGGGTACATCTGGCAGGCTTGAGACTATCTTGGGAGAGCTTATGGCCCTTAAAGGCTTCCACGAATAGCATGTTCACTAAGCTGTCGTTGTCCTTTAAGATGCGGTGCAGTTTGTGATTGGCCATGCAGAGAGAAGTTACTAGTGCATTGCAATGAGGTGTTCAGATACCTTCTAGAGCTTAGTCGGAGAAGGTTACTAGAACCACCAAGCCCTATCGCCGAAGGGAGGGGGGGGGGAGTTATGCATTGAGTTTACTTTTTGGACGAATACTTTCCGATAGGAGTTTGATTTGCCTACTATTGGTCCCTTATAGATGAAGTAGAAAATAGCAATGTGCTCCAAGACTTGGGACTCGAGTTCTTTCTCAACACGCTCCCTTTGATGCAAGACGAGCCATTGACGTAGATGCACCAGGTTGGAGGGTCCTCGTCTTCTTTGGGAGGATCGAAGATAGTGCTCTCGATATTGATTTCGTCTAAGGCTTCGGAGGCGACCGTGACTAGAGTATAGGCCATCTTCTCTATCATAGAATAACGAAGCTCGGCATCATGAAGTACTTTGCTCACGTAGTAGATCAGTCTTTGGACTCTATCATTTTCTCTCACCAAGACGGCATTGAGGGTCTGATATGAAGTGACTAGATAGAGGTAGAGCACCTCTCCCAGCTCGGACTTGCTTAAAAGTGGAGGATTGACGAGTTATGCCTTGAGTTGTTCAAAGGCTTCTTGCTGTGTTGACCTGTGAGACTCCTCTCCCTGCACCATTCTGGGATGGTGATTGCTGACTTGATAACTCCTATCCGGGGAAGCCTTAATTGTTTTGAGGATGTGATCTTGGAAGTCTCGGAACTTGGCCCTAGTAGTGGATGCCTTTTCTTCTCTATGGTGCTTGGGAGCCTGTCGGCTGACTGGAGTTGAGCTCTTATGGTTTCTTCACGCTCGTGGTGAGGGCAATGTTCGAGACTTATGTCGGCGGGGAGAAGGATCTCTCCTCCTTCCTTGGTGCCTATATGTGGGACCTTGTCTAAGGTACGCTTTTCTTTAAAGTGTTGATAGTGGTGATTCCCTTACTGTCGATTGTTGACGATGGCGTGGAGATCAGGTGGAGTCTGGGGCACCGTGGGAGAGGAGGTTGTGTGGATGGAGAACCGGTCCTCAATCGGGTGAGGTTCGGGGTGAGGTTTGGGGTGGTGTTCGGAGCGATGTCGTAAGGATCCCGTCGGAGCAACCTTGCTGGGGAGGCTGTGATGGCGGACGGAAGGCCTACGATGATAGGCGTGGAGGTTGTCTAGGAGGAGGAAGAACAAGACCTTTGGGTTGATGGCTAATAGCCGTCACCTTCTTCCCCTTAGAAGGCATGAATATAATGAGTGCTTTTTTTTATCAAAGAGATATGATTAGAAAGGTTGATATGTACTTTTTTACAGACTGCACCAATGCGTTGCTACTTTTTTTTAGTACGGGAGCAATAAGATGATTTCTTTTTAGGAGGAAACTTACAATCTAAACCGTCGATCAGATCTGAATTATGATGGCTGAAGTTTTCTTGATCAGAATCTGAACAATTGAGAGCATCTAAATCTGGATTGGAGGGCTGAGATGTCTCCGACGAACCTGCACAAAGTCTGAACACCGGGGTTGGCCTCAGTGAAGTACCCTCCAACGCTCAAGTTAGTAACTCAGAAAGAGACTAGAGTTTTGGTGGCAAAAGATTGATTACATGAATTTGTTAAAGGTGGAGGTTATTTGTAGTCTATGAGTTAGTTCAACAAGATAGACTCTAAAAATTATCTTTTTGGGATTAAACTCTAAACTTTCATGGGATAGAATTAGTTAATAACCCTATTAAAGATAGAGAATTTGGTCAATAGCATTTAATTGGCTTTGACTCCTCTTGTTGGGTTGTATGGAAACCCAATTTTATAAGCTTGGTTGAGTTGATGAGCCAGAAAAATAGCCCAACTTTCTCTTACGGGCTTGCAGTTGCTGAAATTATCATTCTATGCCTGAGAAATTTTAAGATACGTGTCTGTTGCCGCTGAATCTGCTGTGGGGGCAAACAGATAGTATTTGTGGATTCTTGGAAACTTTAAATAGCAAACCTGTTACCTGTTCTGCCGGAGTTTGACCGTTGCTCCTGCCGTTCACCTGCAAAAAGTGCGAGACACCGGGGTTGTTCCCAGCGACGCACCCTCCGATGTTCAAGTCAGTAATCAGAAGTGATTATGAAAGAGAGTAAAACTGGCAAAAGATTGATTACCTCTTAATGGAGATGGGTGGGGGGTATTTATAGGCGCTGCTGGGATCAGATTAGGAATGTAATCCCCTGTGGTTAGATAAGGAATGTAATCCCTAATCCCCAGTGAAATGATAGATATGAATCAGGGCCGTTGATTAGGATTAATCAGAAACCCTAATTCTATCCTTTCTGGACCGGGTTTGCAGCGGGTTGAAACCCGCACCCAGTTGAGGTGGATCCGTTCGCCGGTTAGTGGGCCTCCGAGGAGGAGAACCAGTACCCGCTTCAGACCTATTGGTAGGTAAAATTACCGTTTTACCCTTGGGCTTCAAGATTCTTGCCCGATTTGGACGGTTCCAATTTAACCCCATTTTTAGCCATATCACGAGCCCCCCACTCCCGAAGACTGAGTTTGATTAGCCTTTGAGGAGTAGTTTTACTGTTTTAATGGCTAGTGGAGTTGTATCGGAGTCCAAATGGAAGGTTTTGAATCTTTGAAGGAGGTAGTGTGGTGATTTTTCAAGTTGTTTGCACTCTAAGTTGTTCTTGAGCTTTTCTGGATGTTTGGTGATTTTTATCTATTTTTTTGGATTATTTATTTAATTTTGCGAAGTGTTAACCGGTCGTTCGGGGGTCTTAACAACACGTTCTAGGTAATAATTGTTCGTTCAGGGGCTTAAAAATATACCCCCGAATTTATAATTATTTCCTAGAATTTGTAGTTAATTTTCCCAAATTTTTAGTAATTTTTTCGCAATTTTTAAATAAATAAAACGATTAAAATAAATAAAAACTAATTTTTAATACCGATTTATGGCGTGGCGCGATCTGAGCCCTCCATCAGCATCGAGCGCATTTTTCTGGGTGATCGGACGATCCATGTTGCTCGGCAGATAGTTTCTCCGTATGAGAGGGTCGGTGCCTCGGTCGCTCGGCTCGCCTCCTCGGCGCGGATCCTGAGCGTTGACTTGGAACCTCGAAATCTGCCGAACTTCATGGCAAGATCCTGAGCGTTCATCTCAGCGCGGATCCCAAAAATGCTATCTTGTCGTTCAGTGAACATGGCAAGATCTGAGTCGTCCATCGCGTCGAACACATTTTTTGACAAGATCCAACGGCTGAGGAGGGTCGGTGAGTTATTTCTCCATATGTGGGGGTTGGTTCCTCGTCCCCTCGGCTTGGCAGTTCGGCATTGTAGGCCGAATAAGTGCTCCGACAGGACGTTCGGTTCGACCTAGTAGCTCGAAGGCTCGACCAAGCTGTTCGTTAGCTCGGCTAAGCGCTCCGGTGGCTCAATTCCTTGTCTACTGTATTAGGGGCTCGGTGGTCCAGCCCAGCTGTTCGGTAGCTCGGCATTTAGCTCGGAATCTGCCGAACTACGTGGCAAGATCCTGAGCGTCCATCTCAGCACGGATCCCCAAAAAACGCTATCTTGTCGTTTAGTGAACGTGGTAAGATCTGAGCCGTCCATCACGTCGAGCACGTTTTTTGACAAGATCCAACAGCTGAGGAGGGTCGGCAGAATTTTTCTCCATATGTGGGGGTCGGTTCCTCGGCACCTTGGTTCGGCTCCTTCTGCAGCTTGGCCCGGAGCCTCAGGATCTGCCGAGCTACGTGGCGCGATCCTGAGGGTCCATCACGGCGTGAATCACGAGGACGGGGTTCAGATCACGAGAAAACGTTATTTTGTCGTTTTGTGAGTGTGGCGCTATCTGAACCGTCCATCGAGTTTTGACACGAATTTTGGAACGATCCGACGGTGATTCGGCCTCGGCAGAATTTTTCTCCATATGTGGAGGTCGGTACCTCGGCACCTCGGTTCGGTTAGAACAGTTGTTCGGTGGCAGGTCGAGGTGTTGTTTGCTGAGGAATGGAGTTAGGTGCTTTGAAGAGTTCTGGCTTTGAACCGTCGCCACCCTCCGACTCAGTAGCTCGGTTGCTTAGCCAAGCTGTTCGGTAGCTCGGCTAGGCACACCGGCGGCCGGAAGCTCAGAAGGTACGCATGGCCAGATCTGGAGCATCCATCACGGCGTGAATCACGAGGACGGGGTTCAGATCACGAGAAAACGTTATCTTGTCATTTTGTGGGCGTGGCGCTATCTGAACCGTCCATCAAGTTTTGACACGAATTTTGGAACGATCTGACGGTGATTCAGCCTCGGCAAAATTTTTCTCCATATGTGTAGGTCGGTACCTTGGCACCTCAGTTCGGTTAGAACGGTTTTTCGGTGGCAGGTCGAGGTGTTGTTTGCCGAGGAATGGAGTTAGGTGCTTTGAAGAGTTCTGGCTTTGAACCGTCGCCACCCTCCGACTCAGTAGCTCGGTTGCTTAGCCAAGCTGTTCGGTAGCTCGGCTAGGCACACCGGTGGCCGGAAGCTCAGAAGGTACGCTGGCCAGATCTGGAGCGTCCATCACGACGTGAATCACGAGGATGGGGTTCAGATCACGAGAAAACGTTATCTTGTCGTTTTGTGGGCGTGGCTCTATCTAAACCGTCCATCAAGTTTTGACACGAATTTTGGAATGATCTAACGGTGATTCGGCCTTGGCAGCATTTTTCTCCATATGTGGGGGTCGGTTCCTCGGCACCTCAGTTCGGTTAGAACGGTTGTTTGGTGGCACGTCGAGGTGTTGTTTGCCGAGGGATGGAGTTAGACGTTTTGAAGAGTCCTGGTTCTGAACCGTCGCCATCCCCTAACCCAGTAGCTCGATTGCTTAGCCAAGCTGTTTGGTAGCTCGGCTATGCACACCGGTGGCCGAGTCATGGACTTAAACGATTTGAGGAGTTTTTGTTTTGAAACGTCGAAACTCTCCGTTTTGGCATTTTGGCTTCTCTTAGTGGGCTTTTAAACACCCAAGGAAGCCCAAACGTCGTTTCGTGGTTATAAATTCTCACTCCCCCACCCCAGAGCTCATTTCTGACTTTTCACTCCAAGTTTTCACTTTTACTCTCTGCGTGCTCTGCCAGCGGCGATTTTAGCTCCAAGGCGGTTGCGTTAGCTGTCGCATGGGCCAGGCAATTTCCGGCGAACTAATTCCGACCGTGAACGTCTCTTCAAGGTCACATCACATCAAGGTCAGTTTATTTGCCTTAGCTTTTTTTTAGAGATGTCAAGGGTAGACTTTGGGAGTGAGGCCTCGTCCTCGGGCGATAGTGGCGCCGAGGAGAGGAGGCGAATGGAGATCCGAAGAAAGGGGAAGGAGGTGGCCGAGCCGTCCGTGGCCGAGGTAAAGAAGAAGAAGAAGAAGAAGAAGGTAGTGGCCCGATCTCCTGTAGTCGAGGAGATCGTGGAGACCTTGAGGCAAGCCCCTGAGTCGGGCCGGTACCCTTGTGTACTGTTCGGCCATGCCGGAGTCAGGCAATACGAGGGTGAACTTATGAAGAAGGCGATCATAGGTCATTCGGCAGTCTATGAGGAGAACGACCCGGTCCTGACTACCGAGGTGGACGAGATTGCGTCGATACTATCCGAGAAGGACCTGCTCCGGATCAGAAAAGGGTTCGCCGTCCCTCCGGAGTACAAGCTGATCCTCCTCGGCCCTGGGATGCGAGCGAACTCCAAGCTGCCACAGGATATGTGTGCGTTCAACTACGACTCGCTGAACGCCGGATTGCGTTTTCCTCTGCACCCTTTTGTGTTAGAGGTCCTCCATTGGTACTGCCTAGCACCGATGCAGTTTATGCCGAACACCTGGCGCCACGTGAATGCATTATTGCTGCAGTGCCGCAACGCCGAGGTCGAGCCAGACGTGGTGATACTTCGGAGCATGTATCGGATTCACCGGATGCACAAGACCGAGCATCACTACTACCTGTCACCCCGGAAAGGCGTTAGGCTCATGGAGAATCCGGACTCAATAAAAGGTTGGAAGGAGAAGTTCTTTTTGGTGAGGGAGGACTCGATGCTGAACGTTCCAACTCGGTGGAAAGAAGAAGTACCGAAGTTTGCAAGGGTCAACCCGGTACTGACAGTGGCCGAGGCAGAAGTGGCGGAGAAGATCATCGCTCTCCCAATGTTGAGCTGGAGGGAAATGACTGAGGAGGTGCTACACGGGTCAGGCCTTAGTCCAATCGACCCGAGTACGCTCCTGACATCTCGTAATATATATTTTTTCCTAAGTTTTTAGCTCGTTTCTCTAACTTGCTGTTTGTTTTGTTGTTTGGAACAGAAGCGCCGAAGATGGACTTTCTGGGGATGATGAACGAGCGAGGCAAGGTTGCCGACGGAAGGAAGAGGAAGAGGCTGAGCACGATGGCTTCGTCCGGCCTACCCTCTGAGGTTCCTTCGGCAGTTGCTCCGCCTACTACGGTTGCTGAGGTCCCCTCGCCAGCGGTGGTCGTTTCTGCCGACCCCTCGGCTCCTGCTGCATCTGCCACGGCCGGTGAGGCCTTCAATGTTTCGGCGGCACTGTCGCTCCAGGCTCCGCCCCTGACCACTCAGGCCGAGGAGATCCTGACCGAGCAGCATAAGAAGCTGTTCGTCCGGGACTGGCGAGTCAAGAACCATGATGGCTTCCTCGGGGAGTCGCAGATGTGCATGCAAGCCGTCAAGCACTTAGTGACCCCGAAGGATCGAGCCGCACTGAAGGTGGGGACGACTGGCGATGACACCTACGAAGTCGCTCGGTCGCTTGTGTCGGTAAGTTTTGCATTCATTTTTCTTGAGAATTTCTTAAGTCTGCCGTTCGGCTTTTACTTTGTTCTTATTCTCTTTTTCCTTCGCAGGCCACTTGTCACTTCGGCCACCTCCTTCAAGCGTTCGACGAACAGGAGAGGGAGTTGAAGGCCGCCAACGATAAGGACAGGGCAGAGAAGGTGAGGGCGGTTCGGCAGCTCGAGGCAGAGCAGAGACGCGCGGATGGCTTGGAGGTCCGGGTCGCCGACCTTGAGGCAGACCTGGAGCGAGCTAAGGGGACGAGGTTGCCAAAGTCGCTAAGGCTGCCGAGGAGTTGGCGGCATCTGCAAAGGCTCTGGCGGAGGCGAAGGCGGAGAAGGACGCCATGGCAGCGGTGATCAGGGCCGAAGTTGAGGCTGAGGCGAAGGTGCACATGGCCTCCAACATGGAGAAGTCCTACGAGAGGGCGCTCGACCATGTCCAGGATCGCGTCCCCGGCTTTCACTGGGTCGAATACAGGCTGTGGCCCGGAGCTGCGGCAGAGGGCGAAGAGGAGGAAGGCAAAGAGGAGGAAGGCGACGACGAGGAGGAGGTGGTCCCTGAGACTGTGGTGACCGACCCCCAGGCCGGGGCGACGGGGAATGAGGGGCCGTCTGGCGAGGTGCCTGTGGTCGAGCCGACGATGCAGGTGGACCCCTGATCTCCTCGTCTTTTGTAATTTTGGTTTTCCTTTTTTAGAATGTAACACCTTTTTGCAGACTGGCCACCGCCTATTCTTTATGAATGAAAATCTTATTTCAGATTTGTCGAAGTGTTTGGCTCAGACTTTAGTCTTCCAATGTGATGTTCTCGTCTTTCAGATCTTCGAACATGCTCTAGATACCGCAGCAGCTCGACGTCGTGCAGAACTGTTTAAGCAGTCTCGCGAGGCTCGTCTCGAGGGCGAGATAGACCTGATCCGAAGAGTGCTGTTCAACGTGGAGAAGAAGAACAGCGAACTACTGGCCGAGTTACACCACTTGCAGATAGTCGAGGAGGAGCTCTCGACGAAGGAGGAAGAGCTGGCCTCGGCGCTGGCCGAGCGAGACGAGTCCGCGACGAAGGTCGAGCAGCTGCAGAGGCTTATAGTTGACAAAAGCATCGAGGTGACCCATCTGCGTCGCATCATCTCCGATAGTGCTGAGTACCCGGGTTCGGCAAAACTCCCTCGGCTAAAGATATCGGTGAAGGATGACACCTTGAAAGATAGGATCGTCGAGCTCGAGGAGGAGGTCGCTCGTCTAAGGCCTCAGCCTGCGAGGGCCAACGTCCGCAACACCTCGTGTACGCGCGAGGAGTGCGAACGAGGTATTTCCTTCTACGAGCTCGTGACTCGTCCTCCCGCCACAGGTCAGACCGCGGCCGATGCGCAAAGCGGTGTAGCTGTTAGCTCGAGCGGAGCTTCGATCGGAGCCACTATTAGGGTTAGTGGCGAAGAGGCATCCCAGTTCATCGGCCTAGAGACGAGCTCAGAGATGAAGAGACAAAAACCCCGAGTGTCTCTGAATCGGAATGTCCCCATTCCGAGGAGGCGCTGAACAAGTTGTACTGAGCTTTTGATTTCTTGCATCATCTTTTTTATCTTTTTTGTTGTAACTTCTTGCCTTGTAAATTTATCAAGTTGTTGTAATGAAATCGAAGTTCGTCTGCTCATTGCTATGCCGTATCTGCCTTAACGAACCATAAGAACCAGTAGTTAGTTTATTCAAGCGTTCTAGCCATAGAACTCTTGCGTTAGTTGTAGAACTTTAGCTCTTGCTCGGGGTATACCGAGGCAACTTGGCACTTCGGTGGTGTGGTAGCTCGGATTTCAGACCCGAGCCACGTGGCTCAATCTGGACTGCCGATCACGATCATGGCACGAATCACGAGGCGGGAGGCTTGAGTTTCGAGAAAACGCTATCTTGTCGTTTTGCAGATACGTGGCACGATCTGATCCGTTCATCACATTCTAGTACGCATTTTGAGACGATCCAACGGTGAAATAGGTTCGGCAGAATTTTTCTCCATATGTGGAGGTCGGTTCCTCGTCTGCTCGGTTCGGGATACTGAGGGAGTGTAGTTGAGCCGAGCATTGGACTCCGAACTCGCCGTTAGAGTGGTTCAATCTGGACGGTCGATCACGATCATGGCACGAATCACGAGGCGGGAGGCTCGAGTTTCGAGAAAATGCTATCTTGTCATTTTGCAGATACGTGGCACGATCTGATGCGTTCATTACGTTCTAGTACGCATTTTAGGACGATCCAATGGTGAAATAGGTTCGGCAGAATTTTTCTCCATATGTGGAAGTCGATTTCTCGTCCGCTCGGTTCGGGATACTGAGGGAGTGCAGTTGAGCCGAGTGTTGGACTCCGAACTCACCGTTAGAGTGGTTCAACGGTTGGGGGAGCAGTTCCGAATGGCGAACTACTTCTAGCTCGCTTAAGAGCGAGCTTGCGAAGTAGGGTCGAGCCAAGTGTTGGACTCCAAACCATCGTTAGAGTTGTTCAACGGCTGTGGGAGTAGTTCCGAATGGCGACCTACTTCTAGCTCGCTTAAGAGCGAACTTGTGAAGTAGAATCGAGCCAAGTGTTGGACTCCGAACCATCGTTAGAGTTGTTCAACGGTTGTGGGAGTAGTTCCGAATGGCGAACTACTTCTAGCTCGCTTAAGAGCGAAAATGCGAAGTAGAATCGAGCCAAGTGTTGGACTCTGAACCATCATTAGAGTTGTTCAACGGTTGTGGGAGCAGTTCCGAATGGCGAACTACTTCTAGCTCGCTAAAGAGCAAACTTGCGAAGTAGAATCGAGCCAAGTGTTGGACTCCGAACCATTGTTAGAGTTGTTCAACAGTTGTGGGAGCAGTTCCGAATGGCGAACTACTTCTAGCTCGCTTAAGAGCGAGCTTGCGAAGTAGAGTCAAGCTAAGTGTTGGACTCCGAACCATCGTTAGAGTTGTTCAACGGTTGTGGGAGCAGTTCCGAATGGCGAACTACTTCTAGCTCGCTTAAGAGCGAACTTGCGAAGTAGAATCGAGCCAAGTGTTGGACTCCGAACCATCGTTAGGGTGAAGAGTAAAAGTAGAGAGATGCAAACAATTTTACAAGTAAAATATGAAAAAGCTTTCTTTATTAGTGACTAATGGTCGGCTACTTCTAAAGTTACGAGCCGTTATTACAAGAGAGAAACAAAGAAAAAAATACAAGTAAAAGGAGAGGAACAGTTCGACATCCCAGAATACTTAGAGAGGCGTTAATGCTCTCTCTTGGTATTTCAAAAGATGATCGGCATTCCAAGTCCTGGGGATCTCTCTGCCTTCGAGGTCTTCTAGTCTGTATGTCCCGGGCTGAACTACTTTGGCGATCTTATAGGGTCCCTCCCAATTTGGAGCTAGTTTGCTCTTCTGACCAGAAAAAGAGATGGCTAGCTTTCTGAGGACCAAGTCCCCTTCTTTGAGGTTGGTAGGACGGACTCTCTTATTGTATGCCAACTCGATCCTTCTTCGGTAGCTTTGTTGACGAATGACAGCTCTTTCTTGGATCTCATCAATCAGGTCTAGATTTGCTCGAAGCTCTTTGGCATTTTGTTCTTCTTCATAAGCTATTAGACGAGGAGAAGGTATACCAACTTCTAGGGGGATCATAGCCTCGGACCCATAGGTGAGATTGAATGGGGACTCTCCTGTGGGGGTCCGTTTTGTGGTGCGGTAGTTCCACAGCACGTTCGGGAGCTAATCGACCCATAAGCCTTTAGAGCACTTATCCAACCTCTTCTTAATACCGGAGAGGATCTGTCGGTTAGCATTCTCCGCTTGGCCATTCGACTGTGGATGGGAAATGGAGGAGAATCGGTGTTGGATGGCGAGGTCTTCACATAGAGCTCGTAAGGCAGCCCCAGTAAACTGGGTTCCGTTGTCTGTTATGAGGACCCGAGGGACACCGAATCGGCATATTACGTTCTTCCAAAAGAACTGAAGTACCTTGTTCTCGGTGATCGTGGCCAAGGGCTCGGCCTCTATCCACTTTGAGAAGTAGTCGATTGCCACGACTAAGAATTTGAACTGGCCGGGAGCTAGTGGGAATGGCCCTAGTAAATCCATCCCCCACATTGCGAAAGGGATTGGACTTGATAGGAAAGTGAATGGAGCTTGTGGGAGGCGACGGATGTTGGAGTACTTCTGACATGAGCTGCATTGCCGAACGTGCCGTTCAGCGTCTTGTAGGAGAGTGGGCCAGAAATATTCATAATTCAACACTTTGCGGGCTAAGGATCTGGACCCTGAATGTGCCCCGCCGATGCCCTCGTGAACTTCTTGTAGGGCGTAGTCGGCTTGTTCCGGGGAGAGGCATCTCAAATAAGTCCTGCCATCTACCTGTGTGAAGGAGCGCTTGTATAGGATGCCCTCGATAGGTGTGTATCGCTCTGCTCAGGTTTTTACTCGGCGAGCTTCCTTTGGATCTTCGGGGAGGAGCCCATCCCTTAGGAACTCAACGAGGGGTTTCATCCAGTTATCTTGAAGCAGGACAGGTAGAGACTCCATTGAATCAGAAGTTTCGTCTTCTATACTTGGCTTCAGGAGTAACTCAATTAGGACGGTCTGCTCGAGACCTTGGAGGGAGGAGGAGGCTAGCTTGGAGAGGGCATCGGCCTGGGCATTCTCTTCTCGGGGGATTCGCTGGATGAGGGCTTCTTCAAATAGGGCCATGAGATTCCTGACCTTGGCTAGGTACTTAACCATTCGGTCATCTCGCGCTTCATACTCGCCCAGGACTTGATTCACGACCAGCTGAGAGTCGCTAAAGACCCGGAGGCGCTGCGCCCCTGCATTGCGACCCATTCCGAGGCCGGCTATGAGTGCTTCGTACTCTGCTTTGTTGTTCGAGGCCTTGAAGTTGATGCGGAGGGAGTATTGGAGGATGAAATCATCTGGGCCGGCCAGAATGACCCCGGCTCCGCTTCCCTCGTTACAAGAGGAGCCATCCACATAAACCGACCAGACAGGTGGTCCCTTCATTGCGTGGCTGAACTCGGGGATGGTACTTTCAACTATGAATTCTGCTAAGGCCTGAGCCTTAATGGCAGTCCGAGGCTGATACGTTATATCATGTTGGCTCAGCTCGATAGACCACTTCATAAGGTGACCGGAGGTCTCTGGCTTGTGGAGCTGCTTCAGCGGTTGGTCGGTAAGAACGACCACCGAATGGGACTGAAAATATGGACGAAGCTTCCTGGCGGCCATCACCAGGGCATAAGCCATCTTTTCTATCCTCAGGTAGCGGAGCTCGGCATCCCGAAGTACCTTGCTCACGTAATATATAGGCCTTTGGGTCTTATCTTCTTCCCTCACGAGAACGGCGCTGAGGGTCTGCTCGGAGGCTGCCAGGTAGAGGTAGAGGGGTTCACCAGGAATTGCTTTGCTGAGGAGAGGAGGATTGACGAGGTAAGCCTTGAGCTGGTTGAATGAATCTTGTTGCTGCTGACCCCACTCAAAGCCTTTAGCCCCCCTGAGAGCCTTGAAGAAGGGGAGTCACTTCTCCCCTGACTTCGAGAGGAAACGCCCTATAGCGGCTAGGTGGCCTGTCAGCCTCTGAACTTCCTTAACGTTCTTGGGAGGGGCCATGTCTAATATGGCCTTGATTTTCTTAGGGTTAGCTTCGATTCCTCGTTGGCTGACCATGAAGCCGAGGAACTTTCCTGAAGAGACTCCGAATGCACACTTGTTCGGATTGAGTCTCATGTTGTGCTTTCTCAGTACATCGAACGCCTCCTGCAGATCGAGGACATGATCGGCCCCGTGGATGCTCTTTACAAGCATATCGTCCACATATACCTCCATATTTCGGCCGATTTGAGCTTGGAAAACCTTGTTGACGAGGCGTTGATATGTGGCGCCTGCATTCTTCAAACCGAAGGGCATAACCCTGTAGCAGTAGAGGCCCTGGTCGGTCACAAATGAGGTCTTCGGGATATCTGGGGGAAACATCCGGATCTGATTGTAGCCTGAGAAGGCGTCCATGAAGCTGAGGAGTTCATGACCCGAAGTGGCGTCAATCAAAGTTGTTGATTCTTGATTTTGATGATCACAACACATTGCAACATGTGTCTATGTTATACAGCTAACATTGCAGGTTGCACATACAAAAGATTATTTCAGCTGAACAAATGAACAAGCTCAAAGGCTATAGACAAAGACTTCACTCAAGACAAGATTCAAGACAAGACTCAAAACAAGACTCAAGACTCAAATCAAGACTCAAGACCTCAAGCTCAAATGTGTCAAGTTATTATGTCTTGTAAAACATTGTATTTTATTTTTATTGAGTCTTAGTCTGATTGTAAAGCCTTGTCACACACACATACACTCACAATTTCATAATGTGTGTTTTTCAAAAACCTCAAAAGAGTCAAAACAGTTTGAAATAATTTAACTGTTGAGTACCAGTCGACTGATACCTCTGGCAGTCGACTGATAGTACAAAACTGTTTTAAATTTATTCAAACTCTGACCAGTCGACTCATATGGCAACCCAGTCGACTGTTCGAGTGCTTTTGACCATTTTCTGTTTTCAAAATTGATTTTTCAAAAGCAGCAGCTCTTAGATCCGTTGGTTGACAGTTGGAATAACTGTCCCCCAACGTCCAGGAGATTAAACTCTATTAATAAGAGTTCATATCTCACTGCAAAGAACTTACAACAACTTTTTGTGATCCGAGCACTCTTTGAGAAAACTCTAAGTGAAAAATTTGAGAAAAATCTTTCAAGTTCAAATTCTTTGGTTCTCTACACTCAGTCCAGTATAGCAACGATTTCGCTCTGGACTGGGTATAGAAGTCGACCTTGGTTTTAGCCACGTGCATCAACACAATAGACCAACAAGGCTATAGGTTGACTGTAAAATTCTTCTTGTTACTTTTGCTCCCAGTGGGAGAGTGTTTTTGACTATAGGTTGTAGAGTCAGTTTGTTTCACTCTTGGTAGTAGAGTGGGTCTGCTTTCTCTGGTTGAGAGAAAGGACTACGGGTTAGACAAGGTTGTTGTCTTAACGCCGTAGGGTATTCTTGTAAACTTTTTCAAGAATAGTAGAAATCTCAAGTGGGTTGCTTGGGGACTGGACGTAGGTCGGGAGGACCGAACCAGGATATATCTTGTGTACTCTGTGATTGGTTGTCTTGATTTTGCATTTACTTTTGTTCTCTTAAGTTGTGTAAAAATTGTCTGGACAGTCGACTCCTTGCACTATCAGTCAACTGGTCAGCCTCTTATAAGTTGTATTTTTTTTGTGTCATCAGTCGCCTGCCTTATCTATAAGTCGACTGCACCGAGTTATTGTATTTTCTGTTATTTGATCATATCAGTCGACTGGTTCACAACCAAGTCGACTGCACCGAAGAAAATTTTCGCAGTTTTTTTAATTAACACTATTCACCCCCCCTCTAGTGTTTGTTGCTTAGTCTACAGGATCCAACAAAAGTGTCAATACTTGGAAGAGGGAAGGGGTCCTTGGGGCAAGCCTTGTTGAGATCGGTAAAATCGATACAAATCCTCCAGGTCCCATTGGACTTCTTCACCATTACTACATTCGACAACCATTCGGGATAGTTTACCTCTTGTATGAACCGGGCCTTCAAGAGCTTGTCCACCTCCTCTTTTATAGCTAGCTGGCGCTCGGGGGCGAACTTGCGCCTCTTCTGTTGGACCAGTTTGGACCACGGAGCAACACTGAGGTGGTGGACCAAGAGCTCTTCGGAAATTCCGGGCATGTCTGCAGCTGACCAGGCAAAGAGGTCTCGATTCCTTTGAATGCACTGGACTATGTCGGAGCATAAGGCGGATGGGAGGGTCTTGCTAACAAAGAACTTTTGGCTTGGATCCTGCTCAGAGAAGAGCACTTCCTCCAACTCATCCACCGGCTCGGACGTTGGTCGGGCAACATCTTAGGGGATTTCCAGAGTTTCGAGGGAGAGGACTGGACCGAGGGTAGAGGTCATGTAGCACTTGTGGGCCGTTTCCTGATTGCCTTTAACCTCCCCTACTCCTGCCCGGGTGGGGAATTTCATCTTGAGGTGATGGCGGAAGGGACGGCTTCAAGGGCAGCTAGGCCGGCCGACCCAAAATGACATTGTAAGCTGCAGGAACATCCACGACCATCAAGTCCATCGACTCTGTTCGGGTGGTAGGAGTTTTGCCAGCGGTTACGTCCATGGTGATCACCCCTTCAATAGTCACTAGCACTCCCGTGAACCCATGGAGCGTATAGCCGGCGGGCTTGAGTCTGTCTCGGGATAGTTTGAGGCCCTTGAAAGCAGCGAGGAAGAGGATGTTTACGGAGCTGCCATTGTCCACTAGGATCCTCTCCACTTTGAAGTTCGCCATATGGAGGCTGATGACGAGTGCGTCACAATAGGGCGTTCGGACACCCTCAAGGTCTTCATCTGAGAATGTGACGGGCACTCCGAGGCCTTTAGGAGGAGGGGTGGCGCGAACCAAATTGACTTCCCTTATAAATGCCTTTCGAGAGGAGTTGGAGGAGCCCCTCATAGGGCCCCCATGAATAAGGTGCAGGACACGCTCCTCCTCGAAGTCGGGCATTTCGTCGTATTCAGGACGCTTATTAGTCCCCCGAGGCAGGGGGGAAGGTCGGCTCGGTCCTTTCTCACGAACCTGGTCAGCTGTCCCCTCTGGATGAGGGCTTCTATCTCATTCTTCAAGGCCCGACAATCATTGGTGTCGTGGCCATGGTCCCAGTGATAACAGCACCACTTCTCTTTATCCCTCTTCTTGCCGGGGGTGTTCATTTTTGGTGCAGGAGGTATCACCCCCTCCTTCTCAACTTCCATAAGAATTGTGGAGATGTTGGCATTAAAAGGAGTAAATTTTTCAAATCTCGGGGGAGGTCGGCACTGGCCGCCATTATCCTTCTAGAGCTTCTTTGCCCCTTCCTCTTCTGTTCCCTTTCTTTTAGACCCGGAGGAAGATCTCTCCAAGTTGGGGCGGTGCTCAGCTTCTTCGGCCCAAATATACTTTTTGCTCCGGAGGAGGAGGTCAGAGAAGTTCTATGGGGGCTTCTTGGCGAGGGAGGAGCGGAGGCTGGAGTTGAGGACATTGGATTGAAATGCTGCTGCAGCGACCGACTGGTCGAGGGATGCTATGGACCTGACTTCAGCTGTGAACCTTTTCACATAGTCTCTCAGCTTCTCACCCTTCTTCTGGTTGAGGTAGAGTAGCGAAATGCTGGTCTTCTCAGTTCGGCGGCTACTCACGAAGTGGGTGACGAAGAGGGTCTCAAATTGCTCGAAGGAGAATATTGAGGATGGGGCAAGGCGAGAGTACCATTCTCGAGCTGGACCCTTGAGAGTTACGGGGAAGGTTTTGCAGAGCAGAGCATCAGAAGCTTGATAGATGAGCATGAGGGTCTTGAAGCTTTCGATGTGATCGACAGGGTCAGTCTCCCCGGAATAAGTCTCAAATTGAGGAGGCTTAAAGCCGATTGGTACGGGTGCATCCATTATGGTTCGGGAAAAAGGAGGTCGACTAGGATGAATGGTCCTTCCTCTAAGCTCTTCTTCTCGGTCTAACTGACCCTAGCACCTCTCCATTTCGTGGAGACGGCGGTAGACAGCGTCATTCCTTCGACGGTAATCAGCCGAGCCTCTAGACTACTCTTCATACGAGGGAGAGCGGGGGCTACGACGACGGTAGCTCCTGGAGCGGCGAGGACTTGGCATGTGCCGGGGGTTGCTTGGAGCTGGAGGAGGAGTTAGGGACCGTCGGCGAGGAGTTCGGACCGGAGGAGGAGTGGGAATCCTAGGAGCATTGGTGTTGGGACGGAGATTGAGAGCTTGTAGGACGGTTGCTTGGAACTGCTGGAACTCGGCATGGGTGATGGGTGCCTCATCGTTCCTAGGATGTTGCCGACCGGCAGGGGAATGGGGTCTTCTCCTGTGATGCTCGGGGGACTCTCTTCGCCCCCTTCGGATAGGGGACCTTCTGTAGTCTCGGCGGTGAGGAGATCGCTCATCCGGACATTGCTAGCGGGAGGCTCCCTCTCGGGCCCGCTTTTCATCCAGACGGCAGCGAAGATCCTCATCCTTCTGCCGATTGAGGACGGTGTTGCGAAGGTCGGAAGCTTGGGGATTGTGGGAGGCCATAGAATCCGAAGAGGCATTATGGATGGAGACGTGGTCCGGATGGAGAGGTTGTTTCTGCGGGTTGGGACCCTTAGGAGGTTGTTGATTCTGAGGAGGAGGCAGGTCCTGTTGGAGAGGGTCCTCTGCTTGAGGAGGAAGTTGCCCCTGCTGCTGAGCGGGCTGGATGGGGACTTCTTGTTGCTGATCGGGGTTGGGTCCGCGGTTGGACGCTCTAGATCTTACTTTCCTAGGAGGCATGGCTGGAGAAGATCTGACCAACAGGAAGAGGGGAGGCAGCTATTCGTTTGTTCCCACAGACGGTGCCAATCTGTTGCCGCTGAATCTGGTATGGGGGCAAACAGATAGTATTTGTGGATTCTTGGAAACTTTGAATAGCAAACCTGTTACCTGTTCCGTCGGAGTTTGACCGTTGCTCCTGCCGTTCACCAGCAAAAAGTGCGAGACACCGGGGTTGTTCCCGGCGACGCACCCTTCGACCTCAAGTCAGTAATCAGAAGTGATTATGAAAGAGCGTAAAACTGGCAAAAGATTGATTACCTCTTAATGGAGATGGGTGGGGGGTATTTATAGGCACCACTGGGATCAGATTAAGAATGTAATCTCTGTGGTTAGATAAGGAATGTAATCCCTAATCCCCAGTGAAAGGATAGATATGAATCAGGGCCGTTGATTAGGATTAATTAGAAACCCTAATTCTATCCTTTCTGGACCGGGTTTGCTGCGGGTTGAAATCCGCACCCAGTTGAGGTGGATCCGTTCGCGAGTTAGTGGGTCTCCGAGGAGGAGAACCAGTACCCGCTTCAGACCTATTGGTAGGTGAAATTACCGTTTTACCCCTAGGGCTTCAAGATTCGTGCCCGATTTGGACGGTTCCGATTTAACCCCATTTTTAGCCATATCAGTGTCTAAATTATGATGCCCTGATTTCTTGTGATTTTTACCAATATCAATTCCAAAATATCAAGTTCTTCGAAAAAAAAACATCAAACTCGTCCAAAAAATTTACCAAGCAGAATTACCATTTTGCTTTAAGTTGTCTCGCTGATTATAATTTCCTTCAGATAATTTTTATAATAAACATGACAGTAATGTAGTTTTTGATCCACTCAACCCCTTTCTAACACTTTTTAAAAAGATTTTGTAATGCAGAGCAAGAGGAGACATGATATTTTCCGCTCAAGAAACATCTTCAATTTCTGAAAATCACAAGAATCATGACAAAAGAATAAATAAATAATCCGTGAGCCTTGTTGATGCTATTTTATGTGTTCAGATAATGTGAATTCTTTATGGAAACAATAATAGATCTGTCCTTTTACGTTTCACTGATGTTGAACGCTGCAAACTGATATTGATAATGAAATCAGACAAGTGTGAACACTTGGATCTGATATGACCGGTTGTTATCACTTTAATTGACCAGCAGAATAGTCTGAAACACTGGGGTTGTTCTTGACGATAGACCCTCCAACGCCCAAGGTAGAAAACTCAAAACATATGAAGAGTTTTGAGAACGTAATTTGCAATTACATTATTCATGAGGAGGTCGTAGGGGTATTTATAGTCGCTAGGGGGTCAATTTCAAGATAATAATTTATCTCTACTTCCAGGTGTTTTGATAAGGTTGGTTATTCTCTTCTTCATGAAGAGATAGAGTCGGTTATTCTTCTCTTGATAAAGAGATAAAGTTAGTAGGCTTTTTTCTTCATGAAAAGATAGAAGTAGTTGTAGGGATAGAGTTAGGACTCATCTCTTTATAAAGAGATAGAGTTTTAAAACCCTCTCGTATGGATGAAGAGATAGAAGTAGTTACTTTCGTAGAGATAGAAAGTTTAAGACGGCGCTTCAGATTATTATGAACTCCTTCATATTGGGCCACTATGGAAACCCAGTATGATGAACCTATTTTGGGTTGTTGGGCTTAAAAAATGCTCAACTTCCATTTATGGGCCTGTTTTGGTGAAATTTGACTTTTTACCCCTTAGAGCTTTATGATTCGTGCTCAATTTGAATGGTCTCGATTTGGTTCTACTTTTACCTATATCACAATCCTCCCACACATGAATACTGGGTTTCACAGCCTACAAGGAGTAATTCGTCAGTTTAAAATGGTTTTTACAGAACTTATCGGAGTTTTCGATGACGTATGAATCTTTCTCAGGGTTTAATGGAGTTGTTCTGCTTTGTAAAGAAACAATTTGTTTTTTAGAATTTTCTAGAATTATTTTGATTTTACCATATTTTTCTGACTTTATTTTTCCAATTTTTTATTATTTTTTTGAGTTTTTAATCAATTTCCCTATTTTTATAATTAATTTCCTAATTTTTTTAATAATTATTCTAAATTTATAATTATTTTTCAAAATATTTTAATATTTTTCTGAATTAATTATTTTTTAGAATTTTTAAATAATTAATTCAAATTTTTAATTTTTTATTGGAAATTTTAATTATTTAACTCAAGTTACTAATTAAATAATGAAAATTAATCATACCTTGCTAAAGTGGCGAGATATGGATCATTGATCCTGGTTGAGCTAGCGAGTCGAAGCATTCAGACGACTGTGATATGTTACCAGAGCTACCTAGTACGTAGCTCTTACCCGATGTCGAGCTCCAGGTAGAAAATTGAGACAACTCAGCCATTCATCATGAGGAGCACGGATTTTGAGGAGTCAATATCGATGATTTTACTCATGTTACTTGGAACACAGGTTACCTGATGTTGCGCACGTGATGCTGGCGTGTCGTATGATGTGGCGCCGTGTGGTGTCGTTGACTGGTCAATGTTTTGCTCCCTGGATAAGGTGACGTAGCTCTCACATGGTGCTGGCATGTTGCCACCATGTGGCACCATTTGACCAGTCAAAACTTGTCCAACAGTTCTCTCCCCCCTTCTCCTTCCTCCTTTTTTATATATATTTTTTATTTTTTTAATTTATTTTTTTTAATTTTTCGGTTGGGGGCTTTTGGGCTTCTCCTGGCCATTGGGTGCTCGAAGGTTGGGACTACAACGGTCGGGATGCGATCCTTTAAGAACCCTTCCTTCCTCCTTCTCTCTCTAATTTCCCTGCTCCTTTATCTCTCTCTCTCTCTCTCTCTCTCTCTTTCCTCCCAACTCTTTCTCTCTCTAAAAGAATTTTCTGGCAAGTTTTTCCATTCTCTAATGATCTTTTCCAATAGTACGAATCAGATAATTTATTAATTTATAAGATGTCTAGGGTCTTATCAGGGCAATGAC
Organism: Hemerocallis citrina; assembly: GCA_017893485.1. NCBI lineage: Eukaryota > Viridiplantae > Streptophyta > Magnoliopsida > Asparagales > Asphodelaceae > Hemerocallis > Hemerocallis citrina. Next base: position 52,727,689 of record CM030359.1, on the reverse strand, counting down.
CCCTCTTCCAACAGATCTATAGAAGAAGTGTCTACCTCTCGACCTAGTAGAAGAGAGAAAAGGAAGGCGGTAGCATAGAAGTCCTATATGAAGGTGGAGACGATTTTAGAGGTGGATTGGAGGACATGTGAGTTTGGGAGATACTCTGGTCCTCTTACGGGTCTTACTCATATTCGACAGTACACCGACGACTTCAGGGATCTAGTAGCGCATGGTCTTCGATATGTGGAGCTAGAGTTTCGTGAGGTGATTGAGGTCAACTCTGTCTCGAATATCCTATCTAAGGCAGATCTTCGTATGATTAAAGACAGGTTTCCCAATCCCTTCCCAATATGAGCTTCTTCTTCCCTGCCCGAGAGCTAGGGTATATTCGACACGCCTCAACGAGTACTGCTTCTTTTCTTTTGTCGCCCACCATGCCGACCTTCGGTTCCCAATACACCCCTTCGTCAAGGAAGTCATGAGGTGGCATATGATTAGCTCGGTATAGTTTGTGCAAAACATGTGGAGGTAGGTGAACGCCTCAATCCTACAGTGTCGGGCAGTGGGATTCGAGCTGAGTTTATTGGTACTTAGGGTGCTCTTAAGGCTTCATCAGAAAACTAAGTCAGAGTTTCGCTTCTACCTCATTCATCGCACAAGGGTGTAGCTGATTGAGGTCCCGATTTGATCAAATTTCGGAGGGAGAAGTTCTTCATAGTGGGTAGTCTGGAGCCGTCGGGGATTCGACTAAGTGGCAGACTGTTGTGCCAAAGAAAGTTAGGGTGGACCCAGTGTTGGGGGATGCATAGAAGAAGTTGTATGAAGACATCCTCAAGCGGGAGCCGCTGAGGTGGAGGCAGGTCATTAAGGAGGTTCACTTTCACAGGGGTCTGAGCCTGATAGGCCCTAGTACGACTTTAGCTTCTCATTTCCTTAAGTGTGTTAGTATCTTGTTTCCCTATATTTATTCCTATTTTAATATCTTCCCTTGTTTCCTTTTGGCAGATACTGAGGGTATGGACTTTGCGGTAAGAAGCACACCGGGCTCAGCTCCAAAAAGCTCGAGGGCAAGAAGAGGAAGCAGACGGTGACCTGGCCCAGGAGTGCGAAGGAGGCTAGGAGTTTGTCGACTTCCACTCCTGCAATGGAACTTGACTCACCCCAGGCGTGTTCTAGGAGTCCCACCCCAGGGGTTTCCACTTTAGCGTCTGTGCTCGAGAGAGAGCGCCCACCACTGACTGTTGTAGCTGATGCGACTCTCCTTGACATGCTTAAATCGATCTACACCCTAGACTGGACTATTAAGCTGCACGATGGCTTTCTCGGGGATGGAGATAGCTGCATGGAGGCGATTCGTCACCTCCCATCCTAGAAGGACATGGCCAGGATGGCCGCGAAAGGGCCTGGCTCGTCTGCCTTGGAGTTGGCTCAAGCCAACATGTCGGCGAGTGCTTGTTCATTATTGAGTTCTTGTATGATTCTTCTAAGTTATGAAGTTCTTCATCTTCATTTTGTAGATCACCTACCATCTTAGCATCCTGTTCAAGAAGGTTGGAGAGGAAGACAAGGCCAACCTGGAGAAGGTGAAGGCCTTGAAGGCCCGGGAGGCTGCCAAGCTTCGGGGACAGGCTCTTGGTGAGCGAGTTGTTCAGCTTGAGGCAAAGCGGAAGAGGAGGAAGGAGGAGGCGATTAAAGCGCAGGAGGATGCTCTCACCCGTGTTAGAGCGGAGGTGGAGGATCATATGTTCGCCAACATGAAGAAGACATATCGCAAAGCTATTAAGGATGTCATCCAGCGTGTCTCTCACTTCGACAGGAAGGGGTACCATCTGGGCTTACAACCAAGAGAGGATTTGGTACCGGGGGATGAGGAGATGGAGCAGGGAGAGATGACTACTGTGAAGGCGAAGAGCCTTGGAGGGGATGCAAGAGCGAAGGGGAAAGAGGTCATTAGGACTTCCCCTCCTCAAGCTCCATCTGCTGAGGTGGATCCCTGATTCCTTTTCATTATTTTGATTTTTTGTGTGTGTGTGTGTGTGTGCGTGCGTGTGTTGTAGTAGTAATAGTAGTTGTATGCGCCTAGTAGTGGACTAGCCACCGCTTGATGTATCTTTCTTTTTCGAGTCAAATGAAAAAACTCTTTTAGTGTTCAGCACTTGTGTTGTTTTTAGTTGACAACTGCTTTTGATGTGTTGGATTAGAACTCTTGAATCATCTCATCTTTTGCAACTTTGATTGCTATCATTTTGGTGACCCCCTGCTCTTTCCATTAGTAGGTTGTTGTGTATGTCGGGAGTGATACCTACGATGGTGAGATTAACTGCCTCCGGTCCAAGCTTCGTGTGGCGGAGTTGAGGCTTACTCGCTTATGAAATAGATTATTCAAGGCTGAAGTGGATCTTGGCTATCTGAGAAAGGTGTTGACTAAGAGGAACATCGAGGATGGTTGCCTTGGCGGTGGTTTCTGGGAGACGCCTCCTCCCGAGGTGGAGGGAGGTTTACGCGATGGTGAGATCCCACTTGCAAAGATGACTAATGGGAGGGACTCGGAGATCAAATCCCTTCGTCATTCTTTGCTCACGCTTACTACCGAGAGGGATGAGTTGAAGAATATAGTGCTTGAGAAGAGTTTGGAGGTCGCCCATTTGAAGAAGGTTGTTCCCGAACACTTAGAGGAGGCTCATCCGAACAGTTCGGCACTCACTCGTATGGTCCGTTGGAAGATTAGGGTCAAGGATGCTCAACTCAATGAGAGGCTTGTCGAGCATGAAGTAGAGATCTATCGGCTGAAGTGACTGTTTGAGGAGGTTTAGATTAGGTGTACTTCTTGCTCTTACGATGAGATAAATCGGGGAAGGTCTTTCATGAACTGGCTTTACATCCGCAAGGAGCCTCAAGGAATCCAGGAGATGTCCAAAGTGGGGTGGCCAGTTCGTCAAGTGCTGCTTCAATTGAGGGGGCGACACGTGTTGGTGGTCACGCTACTCAGACTAAATTTGTAGGCTTGGTATTTCCTTTGCAGCATTTGAGAGACGGGACAGTTCCTTGGCAGCTAGGGGGTGTCATAGGCTATGTGTGTCCCTTAATAGGAATATCCCCTTGCCTCGAGGCAGTTAAGATTTCTCTGAGGGAGACATGTAATCTTGTTGATCTTTGCATTTGAACTTGTAATGAGATGTGGATGTGAAATGAAAAACTTCTAAGTGTTCAAGTATTGTCTCTTGTCTTCTTTTAGTAGTAGCTTTGTGTTAGAGTAGCTGAGGAAACTCTAGTACAGAGTTGAATCTCTTGTGCCCCTATTGTGGCAAGTTATGGGAGTAGGATTTGGAAGGGGCTTGACTCTTTTGTTAGTTGAAATAGTTAACGGGATGTGATAGTTTGTTTCGAATGGTGAGTTAAGCTCTTTAACTTGCTTGTTTGCATGTTGCTAGAGCAACTTCATGCCATGAGTATAAAATTTGGACTTGTTATTTTGGCGTTTCGGGAACAGATCGAGTCACAAGTTGAGTCTTTGAGCTTGCTTGGTTGCAAATTGCTGGAGCAACTCTTTCAACCATGAGTATGGACTCCGAACGGGTTACTGACGAGTTTCAGGAGCAGGTCGAATGGTGAGTTAAGCTATGCACTTGCTCGGTGGCAACTTGCTATAGCAACTCTTCAACCACGGATATGGACTTCGAACATGTCCTTTACGTGTTTCAGGAGCAGGTAGAGTGGCAAGTTGAGTCTATGAGCTTGCTCGGGTGCAAGTTGCTAGAGCAACTCTTGAACAACAACAAAGGACTCAGAACAGATTGATTACGAGTTCTAAGATCAGAATGAATGACGAGTTGAGCATTCACACTTTCTTGGTGGAAAGTTGCTAAAGCAATTCTTGAAACATGAATATGGACTTTGAACTTGTCCTTTAGGAGCAGATTGAGTGGCGAGTTGAGTCTCTGAGCATGCTTGAGTGTAGGCTGCTAGAGAAACTCTGTGAACCACAAGTATGGACTCCGAACGGGTTGATAACGTGTTTTATGAGCATATCGACTGACGATTTCAACTCTGCAGTTGCTTGGTGGAATGTTGCTAGAGCAACTCTTAAACCATGAGTAAGGACTCTGAACTTGACCTTTTAGTATTTAAGGAGTAGATCGAGTGGCTAGTTGAGTATCTAAACTTGCTTAGGTGCAAGCTGCTAGAGCAACTCTGTGAACCATGAGTATGGACTCCGAACATGTTGATAATGAGTTTTAGAATCAAGTCGAATGATGAGTTGAACTCCGCACTTGCTTGGTGGTAAGTTGCTATAGCAACTCTTGAACTATGCGTGTGGACTCTGAACTTGTCCTTTAGGTGTTTTAGGCATAGATCGAGTCGCGAGTTGAATCTCTAAGCTTGCTTGGGTGCAAGCTGCTAGAGCAACTCTCTGAACCACGAGTATAGACTCCGAACTGGTAGATAACGAGTTTTAGAAGCATATCAAATGGCGAGTTGAGCTTCAGCACTTGCTTGGTGGCAAGTTGCTAGAGCAAATCTTGAACCATGTGTGTAAACCCCGAACTTATCTTTTGGGTGTTTTAGGAGCACATCGAGTGGTAGGTTAAGTCTCTGAGATTGATTGGGTGCAAGCTGCTAGAGCAACTCTAAGAACCACGAGTATGGACTCTGAATAGGTTTTTAACGAGTTTTAGGAGCATATAGAATGGCGATTTGAGCTTCCGCACTTGCTTGGTGGCAATTTGCTAGAGAAACTCTTGAACCATGGGTGTGAACTCTGATGTGAATATTTGCAAGTGTACAAAATCGCAACAAGTAGTATAGTTAAGTGAATAGAGTGTCGAACCCACAGAGACAAATTATTTTATTGAGTACCGAAATTACTAGATGAATCACTATTTGGAAAATCGAAATTGATAAAGGATAAAACAACTAAATTAAATTGATCTAAAGAAAACTAACTAAATTAATGAAGAGGGACGAATTCTGAAAATTTGTAATTTGTTAATGGCAAAATAAATTCTAGGGCTTTTGATTTCACCTAGTTAATCCCACATAATTTATAGTTCCATATGAATAAAATGATTATTTTTCCAAGTTGTAGACCAAAATCCCCAAATTATTCAATATTCTCTCTCGAGCAATATCAAAATTATTCCCAACTAATTATTTGTCATAGTTCATGCACAAATTACCAATTGAAAATTTATTAAGATCTATGGACTTCTTAACGGTCACATTAACAGCAGTTCGCTCTTATAATAGTGTTTAATTTTTATTAATCACAAATTACTAGTTCGATCTCTTCATGATTTAATAGATCATACAAATATCTATCCACCAATTGTAACTTTAAGAATAAAAATCAACACACAACCATGGAAAAATAGAAAAATAATAAGGAATTAAAATTGTGTTCTCAAAACTAGGCTACATCGAAGTCCTAGAAAAATAAATTTAGTTCATAATGGTTTTGCAACTAACAATTATTGTCTTGGATTGCATTATAAAAATTTGAGAGAGAAAAGAGATTGCTTTTTAAAATAAATTGCAAACCGAACAGCCTTGAATCGCATTCTGAAAAGCAAAATCAATTCTCTACTGTTTGTCGTCTCCGATTTTCGAGTCGCACGCTGTCAGCAACAAAATGTCACGTCTTCGAGTGGTCCCGACTATCAGCGCCAAAGTGCGCCAGGTCAGAACTCCACGCCACGTTACTGTTGCCGTCACGTCGATGCCACGTCAGCGAGCTCTTGGGTCCCACCGCTGTCTCCTGTATGCCAAGTCAGCGCAACGTCAGATCAGCACAAAGTTCCCACAGAGCCATCACGTCTTGGTCTGATGTGGTTCGTCTCTCTCTCTCTCCTGGCTTGATTTCCACGTGAACACAGAGAACCCTTTTTTTTCTCACTACAAGAAAAACCTTTTTTCGCAACAAGGTTTTGGCAACGACTGTTTAGTCGCTGTGAAAATTAGTTACGGCAACGCGAAAGTCGTTGCTAAAAATAAAATAAAATTTCCCTCATCCAAAATGCCTTGCGCGGGCCTTTGCAAATTCCCCCGCCGGATTGTGTAAATTGGAAACGATAAATGTCGTTGCGTATATTTCCTTATATCTACTGCAACGACAGTATTGTTGCCAAAAATATAAAAAAATAAAAATAAATAAAATAATTTCACTTAATAGTACTCTTTCCTAATTCCCCAAAATTTTTCCCATATCCCTCTTTCTTTTGTTCCTAATTTCTTTTCCGACCCAAATGGCGTTCATTCACTCCCCCATCTCTCTTCTCTAGACTAACCCCAATGAATCCCAATACTCAATCGATCTATCGAATCTAGAGTTTCTACTTTCTCCTCCTCTTTTGACCCAAATAAAACTGAAATTTTCAGTTTCAACTCTTATGAGTTGATTTGACCTGCTGTGGTTTGACTGTGGAATTTGGAGTCGGAGAGTCACTAATTTTGATGGGTGTTGTTTGATTTAGGGATTGAAGTGGGTTTGTTGATAGTTGAAGTGATAAAAGTTTGGTTCTTTGTTGTTGTTGTTTTTTTTTATATTGTTTTTTGGGGGTGGAATTAGGGTTCGGATCATGTTGAGTGGGCATCTGTTTCATAGTCGGAGGCACTCTTGGCCTGCTGATGAGTACGTTGGTAGAGCTGCCCTACAATTGGTAAGGTTTTTTATTTTATTTTATAGTTTGTTTTTAAAAAATATTTTTTTTTGGGAGGTTGATGTTACTGAGTGTTATTTAGATGCCATGAATTTGGTTTTGGATGTTGGTAATGTTTGTGGATTGAAGAAAGTTGGAGACTTGACTATTGATCATCGAAAAGATTTTATTTTTTTTCCTTTTATTTTTTAGGCTTTTAAATATTTTATATGAGAAAACTTAATCCATGTTATGAGCCATGGTCAAAGAACTAGCGAGATTAGTATTGAATGGGGGAACTAGGTAAATTATCTATTAATCTGTAGCAGAGGCCATCTTACACGTATCCTAATTTACCCAATACATGAATTTAATTGGGGAACAATACTCAAAGAAGAGACTTATATACTCAAAATGCATATGCCTGCTTCACTCAAAAAATATATTGTCATAGTTATTTCTTTTGTTTACAAAAATTTATGACAGGACCTCACAGGACCTTCAATTTCTGAGTTGAACAAGAGAGCTAACTTAACAGCTATGGATTTTTCAGAGGAAGGAGTTAATTTGGCAATAGCCAGCCTTGGTATGGGATTCTTCCCTCCTGATGTATGTCACTTATTGGATATGACTGGCTTGTTGCGGTTATATAAATCTTGTGTGCACACGTACTCTCAGCCATAGCTTTCCTTCATAATTTTTTCTGTCTACCAATTGTAATTTAAAATTTTAATTAAGAAGCTTAATTTCATTTCTATCTGAAACTCATCCTGTCATCCATCAAGCTTTTCTTCTGGATGGGTTTCATTATAGAGTCAAAAGTTGATCATTCAGCCATCATGTGTGCGTGAGTCAAAATTTTCACTCTCTCAGCCATTGTGTATGTATACACTAGTTTATGTGTGTGTTTTTTTGTATGCACGTTCATTTTGTGGGTGCATGCTCTCTCTCTCATCCATAAAGTTTTCTTTCATAATTTGTTTCTGTATGTAGGAATTGTAATTTAGATTAGTCTTAATTTGTATTGTTATCTGAAATTCTCGGCCATAAAGCTTTCATTCGTTTTCTTTCTGAGCGTTTCGATAGATTTTTATTGTTTGATCGATTTGAAAGTTGCCCATTTGTGTTATGTCGACACACTTATTATCGGCATGCTGCACTAATAACTAAACTTTTATAGTTCTTTATCATAGTGTCAAAATGGGCATTCACTTCTACAGCACTACTAAGTAGATTCAAGTTTAACTGTGACGCATGAAAGTAACTAACTCATTGTCCTTTTTCTTGGATTATAGTTTCTGATTTAGTAAGTTCTGTTATTTATAAGAGATTGTATAGGTGATTTTTTGTAGAGTTCATAATTACTGTCCAAACAGGTGGTTCTGGAGAGGTAGAATTGAATGGTTCTGTTGATCATGACCAGGAGAATAATGAGGTACATTTTTCTTTTTTAGCCTGTAATGCTTGTTTAATTAATTGTTGGGTAGCTTGTATCTATTTTTAAATTGGTATCCATCAGAAATATGATGCACATTATTTATTTTTTTACTCGAATTTGAAGTTGTTGAATTTGAGAAGCTCAAGTAGAACACGCAAGCACTCTTATATCTAATAAATTACGTACATAAGACATGATCTCCTTACAACACTCTTATATCTAATAAATTATGTGATACCAGGTAGAATTTAAGAATCTCTTATTCAGACAACTGTTGCAAACAGGCATTCAAACCCCAGCTGTTGGAATTCATCCATCTAACAAAGTTAACCCTGTAAAGTCACAAAGTTTTAACACGTTAATGTAACATGATATGAGATTAAATTGCGTGAAACAATTCTTTTGGAGATGGTAGCTGGGAAAATTGATAGGATGATAGGTAGTTGGGGGAGCAAAAAGGACTAGTAGTAGACCCAAAAGAACTTGGGTTGAAGCTATTGATAAGGATTTGAAAAAGTATTTATTTGACGACGGAGGTAGCCCTCACTAGAGTTAGAGTGGAAGAAAAGGATTTATGTAGCCGACCCCAAAATTTTGGGGTAATGGTTTTGTTTATGTTGTATCATCTGCGAATGAAGCTAAATTGGTGTAGTTGTGTGAGTTATACTAGAAAATATAACTAAGTTAATTAGTAAAAATCTGAACATGAGGAATCTGCCGAGTCACTTAAAGTCTCCATGTACAGTGCTTATCTGCGGTTAACGAAGATCAAAATGCAGGAAACAGTCAAACTTGACATTATCTGCGTAGTATGCTAATTGATGTAGTTGGCAGAGGTATACTAGACACCATCATACATGTACAAGTTTCAGATAATACCCTCCAATCGTGATAAAAATATTATTCTAAATATGCACTGGAAGTCTGCCATCTCTAAAACAAAAGATATATTAGTCTGCGGAGATCGTATTGCATCTACAACAAGCCTTTTTAGTCTTGGCCTGATAATCATCACTTCAAGATTTAAGATATTATAAATTCTGCTGATCCTAACAAGAAGGATAAATCCAATTTTTCCAGCATTGCAAAGTTATTATTGTTGTAAAATTATGATTATGAGTTGTCAACTTGTTATAAATTATAGATAATACAGTAATTAAAAAGATATTTATATAAAATCATCATTTACCTTGATAACTGGCCAGTAGGGGGTTCCACCATATTGTTTGAATGCAGTCCACTTGAATACCATAATGTCCTGGACAGGGTTCAACTTAATTCACTTGTGTTCCTCTTGCTTTACATGATGTTGCCTGGTTTGTTAAATATAATGTTAGGAAGTTTCGTTTTGAACTCTAATTAAATTTTACTTCATGCAACTTTTGCCATTCACTTAACTTAATGAACTTGTTAAGATTGGCCCCTAGATGAGCTCCCATCCTTTTGTCTTTCTTATTGCCTGTTCTGGAGAATATCAGAAGAAGAGTTGGAGATTTTTATTCAGAGACTTGGCTTAAATTTTGTCTTCCTTATTGTCTGTTTTGGAGAATATGAAAACAAAGAGAGAAGAGTTAATAGAGACATATACTTCAGCGGAAATATATTACTCTTCAGGAGATATATTACTGGCATTCATATATATATATATATACTAGATTTGCCTGTACTAGATTTGCCCTTCATTGCTTATACTGTGGATTCTACATGAACTGTTGTTGTATAAAAGATTGAGACGGTCGCCTACTGTGCATGGGTGTAAATTTACTTTTATCTTATATATTGGTGGCTTGATACTGTTGACAAAGGCTATATTTTGGGTTGTTTTAGTTTTCAATGCTGACAATAAGTTCATGGTTTGTGGCTATGTTTTAAATGGTTTTCTAATATTTTGATCTTATACTTGTTTAATTTATTCATTTCCTTTAAAATTGATGCAGGATGTTGATATTAGACAAGTTTTTTTTTGCAAGTACTTGGAGGAAGCTAAATGTATATGCACATACTATTTTGATCTATTAGAAAACATGGTTCAATGAAAATGATTATGAGATACTTAGATATCTTTTTGAGAAGTTGATGGTTGTAATATTTTGGGCATTACTTCTTATATGACATAAATGTAATATGTTGGACAAGTTTAATATTATAGTTTTTGGAATGATGTTGGTTTTTAATGTTTTTGAAGTGTATGCTAGTTTTAGGGCAGGGCTGATGCAACGACAATATATAATTTGTCTCGAAAAGAATTAAACTTTCGCAACGACAATTGGTAGCTTTAGCAACGACTATAGTTGTTACCAAAATACAAGTAATGCAAAGCAATTATAAAAATAATTGTAAAACAGTCGAGCTTTGTCAACGACAGTAGTCGTTGCCAAAATAGAAAATGTAAGGCAACGACAATAATTCATTACGAAAAAATTATTTTTAGCAACGACATGAGTCGTTGCCAAATATATGTAGTATGTTTGGCAACGACAAAGGTTGTTGCGATTGATTTAATAGCATAGCACGAGTGGAATTAGGTATGACAACGACAAAATATATTGCAACGGCAATGTCGTTGCGAAAAAATCTATGTTTGGCAACGACAGCAAGTCGTAGTCAAAATCTTTCGCGACGCCCGGACGCGCAACGACCTTGCAACGACAAATGTCGTTGCCAAAAATATTTTTCGCAACGACAAATGAGTTTTAGCAACGACATTTGGCATTGCGAAAAATGGTTTTTCTTGTAGTGCCTTTTTGCTTTTATTTTATTTTATTTTATTTTATTTTTTTGGGTAACCGTCACCTCTTCGTAAGCGTGTTCCACCTTGGTGTGTATTTATAAGCAAACGGGAAGGAGAATTAGGGTTTGCTTTATTTGCAGAAAAATCTCCTCTTTTTTGCTTATTTATTTTCTTCCCTGATTAGCTCTTTATTTCTTTCTTTTTTTTTTCTTTTTTTCCTTTTTCTTCCAACACGTGCTGCACACACAAAAAAAAATCAGAAATTAGGATTTAAAAATAAAATAAAAATAAAATTAATTAGTTTAAAATTAATTAAACTAACTAATAATCATATTAGCTCATTTAAACTCTTTTAAAATTGGTTGTTGCATTTTCACCCTTCATTGGCAAATTAAAATTTATATTTTAATTTTCTCATGGACGACTTGTAAAATTTAAATTCAACAAATCAATAAAAATAAATAAATCATTATGTTTGTTTTGTTTGTTGATTTTTTACCAAAAATATTCACCTTTTGCATCAAAAATCTCATTCCTTCAAAAATAATTAATTACTTGAAATCATATAGAAATAAGATGAATTATAAACAATATAAATGAAAACAAGCAATTTTAATGGGTAAATGAGTACAAATATTTGTATAAAAATTAGACACATCAGACTCCGAACTTGCCCTATTGGTGTTTCAGGAGCAGATCGATTGGCGGGTTGAGCTCCGCACTTGCTTGGTGGCAAATTTCTATAGTAACTTTTAAACCATGGGTATGGACTCTAAACTTGTCCATTTGGGAGATTGATAAGCAGTTGGTGTGGCTTAGGAGAAGACTAGGTATCTGACTCATTGTTTGCATGCAGGGAGTTGTACAAGAATTTTTGTAAAATAAAAGAATAATTTTTTAATGAAAAGTCAAACTAAGTGGCTACTTTAATTGCTAGCCTTTATTACATGTTGTGACTGTTATAGGTATCGGCCTTTATTACATGTTTGAAGCTAACTACTATGGAAGGGCATTAAGCTCCCTTGCTGTACTTCATCGGTGCTCGATATTTTAAGTCCTTCATATCTTGCCCCTGCCTCTCTCTGGGTTTTCATGTCAAGCTCCCGAGCAGATCACTTGTAAGACATTGTATGGTTCCTCCCAGTTAAGGGCAAGCTTTCCCTTCTTGCATGGGTTGGATATCTTGAGCTTTCGAATGACGAGGTCCCCCTCTTTGAGGTTGGCCGGGTGGACCTTCTTATTGTAGAACTTCTCTACCCTCTGCGGGTAGATATGTATTCGCATGGAAAACTTCTCTCTTACTTCTACAACGTGATCTAGACTGTCCTGGATATCATTTGAGTTCTCCTCTTCATTGAAGGAGAGAAGGCGATGAGAAGGTACTCCTACTTCTAGAGAGCTGAGTGCTTCTATTTCGAAGGTGAGGTTGAATGGTATTCTCTCGTTTGGATTCTCTTTGTAGTTCTGTAGGACCAGAGCACGTTTGGAAATTGTTTGACTCATAGCCTCTTCGGGGCTTCACCAAGTCTCCTCTTGAGGCCATCCAATATTTGCCGATTAGCATTCTCAGTTTGGCCATTGGTCTTGGGTGTGAGATAGAGGAGAAGCATTGTTTAATCCTAAGATCGGTGCAAAACTTATAGAATTCCTTATCGGCGAATTTTGTTCTATTGTTGATAACTAGTTGGTGGAAATATTTGCAAGTGTACAAAGTCGCAACAAGTAGTTTAGTTCAAGTGAAAACAGTGTCGAACCCACAAGGACTAATTATTTTATTGAGTACTGAAATAACTAGATTAAGTATTATTTGGAAAATCGAAATTTGATAAAAAAAAAAAGCAACTAAATTAAATTAATTGATAAGGCTAAAAATAGGGTTAAATCGAAGCCGTCCAAATCGAGCACGAATCTTAAAGCTCAGGGGTAAAATGGTAATTTCACCTACAAACGGGTCTAAAATAGGAACTGGGCCTTTTTCCAAAGGCCCAATAACCCATAAACAGGTCCATCTTACTGGGCGCGGATTCCAACCCACAAGAAGCCCAGTCCAGCTGGATAGGAGAATTAGGATTTATGATTGACCTTAATCAACGGTCCTGATCACTTCTATCCATTCACTGGGAAGTAGGGATTTGATCTTATCCCGAAACTAGTTCCTAAGAAAACTAGAAATACCCCCCATCCCCTACTGTTACCAGGTAATCAATCTTTTGCCAATCAAAGCTCTTTCATAATCTTTCTGATTATTGACAAGAGCATCGGAGGGTGTGTCGCCAGAATCAACCCCGATGTTTTGCACTTTTTGCAGGTCAACGGCGGGAGATCACGGTCAAACTCTGGTGGAAGTGTGTTAAGGTTTGGCTATTCAACTTCCCTCGAATCCACAAATCTATCTGTTTGCCCCCACACCGATTTTAGCGGCAACAGATTGGCACCGTCTGTAGGAATCACGAATAGCAGTCCAACCTCTTCCACTGGTCAACATCGCCTCTAGAGATGCCACTAAGGAAGCTGAGATCTAGAGGGTCCAATCGTGGACCCACTCCTCCTCAATCACAACTAGAGGCTCCCCTCCAACCCATCCAGCCTCAGGGACAGCTCCCTCCTCAACCCGATCAGCCGCTGCAGCAGTTGCAGCCTCCTCTCCAAAATCTTCAACACCAGTAGGCACCACTCGGGCCCCAGAACGCTGGTATAGGGTCCTCTCGTCCTCACCCTCAGAAGCAACCTCTTCACCGCGACAATATCTCCGTACATAACCCTTCAACCGACTCCATGGCATCTCATAACCCTTGGCCCTCAGAAGACCTCCGCAACGTCATCATCAACCGGCAGAAAGAAGAGGACCTTCGCCATCGTTTGGATGAAAGGAAGGCCCATGAGGGAGTCTCCTCGCCGTTGCGACCACAGGTGGTCCCCTCTTCATAGAAAGCGGAGAGAGTCCCCAGAGTACCGTCGAAGAAGGCAAGATTCTCCCGCTGGTCGACAGCCTCAGAAGGATCAGAACGGGCTTATCACCCGAGCAGAGTTCCAAGAGTTCCAGGAAACAATCTTGCATGCCCTCAATCTCTAGCCAAACAACAACAATAATGTTCAGAGGGTCCCCACTCCTCTGCCGGTTTGCAGCCCTCGCCATTGGTCCCTCAGTCCTCCTTAAGCTCCAAGCCACCGCCATCACATTCCTAGCCCTCACCCGTCTCCGAGCTACCGACGCCATAGCCCACGCTCCCCTTCGTACGAAGGCGAGTCCAAAGGCTCACCAGGATACCGTCGAAGGGATGATGTTGTCTACCGCCGTCTCCAAGAGATGGAGAGGCACCTCAGTCAACTCGATAGGGACGAAGAACTGAGAGGAAGGACCCTCCGACCAAGTAGACCTCTGTTTTCTCGAACCATCATGGAGGCACCCACTCCAGCAAACTTCAATCCCCCGAAGTTCGAGACATATACGGGGGAGTCAGATCCCATGGATCACATCGAGAGTTTCAAGACTCTCATGATGATTCATCAAGCCTCTGATGCCCTTCTATGCAAGATCTTCCCAGCCACTCTCGAAGGCCGAGCTCGGGAATGGTACTCCCGCCTCGCTCCATCCTCCATATTCTCTTTTGAATAGTTTGAGACCCTCTTCATAACCCACTTCGTGAGCAGCCGTCGCTCCGAAAAAATGAGTATTTCACTACTCTTCCTCAATCAGAAGAAGGGCGAGAAGTTAAGAGATTATGTCAAGCGGTTTACCGCGGAGGCCAGGTCCATCGCCTCCCTTGACCAATCAGTCGCTGCAGCCATGTTCCAATCCAACGTCCTCAACTCCAACCTCCAGTCCTCCCTAGCTAAAAAACCCTCGCGAGATTTCTCCGAACTTCTCCTCCGGAGCGAGAAGTACATCCGCGCGGAGGAGGCTGAACATGTAATGCCCTGATTTTTCATTTAATAAAAAATAATTTATTTTGCACGTAGTGTGCACGTGCAATATTTTTGGTAAATATTTTCATCAAGATGAGTAAAGATATTTTAATATGTGCTTTTAATTATTTTATAAAAAAGCCTTCTTTTAATTAGACAAAAAGCCTTTTCTTTTTAAAACCCCAAAGTTAATTTAATTTATTAATTGTATAATAATTATTTTGGCCTGTAAACTAAAGCCCATGAACTATTTTTATACAACTTGTCATGTAGAATACAATTTAAAGACTATTTTATTTTCATACAAAAATTTAATGTACAATTTTTGGATCAAGTGGCATGCACGTGCATTGCACGTACACGTGCAAACGCACTTCCCCAAGTAGGCCGGATTGCTTCTTTTGGAGGGAAAATCAATATTTTAATGGTAATCATGGTGTGGTAGTTACTTGGTTATGGGTAGTTAATGCAACTCCTACTTTCATCTTAGCCCTCCATCTTATAACCAACTACTTGATCCTAGCCCTCCATTCTCTTTGATTTTTAGTATAAATACCCCCCCTCCCTGGCTAGTTATTCTTGTGCTTATTAATCCCTCCAAACCTATAGTCTAAATTATATTATCTAGTAGTGACTTTGTGAGTTAAAAGATTGAGAGTGTGTGGGATTGTGCTTGCAACATCAAGGAGGAAAGGAGAGGTCGGCTACCATCAAGGAGCTCTCGGTGAGGTGTGCTTGGAGGCTTGTGTGCGCGTCGTCTAGGAGGAGGTGCACTCTTGTTGCAAGGACATTCGTATAGGAGGTTGTTAATTGTATCTTTCTTCAATAAGGTGGGTAAATTTTCCCTATTTCTAACATAGGAATGCATGCTAGATTTAATTAGCAAAATGATGCATGAAAATGATTAATAAGAATGCACATTTAATTGAAAAGATGGTCTCTAATTGATTGATTTGTTGATATGCAAATTATGTGTGTTGCTATTAGTAAAATTCAAGTTGTGTGCAATACGAATATGGTTATAAATTGTGTGAAGAAACCTTTGTTAGTAGCATGAAAAATTATGTGCAAAAAATTAATATATCGACTATGTCACTTTTATGTGCTAAATTGGAAACTTTGTATGGCGTTGTAACGAACAAATTGAGATGCAATTTTTATGTTTGGAAAATAAATAAGGGCAGAAAATTAGTATAGAGATTGATGAAATTATAATGTCAAAAAAAAATGTATTAGTAGTATATCACATTAACCTAATTGTATGGTAAAAATGTGTTAGCTATTGGAAAAAAAAATATGTTTAATTATTTAAGAAAATTATTTTCATATACTGGAATAAAATTCAGGATGAAAATGATTAATCTGGAATTTTTACAGTGTGAAATGAAATTTTGATGAACGTCGAAATGTTCTAAATAACAGAGAGTATGGGTTAAATGAAAATTTGAATTAAGCTAGTTACAACTTGAGCGCGTAGCTCAAGTGGTCGGGATGGCTCTGATCGCTACAGTGCCCTTCGGCCTAAGGTTGCGGGTTCGAATCTCTGTGGCACCATACTTTTGTTTCTTTCTTTTAAACGTATAAGATCAGCGGCCGAGAGTATTTAATACTCTCAGCGCCTATCTATACTGCTGGCGCAAGCGGCCTAGTGGCCTGAGCCTTCGGCTGTCTTCTCTGTGGTGCTGGATTCGAATCTGGGGCTCGGCAGTTATAAAAAAAAAATGGATTTTTGGATGTTTTGATGATCAAAAAATTAGGAAAAAAATATGACTATTCTTCTAAAAATATGTAGGACTTAAGAAAAATAATTTGGGGATTATTTGTATGAAATAAAACATGATTTGAGAATAAAATGTGTAAATAGAACTATGGTTCTATATTTTTTTTATTGTTGTGAAATTATATCTTGCAAAAATGACTTGAAATGGAGGATTAGAGAATTAATGTGGCAAAAAGAAATTATATTGTGTGATGTGATGCAAATTATTCTCATTTGAGAATAGTGTGAAAAATATGAAACGTGAATATTCGTTAGTGATGTGAATTTCAATGTGAAAGTAACATTTCATGAGTTACATGATGAATAATTAAAATTCATGTATAATTATGGACTATTTGAACGAATTAGAAATCATGATTTGAAAAGAGAAATACTTTTGAGTATGATGACTCAACATGGGAATTTATGAGTTGGAAATGCTCGATTTGGAAATTGTGAATTGAAAATTGAAACAAAAAGAGTAGCTAAGTCTCCCCCGGCATTTGGAAATAAATGAAATGAAAATTGAAAAGAAAGACCAAGGTTGGTCGTGTATGATTGAATGAATAAGTCCGGTTTAGTAGAGAGACTAACTCTAGAGCTTTGATTTTTGTTCATAATTTTGATAAAAACTAAGGATTAGTACATAGTGGAGACGTGATGAAAGTAGGAGAAAAACACAAGTATGAGGGCCATCGGATTGGCGGTGTGAGCGTGATCCACAGGCTGCCTGCTTGATGCGTCAAGACATGGCGTGGGCACTACTCCAGAATTATCGTCCCAGTGGCGACGCTTGTGGGATGTTTGGTGACTGCAAGAGGATCGTGTGCCATGAAGTGAGGCTGAATTGCCACAGGCTGTCTTCACGATGCGTCGTGACATGACGTGGGATTCCCCTCCAGGATTTTCTGTACACGTGCTTGTACTCATAGATCATCTAAGATACCTACCGTAATTACAGTAGTAGATTAAGTCATGGCGAGGGATTGAACCCTACAAAGATGAAGAACGATTAAGGGCTTGCCCTCGGACCTATGTAGTATGGGATGCATAGAATCCGAACAAGTGCGCATTAGTGTCATGTAATATAAATAAATGTATTGAGGACTAAGTGCACAATCACAACACGACATCAATAGGGTAGTCCCTTTATTTTGATATGTGACAAGTTTGTGTTTGCTAAATATGGAAAATAAGTTGTACTCTTTCCGGCATAGAGAGGATGGCTGTGGATAATGATCGTCGGTTGAATAAACTGACGTACCCACAGTCTTATATGCAGGTAAATGGCTTGATACAGATTAAAGAGGAACAAATGCTTAAAGATTATTCAATATTGTTGTACATTTGTTTCATTGTTGTAAAGTTTACTTCCGCTGTGCAATGTAAAATGTAATGTAATCATGTAAACTCTGATGTAAAGTGAAAAGTTCAAATTTTCTTGTAAAATTGTACTAAAGGAAGCAGAAAGATCCTGTAGAACATCTCGAATTCAGTGTAATTGGGATTCGGGGCGTTACAGAGTGGTATCAGAGCCACGTTTCCAGACTTGTACAAATTTATAAGGAACGACACCCTAGAAGTGGACATTATAGTGTGTGTTTGAGTCTAGAGATTTAAATGTAAGTGACTTACATTTGTGTTGCTCTATGACTTATGCTTCTTCCTCCCTATTTCTAAGATGGCTGACCACTTCGACCCTGCTGGAGACGATGACTGGCATATCATTGAGGAAGAGTACCATCCTGGACAGGCAGATTCTGAGGACGAGTACTATCCAGGGCAAGCAGATTCTGACGGAGAAGAATGGCCTGAATCCCGAGAGATCACTCCACCTCCGGATTCATCTGATGACTCTTCTTTTGATGAAGAAAAAGAACCAGTTCCGAATAGTCTTGTGACTTCTCTTCAGAGGTAGGTGGAAACACTGCGGGAGAGTGTCGGATTATTGGAGGCTTAGCTGGTAAAACGTAAGGACAACTTTGCAGTTCTCAGTCATCGGGTATGGGAGGAACTCGAGAAGAGGAAGAATCTGACCGATGTGCTGAAGGATGAAGTTGATGAACTATGGGGAGAACTTTGAGAAGCGAAGAGGAACCGTAGGAGTTAGACTGTTGTAGCTTCTACTATTTTCATTCTGATGTCAAGAAATGTTTTTCAATTCGAATGTATAAAGTTTAGAATTCAATGAAATGCAAGTTAATTTAAAATTCATATCTTATACTTCGAATTTAATGGATCTTTTGTATCAGAATATGGCTAGAAGAGGAGCTAGAAACGGTGAATGTTCGGATCTGGAAACGGAACTTGCGAGGGTCTATCAGACGCTCAACGCCATGGCTATGAATCAGAACCAATGAAGGGTACCTGTGAATTCGGTGCCCGAATCGATTAAACTGGTGGAATCGTTCAAGCGAATGAAACCACCTGTGTTCGAAGGGAAGTCAGACCCCGATGCGGCTGATAACTAGATTCGTCAGGTGGAGATAATCTTTGAAGTGTTGGAGACCCCTGAAGGCAGTAAGGTGAAGTTGGCGACTCTACAATTTGAGAAGGACGCGGCTGTTTGGTGGTAGTCGATGAAGAGGACAATGGGAGGCATAGTGCTTGGCTGGGAGGAATTTCTGGAAGAATTTCGCAGTCACTATTTTCCCTCCGATGTTCAAGAGAAGAAGGCTATGGAATTTCTATCACTACAATAAGGTAGCATGTCAGTGAGAGAGTACGAGACCAAGTTTACTCAGCTCTCTAGGTATGCTCCGGAACTAGTGATGGATGAGGCTAAGAAGGCTCGTAAGTTTGAGCATAGATTGAGGCCAAGCTTGAGGTCCCGGATGATACCTCTTGGTATCAGAAGATTTGACAAGTTGGTCAAGAGAGCAGCAGCGACGGAAGCAGATATGGAACAGTTTCATGTTGTTCAGAACCGGAGGAACAACTGGCAGTCTGGAAAGAGGCCCGTCAATTCTGGGAGTTTCAAGGGACAACCATCTGCACAAAGGTTCAAACCGACAAGGGCGAACGCTATTAGTGTGACTGGAGGACTTGGGAACAATGTGGTGAGACCTCCTGCGGTAACTTGCTACAACTGTGGTGAAACGGGACATTACCGATCTCAATGTCTCAAACCACGGAATGGTGATCGCAATGTACCAACGCAGCAGACTGGAAAGAGACCGTACCAACCAGGGCGAGTATTTGCCTTGACGGAAGCTGATGCTGATGAAGTAGATCATGTCATCACTGGTACGAGGGCTGATGTTTAGTGGTTTTTGTCATTTCTTTTTCCCGTTTATTAAGTGAACTGTTACGTAATGAGTGTGTATTATGTAACAGGAGAACTTTATCTTAATGGAATGAAAGCTGTTGTGTTGTTCGATACTGGATCCTCTCATAGTTTTGTGTCTCCTAAATTTGCTAAAGTGTTGGGAGTTGAACCGAAGATTTCTCCAGGCAAGATCTTGGCAGTAGCTACTCCATCAGGGGAAACTTTAACCACTGATCGGTATTATGCTGATTGCGAGATTGTGATTGGAGATCGAATCTTTGGGATTGATCTGATCGAGCTGACTATCTTGGGAGTCGATGTTATCATTGGCATTGATTGGATGTCGGTGTACAGTGCAAGCATCGAGTGTAAGACCAAGACGGTAATAGTGAAGGCTCCAGGTGGACTTGAAGTCACTTTCCAAGGGAAGAAAAAATGTTCTAAGCTGGTGGCAACTATCCGCAAGGAACAGACTCCAGTGAAAGTGCAAGGGATTCCTGTGGTTCGGGACTATCCGACTGTATTCTTGGATGATTTTCCTGGGTTACCCCCACATCGTGATGTAGAGTTCAACATCACTGTTCAACTGGGAAGTGCACCCATTTCTAAGGCACCGTATAGGATGGCTCCAGTGGAACAGGATGAGGTGAAACGGCAGATTGAGGAACTGTTGGAGAAAGGCTTTATTCAACCTAGTGCGTCACCTTGGGGAGCACCAGTGCTTTTTGTAAAGAAGAAGGATGGATCGATGAGAATGTGTATCAATTACCGAGAGCTGAATAAGGTCACTGTTCAGAATAAGTATCCTATTCCTCGAATTGATGATTTGTTCGATCGTCTACAAGGAGTAGCTGTATTCTCCAAAATAGATCTTCGATCAGGATATCACCAAGTTCGAGTGAAAGCTGAAGATGTGCACAAAACTGCATTTAGAACTCGACATGGGCATTACGAATTCTTAGTTATGCCATTTGGAGTGACGAATGCACCCGCAATCTTTATGGATTTAATGAATAGAGTTCTGAGGCCGTTCATTGATTCTTTCGTCGTGGTGTTTATCGACGATATCCTCGTGTACTCCAAGTCAGAGGAGGAGCACACCGAGCATCTGGCAGCAGTGTTGAAGAAGCTGGAAGAGCAGAAGTTGTATGCCAAGTTATCCAAGTGTGATTTCTGGAAATCTGAAGTGGCATTCCTAGGTCACATCCTTTCTAAGGAGGGAGTGGCAACTGATCCTCAGAAGATAGAGGCAGTGAGAGATTGGGCTAGGCCTACTACAGTGAAGGAAGTCAGAAGTTTTCTTGGAATGATTGGATACTACAAGAGATTCATTCAAGGTTATGCTCAGATAGCCGTGCCACTTACTGGTGACCAAGAAGAATGTGAACTTCAAGTGGACTGAGCAATGTGAGGCAAGCTTTCAGGAGTTGAAAGAGAAGCTGACTACTGCACCTATTTTGGCTTTGCCTAGAGCAGTTGTTGAGTATGATGTTTATAGCGATGCTTCACATCGTGGGCTTGGTTGTATCTTAATACAAGAAGGAAGAGTAATCGCTTATGGGTCTAGGCAACTACGATCGCATGAGAAGAATTACCCGACTCATGATCTGGAGTTGGCTGCGATTATTTTTGCTTTGAAGCAATGGAGACACTACGTGTACGGTGAGAAATTGAACATGTACACGGACCACAAGAGTTTGAAGTACATATATCAGTAGAGGGATTTGAATTTGAGGCAGCGAAGATGGTTGGAAGTGCTTGAGGACATACGACCTGAGATCAAGTATCATCCAGGAAAGGCTAATGCTGTTGCTGATGCACTTAGTCGCAAGAGCAGTTTAGCCAGTTTGATTACGACTCAGAAGCATCTTTTTGAGGAGTTGGACCGAGCAGGTATTGAAGTTGTCTTGCAAGGATTGGGAGCATCTTTAGCTCAGTTGAGGCTTCAGCCTACTTTGAATGGAAGGATCATTGTAAGTCAGGAGGTTGATGCTGATATTTTCGAGATGAAGGAGCAGGTTGGTGTTGGCAGGTTGCCCGGATTTCAAATCAGGGATGGAGTGCTGTGGTTCGGAGATAGGCTGTGTGTTCCAAATCAGGCGGACCTGAAAGAGAGTATTCTTCAGGAGGCGCATGCTACTCTTTTGTCAGGTACATCCTGGGAGTACTAAGATGTACAAAGACATCAAACAGTATTTCTGGTGGTCAGGTTTGAAGCGGGATGTGGCTGAATTTGTGGCGAAGTGTGAGGTTCGTCAGCAAGTCAAAGCCGAGAATCAGAGACCCGGAGGTCTATTACAACCATTACCTATTTCGGAATGGAAGTGGGATAACATCAGTATGGATTTCATTACGGGATTGCCTAAGAGTCCTAAAGGCATTGATGCGATTTGGGTTATAGTCGATCGACTGACCAAGTTCGCTCACTTTTTGGCGATGAAACTCACTGCTTCGATGGACAAGTATGTTGGCGAGATTGTCCGACTTCATGGTGTTCCGTCAACTATTGTGTCTGATCGAGATGCGCGGTTTACTTCGCATTTCTGGAGGAATCTTCAGACAGCTTTGGGTACCAAGACAGATTTCAGCACTGCTTTTCATCCGCAAACCGATAGGCAGACCGAGAGAGTCAACCGTATTCTTGAGGATATGC
Source organism: Hemerocallis citrina (assembly GCA_017893485.1). Taxonomy (NCBI): domain Eukaryota; kingdom Viridiplantae; phylum Streptophyta; class Magnoliopsida; order Asparagales; family Asphodelaceae; genus Hemerocallis; species Hemerocallis citrina. The sequence continues at coordinate 52,705,317 of CM030359.1, read as the reverse complement.
TTCGGTGTTGTATACTAGATTTTGGAGGCAGTTGGGAAAGGCATTTACCTTTGGTAGAGTTTGCCTACAACAATAGTTTTCAGGCTAGCATTGGGATGGCGCCGTACAAAGCTTTGTATGGCAGGAAGTGCAGAACACCTCTTTGTTGGTTTGAAGTTGGGGAGCGTCAGTTGTTTGGTCCTGAGCTTGTGCAGAAAACCTCTGAGAAGATTGTTCTGATCAGGAAAAGGTTGGTAGAAGCTCAGAGCAGGCAGAAAAGCTATGCAGACAACCGGAGAAGGGACCTTGAGTTTGAGGTTGGTGACTTCGTCTTTCTGAAAGTATCGCCCAGTAAAGGTGTAGTTCGTTTCGGCAAAGGCGGGAAGTTAGCCCCGAGGTTTATAGGCTCGTACAAGATATTGAAAAGGATCGGGAAAACTGCTTACCGGGCTTGAGTTACCGGAAGAGTTATCTCAGGTGCACAATGTCTTTCATGTGTCTATGCTGAGAGGTTATATTCCAGATCCGAGTCATCATTTGCCTGAAGTGCCGGAATGTTTGCAATTGGATCTGAATTACATCGAGTCTTCTGTCGTGATTGTTGATCGTCGAGAGAAAGTCTTGAGGAATAAGACGATACCGATAGGTCAAGGTAGTCTGGAGAAACCATTTGGTTGAAGAGGCTACTTGGGAGTCTGAGGAGTGGATGTTGAAGGACTATCCTGAGCTCTTTGCTTGATTTGTATCTTTGTATCTTTTTTGTTGTGAGTATTGTATTTTTGTTTCTTACTCTTGATTGTAGTTCCGGGGACGGAACTATTCTAAGGAGGGAGTGTTGTAATGCCCTGATTTTTTATTTAATGAAAAATTATTTATTTTGCACGTAGTGTGCACGTGCAATATTTTTGGTAAATATTTTCATCAAGATGAGTAAAGATATTTTAATATGTGCTTTTAATTATTTTATACAAAAGCCTTCTTTTAATTAGACAAAAAGCCTTTTCTTTTTAAAACCCCAAAGTTAATTTAATTTATTAATTGTATAATAATTATTTTGGCCCGTAAACTAAAGCCCATGAACTATTTTTATACAACTTGTCATGTAGAATACAATTTAAAGACTATTTTATTTTTATACAAAAATTTAATGTACAATTTTTGTATCAAGTGGCATGCACGTGCATTGCACGTACACGTGCAAACGCACTTCCCCAAGTAGGCCGGATTGCTTCTTTTGGAGGGAAAATCAAAATTTTAATGGTAATCATGGTGTGGTGGTTACTTGGTTGTGGGTAGTTAATGCAACTCCTACTTTCATCTTAGCCCTCCATCTTATAACCAACTACTTGATCCTAGCCCTCCATTCTCTTTGATTTTTAGTATAAATACCCCCCCCCCCCATGGCTAGTTATTCTTGTGCTTATTAATCCCTCCAAACCTATAGTCTAAATTATATTATCTAGTAGTGACTTTGTGAGTTAAAAGATTGAGAGTGTGTGGGATTGTGCTTGCAACATCAAGGAGGAAAGGAGAGGTCGGCTACCATCAAGGAGCTCTCGGTGAGGTGTGCTTGGAGGCTTGTGTGCGCGTCGTCTAGGAGGAGGTGCACTCTTGTTGCAAGGACATTCGTCTAGGAGGTTGTTAATTGTATCTTTCTTCAATAAGGTGGGTAAATTTTCCCTATTTCTAACATAGGAATGCATGCTAGATTTAATTAGCAAAATGATGCATGAAAATGATTAATAAGAATGCACATTTAATTGAAAAGATGGTCTCTAATTGATTGATTTGTTGATATGCAAATTATGTGTGTTGCTATTAGTAAAATTCAAGTTGTGTGCAATACGAATATGGTTATAAATTGTGTGAAGAAACCTTTGTTAGTAGCATGAAAAATTATGTGCAAAAAATTAATATATCGACTATGTCACTTTTATGTGCTAAATTGGAAACTTTGTATGGCGTTGTAACGAACAAATTGAGATGCAATTTTTATGTTTGGAAAATGAATAAGGGCAGAAAATTAGTATAGAGATTGATGAAATTATAATGTCAAAAAAAATGTATTAGTAGTATGTCACATTAACCTAATTGTATGGTAAAAATGTGTTAGCTATTGGAAAAAAAATATGTTTAATTATTTAAGAAAATTATTTTCATATACTGGAATAAAATTCAGGATGAAAATGATTAATCTGGAATTTTTACAGTGTGAAATGAAATTTTGATGAACGTCGAAATGTTCTAAATAACAGAGAGTATGGGTTAAATGAAAATTTGAATTAAGCTAGTGACAACTTGAGCACGTAGCTCAAGTGGTCGGGATGGCTCTGATCGCTACAGTGCCCTTCGGCCTAAGGTTGCGGGTTCGAATCTCTGTGGCACCATACTTTTGTTTCTTTCTTTTAAACATATAAGATCAGCGGCCGAGAGTATTTAATACTCTCAGCGCCTATCTATACTGCTGGCGCAAGCGGCCTAGTGTCCTGTGCCTTCGGCTGTCTTCTCTGTGGTGCTGGGTTCGAATCTGGGGCTCGGCAGTTATAAAAAAAAATGTTTTTTTTGGATGTTTTGATGATAAAAAAATTAGGAAAAAAATATGACTATTCTTCTAAAAATATGTAGGACTTAAGAAAAATAATTTGGAGATTATTTGCATAAAATAAAACATGATTTGAGAATAAAATGTGTAAATAGAACTATGGTTCTATATTTTTTTTATTGTTGTGAAATTATATCTTGCAAAAATGACTTGAAATGGAGGATTAGAGAATTAATGTGGCAAAAAGAAATTATATTGTGTGATGGATGCAAATTATTCTCATTTGAGAATAGTGTGAAAAATATGAAACGTGAATATTCGTTAGTGATGTGAATTTCAATGTGAAAGTAACATTTCATGAGTTACATGATGAATAATTAAAATTCATGTATAGTTATGGACTATTTGAACGAATTAGATTTCATGATTTGAAAAGAGAAATACTTTTGAGTATGATGACTCAACATGGGAATTTATGAGTTGGAAATGCTCGATTTAGAAATTGTGAATTGAAAATTGAAACAAAAAGAGTAGCTAAGTCTCCTCCGGCATTTGGAAATAAATGAAATGAAAATTGAAAAGAAAGACCAAGGTTGGTCGTGTTTGAATGAATGAATAAGTCCGGTTTAGTGGAGAGGCTAACTCTATAGCTTTGATTTTTGTTCATGATTTTGATAAAAACTAAGGATTAGTACATAGGGACGGATGAAAGTAGGAGAAAAACACGAGTATGAGGGCCATCTGATTGGCGGTGTGAGAGTGATCCACAGGCTGCCTGCTTGATGCCTCAAGACATGGCGTGGGCACTACTCCAGAATTATCTTCCCGGTGACGACGCTTGTGGGATGTTTGGTGACTGCAAGAGGATCGTGTGCCATGAAGTGAGGCTGAATTGCCACAGGCTGTCTTCACGATGCGTCGTGACATGACGTGGGATTCCCCTCCAGGATTTTCTGTACACGTGCTTGTACTCATAGATCATCTAAGATACCTACCGTAATTACAGTAGTAGATTAAGTCATGGCGAGGGATTGAACCCTACAAAGATGAAGAACGATTAAGGGCTTGCCCTCGGACCTATGTAGTATGGGATGCATAGAATCCGAACAAGTGCGCATTAGTGTCATGTAATATAAATAAATGTATTAAGGACTAAGTGCACAATCACAACACGACATCAATAGGGTAGTTCCTTTATTTTGATATGTGACAAGTTTGTGTTTGCTAAATATGAAAAATAAGTTATACTATTTCCGGCATAGAGAGGATGGCCGTGTATAATGATCGTCGGTTGAATAAACTGACGTACCCATAGTCTTATATGCAGGTAAATGGCTTGATACAGATTAAAGAGGAACAAATGCTTAAAGATTATTCAATGTTGTTGTACATTTGTTTCATTGTTGTAAAGTTTACTTCCGCTGTGCAATGTAAAGTGTAATGTAATCATGTAAACTCTGATGTAAAGTGAAAAGTTCAAATTTCCTTGTAAAATTGTACTAAAGGAAGCGGAAAGATCCTGTAGAACATCTCGAATTCAGTGTAATTGGGATTCGGGGCGTTACAGAACATCGCCCCACATTCGCGGGATCCTTTTCTGGAAATAAGAGGAAGGCTGCTGAAGACGAGGGAGCCAAGAAGCTCTAAAAGGACAACGGTGGTCAGCATCGTCCACCTCCCAGATTTGAAAAGTTTACTCCTCTCAACGCCAATGTTTCAACTATTCTCATGGAGGTAGAGAAAGAAGGGGTCCTACCTCCTGCCCCGAAGATAAATACTCCATGGAAGAAGAGGGACAATGAGAAGTGGTGTCGCTACCATCGAGACCACGGCCACGACACCAATGAATGTCGGGCCCTGAAGAATGAAATCGAAGCCCTTATTCAGAGAGGGCAACTCTCCAAGTTTGTAAGAAAGGACCAGGTCGACCTTCCTCCACCTCCCAGGGGGGCTAACAAGCAGCCCAAGAGGCGTGACGAGACTCCCGAATTCGAAGAAGAGCGCTTCTTGCACCTCATCCACGGAGGTCCAATGGGAGGAACCTCTAACTCATCTCGAAAGGCTTTCATCAGGGAAGTCAATTCGGTGCACAGCATACCCCCTCCCAAAGGTCTTGGAGTCCCGGTTACTTTCTCGGATGAAGATCTAGAAGGTGTCCGAACCCCCCACTGTGATGCACTGGTGATTAATCTCCACATGGAAAACTTCAAAGTGGAAAGAATTCTAGTGGATAACGGCAGTTCTGTCAACATCCTCTTTCTGGCGGCCTTCCGAGGGCTCAAGTTATCGCGGGACAGGCTCAAGCCCACTGGCTACACTCTCCATGGGTTCATGGGAATGCCAGTGATGATCGAAAGGGTTATAACCCTCGACGTAACCGCTGGCAAAACTCCTACTACCCGAACGGAGCCAATGGACTTCATGGTTATCGATGTCCCAGATGCTTATAATGTGATCCTAGGTTGACCTGGCCTAGCTACTTTAGAGCCGTCCCGTCAGCTTATCATCTGAAAATGAAGTTCCCCACCAAGGTAGGTGTAAGGGAAGTAAGGGGAAGTCAAGAGATGGCCCGCAAATGCTACATGACCTGGACCGGAGGACCTATCCTTTTCCTCGAGACCCTTGAAATTCCCCAGGGGAACACCCAGCCTATTTCAGAGCCGGTAGACGAGCTGGAAGAAGTGCTCTTCTCGGAGCAAGATCCGATCCGCAAATTCTTCATCAGCAAAACCCTTCCCTCTGCCCTCTGTTCCGACATAGTCCAATGTATCAAGAAGAACCATGACCTCTTTGCATGGACTGCTGCCGACATTTTAGGGATTTCGAAGACCTCCTCGGTCCATCACTTAAGTGTTGCTCTGGGGTCCAAACCGGTCCAGCAGAAGAGGCGTAAATTCACCCCTGAGCGCCAGCAGGCCATAAAGGAAGAAGTAGAGAAGCTCCTCAAAGCCCGGTTCATCCAAGAGGTCAATTATCCCGAGTGGCTCTCTAATGTTGTTATGGTTAAGAAGGCCAATGGAAGTTGGAGGATTTGCATCGACTTCACGGACTTGAACAAGGCATGCCCCAAAGATCCTTTCCCGCTCCCCATCATTGACATCTTGATCAATGCCACTTCGGGTCATGAGCTTCTGAGCTTCATGGATGCCTTCTCCGGTTACAAACAAATCCGCATGTTCCCCCCTAGATATCCCAAAGACATCCTTCATCACAGATCAATGTCTCTACTGCTATAAGGTAATGCTCTTCAGGCTCAAAAATGCCAGTGCCACCTACCAACGCCTCGTTAACAAGGTCTTACAAAATCAGATCGGCCGGAACATGGAGGTTTACGTCGATGATATGCTAGTAAAAAGTATCCAGGGGTCCGATCATGTCGCCGACCTCCAAGAAGCCTTCGACGTGTTGAGGAAGCATAGTATGAGACTAAACCCGAACAACTGTGCATTCGGGGTCTCATCTGGTAAGTTCCTGGGCTTCATGGTCAGTCAGAGGGGGATTGAGGCCAACCCCGAGAAGATAAAAGCCATCCTTGACATGGCTCCTCCTACAAATGTGAAAGAAGTTCAGAATCTCACAAGACGCCTCGCGGCTATAGGGCGCTTCCTGTCCAAGTCAGGGGAGAAGTGTCTTCCTTTCTTCAAAGCCCTCAGGGGGGCTAAGGGCTTTGAGTGGGGCCCGCAGCAGCAAGAATCGTTCGACCAACTGAAAGCCTATCTGGTCAACCCCCCACTCCTCAGCAAGCCTACTCTCGGGGAAACACCCTACCTCTGCCTTGCTGCCTCCGAGCAAACCCTCAATGCTATCCTAGTGAAGGAAGAAGACAAGGCTCAGAAGCCTATCTATTATGTGAGCAAGGTCCTTAGAGATGCCGAGCTCTATTATCCGAGAATGGAAAAGATAGCATATGCCTTGGTTATGGCAGCCAGGAAGCTTTGCCCCTATTTTCAATCCCACTCGGTGGTCGTCCTTACCGACCAGTCGCTCAAGCAAGTCCTGCACAAGCCCGAGACATCCGGGCGTCTGATGAAGTGTTCGATCGAGCTAAGTCAACCTGACATATCTTATCAGCCTCGGATCGCTATCAAAGCGCAAGCCCTGGCCGAGTTTATAGTGGAAAGCACCATCCTAGAAGTGAGTCAAGCAGCAAATGGGCCACCCATCTGGACAGTGTATGTAGATGGGTCTTCTTGCGCCGAAGGGAGCAGAACCGGAATCATTCTGGCTGGCCCAGACGACTTCGTTCTCCAATACTCCCTCTGCATCAACTTCAAAGCTTCCAACAACGAAGCTGAGTATGAAGCCCTAATAGCAGGCCTGGGTATGGCTCGCAAGGCAGGAGCGCAACGTGTCAGAGTATTCAGTGACTCGCAGCTAGTGGTGAATCAGGTCTTAGGAGACTACGAGGCGCAAGACGACCGAATGGCCAAGTACCTAGCCAAGGTCCAAAGTCTCATGGCTTCGTTCAAAGAGGCTCAACTCCAGCGGATCCCTAGAGAAGAGAACTCCCAAGCAGATGCCCTCTCGAAGTTGGCTTCCTCCTCCCTCCAAGGTCTCGAGCCGACCGTCCTAATCGAAGTACTCCTGAGACCAAGCATAGAAGAAGAAGCCCCCGACTCGATGGAGTTGCTAGCGGTCCAACTCAGGGATAACTGGATGCAAGCCTGTCAAATCCGAAGGAGAGCGGAGCGGTACACCTTCGTTGAGGGAATCTTGTACAAACGCTCCTATACCCAAGTAAATGGCAGACCCTACTTGAGATGTCTCTCTCCAGAAGAGGCCTTGTATGCCTTGAAAGAACTTCACGAAGGTATAGGCGGAGCCCATTCAGGATCAAGATCCCTCGCTAGGAAAGTTTTGAACTACGGGTACTTCTGGCCTACCCTACTTCAGAATGTCGGGCAGCATGTCCGGCAATGCAGCCCCTGTCAATAATTCTCCAACATCCGCCGCCTACCCCAAGCACAACTCACATCCCTCTCGAGTCTAATTACCTTCGCAATGTGGGGGATGGACTTGCTAGGTCCTTTCCCACCAGCTCCAGGCCAGCTCAAGTTCCTAGTCGTGGCGATCGACTATTTCTCCAAATGGATCGAGGTCGAACCACTGGCTACCATTACCGAGAATAAAGTGCTGCAGTTCTTCTGGAAAAATGTAATTTGTAGGTTCGGCAAACCTCGAGTCCTAGTAACAGATAACGAAGCACAGTTTACAGGGGGGTGAAGACCTCGGCATTTAGCAACGCTTCTCTCCCGTCTCCCATCCTCAGTCCATTGGTCAAGTAGAGAATGCCAATAGGTAGATCTTCTTAGGCATCAAGAAGAGATTAGACAAATCGTCCAAAGGCTTATGGGCAGATCAACTTTCTAACGTATTGTGGAACCACCGCACTACAAAAAGGATCCCCACAGGAGAGTCGCCCTTCAATCTCGGCCGTAATGCCCTTGGAAGTTGGTTTGCCATCCCCTCACCTTATTGCCTATAATGATGAACAGAACGCAAAAGAGTTCCGAGCAAACTTGGACCTGATCGATGAGCTCCGTGAAAGAGCTTCAATTCGCCAGCAAAATTATCGGAGAAGAATCGAGTAGGCCTACAACAAAAGGGTCCGTCCCACAGATCTTAAAGAGGAGGACTTAGTCCTCAGAAAGCTAGCCATCTCGTTCCCCAGCCAAAAGAGCAAGCTAGCCCCGAATTGGGAAGGACCATACAAGGTCTCCAAAATAGTTCGGCCAGGAGCATATCATCTTGAAGACCTCGAAGGCAGAGAGATACCAAGAACTTGGAATGCCGACCACTTACTGAAGTACCAAGAGGGTGTTTGAACGCCTCTCCGAGTACCTTCAAATGTCGAGCCGTTCCTATCTTCTTTTTATTTGTACTTGTTTCTTTATTTTCCCATTGTAATAACGGCCTGCAACTTAGAAGCGGTCGATTAGCAGTTATTAATAAAAAACTTCTTTCGCCTGATAATTCTCTTGTGATTGTTTTATCTCTCTGTTTAAAATCTTAATTGTGCTTCCTCAAACGACGAGTTCGGAGTCCAAAACTTGGCTCGATTCCGCTTCGCAAGCTTGCTTTCAAGCAAGCTAGAAGTGGTTCGCCATTCGAAACTACTCCCACAACCGTTGAAACTTACTCAAATGACGAGTTCGGAGTCCAGAACTTGGCTCGATTCTGCTTCGCAAGCTCGCTCTTAAGCGAGCTAGAAGCGGTTCGCCATTCGGAACTGCTCCCACAACCATTGAAACTTACTCAAATGACGAGTTCGGAGTCCAAAACTTGGCTCGATTCCGCTTCGCAAACTCGCTCTTAAGCGAACTAGAAGTGGTTCGCCATTCGGAACTGCTCCCACAACCGTTGAAACTTACTCAAACGATGAGCTCGGAGTCCAAAACTTGGCTCAATTCCGCTTCACAAGCTCGGTCTTAAGCGAGGTAGAAGTAGTTCGCCATTCGGAACTGCTCCCACAACTGTTGAGAATTACTCAAACGACGAGTTCGGAGTCCAAAGCTTGGCTCGACTCCGCTTCTACTCCTCGGTCATAAGTGAGTAAGAAGTGGTCCGCCCTTTAGAAGTACTCTTACAACCATAGATGATTAACCAAATACACAAACACTCAAGCGCAAAAGAATAAACAAAGCTTTCACTTCCATAAAGATTAAAGTTCGGGGAAACCCAGATTACAAGACCAGCTACTCAGTTCTCTACGACGATTAACAAAGTTCGAAAAAGCCAAAATTACAACAACTCTTTCTATGCTTCTTCGGGACAGGGATGTTCCAGTTTAAAGACACCCGGGGACGGCGGTGCCTAACCTCGGAGCTAGTCTCTAGACCAGTAAACTGAGACGCATCTTCAGCACTACCTCTAACGGTGGCCCCAACGAATGCTCAGCTCGATGAAGCAGCCACCCCACTTTGTGCGTCAACAGGGCTCTGCCAAGCAGCAGGCGAGCGAGTCACAAGCTCGTAAAAGGAAATCCCTCTCTCGCTCTCTTCACGAGTACACGACGTACTTCTGACGTTAATCCGTTCAGGTTGGGGTTTGAGCCAAGCGACCTCCTCCTCGAGCTCGACGATTCGATCCTTCAGAGAGTCATCCTTCACAGCTATCTTGAAGCGAGGGAGCCGAGCGGAGCCTGCGGCACAAGAGCTGTCGGCAATAATTTGATGGAGATGAGTAACTTCGATGCTCTTATCGACCGTAACCCTCTTCAGCTCATCAACCTCCACCGTCGCCTTGTTCACGATTGCTAACAGCTCATCTCGCTCGGTTGTCAACTTGCCCATCGCCGCTGTTAATTCTTCTCTCTCCGCCAAAAGCTCATCTTTGGCTATCGACAATTTATGGACCTCAGCTAACAGTTCGTCTCTCTGCACTGAGACATCAGATAGCACCTTCTTTAGTTGCTTTAGCTCGGAAAGACGCTTCGACAGCTTTAGCTTAAGGCAGGTCCAAATCCAACTTGCTCTTGAGAAAATACTCTCAACTGCGAGAAAGGGCCAACTTCGTCGCTCCTAAGTCAGCTCAGAGATGGGAGACCTCAGCCGCTACCGTGTTTAGTGATGCCTCCGCTAGATGCAACTCGGCGACCTGGAAGAACACAACAACACTAAGCTCGAGCAATACATAGCTAAATTTCGAAGCAAAGTTGTTACCAATACTTAGCTAGATTTTAAAGTGAACAATGCTCAAAACTTAGTTCGATTGACGGAATTATTTTCAAAAAGATTTCAAATCAAGACCAACCCCAACACTTAGTCAAAGAAAGAAAAATTTCATTTATAACAAAAAGCGGTGGCCAGTCCGCTACATGGTAATACACGAAGAAGAAGAAAAAGTACAAAACAACAAAGATCAAGGGGACACCTTAGGTGGTAGCTCGGCGACGGGCACCTCGGTAGACGGCTCCCCTTCCTCTGCCACTATGGGTGGGGGGTCGGTCGCAGCCTCGCTGCCCCCTCCCTCGACCACCACGACCTCGTCGCCTCGTGGCTCGTCCCCTTTCTCTCCTTCGGCCTCTTCCTCGGCTTCCGGGTCTTCCACGCCGACCGGACCCCACAGCCTGTACCCCGACTTGTCGAAGCCGAGGACCCAAGCCTCGACGTGCTTGAGCACGCTGGCATAAGATTGCTCCATGTTGGCCATCATATGCTTCTTAGCCTCGGCCTCAATCTCTGCCCTTGCCGCCTCCACGGCCTCGACTTGTTGCTGCATCACCGCCTCCAGGGCCCTCTTCGCCTCGGCCTTCTCCTCGGTTGCCTTGGCCACCTCCGAGGTGAGCTTCTCCCTTGCCTGCGCCAAGGCCGCCTCCAAGTCAGTGACTTGTGCTGCCAAAGCATCCGAGCGGCGCTGCTCTGCCTCGAATTGCTTCATGGCCCTCGCCCTCTCCTGCTCGGTCTTTGTCGTAAGCAGCCTTCAACTCCCTCTCTTGCTCGGCGTACTGCTCGAGAAGGTGGCGGAAGTGGCATGTGGCCTGCAAGTAGAAGCAATTAGAGCCGAGCTAAAAACTTAGAAAATTTTCAAAACGTTATTGAAATTAACTAAGAAGACTTACCGACATAAGTGATCGAGCTACCTCTAGAGCGTCGTCACCTGTTGTCCCCGCCTTCAGTGCGGCTCGGTCTTTTGGGGTCGGAAGGTGACGAAGGGCCTGCATACTCATCGCCGAGTCCCCCAAGAAACCGTCATGGTTCATCACCCGCCAATCGGGGACGAACTACTTCTTGTGGGCCTCGGTCATTATGGCCTCTGCCTGCTCGGTAAGGGGTAGGGCCGCGAGCGCCAGAGCTGCCGAGATAGAGAAGCCTCCAGGACCAGTGGGGGTCGGCTGAACAAGACCCATAGCCGAGGTCGATCGCCGAGGAGAGGCCAGATCTACAACAGCAGCTGAAGGGACCTTGGCTAGTCGGCCGAACGAAGGCCCCACGCTCGTCCTCTTTCTCTTCTTAGCGTCGGAGGCCTTGTTCCGCTCGGCCATAATTGCTCGGAAGTCCATGCTCAGAGCCTCTGTCAGATAAAGAAAACAAAGTTAGAAAATACAAGGCATAACAGAAAGTAAACAAGAAAAAGAGATGTCCGGAGCGTACTCGGGTCGATCGGACTAAGGCCCCCGTGAAGCACCTCCTCAGTCATGTCTCTCCAACTCAACATCCGAAGACCAAACAGCTTCGCTGCGACCTCTGCTTCAGCCGGAGTCAACACTGGCTCGGCCTTTGCATACTTCGGCACGTCCTCCTTCCATTGGATCGGGAAGTCCCATGCCGAAGGGCCTCGGATCAAGAAGTACTTACCCTTCCACAACTTGATCGAGTCAGGATTCTCTATCATCTTAACGCCTTTCCGAGGCGACAGGTAGTACTGGTGTTCGGTCTTGCTCATCCTATTGATCCGGTTCAAACTCCGGAGGACGACGAGCTGGGGCTCAACCTTTGCTGTTCGGCATTTCAGCAGAAATCTAAGCACATGTCGCCATGTGTTCGGCATGAACTGAATAGGGCTCAGTCCATACCACCGGAAAACTTCGATCATGAAGGGATGGAAGGGGAGACGCAGTCCGGCGTTCAACGCATCGTAGGCGAATACGCAAGTATTTGGCGTGAAGGTTGTGCACTGCTCGCACCCCGGGATCAGGGAGAATCAGAGTGTACTCCGGAGGAATGACGAAGCTCTTCTGAATCCGAAGCAGATCTCGTTCGGTTCGAACCGAGGGGATATCGTCGACTTCGGTAACCTCCCTCGGTTCGTTCTCCTTGTATGTCTCCGAGCATCCGTAGATGGCCTTAGTCAAAAAGCTCGCCGGAGTACTGCCTGATCCCCCCGTGACCAGATATTACGGTCGGCAGCCGACCAAGTTCACCTGCTTGTCTCACCGTCTCCACCACCGTTTCAACAACCGAAGACCGGGTCACTTCCTTCCCCTTCTCATCGGCTGCCGACGACCCTACTATCTCCTTCCCCTTCCGTCTGCTCACCACTTCTCCCCTTTCCTTGTGAACTAACCGCTCGTCGCTCTGACCCCCCGAGGAAGAAGCCTCACTACCTGAGGACACTCATGAAAACTCATAGTATATATATATGAGATTAAGGATATATATACTAACCTTGACGTGACATTTACGGTCGGAAAAAGCTCGTCGGAAATCGCCTGGCCTGTCGCGACAGCTAACACAACCGCCATTGAGCTCAAATCTTCGCTAGCAGAGCAACTCGAGAGCAAAAAAGAACTGAGAGTGAAAAGTGAAAGAATGAGAGAAAGATTGGGGGGGGGAGGGTGAAAACTTATAGTAAAAGAAGTGACTCTTGGGCTTTGTAACGAACAGCGGCGACTCTTGGGCCCCCCTCTAGCTTGTTAAGGAAAGCTAAACGACAAAATAAAGAAGGACATCGACGGTTCAGAGAAGGGCGGCGACGGTTTGGTCTTAGCCACCCAGCTCGGCAATCCACGAGACGCCGAGCCACTGAGGCACTCTGCCGAGCTACCGAGGCACCGACCTCCACATTTGGAGAAAAATGCTGCCGAATCTGTGGGGCGTCTGATTGTCCCAAGATTCGCGCCCAAAGTTGATGAGCGGCTCAGATTCAGACACGCCCACAAAATGACAAAATTACTTTTTCTCGTGATCTGAGCCGCCTGCATCGTTATTCGTACCGTGATGAACGCTCCAGATGTCGCAACGTGGCTCAACGACTCATGACTAGCCGAGCCACCGAGGCACTCTGCTGAGCTACCGAGGCACCGACCTCTACATTTGGAGAAAAATGTTGCTGAACTCTGTGGGATGTGTGATTGTCCCAAGATTCGTGCCCAAAGTTGATGAGCGGCTCAAATTCAGACACGCCCACAAAACGACAAAATCACGTTTTCTTGTGATCTGAGCCGCCTGCATCGTGATTCGTGCCCTGTTGGACGCTCCAGATGTCGCCATGTGGCTCAACGACTCTTGATGAGCCGAGCCACCGAGGCACTCTGCCGAGCTACCGAGGCACCGACCTCCACATATGAAGAAAAACGACACCGAACTCTTTGGGCCGTCTGATTGTCCCAAGATTCGTGCCCAAAGTTGATAAGGGGCTCAGATCCAGACACGCCCACAAAACCACAAAATCACATTTTCTCGTGACCTGAGCCTCCTACATGGTGATTCGCACCTTAAAGGACGTTCCAGATTAAGCCACGTGGCTCGGCCGCTCACAAGGCGCCGAGCAACCGAGCTGCCGAGGCACTCTGCCGAGCTAGCGGGGCACCGACCTCCACATTTGGAGAAAAATGCCGCCTGAGCTACTCAAACTGTCAGATTGTCCCAAGATTCGCACCCAAAGTTGATGAGGGGCTCAGATTCAGACACGCCCACAAAATGACAAAATCACGTTTTCTCGTGATCTGAGCCTCCTACATCGTGATTCGTGTCGTAATGAATGCTCCAGATTAAGCCACGTGGCTCGGCCGCTCACAAGGCGGTGAGCTACCAAGCTGCCGAGGCACTCTGCCGAGCTACTGGGGCACCAACCTCCACATTTGGAAAAAAATGCTGCCGAGCTACTCAAACCATCAAATTGTTCCAAGATTCGTGCCAAAAGATGATGAGAGGCTCAGATCATGCCACGCCAACAAAACGACAAAATCACATTTTCTCGTGATCTGAGCCTCCCACATCGTGATTTGCACCGTGATGGACGCTCCAGATTTAGCCACGTAGCTCGGCAGCTCATGAAGCACTGAGCTATCGAGCTACCGAGGCACTATGATCGAGCTACCGGGGCACCGACCTTCACACATGGAGAAAAGTGCTACTGACCTACTTAGACCATCCGATCGCTGAGATATTCGCGCTATTAGCTGATGAGCGGTCCAGATTGCGCCACGTCATAAATGGTATTAAAAATTAATTTTTATTTATTAAATTCGATTTATTTATTTAAAAAATTGAAAAAAAAATGATTAAAAATTCAGGAAATTTAATTAAAAATTCTTTAAAAAATTATAAATTTGGGGAAATATTTTTGAACCCTCGGTTAAATAATTATTGCTTAGGATAATTAATTAATGCCCCCGAACAATAAATCACCGCTTCGCAAACTTAAATAACTGATCTGGAAAGTAAATAAAAATTAAGGAAAGTCACAAAAAGTCCAGGAGAGCTCAAGAACAACCTTGAGCGCACAACCAACACTGAAAATCACCATGATACCTCATATAAAGATTCGACACCCCTCATTTGGACTCCGATACAACTCCGCAAGCCATCAAAACAATAAAACTACTCCTCAAAGGCTGATCAAACTCAGTCTTCGGAAGTGGGGGGCTCGTGATATGGCTAAAAATAGGGTTAAATCGGATCCGTCCAAATCGGACACGAATCTTAAAGCTCGGGGGTAAAATGGTAATTTCACCTACAAACGAGTTTGAAATGGAAACTGGGTCTTTTTCTAAAGGCCCAATAACCCATAAATGGGTCCATCTTACTGGACGCGGATTCCAACCCGCAAGAAGCCCAGTCCAGCTGGATAGGAGAATTAGGGTTTATGATTGACCTTGATCAGCGGTCCTAATCACTTCTATCCATTCACTGGGAGGTATGGATTTGATCTTATCCCGAAACTGGTTCCTAAGGCAGCTATAAATACCCCCCATCCCCCACTGTTACCAGGTAATCAATCTTTTGCCAATCAAAGCTCTTTAATAATCTTTCGCCAATCAAAGCTCTTTAATAATCTTTCTGATTACTAACAAGAGCGTCGGAGGGTGCGTCGCCGGAATCAACCCCGGTATTTTGTACTTTTTGCAGGTCAATGGTGGGAGATCACGGTCAAACTCTAGTGGAAGTGTGTTCAGGTTTGGCTATTCCACTTCCCTCGAATCTACAAATCTATCTGTTTGCCCCCACACCAATTTCAGCGGCAGCATTAATATAAAGAACTAACTAAACCAATTAATTAAAAAAAACGAAATCTGAAATTTTTGTTATTTGTGAATAGAAAAAACTAGTTCAAGGGATTTTTATTTCATTTAGTTAATCACACACAATTCATAATTCCATGTAATAAGAAATTATACTTTTTCAAGTTGTAGACCAAAATCCCCTATTTATTCAATGTTTTCTCTCGAACAACACCAATAATATCTTCAACTAACAGTTTGTCATATCTCTATGCAAATTTAATTAAATAAAAACTCATTAAGTTCTATGAATTTCTTTATAGTCACATTAATCGCGGAAAATCATCTCTAACTTCGCTCAATCAATGGTGTTTAATTCTATAGTTCTAAATTTGTAACCCTTGTTTTCTATTTTCTGTATTTTTGGATATATTTTTCTTTTTGTGTATTTATTCTCATTGTATCTCTTTTTGGACCGTGTATTGGATCTTCTTTTTCTTTATGTTCATCTATTTGATTTGTCGTCGTTTTATTCGATCTTCTTGATTCTATTGTCTCCTATTGTTTCGTCTCTGTCTGATCGAGCCATTATTTTTTATCCCCATTATCTATTGTTCCTGTACCTATTATCCTGATCCCTTCAGTACATGGCCCTATAGACTCGACTGCAAAATCTAAACGTAACTTGTTTGAATGTAGCAACCATGTCGTAAAAGTTTGGGACGCATGAAGTGCTACCTAGATAGTAATAATGCAAGGCTTGACATAACATGATACCTGTTACATGCTATCTGTACATGCTACTTGATACTTGTATACCTGTATACCTGTACACCTGTTTACCTCTTCATCTGTTACCTGTTTACCTGCTTGCATGATACTTGACATCTGTTACATGTTACCTGTACCCTGTTAGTATACCATGTTACTTGATCTCCTTTCCTGACTCATGCTAGTTAATCTATTTTTTTGACATGCCTATTTCATGTTATGTTTGTTTCCGCTGTTATTTTATCTTTTTCCGTACTTGTTGCCTGCACTACAAGCGGCTCGTAACTTGCATTGACAGGATTTTTGTTTTCTTTTTCCTCTTCCTGCAATTTGCTAAATTGCAGATCATGGAGATCAGCTGCCCGATGTAGTAGGTGATCTGAGATTTTAGATGCTGTAGTTTTTGCTATTATTATTTCCTATTGCTTATTTGAATAATTGCATCTGTTACTTGGAATTTTTTTGGGCAATGTGACCCAGAATTATTGACTTGTTCAGATTTGATTTATTTGAGATTATTAAATTTTGTTTCAAGTAAATTCCTGTTGGTATATTGATTCATATATGCATGCGTGGTTGACTTCTCTTGCTTCCTACTCTGATTATTCCTGTGAAATGTTGTAAAGATCCTGACAGCTTATGGATGATGAGAATCATTCGCTGGACTTAGTCACGTATCTGTATTCCGTATTCTTTTTTTGGGAAGCGGGGCGTGACAAAATTACAATTACCTCTCGATCTCTCCATGATCCAAAAAGTCATACAATAATTGGCCAAACAATTGTAATCATTAAGAACAAAAATTAAACACACAACCATGAAAAAAGTTGGAGAATAAAAATAATACGAAATTAGAATTGTGGTCTCAAAACTAGGCTACATCGAAGCCCTAAAAGAATAAATTTAGTTCATAATAAGTTTGCAACTAACACACTTGTTCTTTAATTACACAATAAAAATTATAAGAGAAGAAGAAAAACTCGTTTATTGTTGAAAATCAAGCCTCGAACCCGTGCCTTCTTCCTCGCTCCTTATTTTCTCTCTCTGTTTCTCTCTCCTCCCACAATGCAGCAGCCAAATATTTTTCTCTTTTTTCTTCCTTTTTCTTCAACCTGGGTCCCGTGCCTCCATTCAGAGCCGCCCTTTTGATTTTTTTCTTGATTCTCGCGCCGCACGCCACACAGAGCTGCCCCTCGATTTCTTTCACTTCTCCTGTGTATATATGCAACAGTAGTAGTAGTAGGTGATGTTTAATTTAATTAGGGTTAGTTAATTAAGATTAGGATTAGTTATTTAGTTAATTAATTAACATATTAATATTAAAATTAATGTGTTGATTTTAAATTAATCAACCAAATCCATCCTATTATCCAACACAATCCCTTCCATTTCTTTTCCTTTTTATTTTTAAAAAAAAATTATTACACAATTTCATTCAACCCCCCAATTGATCATATTATTTTCTGTTGATTTTTTATGTGACCAATTTGTAAAAATATGTATTTGAGTGCTCTAATTTTTCAAAAATCATCACATAAAATAAATCTGAATTTTAAAATCTTTATTTTTATTTTCTTCCTTGATTTTACCAAAATGCATATCGTTTTGCAATTATAAATCTCATTCCTTCAAAACACATAAATAAAATAAAATAAGTGGAAAGAAGATAAATTTTAAAAAAATAATTAAGAACCCGCAACTTTAATGCGTAAAAAGAGTAATAAAATAATATATAAATTTTACACATCCAATACCCCAAAACTTAAGATTTTGCTTGTCCTCGATAAAAAAAAACCATAAATCAAAGAATAATAATCATAAGTTGGCTCAAATCATCACACTTAAAAGCTCTCATCATGCAAGTATAAAAATTTCAACTTAATACCTAAACAATAGCAAATAAAGTAAAACTAAGCAGACTCACTTTTTTTAGTGCAATTATTCATACATAATTCTCATCCCAATCATATTTGTCATGCAATTGGTGTAATTATATCATGTAACAACTCTATCTGTGATTGCCCAATTTCACTACTACAAACCGAGTAGTAAACTAGAGTTTTTTTTTTCTTGTTTTGGTCTCTCTCTCTATGTAATATCCCGATTTTCATTTATGAAAATTATTATTTTATTTTTGCACGTATTGTGCACGTGCAATTTTTTGTAGTATAAAATCTTATAATCATTTTCATTATGGATAATGTGTGTATATATATATATATATATATATGTATGTGTGTGTGTGTGTGTGTGTGTGTGTGTGTGTGTTCTCTAACTGTTTTTATAAAGGCCCATTTTCTTCAAATAAGCATAAGTCCTTTTTAGCCCAAATCTAATTTATTTTTGTAAACCATTATTTGGCCCATTAAATAAAGCCCATGAGCTATTCCCTTTTATTACAACTTGTAATGTAGACTACTTTTATAAGATTATTTTTATATAAAAAATAATAATTAAATGTACAACTTTTTATATGGAGAACTAATGAATGCACGTGCATGAAGCACACTTTGGGGCCGGTTTTGAATAGGAGGGAAAAGGAAAAAGAGAAGTGGAGTTGTGGGTGGTAGTTGCTTGGATCATGGTTGGTTACTACAACTTCCCCTTAAATCCTAGTGTTACCACTAAATCTGGTGTGGGGGTAAACATACAGTATTTGTGGATTCTTAGGAAAACATGAATAGCAAACCTCTAACCTGTTCCGCCGGAGTTTGACCGTTGACTCCCGCCATTTACCTGCAAAAAGTGTGAGACACCGGGGTTGATTCCGGCGACGCACCCTCCGACGCTCAAGTCAGTAATCAGAAATGATTAAGAAAGAGCGTAAATTGGCAAAATACTAATTACCTCTTAGTGGAGATGGATGGGGGCTATTTATAGGCGTCTCAGGGATCAGATTAGGCATGTAATTCCTGTGTATAGATAAGGAATGTAATCCCTAATTTCCAGTGAAAAGATAGATGTGAATCAGGGCCGTTGATTAAGATTTAATCGGGGAGCTTGATTTTATCTTGCTGGACCGGGTGTGCGGCGGGTTGGAACTTATACCCAGTTGATATGGATCCGTTTATGGGTTATTGGGCTTTGAATAAAGACCCAGTTCCCATTTCAGACCCGTCAGTAGGTGAAATTACCGTTTTACCCCTGAGCTTTAAGATTCGTCTCCGATGTGAACGGTCCCGATTTAATCCTATTTCCACACGTGGCACGATCTGGACCGTCCATCACCAGAAGCGCGAATTTCTGGAAGATCCAACGGTCGTAGTCGCTCGGCGGCTTTTTTCTCCGTTGGGCACTTGCTCGGCAGCCGACCGGGGAGGTGACGCCACGTGGCATCGCCAGGTGGCACACATTTTTTTTTCTTCGTGCTGTTTCATATGTTGTTCTTCTTCTTCTTTCCTCTGTTCTTCGTTTGCTTCGTTTCTTTCCTCGTCTTCTTGACTCAACTCCGAGAGGAGTTTGGCGAGCCCGGAGGAGGGGCTTCGGCGAAGCTGGAGAAGCTCGACTGCCGTGGGTTGGGAGAGCGTGGCGAATGAACTTTGAAGCTCGTTGAGAGGGCTCGGCGAGGCTCGGAGGTGAAGGAACTCGACGACAGTGGAGTGGGGCTCGATATTGGCGAGCTCAATGAAGGAGAGACGGAGGTGCTCTTGGAGTGATGGTGATGGCGAGCTCGCTGAGTTGATGATGGAGACGGAGCGTCGAGCTCGGCGAGGGGAGCTCGTGATGGTTTGGCGAGCTCGACAGTGGGGTGCGTCGCCTCGTCGTGCTCGTCGTGGTGAAGGATATGATGGAACTCGGAGATGGTTCGACGAGGTGCTTGCTCGGCACCGTGGTTGGTGGTCGAGCTCCGCATTGTGGGCTCGACGGCCGAGCTTTGGCCATGGCAGGGGCACTTGAGAGCTCGCCGAAGGAGGAGGGAGCTCGACTCGGCATGGAGAGCTCGGCGGGGCCTCGGAGCTCGTGTAGAAGACGAAGTCGAGCTCGACGTGGGAGATGATGGAGGTCGGCGATGGGCTCGAAGATCAGTTGGTGAACTCGGTGATGGCGAGACAGTGGCTCGTCGAGATGGTGGAAGCTTGGGCTCGGCCTCGGAGCTCGGTGGCTAAGGGCTCGGCGAAGCCAAGGTGAGCTCGTCGAGGGGGAGGCGAGCGGCGTGGAGCCAGAGCTTCTGAAGAAGAGGTTGGGATTTGGTTCCCTTGGTTTTGGCAGGAAAGTGTTGAAGAGGAGAAGAAGGTGACGGGGTATGGGGTTCGGGTTTGGATCCCTTAACGGGTCCGAACTGGTACTGCCGACCCGTTTTCCCCTCTTTTTTTTGGCTTCTTGTTCGGCAAATCCGAACGCAAATTTTGAGGCGCATTTTTTTGCAACTTTGAAGCTCGGTAAGACAGTAGTTCAGATTGGAGATCCAAACTATGTGGCTTGATCTGGACGGTTGATCACGATCGTGGTGCGAATCTCGAGACGGGCTCAGTTCCCAAGAAAACACTATCTTGTCGTTTAGCGACGCTGGTAAGATCTGGGCCGTCCGATCTAGATCTTACACGAATGTTGAGGGAAAAGTGATTTTTCTCTGTTTTGGGGCTCGGATGGGCACTTGCTCGGCAGCCGACCGGGGGTCTAAGCGACGTGGCGCGGCTCGGCTCGGATTTTTCCCTCGCGCAAGTGGCTCGGCTCGGATTTCCGAGCTATTCGGCGCAGCTGGATTGCAATCCATTTTCCCGGTGCTACAGAGGTCCGATCGAGGCGTGTGACCCCTTGTTTCGAAGCTAACTCGAAGATCTACAACTTCTCTTTAGGAGTGGGATGAAAATTCACCCTCCTTCATGGTCAAAATAGCCCTGCAACATCCTTGTCTTCATGAGGTTGAGGAGTGTTTTGGTCTTGGGGTTTTTTGAAGAGGAGCTCCACTCCTAGGGGCGGAGAAGATGTGCTAGGAAGACCATTGTGCTAGGAAGATGTGCTAGGAAGACCCTAGGGGCGGAGAAGGGGCGCGAGTGGCTCGGATCGTTAGTCGCCCGGCTTGGAATACCAAGCGACGTGGAGTGATCTGAACCGTCGGATCTCACCGGGGATCTCGAGGACGGGCACAGTTTCCAAGAAAAAACTATCTTGTCGTTTAGTGCTGCTAGAGTGATCTAAGCCGTTTGATCGAGATCTTATACGAATTTTGGGGAGAAAGTCGTTTTTCTCCAATTCGCAGCTCGGATTGGCACTTGCTCGGATTCCGAGCGGCTTGCTTGTGTGGTCAGGCTCAGATTGCTGGTCGCTCGGGTTTGATTCTGAGGGACGTGGAGAGTCATGCGGGAGGCGAGTTTAAGGAGCAACTCTAGGAGAGAGTTGTGAGTTCCGTACTCGTTGAGAGGAGGTCCACCTTGGAGGTGAGCGGAGCGAAGAGCTCGGCTCTGGGAGAGAGCCATTTGTGAGAAGAGTGTGAGGAGGAACTCTAGGAGAGAGTTGTGCTCCGAATTCGTTGAGAAGAGGTCCGCTTCGGAGGTGAGCGGAGTGAAGAGCTCGGCTCTGGAAGAGAGCCGTTTGTGAGACGAGTGTGAGGAGGAACTCTAGGAGAGGGTTGTGCTCCGAACTCGTTGAGAAGAGGTCCGCTTCGGAGATGAGCGGAGTGAAGAGCTCGACTCTGGAAGAGAGCCATTTGTGAGATGAGTGTGAGGAGGAACTCTAGGAGAGAGTTGTGCTCCGAACTCGTTGCGAAGAGGTCCGCTTCGGAGGTGAGCAGAGTGAAGAGCTCGGCTCTGGAAGAGAGCCGTTTGTGAGAAGAGTTTGAGGAGCAACTCTAGGAGGGAGTTGTGAGCTCCAAACTCGTTGAGAAGAGGTCCGCTCCGGAGGTGAGCAGAGTGAAGAGCTCGGCTCTGGAAGAGAGCCGTTTGTGAGATGAGTGTAAGGAGGAACTCTAGGAGAGAGTTGTGCTCCAAACTCGTTGAGAAGAGGTCCGCTTCGGAGGTGAGCGGAGTGAAGAGCTCGGCTCTGGAAGACAGCCATTTGTGAGAAGAGTTTGAGGAGCAACTCTAGGAGAGAGTTGTGCTCCGAATTCGTTGAGAAGAGGTCCGCTTCGGAGGTGAGCAGAGTGAAGAGCTCGGCTCTGGAAGAGAGCCGTTTGTGAGAGGAGTTTGAGGAGCAACTCTACGAGGGAGTTGTGAGCTCCGAACTTGTTGTTTAAGTGAGGTTATCAACGGTTGTGGGAGCAATTCCGAATGGCGAACCACTTCTAACTCGCTGAAGAGCAAGTTATTTGAAGCGGAATCGAGCCAAGTGTTGGACTCCGAACTCGTCGTTAGAGGGATTCAACGGTTGCGGGAGCAATTCCGAATGGCGAACCACTTCTAACTCGCTGAAGAGCAAGTTATTTGAAGAGGAATCGAGCCAAGTGTTGGACTCCGAACTCGTCGTTAGAGGGATTCAACGGTTGTGGGAGCAATTCCGAATGGCGAACCACTTCTAACTCGCTGAAGAGCAAGTTATTTGAAGAGGAATCGAGCCAAGTATTGGACTCCGAACTCGTTGTTAAAGGTTGGTAGGTTGCGGGAGCAGCCATGTAGAAGAGGCTAGACTCTGAACTCACCATTTAGCGAGTCGTGACTCGGAGAGGTAGAAGAGCAATAATTTTCAATGGAAGATGTAAAGTTTTATTAAAATAAACTAAGTGGCCGCTTTCAATAGGGCGAGCCATTATTACATGCTATTGGCCGGGCTACAAGCATCGGCCTTATTGAAAGTTAAGATCCTACTTCTACGATAAGGTGAAGACCTCTTGGGAGGAGATGGGAGGTTCTGAATTTTGAAGCTCGGCGGGCCTTTCTGTTCGTTTGGAGGCTCCTTAGTGGGGAAGCTCAGTGCCATCTCTTTGGATGAACTTGGTCAGGTGTCCCCGCTGTATGAGTTCTTCGATCTCCTCCTTGAGAGCCCGACAATCATTGGTGTCGTGGCCGTGGTCCCTGTGAAAGCGGCACCACTTATCCTTGTTCCTCTTCTTGCCAGGGGTATTCATTCTAGGGAGAGCGCGGAGTAGTCCTTCCTTGTCCACCTCCATAAGAACCTCTGATATATTAGCGATGAGGCGAGTGAACTTCTCAAAACGTGGAGTCGGGCGGCGCTGGCCATTACTGCCCTTCTGGAATTTTTGGGACCCTTCTTCACTTGTTTTCTTCCGTTTATTCCCGGAAGATGTCTCCTCAAGAGCAAGGGGGTTGAGAGCCTCTTCTGCCCGTATGTACTTCTCCACCCTAAGTAGGAGGTCTGAGAAGTTTCGAGGAGGTTTCTTGGCAAGGGATGCCCTGAGGTTGGCATTAGTGACGTTGCGCTCGAATGCGGCAGAGGCTACTGACTGGTTGAGGGAGGGAATGGACCGGGCTTCGGCGGTAAAGCGTCGAACGTAATCCCTTAGGCGTTCACCCTTTTCTTGGTTGAGGGTCACCAGAGATACACTTATTTTCTCGGTCCGGCGGCTACTCACGAAATGAGTAAGGAAGAGCCCTTCGAACTGATCGAATGAGAAGATGGAGGCCGGGGCGAGTCGAGAGTACCATTCTCGTGCAGACCCCTTCAGCATGGCAGGGAAGATCTTGCAGAGGAGGGCGTCTGAAGCATGGTGGATCATCATGAGAGTTTTAAAACGCTCTATGTGATCTGCGCGGTCTGACTCCCCGATATACGACTCGAAGTGAGGCGACTTGAAGTTCTCTGGGATGGGGGGCTCCGTGATGGTGCGGGAGAATGGAGGTCTGCTCGGGCGGAGGTTTATCGCTCGCTGCTCTTCTTCCCTGTCAATTCGGCCGAGGTGCCTCTCCATCTCGTAGAGATGGCGGTAGATCGAGTCTTCTCTTTGATCATACCTTGCCGAGCACCAGGACTCATCTTCGTACGAGGGTGGACTGGGGCTGCGGCGATGGTAGCTTGGAGATGGACGAGGACTGAGAGTGTGAAGGCGATGGCTCCTAGTTGGCTCATGAGTAGGTGGCCTCTGGTCGTTCTTTAGGGTGATATTGAGGGCCCGTAAGACTGTCGCTTGGAAGTCTTGAAGATCTGTCCTTGTGACTGGTGCCTCTCCAGCTTGGCGGTCCCTATGTGTGGCTCGGCTTACTGGAGAATTAGTTCTCCACCGACGATTCTGAGGGGACTCCCTTCGCCCTCTTCGAGTAGGGGACCTTCTGTAGTCTCGGCGATGAGGAGATTGCTCATTTGGACGTTATTGGCAGGAGGCTCCCTCTCTGGCTCGCTTTTCATCCAAATGGCGGCGAAGATCCTCTTCCTTCTGCCGATTGAGGATGGTATTTCGAAGGTCGGAAGCTCGGGGATTATGGGATGCCATAGAGTCGGAAGAGGGGTTGTGTATTGGGATGCGGTCCTGTTGGAGAGGTTGCTTCTGAGGATTGGGACGCGAGCTCCCCGCACAGGCATTCTGAGGCCCGGTTGGACCCCGGGGGGGTTGAAGATTCTGAGGAGGGAGTTGGTCCAGCCGCAAGGGGTCCTCCGCCTGAGGAGGAAGTTGCCCTTGCTGCTGAACAGGGTTGGAGGGGGACCTCCTGTTGTGGTTGAGGAGGGGTAGGCCCACGGTTGGACCCCCTGGATTTGAGTTTCCTTGGAGACATGGCCGGAGAAGATCTGACGAACGGGAAGAGGGGAGGTTGCGATTCGCTTGGTTTCCCACAGACGGTGCCAATCTGTTATCGCTAAATCTGGTGTGGGGGTAAACAGACAGTATTTGTGGATTCTTAGGAAAACATGAACAGCAAACCTCTAACCTGTTCCGTTGGAGTATGACCGTTGACTCCCGCCGTTTACCTGCAAAAAGTGCGAGACACAGGGGTTGATCCCGGCGACGCACCCTCTGACGCTCAAGTCAGTAATCAGAAATGATTAAGAAAGAGCATAAATTGGCAAAATACTGATTACCACTTAGTGGAAATGGATGTGGGGTATTTATAGGCGTCTCAGGGATCAGATTAGGCATGTAATTCCTATGTATTGATAAGAAATGTAATCCCTAATTCCGAGTGAAAAGATAGATGTGAATCAGGGCCGTTGATTAAGATTTAATCGGGGACCTTGATTTTATCTTGCTGGACCGGGTGTGCGGCGGGTTGGAACCCGTACCTAGTTGATGTGGATCCGTTTATGGGTTATTGGGCTTTGAATAAAGACCCAGTTCCCATTTCAGACCCGTCAGTAGGTGAAATTACCGTTTTACCCCTGAGCTTTAAGATTCGTCTCCGATGTGAACGGTCTCGATTTAATCCTATTTTTAGCCATATCACCTAGCCTTTTATCTTTAACTCTTAGATTAATCCTAGCCCTTCATTTGCTCCAAATTTTAGTATAAATACCCCCCCCCCCCAGCCTAGTTATTCTTGCACTCTTCATTCTCCAAAAACCTATAGTAGAAAATACATTTGTTAGTAGTACATTATTAGAAGGAAGTGAGATAAAAGATTGAGAGTTTGAGGGTGAGTGTGTGCTTGCAATCAAGGAAGGCCGGCATCACCTAGGAGGCCTCGGGATTGCACCTTTGAAGGCTCGGTTTTGCACATCAAGGAGGAGGAGGAACACTCTTTTGGCAAGCTCGCAAAGGACTCTTTTGTTTAGGAGGTGTTGCAAAATCTTTTCTCTCCAAATAAGGTGGGTTATTTTTTATATTTCTAATTAGATATCATGCTAAGGTTGATTGAAACGATAATGCATGAAAGAAACTAAGAAGAGTACACTTAATTGGAAAAAGGGCTTTATTAGTTGATTGGATTGATGCTAAATAGATTGCATGTTATTCCGTCATGAATCTTAAGTTGTATGTGAATTGTTTGTAGCCATGGAATGCGTGAATTAAAATTTGTTGTTAGTATCAAAACTAAGTACAAATGCTAGTAGATGAAATTGTTGATTTATATGCTTAGATGGACTTTCATGATAATGTTTAGAATGAGTAACTTAAAATATATTTTT
The DNA here is from genome assembly GCA_017893485.1 of Hemerocallis citrina. Classification (NCBI taxonomy): domain Eukaryota; kingdom Viridiplantae; phylum Streptophyta; class Magnoliopsida; order Asparagales; family Asphodelaceae; genus Hemerocallis; species Hemerocallis citrina. The sequence goes on along the minus strand of CM030359.1, from coordinate 52,679,194 downwards.
GAGTTTATAAAAGGAAGATAAACAGGGAATTAATATAGGAAGTATTAATATTAAGTCGTATGAGAAATGTCAGATGAGATATGGTAGTAGTAGTATACAATTTAAATTAATTGTATGAAAAATATGTGTTTAATTAATGGAAAAATTATTTTTAAATTACTGGAGTATCAAATATTGTTTAAATAGATATTCTGGAGATTTACAAAAATTTTAGTGAAAGCAAAACTAAAATAAGAGCTTTTGAACATCGAAATGTTCTAATTGAACAGAGAATTGATTGAAATAAAATACGAGTTGTAATCAAGACAACTTGAGCCTATAGCTCAAGTGGTCGGTGGGCTCTTTAGCTCTAAAGTGGTGCGGGTGTATGTGGTCGAGGTCGCTGGTTCGATACTTGAGCACACCATTCTTTTATATGCATTTTGAAATTTAATCAGTTTTCAGTCCGAGAATATTTAACTCCCTGACCTCTATTTATATCGATGAGCACAAGTAGCCGAGTGCCTAGTGCGTGCGGTTGGGTTCCTTTGGGTCGCTGGTTCGAATCCTGGCTTGGCCAGAATATTATTTTTTTTTTATAAAAAAGTGATTTTTGGGTTTCTTGATGTGTAAAAATTTCGGAAAAAAAAATACTATTATTATTCTAAATTCATGTGTGACTTATGAACATTAATTGGGAGTTATTGGAATGAAATAAAGTATATTTTGGGAGTAAAAGTGAAATTGGAACTATAGTTTTACACTCGTATATTTCGTAAAAATGTGTTTTGCAAAGAAATTGAGATAAGTATTAGGAAAGAAAAATTTGAAAGAAAGAAAGTATTTGTTGTGAAGTTTGTATGAGTTATTCTTATCAAAGAATAGTGTGACAATAGTGAGTGGTGAATATTTCACTTTGACTAGATATTTCGTGATATGATTTTTAATGTGGAAATACATGTGGATTAAGAAATGTGTGCTGTATAATTGAACTTCAAGTATGATTATTGACTCATGAAAATATTTGAAATCATGTGATTGAAAAAGAGAAATGTTCTTGGGTTTGACAACTCAAACATGTGAATTTGTGAAATAAAATTGAAAATTAGGGTGTAGCCAAAACTTACACCGGCAAATGAAAAGTGATGAAATATGATTATTGACATTGAAAAGATCAAGTTTGGGTCATTGTGAAATGAAAGAAATAAGACCGATTGTAGTGAGAGGGCTAACTCTAAGAGATTGATTTCGTTCATGATTTCATTAGAATTAAGAATTAGTACATAGTGAAGAGGTGATGAAAGTGAGAGAAAAACACAAGTATGGGGGCCTCGAGTCTATGATGTGGGTGTGATTCACAGTTTGTCTTCACGATGCGTCGTGAAATGACATGGGAACTACTCCGGAATTATCGGAATCTTGGCGACACTTGTGGGGTGTTTGGTGACTGCGAGAGGATCGTGTGCCATGAAGGAGGCTGAATTTTTCATAGATAGTCTTCACGATGCGTCGTGACATGACGTGGGATTTCCCTCCAGTTTTTCTGTACATGAGCTCGTACTCATAGATCATCTAGGATACTTACCGTAGTTACAGTAGTAGATTAAGCCATGACGAGGGATTGAACCCTACAAGATGAAGAGCAATTAAGAGGCTTGCCCTCGGACCTATGTAGTATGGGATGCATAGAATCCGAACAAGTGCGCATTAGTGTCATGTAATATAAATAACTGCATTAAGGACTAAGTGCACAATCACAACACGACATCAATAGGGTATTCCCTTTAGTTTGATATGTGACAAGTTTGTGTTTGTTAAATATGGAAAATCAGTTATACTGTTTCCGGCATAGAGAGGATGGCCGTGTATAATGTTCGTCGGTTGAATAAACTGACGTACCCACAGTTTTGTATGCAGGATAAATAACATGATAAAGATTAAAGGAGAAATGATGCTTAGCGATTATTCAAATGTGGATGTACCTTTATATAAATGTTGTAAATTTGATTCTGCTGTAAAATGTAAAGTGTAAAGATTTTATGTAACTCTGATGTAAAGTGAAAAGTTTTAAATTCCTTGTAAAATTGTACGAATGAAGTGTAAAGATCCGGTGGAATCTAGAATTCTGTGTATTTGGAATTCGGTTCGTTACACTCTAAGTTGTCACTTGCCTTTTGACGCAAATGCGAACAATTGTGATGAATACACCCGGTTACTCAACAAGTCACAAACTTAGAATGCTTTTGCATACTTTCAAGTTGTTGTCTGACATAAAAGTAAACATTTGTGATGAATACCCCTTGTTACTAAGTAACTCAAAACATTGAAGTAGACGGAACTTTATTCATTTAATTATTTAATCATTATCACTCTATTTACTTAAACTCTGTTTAGGACTAGATCAAAGGGGATAATTACAAGAAATAACATCACATTTTATTTTTTATTTTTTTTATGTGTAGTCACATAACTCTTATATTTTTGTAAGGAATTTTAAACTTCAATAATTCTAAAGAAAATAAGTATGCTTAATCATGCTTTACAAGATATTGTCTATCCTAAAAAGAAAAAACTATTTCAATGCTTTAGCACAATAAAGAACTCAAAAGTGTAATGATAAACCTAATTGCAATCCTTTTTTTTCTTTTAAAATATATTTAAAAAGAAATTATACCCCTTCACCCAAACTTGGATATCATATTTTCCTCAATGGGTAAAGAAAAACAAAAACAAAAATAATGAGAAAAGTTTAGAATTGCTCCTTTTATTCATTTTAAAATTCTGGCTGAGTGGCGTTCATTGTTTCGGTGATATCAGGAGTTGTAGATATCCAAATCCGTTGATTCTTTCTGTTCTGGAAATCTAAAACAATTTACTTCGATCTCTGTTTGAAACACTTTTCCAGATTCGGACTTTATCTTGCCCAAAAACAGCCATTAAAGTAGGTTTAGATAACAACTCTGCCGGAAGCCCCCAAACTTATGCAGTCCTACAAAATAAAATTAAAAATTAAAATTAAAGTAAACTAAAGAAAAAGAAATTCTAAATGTAGTAAAAGAAGACATGGGTTGCCTCCCAAGAACCGCTAAGTTTTAAGTCTTCATCCGAACATGGTGGCTGAGATGGTTATGTGATGCCAAGATCCAACAATATAAGAACTTCTTTTCTAATACTTCTCTTCAGGTGTGGATTGGGTTTTCTCTTTGTATCCCCCAATCTAGATGGTAGTGCTTCAAGCTCGAGTTTGAGTCGTTTCTTTTTTGAAGATGGCGTCTTTGTTATCCCTACCTCTTTGAATTTTGGCTTAGAAAATGGATCAATAGATGGTGCAGCATCCAAATACATAAAATACTCAAAAACATTATTTTCTCAGATTCAAGAGTTGTTGAATTTATTAGACAGACTTCAATTGGTAACTTTTCAACTTTAGTCTTATGTTTCTCGCCCACAATTAAATCAGTTTCACTTACTTGAAAACATGATTGTATTTCGGCAGGAAACTTCATGGATTTAAAAACATCAAACATTACTTTCTCATCCTCAACCCTCAAAAAAAAATTTCCTTGTTGGACATCAATCAAACCTCTCCCCGTAGCTAGAAAAGGTCGCCCCAAAATCAATGGAATTTGTTCATCTTCCTCTATGTCAAGTGCTATGAAATCAACTGGAAATATGAACGTGTCTACCTTTACCAAAACATCTTCAATTATTCATCTTGGGTGATAGATCTGTCCGCCAATTGCAAAGAAATTGTTGTGGGCTTTGGTTCTCCAAGACCAAGTTTCCTGAAAACCGAAAAAGGCATAAGATTAATACTTGCTCCTAAATCATATAAAGCTTTATCAAAAAAAGTTTTCCCAATAGTGCAAGGAATTGTAAAACTCCCGGTATCTTTGAGCTTAGGAGGCAGTTTCTTTTGTAAAATTGCACTACTTTCGTCGGTTAGTATAACCTTCTCATGCTCCTCCAACTCCGCTTATTTGATAAAATTTTCTTAAAAAATTTAGCATATTTAGGCATTTGTTCTAGAGCTTCAATAAGAGGAATATTAATATGCAATTTATTAAAAATACTTTAAAAATTAGAGAATTGATTTTCAAGATTAGTCTTTTTAAGTCTTTCCAGATAAGGAATTGGTGGATCATAAGGAGATTTAGGATAAGTTTCAGAATTAAACTCTCTAGAAACTATGAGGTTTGAATATCCTTTATTCTTCTTAGAATTCTTGATATGGTGGTTGAGCACCTACTGTATTTGTTCCTCCAAAATTGGTTGTAACCCATGTTGCTTTTCAACCACATTTTGTTCGACATTTTGTGCTTGTGGCTGCTCAATTGTTCTCCAGCTTCTTATTGTTATTGCTTTGACAAGCTCCTTAGGATTTTTCACTGTGTTACTGGGTAAAGTTCATAAAGTCCTCTCTATAAGAATATTTAAAAGTTGACCAATCTGAACCTCAAGGTTGTAAATTGAAGCCGTATTATTTTGTATTGCCAAATCTATCTTCACATGTATTGCATGAACATCTCTTCAAGTGTTAGCTTCTTTTCTTGATGTGGAAAGTTTTGAGGTGGTCTAATTGCTCCTTGATTGTTGCTCCATGAAAAGTTGGGGTGGTTTCTCCATCCAGGATTAAACATGTTTGAATAAGGATTGTTTTGATGTTGGAAATTAGACACATAATTTACTTGATAGGAATGTAGTTGAGAAAATGTATTTCCCACTTGGCAATCCACACCTGAGTGATTTCCTGCACAATGATCACAAATAATATTAGTTTGAATAGCATTAACATTCATATTACCTAATTGTTTAGATAAAATATCAGTTTGTGTAGTCAATGAGATAATATGATCAAGCTAAAAAATTCCAACTGCTTTTCTTAGCATTTTCTCTCAGAAGATCATTGGTAATTGTTGGATGCCATCTCCTCCAAAAGTTCATAGGCCGCTTCATGAGTTTTGCTCAAAAGAGCACCTCTAGCTGCTGCATCTACCATAGATCGATTTGTAACCCCCAAACCATTATAGAATATTTGAATTTGCAGCCATTTCGGAAGTTCAAGACGAGGATACTTTCTCTATAACTCATTATACCTCTCTCATGCATCATACAAAGACTCAGTCTCAAATTGAGTGAATATGGTAATGTCATTCCTTAGCTTTGCTGTCTTTGCCGGCGGAAAATACTTAGTCAGAAATTTTTGTGCAAGTCCCTCCCAATTAGTAATACCACCAGGGTGGTAGAAAATTTAGCCAAGCCTTAACCTTATCTCTTAGTGAAAAAGAGAAAGAGTCTCAATCGAATTGTATTATCTGATACTCCATTGTGCTTGAAAGTGTCACAAATTTCTAGAAAGTTTGTAATGTGAAAATTAGGATCCTCGTGCGATAGTCCCCCAAATTAAACAGTCTATTGAATTATTTGAATGATTTCTGGTTTAATCTCAAAATTGTTAGCTTGAATAATCGGTCTCTTTATGCTTGATGTTGCTTCGTTCAGTGAGGGCATATCATAGTCTCTCAAAGCCTTATTTTCTTCTCCATTACTCTATTTCGCTATGGTAATATGCTTCTATGTCCTGGAATATATCTATTAAATAACATAAGAAAAAAACTAAAAGATAAATAAAATAAAATAAATAAATAAATAAATAAATAATAATAATAATAATAATAATAATAATAATAATAATGATAATAATAATAATAATAATAATAATAGCAGTCCAAATTAGTAAAAATCTAGAAATTATCAATATCAATAAAAGAATAATTAGTCCCCGGCCATGACGCCAAAAACTTGGTGGGAATATTTGCAAGTGTACAAAATCGCAACAAGTAGTATAGTTCAAGTGAAAAGTGTGTCGAACCTACACTGACTAATTATTTTGTTGAGTACCGAAATAACTAGATTAACTAATATTTGGAAAATCAAAATTTGATAAAGAAAGCAACTAAATTAAATTAATCTAAAGAACTAAATAAACTAATTAAGTAAAAAAACAAAATCTGAAATTTATATTGTTTGTTAATAGCAAAAACTAGTTTTAGGGCTTTTTATTTCACCTACTTAATCCCACATAATTCATAATTCTATATAATATGAAATTATACTTTTCCAAGTTGTAGACCAAAATTCCCTAATTATTCAATGTTTTCTCTCGAACAACACTAATAATATCTTCAACTAACAGTTTGTCATTACTCTATGCAAATTTAATTAATTGAAGACTCATTAAGTTCTATGAATTTTTTATAGTCACATTAATCGCAGTAAATCATCTTTAATTTCGCTCAATCAATGGTGTTTAATTCTATAGTTCTAAATAAAGAATTACCTCTCAGTCTCTCCATGATCAAATAAATCATACAATAGTTGGCCAAACAATTGTAAGCATTAAGAAAAAAAATTAAACACACAACCATGGTCATAATAAGTTTGCAACTAACACACATGTTCTTTGATTGCACAATAAGAATTAGAAGAGAACAAGAAAAACTCGTTTTTGCCGAAGATCCAAGCCTCGAATCCCGTGCCTTCTTCCTCACTCCTTTTTTTTCTCTCTTTGTTTCTCTCTCCTCCCGCAATGCGTCTGCCAAATCTTTTTCATCTCCATAGGTCCCGTGCCTCCACTCCGAGCCACCCTTTTGAATTTTTTTTGCCTCAACTCAGAGCCGCCCTTTTGATTTTTTTTCTTGATTCTCGCGCGGTACACAGAGTTGCCCTTGATTTCTTTCACTTCTCCTATTTATATAGGCAACAATATTAGTAGGTTAGGTTTAATTTAATTAGGGTTAGTTAATTAAGATTTGGATTAGTTATTTAGTTAATTGATTAACTTATTAATATTAAACATAATGTGCTGATTTTAAATTATTCAATCAAATCCATCCTAAAATCCAACACAATTTCATTCAACCCCCCAATTGATCATATTATTTTCTATTGATTTTTTATGTGACCAATTTGTAAAAATATGTATTTGAGTGCTCTAATCTTCCAAAATCATCACATGAAATAAATTTGAATTTTAAAATATTTATCCTTATTTTCTTCCTTGATTTTACCAAAATGCATATCGTTTTGTACTTATAAATCTTATTCCTTCAAAATCACATAAATAAAATAAAATAAGTGGAAAGAAGATAAATTTTAAAGAAATAATCGAGAACTCGCAACTTTAATGCGTAAAAAGACTAATAAAATCGTATATAAATTTTACTCATCCCCAGTGTTTGGGGGATCTCGAACCGACATACTATGTTCCTCTAGAAGAATTGCTGAATCTTATGCTCTGTAATGGAAGCTAGTGGTTCTGCCTCGACCCACTTTGTGAAGTAGTCGATAGCTACCACCAGGAAGTTCCGTTGTCCACTAACGGTGGGAAACAGTCTTAGTATGTCCATTCCCCACATGGCGAAGGGGATGGAGCTTGACATGGAGCTAAGATTGTCTTGAGGCACTGCTTTATGGAGTACTTCTGACAAAGGGATGCATTGGTGGACATGTGCTTGAGCATCATTGAGGAGAGTGGGCCAATAGTATCCATGATTGAAATTTTTTCGTGCGAGAAACCTCACACCTTGGTGGCTGTCGCATATTCCTTCATGTACCTCTTTGAGAGCGTAATCAGCCTTTTCGGGGGAGAGGTATCGTAAGTAAGGCAAGCCGTAAACCTGAGTGTTGGAACGCTTGTAGAGGTCTCCTTCAACAAGCGTATATTTTTCTGCCCTTACCCGGATTTTTCTTACTTCTTTAGGGTCCAATGGGAGGACTCCCTTGTCGAGAAAGTTGATCAAATGTTTCATCCAGCAATCTCTGGGTGTTTAGGGGGTGACGAACATGAGTTCCAGTGTCTCCTCTTCGATGCTTGACTTTAGTAGGACCTCAATGAGCACAGTATGGTTGAGTCTATCGAACGTTGAGGAGGCTAACTTAGAGTGGGCATTTGTTTGAACATTTTCCTCGCATGGTATGCGAGTGACTTCGGCTTCCTTGAATGTGGCCAGGAGCTTGTTCATATTGGCTAAGTATTTGATCATGCGGTCATTTCGGGCTTCATAGTCACATAAAATTTGGTTCCATTTGGGAGTCGCTGAATACTCCGTCTCTTCATGCCCCTACTTTTCATGCTAAGAGGAATCCGACAATGAGTGCTTCATACTCAGCCTCGTTGTTGGAAGCAGGAAAGTTGAGGCATAGCGAATACTGGAGAGTGAACTCGTCGGAGCCGAGCAAGATAACTCCGACTCTGCTCCCTTCAAGGCAGCAAGGCAGGAGGACTCATTCACATAGACATTCCAAAGTGTGTGTGTGTGGGGGGGGGGGTCTCGGGGATTAGAGATAGTGCTATCGACGATGAATTCTGTTAAGGCTTAGGCCTTGATTGCTTTTCTTGGACAGTAAGTGTTATCATATCGGCTCAACTCAATAAACCACTTCATATGTCACTCGGAATTTTCCGTCTTGTGAAGTACTTGCTTTAGTGGCTGGTCGGTGAGGACCCTAGATGAAGTATGCTTGGAAGTAGGGGTGGACCTTTTGGCGGCTATGAGTAGCGCATATACCATCTTCTCCATTTTGGAGTACCAAAGCTCTGTGTCATGAAGTACTTTGCTTGCATAATATATTTACTTTTGTACTCTTATCTCTTCCCTTACCAAGACAACACTAAGGGTTTGGTCTGAAGTAGCCAAGTAGAGGTAGAGGACATCTCCCAGATTGGTCTTGCTAAGGAGTGGGGGATTAACGAGGTGTTCTTTGAGGCATTTGAAGGATACCCGCCGTTCTTCTACTCACTCAAAATTCTTTGCTCCTCAGAGTGCTTTGAAGAATAGGAGGCACTTCTCCCAATACTTGGAAAGGAAGCGCCCAACAGTGGCATGGCGACCCATGAGCTTTTGGAATTCTTTGATGGTAGTCGAGAGAGACATGTCGAGTATGGCTCTGATCTTTTTAAGGTTGACTTCGATTCCCCTGTGGCTGACCATGAATCCTAAAAACTTCCCTTAGGAGATCCCAAAGGCACCTTTTGAGGGATTCAGTCTCATGTTATGTCCCCGTAGTACATCAAAGGCTTCTTAGAGTACATCAAAGACTTCTTGGAGATCAGACACATAGTCCTCTTCTTGAGGGTCTTGACGAGCATGCCATCTATGTCGATTCAATGTTTCTTCTGATTTTCTCCTTGAAAACTTGGTTTGCCAAGCGCTCGTATGTGGCATGACTTGATAGCAATATAGTCTTTGGTCAGTGATGAAGGATGTCTAGTGGAAACATTCAGTTATGGTTGTATCCCGAGAAGACATCCTTGAAGTTTAAGAGCTCATGATCCGAGGTGGTGTCGATGAAGGCATTTATGCTAGGAAGATGGAAGTGGTCTTTCGGACATGCCTTATTGAGGCCGGTGAAGTCTATGCAGATTCTCCATTTTCAGTTGACTTTCTTTACCATTACCACATTCACTAGCCACTCGGGGTGGCTAACTTCTTGAATGAAGCGGTCGGCTATGAGCTTCTCGAATTCCTCCTTTACTGCTTGTTGTCTGTCAGGGGCAAACTTAAGGCAATCCTGTTGGACAAGCTTGGCTTCCGGATTCATGCTCAAATGGTGCATGATTAGAACTTCGGAGATGCCCGACATGTGAAAGGCAAACCAAGTGGAGAGATATCGGTTCCCCCTAATGCAAGTGATGAGTGTAATTTTTACACAATTTTTATTACTCTTTTACTAACTATTAAAAGCTGTAAGTTTTTGTTTATTTCTTTGAATTTTATTTTATTTTATTTATTTATTTGATTTTGAATGAATGAGATGGTTAAGTGCAAAAGGATGGTGTTTTGATAAAATCAAGGAAGAAAGTAAGGATAAAGATATAAGAATTTAAAGTGATTCTATGGGAAGATTTCAAGAAAATTTGAGCACTCCAATGTATGTTTTTACGGATTGGTCCTTTGAAGAACCAACAAAAATATTATCGTCAACCAAAGGGGTGGAATGAAATTGGTGGAAGAAAAAGAAAGAAAAAAAGGCAACACGGAATTGGAATGGGATTTGGTAGTTGATAATTAGTTTTAAAATTTTAAATATTAATCTTAATCTTTAGATTTTAACTGATTAACTAACATTTTAAACTCCAACTAATCCTATTTAATCTCCACCAAATTCTAAATAATTCAGGGAGATTTCCTGACTTGTAAAAAAATCCAGAAATCATTCTTTGCTGGAAATTCCCGGAGCCAACTTGCTAGAGCTCGAAGCCAACTTGCTCGAGCCCGAAGCCAATTTTGGTGAAAAATCAGACTTCATCTTTTGTCAATTTCGGCCTCAAGCAATCTTATATTTAAAAAATATTCATTAGGCAATCTAATAAAATATTTGTTAGTTTTTTAGTTTCCATGAACTAATTTTATTTTTCTAGGGCTTCGATATAGCCTAGCTTTGAAAACACAATTTTAGTGTCATTGTTACTTTATTCTTCTACTTTTTCATGGTCGTGTGTTTAATTTCTATTTGTAATGCTTACAATTTTCTAGCCAATTATTGTTTGATATCTTGAAACGTAGGGGAACCGCGAGGTAACTTGTGAGAAATTTAGAATTAAACACCATTAGTTTTGCGAATTTAGAGATAATTTACTGCGATTAATTTAACTGTAGAGAAATCCATAAAGCTTAATGAATCTTCAAATAATTAAATTCACATAGAGATGTGATGAATTATTAGTTGGGGATATGTTTAGTGTTACCTGAGAGAAGACATTGAATAATTAGGGATTTTTGTCTACAACTTGGAAGAGTAGAGTTTTGAGTTCCACGAAATTATGAATTGTGTGGAATTAGCTAGGTGAAACCGAAGACCCTAGAGTTAGTTTTGCTATTAATAAACCCTAAAATTTTTTAGATTTCATTATTTTTAATTAGTTTAGTTTTGCCTTTAGTTTAATTTGATTTAGTTGTTATTTTTATCAGAATTTTGGTTCTTCAAATAGTAAATAATTTGGGAAACTTTAGTATTCAAGAAAATAATTAGTCTTTGTAGGTTCAACACTATTTTCTTTTAAAACTATACTAGTTGTTGTGATTTTATGCGCTTGCAAATTATTCAATCTGCAAGTGCCGAGTTGCTCTTGGACTTGATGGTGGAGAGTCTTGTTTACTCGAAAAAACATAGCTTGATCCTCTTTGGAGAATGAGATTTCTTCTTTTTCTTCTATAGTTTCGGAGTAGGCTTGTCCCCTATTTTACGAGAGTTCCAGGGCATTGAGGGGGAGGATCGAGCCTCCCACTATGGTGATGTAACACACCCGAGCAGGTTCTTGGCTTCCTTTGTCTTCCCCTTACTCCTGCTGTTGTAGAGAACTTCATCTTCATGTGGAAGGTCGATGCAACTGCGTGAAGGGCTGCTAGCCCCGGGCAAACAAAGATAGTGTTACAAGCAGACTTCAAGTCGACAAACATGAAGTACAGTGCCGCTGTGCAAGTGGTTGGAGCTTTCCCCATAGTCACATCAAGGGTGACTATTCCTTCAATGTGGACTGGGGCTCCGAAGAATTCGTGAAGGTACCCTACTGGTTTAAGGTGATCCCATGAGAGCTTAAGACCTGTAAATACATTCAGGGAAAGGATGTTCTCCGAGATGTCGTTATCTACCTGGACTCGGCAGGCATTATAATTTGTCATGCATATGCTGATTAGAAGTGCATCGCAGTGAGGTGTTCAAACACCTTCGAGGTCTTGATCTAAGAATGTTATTGGAACCCCAGAGCTCTTGGGTGGGGGGATGTTGAGTATTGAGTTCACTTCATAGAGGAATGTTTTCCTAGAGGAGTTGGACAATCCCCTAATAGGTTCTCCATGGAAGGAGTGGAATACCGCCATGCATCCCAAGTATTGGGACTCGGAAGGTCTCTATGGTCACTTATTGGATCTCCTTACGGGAGGAGGCTTGGTGTTGTTTCTTTGGATGAACTTGGTGAGGTAGCCCCGTTGGAGCACAGCTTCATGCTTATCTTGGAGGGCTCTACAATCATCTGTGAGGTGTCTGTGGTCCTTGTAAAATGCACACCACTTATATTTATCACATTTTCTGCTTGAGGCATACATCTTAGGGGGAGGTTGAAGGAGCATATTCTTCTCAACCTCCATAAGGATCGTGGAGATACTGACATTGAGTGTAGTGAAATTCTTGAACCAAGGAACTGGTGGACAGTGACGTTGACCGATGGTATCCTTCTAGGACTTCTTGGGTCCCTTCTTATTGGTGTTCTTCCGCTTGTTCCCAGATGAGGGATCCTTCTATTCTTGGGGATGAATGACATCTTCCACTCGGATGTACTTCTCGACTCTTTGAAGGAGAACTGAGAAGTCACGAGGAGGTCTCTTGATGAGAAAAGTTTTAAGGTGGTCATGGTTTACATTGTACCTAAAGGTAGCCGTGGCTACGACTGAGTCGAGTGAGGAAATGGATCGGAACTCGGCTGTTAAGCACCAAACATAACTCTTGAGAGATTCCCCATCTCTTTGCTTCAAGTCAAGTAGGGAGGAATTTTTCTTCTCTGTCTTGCAGCTGGTGATGAAGTGTGTGAGGAAGAGCTACTCGAGCAGATCGAATGAGAAGATGAATCATGGAGAGGGAAGAGAGAACCACTATCGTGTTGATGGATGAACATGATGGTTTTAAAACTATTAAGATTCTACCAAGTCAGACTCACCATTGTATGACTCAAAAGCTAGAATTTTGAAGCTTTGTAGGACATGAGCCTCGAGGATTGTTTTGGAGGTCGGATAAGATAGTATGTTCCATTTGGTCTTCCTTATTCTTGCTTCATTAGCGCTAGGCGGTCCTCCATCTTTTGGAGGCGTTGGAAGACGACGTTATCCTTTTCTTCGAACCTAGTTGACCCGCGGGTCTCCTCATGTCATGAAGGAGTTCCAGTCAAAATTCAATATAATTTCAAACATATGTCCAACACTTGTGAAATTTTAGATTCAATAACTAGACATATACAAGTCTAACATATTTAAACATTGCATTCAGATTCGTATCAACATAGAATTTTCTTCTGTTTTCAGATAGGATGCCTACCTCCTTTTACAAACTATTTTAAAAACCCCATCATATGTTATCTAAAAATTCTTAAATTTTAGAAACATGATCTAGACTCACACCACATACTACAGTAAAAATATCATTGCAAGATTATGCACCAATAAGTAGTTATGAATTAATGAACTTCAATTTCAAAACAGAGCAGAGCCAGCTTTTTGTTCTGGACCAGTTTCCCACCTATATTTTTTGAAGTACTAAATGAATTCAGAAAAAAGTGAAATTTGAAACTATGGTTGTTGACACATTCAAGAATCCCTAGTAAAACGTTGGGCTTAAAATACCCTACCAATTCCGATATATGATTTTTGGAAGAGAACACAAGTTTTCATAAATACAGTAGTTTCCTAATGCTCACTGCCCGAAATTAAATATTTGTTTGAGCTACTAAATGAATATTATGAAAGAAGTCAAGTATGCTCTAGACTCATAGTAGAACATACTGTAAAAAATTTGGTTCACGATTCTCAGCCATTTGTAAGTTAGAAATTTCTAAGCTTACCACATCACATGCATGCTCTTCATAGAATCTAGATATAAAATTTGCACTTAATAATCAAGCTCAAGATGTAAAACACAACAATTATTCATGCATATCATCAAGATACTCTTATTTACTCCTACATACTAATTTATACACACACAAAAATACTAATAGAGTTTGAGAACACCGACTAAGTTGATGAAAAAATCTTCATGCTTCTTGTTTGCCAACTCCTCCTCCTTGCTACTCCTCCCTGGCTTCCTTCTACCTTGAGCAACCTACAAAACAGATGAAACTATCTCTTTCTCACACTCTTTCTTTTCTTCTCACTTTCTCTCTTTTCACTTTCTTTTATTTATTTATTTATTTTTTGAACTAAAAGATGAATAAAAGATGAAGAGTGAAGAAGATGAGCTTGAAAGAATGCAATGGGAGAGATGGGGGGGGTGCACTATTCATTTCTGGAAATGGAAATGGAGTGGGGGGTAGGGGTGGGGAGGTTATGAGGTGGACAGTGAGGATTAGATGTTGAGGGGTGAGTGTGATGGGTGGTGGAGATGAGAGCCAACATACCCAAGCTCTAGAACACTCTTGGTTCTTCTCATTTCTACAAGAAGATCACACATGGCAAAAGTTGACCCTTGGATCTCACGAATTTTCATCCTAACACTAATCATGAGGTAGGGTTCCTAACCATAAGTTTAGGTCAAGGAACTCTAACCCTAGGTTAAGAAACTCTAACCCGAATGAAAAACAATATATGATTATCTATAATTTAAGTTAATATATATATCCATAGCAAAGTATATTTAAATATCTAATCATAAAATATATACAGACATATTCATGTTCAAAACAATTATAGATCGTATATCATATACGATCCAATACAATCCAATCAAATATATATATAGATATCTATATATATACTTAAAATTAAGATAATTTGAATTTATAAAAATATATGTTTATAAAAAAAGTTATTTTTCCGAAAATTTTCTTGTTAAAACAATCGAGGCAAATCCACAGTTTAATTGAGAAGATATTCCGAGTCTTTCTCATCGGTTCAGAGTAACTAATATATCTGAAATTTCTCAATTAAAACTAATAATTATTATAAAAAAACTATATAATTGCATGCAATACTCAACTGTGCATGGATTAAAATGCAAAATAGTTATATGCTATTTTGCGGGGTGTTACATTACTCTCTCCTTAGAATTTTTCTGTTCTCAGAACGATGCTAGCTGACAAATAACTGAACAAAATATCAATGGTTATGAAAGATTTCTCTGAACCATCTCTAGTTTCTCGAGGGACACCCTCGACAAACTGGTCTTCTATTCAAGCAGAGTGGTCATCCTTCGGTCTTATGGATAGATCGACCATGAATTTGATACTGACATTCTTCTATTCCTGCTCTGGAGTAGACAATCGCCACAATTGTCATCGATTCTTGACCTTAATTTGCGAATATCTTTTGGTACCTTGTAACATCAGAACACTATATTAGTGCCATTTATTAACTTCGTTCTTTATTGGCCAATGATGTTGATCCACGCCTTGATTGCAATCCCTGCCGGTTGGTGACCACTCCCTCCTTAGAAAGGACGAAGTCACAAATTTCTTCTCTGATCTTCTTGCAGCTCCTGTAATGATTTTGCTGAATGTTTGACGTGGTTGTCCTATGTTTGACCCGATTTCCTCCTTTGTGTGCTTCTAGCGGTTTCTTGATCATAAGCTGATCACGGAGAACTCTGCTGCTTCTGAAAAATTATTGAGTTGGTCGTCGACAATTCCTTCCTCGTGTCTAGACATAATTCATTCCCGGCGATGGTGCCTGGTTCCTATTATCTTCCTCCAGTTGCCTTCCCCTGGTATACAACGAATCTTAGTCTTGATGTTGAGTTTGTCGGTGCGGCTTTACTGTTCTTCCTCACTTCCTATACTAGAATTTGCCCTCATTGTCGTTCGTTGCAAACTTGCTTCCTTCACATCAGGTTACAAATGCACTTTCTCGACATCTGGTTGTAGGTTGCCTATACTAATGTCTGGTTGCAGTCGTAGTCCTCAACATCCAGTTGCGCCACAATTGCAGAATCAAATTAATCATCCAAAAAGTAGTGCACCGAGAATTTCCCAAAACATAATGTCATTCATAGATAAGTTGATTCGGAGTACAAGGTATCTTACATATTACTTTTCTATCAATACATACCATTACATGGCCAGTCCATATAGTATTTATACTTTATTTCAGATATCCTACTACTTGCTTGATGAGCATCCCCCTTGTGGACAATTTGGCTTGATATGCCCAATCTTTCCGCAATTGAAACATGTAACCTCATTCTTTGGGCATTGTGACTCATAATGTCCCTGCTCACCGCAAATATAACATTCTACAAACTTAGATGCACCCGCACTGGCGTTGGTCTTCTTCAGCTTCTGGTTCGAGTTGTGTCCTATCTTCCCACAGTTGTAATATTTTTTGGTTGTAATTGCTTTCTTGGAGCGTTTTCCTTTAGAACATTTGGTTTCTTTCTCAGCTCTCCTTAGCTTGATGGTCTTCTCAATAGTTCTTGGCTTGGTGTCTTCCTGAAGTTCCCACCAATGATTCTGTAAGTGTGTCATATGGGATTGAAGTTACTCTTGCTCTTTCTTTAGGTGTTCAATCTGCTGCTCGGCCAGGCAAATCTCCTTGTCCTTGCTTTCCTTCAGCATTTTCATTCTCAAATATATGTCGGCTATTATCTGCTGCTCCACAGTTGTGCTTGATGATGGTGGAGGTGAGTCTTTTTCATTTTCGTCCTGTTGTAGTACTTCCCTTATTTCGTTCTCCACTGTCATCGGTCCCTTTGTAGGTATTGGTTCATCTGCTGCTAGTGAAACATCATTGATGAAGATATCTTCGAACACCATCCTGCAAAACATACACATGATTTAGTTTCGGTCAGAGAGGAATCACAGACATATATTGTACTGTCCGAACATAAACCTGCCTCTAACTGGCATTTTAAGTTTTAATTTCCTACTATGTTAGATTACAATTCGAAGTCAGCTCTGATACCACTTCTGTAGCGCCCCGGATCCCACTACCAGAAATCCGTAACACAACCAGAATCTTTTCCTTCGAATGCATCTCAACATAGAAATAACACGGAAATTTAAAAGCTTTTTATTGCCAAATAAGGTCATTACATCATTTATTACAATCATTATCTGTTCTTGAACAAGGAATACATATTACATTAAATTATTACAAATACTATTTGTAAAAGCTACCATCTTCCACCCAGAACGGTAGTCAGCTGCTCTCTACTAGAACTCCATCGAGTGGTCCTTGCTACTTTCCTGAGATGCACCCTGTAGCACGAATCTTCCGTTGCGCTACTCTGATCCCTGCACCTGCTCGAATGGTAGGTAGGTATATTGCTACTCCATTTGGATGCCCTGCTTGTCTTGAGTCCTCCGTACTCGCAACCCAGTATCCAACACCTAATTGAGTGGGCACGTCAGTACATATACTGACACAATGCTAATAAGGAAATAATGATCTCCAACTAGTAGTCACAATCAGTCTTTGAGTGAAAACAGAAACGTACATCCTCATTTCCTAGTGTCAGTGTATGCCAGGACCTGAAGTCTAATGCATAGTACATAATGTACAGAAAACAGATGCACTTAGTCTAATGTCAGCAAGACTTTGGACACGCATGCATCCCATACTACATACACTCCAAAACAAGCTATCTTCTCCAGTTCCAAGGTTTTGAACCCTCGCCATGCAATGCATTCTACTATTTTACACTTCCTATTCCTAATAAGTACACATGATTGAGGAGGTTATAAAATTTCATGGTATTCCCATTTGTCACTAATAACTGGCGCACCGGACCTCTCTCAAAAGCCGTGACGAACTTACAAATACACCGCAGCATACCCATTGTGCCGAAGCTCCACGAGATTGCAGCCCCATGGTCCGTTCATGTCCACCAACATAGAACAAAGGAACATCCTGTTCTTATCAAGGTACGCAGGGAATTAATAGAGCGAGATACGACTCCCGTGTGATTAACCAGTGAAAAGACACAACACGTATTCTTTTGACAGGAAGAGACAACCCTGGTCATCACAGCCTAGTTCTGGCCCTTAGAGCAAATCGGATTATAAGGAATCACCCATAATACCAACTTGGTCTTTAAGCGAAAAGTAAAAATAACTTAATTAAATAACAGTTACTAAAAATATGCTTTTCAATCAAATTATACACGGTGTTTAACAAATAGTTGATCCCCAACTGGTCTGTCAAAATGATAAACTGAAAAGTCGATATTCATCGGCTGCCACCACCTCGGTTGGTCTTCGACCAAGATCCTCGGCCCGTGACCCTCAGCGAGTGGTATAATGATGCCCAAGGAATGCCTTTTGCCTGCAATTACTTACAAACATGACACCCAACTATTGACAGACCAAGACTATCAAACATAAGTAAACATACTCAAAATATGATAAAATCAATATCTTGAGTATAGCAATGCTACTAGTTCACAAATCCATAACTTGGAGTAAAGCAAAATAAACACTCCACTTAATAGTCTAGATCTGCCCTGATATTAGAAAAATCGTAACCTCTAATCCACGTACTGGAATTGCATGAATTGATGCTTTTTGGGAAGCTAAGGACGCCTACTTCAATACTCAGTTGGTCATTTTCTTAGATTCCAATCACACAGTTCCAGAAATCCACAAGTTTTTACTGTTGTATCAAAACAAAGTTTACTCAATTCTATATCGACCTTAAACACAACTCCTGAACTTAGAAAACTCATAACTTCCAAAATATAATTTGGAAATGCATGATCCTACCCATTCTGGAAAGCTAAAACTCTATACTACAAGTCTCTAGTTAATAATTTCTTCAGATTCAGCCATCTAGATGCTATAAAATTCCTATATATTCTCAGTTGTATAATTCTTCAATGTAAATGCTGCATCTTGCTAATGACATAAAAACTTTCTCTCTTAAAGGAGTTACGCGATCTTAGATTCTATGGAAAGTTGGGAGTGTCTAATACAACTTCCTAGCTGATCACATCCTCAAATTCATCCAACTAAACACTGGATAACCCCTATTTCTCATCAGGTGTACACAGGAAATAAGTTTCTCCACAAAACAAGGTCTTTTTAGTAAGACTGGTTCTGTCCCAAATTTAGAAAAAAACATATCTTTCAAACCACAAACTGAAATTGCATGTTTCAAGATGTTTTGGAAAGCTAAGACTCTCTACTACAAGGCTCTAATTGATCATTTCTGCAGATTCTAAACATACAATTCCAGAAATTCACAAGTTCACAGACTAACTAACTCAGAGCTGAAACTGAACATAGTTCAGTCAAAATTCAATATCAATTCAACCATATGTCCAATACTTATGAAATTTTAGATTCAATAACTAGAAATATACAAGTCTAACATATGAAAAAATTGCATTCGGATTCTTGACACACTAGAAGTTATGGCTTTTTAAGCTCAGTATAAAAATTTCTTCTATTTTCAGACAGGGTGCCTACCTCTTTTTACAAACCATTTTTAAAACCCCATCAAATGTTATCTAACAATTATGAAATTTTAGAAACATGATCTAGACTCAGACCAAATACTACAGTAAAAATTTCATTGCACGATTATGCACCAATAAGTAGTTATGAATTAATGAACTTCAATTCCAAAACAGAGCAGAGCCAGCTTTTCGTTCTGGACCAGTTGCCCACCTACATTTTTTTTAAGTATCAAATGAACTCAGAAAAAATTGAAATTTGGAAATATGGTTTTTAAAACATTAAAGAATCCCTAATAAAACTTTGGGCTTAAAATACCCTACCAATTCCGAGATATGATTTTTGGAAAAGCACACAAGTTTTCATAAATACAGCAGTTTCCTACTGCTCACTGTCCGAAATTAAATATTTGTTTGAGCTATTAAATGAACCCCAAATATTATGAAAGAAATCAAGTATGCTCTAGACTTATATTAGAACATACCCTAAAAATTTTGGTTCATGATTCTAAGCCATTTGTAAGTTAGAAATTCCTAAGCTTACAACATCACATGCATGCTCTTCATAGAATCTAGATTTAAAATTTGCACTTAATAATCAAGCGAAAGATGTAAAACTCAATATTTATTCATGCATGTCATCAAGCTACTCTTATTTACTCCTACATACTAATTTATACACACAAAAAAATACTAATAGAGTTTGAGAACACCCACTAAGTTGATGAAAAAATCTTCAAGCTTCTTACTTGCCAACTCCTCCTCCTTGCTACTCCTCCTTGGATTCCTTCTACCTTGAGCAACCTACAAAACAAATGAAATTATCTCTTTCTCACACTCTTTATTTTCTTATCACTTTATCTCTTTTCACTTTCTCTTATTTATTTATTTATTTTTGAACTAAAAGATGAAGAAAAGATGAAGAAGGAGTGAAGAAGATGAGCTTCAAAGAATGGAATGGGAGAGATGTGTGTGTGTGTGGGTGGGGGGGGGGGTATTCATTTCCGGAAATGGAAATGGAATGGGGTAGGGGTGGGGAGGCGATGAGGTGGAGGGTAAGGTTAGATAGTGAGGGGTGAGTGCGATGGGTGGTGGAGATGAGAGCCAACACACCCAAGCACTAGAACACTCTTGGTTCTTCTCATTTCTACAAGAAGATCACACATGGGTGAAAGTTAACCCTTGAATCTCATCAATTTTCATCCTAACACTAATCATGAAGTAGGGTTCCTAACCCTAGGTTTAGGTCAAGGAACTCTAACCGTAGGTTATGCAAACTCTACCCCGAATGAAAAAAATGTATGATTATCTATAATTTAAATATATATATATATATATATATATATATATATATATATATATATATATATATATATATATATATTTAAATATCTAAATCATAAAATATATACGGACATATTGATAGTCAAAACAATTATCGATCGTATATCATATATGATCCAATACAATCCAATCAAAAATATATATATAGATATCTATCTATATACTTAAAATTAAGCTAATTTGAATTTTTTTAAATATATGTTTATAAAAATTATTATTTTCCTGAAGATTGTCTTGTTAAAACAATCGGGGCAAATCCACAATTTAATTGGGAAGATATCCCGAGTCTTTCTCATCGGTTCAGAGTAACCAATATATCTGAAATTTCTCAATTAAAACTTATAATTATTAAAAAAAATTATATAATCGCGTGCAATACTCAACTGTGCACGGATTACAATGCAAAATAGCTATATGCTATTTTGCAGGGTGTTACATCGGCAGCTCCACCAACCTCCGTTGATGCAGAGGCCTTCCCCGTCTCCGCGGCCTTGGCCTTAGAGTCCCCCCCCAACTGCCAAAGAAAAGGAGTTCCTGATCGAGGAACATAAGAAGATTTTCATCCCTGAATGGCAAGTCAGGAAGCTCGACGGATTCCTTGGCAATTCGTCTTCTCGCATGCAAGTGGTTCGGCATCTTTCCACGCTGAAGGACAAGGCCGCCATGGAGGTAGGGACCGTTGGCGGCGATGCGCTTGAAATTGCTCGAGCTACTATGTCGGTAAGTCTTCTATCATCTTCGTACCTTTCTTTTTTGCTAAGCGTGGGCGTTCTTCTAGCTAGAATTACCAGGTTCTGCTTTTCTTGCAGATCACTTGCTACTTCGGGCATCTGATGGAGAAGATGACCGAGCAGGAGAAAGAGCTGAAGCTCGAGTTTGTGAGAGCTCGGGCTGACAAAGCTAGGATCGCCAAAGACCTCGAGCAGTCAAGGATTCAAGCCGAGATGAAGACTTTGAGGGAGGAGCACCTCGAGGCCATTTTCGTGAAACTAGAGGCGGACAACGATCGGTTGATGAAGGAGCAGGAGCTTGCTGCAAAGGAGAAGGAGGAGGCAGTCACGGCTGCGAAGATAGTTGCGGCGAAGGAGGCCGAGGAGTAGGCGATGGAGAAGGCCTATGCCTGTAACACCCTGAATTCCAAATAAGCCTGAATTCGAAGTTCCACATGATCTTTACACTTCACTTCGTACAATTTTATAAGGAATTTTGAACTTTTTATTACAACAAAGTCTTTTACATCAACACGCAGTGGAAAGTAAATGAAATATAACAACGATAAACAATTGCAACAACTTTAGCATTTAAGTAATCATCGACATCAAATTCCTCTTTATATCTTGTTGTAAATTCTGAGTCCTGCATATGAAACTGTGGGCACGTCAGTTGCTTACAACCGACGCAATATTATACATGGCCATCCTTGGTATGCAGAAAATATAATAATTCTTTAAAACTTTAATAATCACAAACAAAGATAAAGAGGGACTATCTTATTGATGTCGTGTGTGCTTGTGCACTTAACCTGTAACATCCTGAATTTTCAAATAATTAAATATAAAAATTTTCTATTGTTTTCACGTGTTTCGCACGTGCAAATTAATGTATGTATTTGGCTTTAAAAATTATTTTAATGTTATGAACAAATACTCTCATTCTCTTTTAAAAAGCTATTATTGTCTATCATTAATTCTTAGGCCTAATAGTTTAATTCTAGCCATCTTAAAATAAAATAAATTAATTAATTAAGAGCCCCATGGATTTTATCCCACCAAATTAGCCCACTAGTTAATTCTATTTTTAATTAAGACAACTTGTATGGTAGACAGGATCATGTAACAAATTAATTAACAATTAAATGAACAAACAACTAAGTGTGCATGTAAGGACACGTGCATTGCACATGTATGTGCAATGGGACAAGGGGGAGGCCTGCCATGCATGGAGTGGGAGAGTGGTAGAGTGGATAAGTGGTTGCTCACTAGTGGGTAGTTCTTCTAACTCCCAATTGTATCCTAGCCCTTCATCCAAAATCATCTCAACCCTTCATTTGCTCTTGATATGTGTATAAATACCCCTCCCTTGTCTTTCTTTATCACTTGCATTTAGAAATTTTAAAGAGAGAGAAAGAAAAAGGCATTTGCGAGAAAAAGTTTGAGTGTGGAAAAAAATTGTGTGAGAGAAAGAAAGAGAGTGTGTGTTCCTTTCCATTGGAGGCCGGCAAGCAAGCGGGGGAGAAGGCTCGATTTTGTACAAGGAGAAGCCTCGGATTTTCCACAAGCTAGGAGGAGAAGGGAAGGCGATCGTGCTTTCAAGGAGTTTTCTTTAGGAGTTTTTCCTTGTTTCTCCAAGAAGGTGGGTAATTTCTCTACTTCTAATATAGTTACCATTAGGGATGACAAGTGGGTCGGGTCAACCGCCGACCCACCCGCGACCCGCCCGGTTAACCCGGCTCGTGTATGAGCGGTGCGGGTTCGGGTCGAACCCGTGAACAGTAACGGGTCGACCCGGGTCACCTAAATAACGAATCGAACCCGGCTAACCCGGCCCACGAACTCGTTAAAAATTACCCAACCAGCCCGCCAACCTGCGGGTTGACCCATGGGTTACGAACCGTTTGACCTGTCATGGGCCGATCGTTGACCCTGCGGGTCCGCGAGCCGTTGGGCCACTATTCACCAGAGACGTTACAAATGGCTCTTAGAGCCGTTTGGCTGTTTTTTTTTGGTTTTTTTTTTTTTAAATTTTAATTTTTAGCCTATAAATACCCCCCCAAAACTCCATCAAAAAAATCACACCTTACTCTCTTACTCTCTCAACTATTATTGCTCATTTCGAAGCAATTTGTGAACAATTGAAGTATTGAATAAACAAGTGTTCAAGGCATATACACGATCAAATTCCGATCGTATCGAAATCAAAATTCAACGTCTTCAACTCTTCAACTCTCGTCCAACTCCAAGTGATCAAGTTTCAACTCTCCTACAAGCTCTCCCCAACTCTTCAATTCCGGATTTGAGGAATTTTACTTCTACTTCTATTCTTATTTTCTTGGATTTTTTTATATACGCGTATCCACGGTGAACGGTATCAAAATTTCATACCTCTCTTCTTATTTTATTTTTGTTGTAGTTATAATTATTGTTGGTTTTTTGATCTTCTCTATCTCAACCCTCTTATTTTCTATTTTTTTTTATAATTCATCGTTCCTACATTGTGTAGTTTTTTTTACATACATTACTACATTATGTCTACATCACGCGGTAATGGTTGTAGCCAAAGTGGGCAAGATTCCTCCTCCTCTTTCTGTAGACCACCAATTGTCCCAATTAGTGAGCCCGCCGAAGAGTACCATGATTCTCCTACCCAACAATGGGGTACACACGACGAGGTTGTAGGTGACATACAATTAGAAGAAGAAGAACAACAACAACAACCAATCGAAACCACACAACCCCGTAGTAGTACGAAAAGTAGAGGAGAAAGTAGTGACTGGCATAAGTTTTACGATTATATCCCGGACGAAGAAACTCCGGGTATAGGTTTGAAAGTTTGTAAAACATGTTCTAAGGCATACAAATTCAAGAGGGATGATGGCACTGGTACAATTAGTAGACACATCCTAAATAACCATAAAGAACTTCTTATTGACCTAGCCGACCAACAAAAAATCAACCCTAGGACCGGTCTAGTTGATAGCCACCCTTATGATCCCGATCTTGTTCGTCGGAAAATGGCCCGATTAGTAATAAAGGAAGGGTTACCATTTTCCTATCCCGAGAGTAGGGATTGGGAAAATTTTAATCAAACGGCCTTAAACCCTCATTTTAGAAGAATTCCGAGAAATACTTGCAAATCGGATTATTTTAAAGTGTACAATGAAACGAAGGACGCTTTGATTGCAATTTTATGGAGTTTAACTTGTAGAGTTAGTTTAACTTCGGATTGTTGGACGGGTGTCAACAATATTCCAACGATGGGAATAATCTGTCATTAGATCGACAATGATTGGATTCTTCAAAAAAGAATCATATCACTTGCGGCGTTGCCGTATCCCCATAGTGGCGCTGAAATAGCAAACTGTATTTTAGAAATTTGTGATGTTTTTCATATTCGCGATAAAATTATGTGTATTAGTTTTGATAATGCATCTAACAACAATGCAGCAATTACTACTTTAAAATCCGCATTAAACCCTCCATCTGACAATATTTTTCATATTAGATGTGCATGTCATATTTTAAATTTATGTGTTCAAGATGCATTAAAAACAGCCAATCCATATATACTTAAAATTAGAAATTGTGTACATTTCATTGCATTAAGTCCCAGCGTATTTCAAGAATGGAAAAAATTGGTGTAGGATTTCAAATGTACCTTTTAGAAGATTTCCAAAGGATGTTAAATACCGATGGAACTCTATTTTTGATTTACTACATGTTGTTATCGAATATAAAGCAGTTGTAAATGATTTTTGTATCGCAAAAAATATGCACAATTTTTAAATGACTCCCACCGATTGGTTTTATGCCGAATCTTTGTTGAAATTTTTAGAACCTTTTAAAACCGTAACTTTAAAATTTTCAAAAACATATGAATCTACTTCTAGTAGTATTTTTATTTTATTAGTTAACATGATGCAAACATTTAACGAAATGTTAAATGATACATATGTTGGGGATATTGTAAAACCTGCATACAAAAAATTTTTGAAGTATTATTTTCCTCCTCCTATGTTGATTTGTGTTGCTACCGTTATGGATTCTCGTATCAAATTAGAAGGTACGAAGAGTTTGATTGAAAGTTTTTTGCATTACTTAGGGAAAATGTAAAAATAGTAATTGATTGCGATACTTTTTTAGTTCAATTTGACTCTACATTAATTAATTTGTATGATTATTATGATAGATGTTTTGCTTCTAGTAGTATAACTTCTGTAGTTAGTTCTTCTTCTGCGAATTCTAAAGGTAAGGGTAAGAGTAAATTTGATGATAGAACATTTAATTTACTTGCACAAATTCAATCCAAAAAACCTAGGACTAATCAACCAAATGAATTAAATTGGTATAACCAACAAGATTCTGAGTCTTCTTCTTCTCCACTAGATATTTTACAATGGTGGAAAGACCATGAACACACTTATAGCATTTTGTCAATTATGGCTAAAGATTTACTAACTCCTCCTGTCTCTACAGTTGTTTCTGAAAGTACATTTTCTTCAAGTGGCAGAGTTCTAACTAATTACAGGAATCGCTTGAAGCCCGACACGTTAGAAATGCTCGTTTGCACAGAAGACTGGCTCAAGGCTGAAGATAGGACACAAGGAAAAGCATTATCAATGTCCACAAGTGGGAGCAACTCGCCGGAACAACAATAACAACAACAACAACAACAACAACAACAACAACAACAACAATAGCAACCAAAATGAAGAATTCAAGACCAACAACAACAAATTCAAGGCCATCAACTTGAAGACAACTGTAAATTGGTAAAAAAAATTGTATTATATCTGTACTTGTTATTTCAAATTAGAAAAATTAAAGTAAATTGAAATTGTATATAAGAAATATGTTAGTGTATAAAACATATTTGTGAATTGAATTCTTCATTTCATTTGAAATTGTGAAACTTGTATAACTTAAATTCATATGAATAATATTTCAATATTTTTTGCCAATTTCACTCTTTCAATCTTATTATTATTATTACGATTTTTAATGTTTATTATTATTATTATTATTATTATTATTATTATTATTATTATTTTAAGTTAAAAATAAAAAATAAAAACCTATCTATCTAAACGGGCCAACCCGCGGGTCGACCTAACTCGACCCGGGTTGGACCCGAAAGGGTTCACGGGTTGGGCGGGTCGCCATTTCCAATTTTTGACCCGGCCCGGTCCGGCCCGGTTAAGCCACCAACCCGGCCCGAACCCGCCCAAGTCAACGTCCAACCGGGCGGGTCAGGCCCGGCACGGCCCGTTCGACCCGAATGCCAACCCTAGTTACCATGCTAGGAATTTAATTTATGAACATGCTAGAGAAAATAGCAAAATTTTCCATATAATTGCTTGAAGAGACTAGTAAGAAAAAGAGAAAACTCTTGTTGTCTATATGAGAAAATTTGTAAAATGGATTGAAATTTGTTAATTAAGATTTGTTAATTAAGATTTATCATGATGATTTAGTAAAATGGATTGAAACTCTTGTTCCATATAATTTAATGAACCATGCTTATATGGGAATTGTGCTTGTGAATGAATTGTAGGATGTAAAATAACACCTATGGTTTGTGAAATCAATTGATTAGTATAGAAAGTTGCAATAAGTGTTGATTATAATTATATTGTATGAGTAGTATTATATCCACTTGATTGTCAAATATGTTGTCTCTTAGAATTTTAAAAAATGATTTAGTTTTGTAAAAGATAAAATTAACTTAAGAGAATTAACTATGTTAATGAAAAACTGTACAAAAACGTTGTGAATAAATGTGGGAATAACTAGACAGAAGATTTATCTAGAAGTGAAATTTAAATGTCAATAAATATACTAATCTTTCATTTTCTCAAAAGAAATAAAAGGGATAGTTCTATTATGTTGTTAAAAATGAGAATTTGTACATTTAAACAAATATACTGTACTGTTTTTCAAAAGAACACATTCTAGAAAGATATAGATTTTAAAACAAGTACAATTTGATTCAGAAATCGAGTTTATTAAAGAAGAGTTAGATACAGATTAGTAGAATAAAGCAATTTTAACTCAAGGGTATAACAGAAAGAAAATTTGGGCATACTGGCTTTCGGTGTGAAGTCAGGGTGCTGTGTATAGTGGTAGTATTCATGGGATTCGAGTCTTGAAGGGGCTCTGTTTTTATTAAATTTTGATTTTTAATCAAATCACCGAAACGATACTTTAAGTATGAATCGAGCTCTCCTTATAACGGTTAGTCACTTGGACTTATTGGTCTTCGGGTGCGCTTTGGGTCTGTTACTGTAGCTGGGCGGAGGTGTTGGTCTTGGGTTCGAAACCGACCACTGTCTTTTCTTTTAAATTTTGATACCTTTTCTTTTAAATTTTGATATTTTTAATATATGAGTCTTTTTATTTAGTATAAAAAATGAGAAAAATTTTTTAATGTTCTTCTAAAATTACCTAGACTTCATAAAAATTATTTCTACAATATTTGACATATTATAATGAGATTGGAAGTAATTTTTCGGAAGAAGAACTTGATAAATTTTCTTAGAATGTGCCTTTGAATAATTAAAGAGATGGAAGATTTTTTGAATGTAAAGAATTTTGAGTAAAGATCAATATTGAGATTTTTGACGTGGAAAAATTTGAGTAAATAAATGAAATTTGATGTTTAATATATGCAAGTGTGCATGGAAAATGAAATAAAAAGATGATGATGAAATGTGGAAATTTGTGAGTATAAACACTCATTTTTGGTGAACATGAAAAGAGGTTGAAAACTAGAGTTTAGCTAAGTCCTTACATCGGCATGAATAAAATTTGAAAGAGAAATGTGTTAATAAAATATCAATATTGGGTCGTGGTTAACAATTGATGTTTAAGACTGGTGTAGTGGTAACGCTAACTCTAAGGTAATAATTTATTCATGATTCAAATATCTAAGGACTACACTATAGTGAAGATGTGATGAAAGTAAGAAAAAAACATAAGTATGAGGGCCTCAGATCTACGGTGTAAGAGTGTTCACAGGCTGTCTGCATGATGCGTCATGTCATGACGTGGATACATCTCCAGAATTATCGGGATCGTGGCGACGCTTATGGGGTGCTTGGTGACTACGTAGTGTCATCGTTCCATGACGGAGGCGAATTGTCTATAGGTTGTCTACATGATGTGTCATGTCATGACGTGGGATTCTCCTCCAAGCTATCTGGACATGTTCTCGTAACTCATAGAATATCTTGGATACTTACCGTAGTTACTGTAGTAGTTAAACTCATAGCGAGTGATCCAACCCTACAAGATGAAGTACGAATAAGGGCTTGCCCTCGGATTTATGTAGAATGGGATGCATAAGTTCGAACAAGTGTGCATTAGTGTCATGAAATAATAAGTAACTGCATTTAAGACTAAGTGCACATTCACACACGACATCAATAAGATTGTCCTCCTTAGCTTTGTTTGTGATCAAGTGTGTGCTTTCCAAGTAAGAGAAATTGATGTATAATATCCTAGCGTCAGTTGTATACAAGTTTCTATGCAGGATAAAATGAATGAATAGACTAAAGAAGGAATGCTGCTTAAAGAAATGTTCAAATTGTTATTTATTTCATGTATCGTGTTGTAATTATAATACCTCTGCGTTGTTGTAAATATTGTTGTATAAAAAATTTAAATTCCTTGTAAAATTGTACGAAGTGAAGTGTAAATATCCGGAGGAACTTCGAATTCAGGCTTATTTGGAATTCGGGGTGTTACAGGGTGGTATCAAAGCCACGCTTCCAAGTAGTACAAATTTATAAGGAACGACACCCTAGAGTGGACATAAGAGTGTAAGTTGGGTATAGAGATTTAAATGTAAGCAACTTACAATTGTGTTCCTCTATGATTGATGCTTCTTCTTCTCCCTCCCTAAAAGATGGAGAACCACCACGCCCCCGCAGGAGATGATGATTGGCACATAATTGAAGAGGACTACTACCCCGAACAGGGAGATTCTGACGAAGAAGATCTCGAGGAGGTTGAAGGGGAATGGCCTGAGTCCCAAGTGATCACTCCACCTCTGGACTCATCAGACATTTCATTCGACGAGGAAGAACCAGTTCTGCAAGATTACATCGAATCTCTTCAGAGGCATGTGGAGAATCAGAAGGAGAGAGCAGACCAATTGCAGGCCCAGTGTGCAAAGTTTAAGAAGAATATTACAACCCTCGGTCATCATGCTTGGGAACTCGAGAAGAGAAAGAATATGTATGATGTGCTGAAGGAAGAGATAGCAGAACTACGGGAAGAGCTTAGGAAAGCCAAGTGGAACCGTATGAATTAGAATGTTGTATCATCTCAATGTTTTCGCTTGATGTCAGACAATGTTTTAAATTTGAATCTACAAAGTCTGAATTCAATGAAATGAAAAAGTTGATTTAAATTCATGTTTTCTAGTTTGAATTTAATGGATTTTTTGAATCAGAGTATGGTTGTAAGAAGAGTAAGGAATGGAGAAGGGCCTAGTTGTGGACTCGACTTGGAAACGAAGTTGGCCAGGGTCTATCAGACCATCAACGCCGTCACCATGAACCAAAACCATAAGGGGATGCATGCAAATCCAGTTCATGAGGCGATCAAACTTGTGGAGTCATTCAAGAGGATGAAGCCACCAGTATTTGAAGGGAAGTCAGACCCAGATGCAGCTGAAAATTGGATTAGGCAATTCGAGACTATTTTTGAAGCCTTGGAAACTCCAGAAGGTAGCAAGGTGAAGCTGGCAACATTGCAGCTTGAGAAGGATGCAGCTATATGGTGGTAGTCCATGAAGCGGACTATGGGAAATGGTGTTATCGGCTGGGAGGAATTCTTGGAAGAGTTCCACGGTCACTACTTTCCATCCGACGTCTAAGAGAAGAAAGTTATGGAGTTCCTGGTTCTGCAGCAGGGAAGCATGTCTGTCAGGGAGTATGAGACAAGGTTTACTCAGCTTATGAGGTATGCACCCGAACTTATGATGGACGAGGCGAAGAAAGCTTGGAAGTTCGAGCATGGATTGAGGCCGAGTCTGAGATCAAGGCTGATACCCCTTGGTATCAGGAGGTTTGACAAGCTAGTTAAACAAGCGGCAGCAACAGAGGAGGATATGGAGCAGTTTCATGCTGCCAAGAATAGGAGGAACAATTGGAAATTCGAAAAGAGGCCCACAGTTTCTGGGAACGTCAGGGGCAGCCACCAGCTCAAAGGTTCAAACCTAAGGGGGCAAATGCCGTTAATGTGGAGAAACCGGTCATTAAAGATCTCCTATGGTGACTTGTTTCTATTGTGGAGAAACCGGTCATTAAAGATCTTAATGCCCCAAGCTGCAAGATGTCTCCTGAAAGGCACCAACGCAGCAAGTTGGGAAGAAGTTGTACCAGCAGGGGCGAGTATTCGCTTTGACTGAGGTCGACACTGATGAAGTGGATCATGTCATTAATGGTAAGGGGGTGAACGTTTAGAATTTTCTGTTGCTCTTTTCCCTGTTTTATTTAGTAAAGACTGCTATGTAATGGTTGTGTATTATGTAACAAGAGAACTTTTATTAAATGGAAAGAAAACTGTTATTCTGTTCGAAACTGGATCCTCTCATACTTTGTATCACCTAAATTTGCTAAAGTTTTGGGAATCGAACCAAAGGTCTTTTCAAGCAAGGTCCTAGTAGTAGCTACTCCATCAGGGGAGACCCTAACCACTGATCGGTATTATGCAGACTGTGTGATCGAAATTAGAGACGGGATTTTCGGGATTGATCTGATCGAGCTGAATATCTTAGGGGTCGATGTTGTCATTGGCATTGATTGGATGTCGGTGTACAGTGCTAACATCGAGTGTAAAACCAAGGAGGTAACAGTGAAGGCTCTAGGAGGTCCTGTAGTCACTTTCCAGGGAAATAAGAGATGTTTAGGTTTGCTGGCAGCTATCAGCAAGAAGAAGGTTCTGGTGGAGGTGCAGCAGGTTCCAGTGGTTCGGGATTACCCAAATGTGTTTTTGGAGGATTTTTCCGGGTTACCCCCGCCTCCTGATGTAGAGTTCAGCATCACTATCCAGCCAGGGAGTGCACCTATTTCCAAGGCACCTTATAGGATGGCACCTGTGGAGCAGGATGAAGTCAAACGACATATTGAGGAGCTATTGGGAAATGGTTTTATTCAGCCGAGTGCGTCACCCTGGGGAGCACCTGGTATTGTTGGTGAAGAAGAAGGATGGATCGATGAGGATGTGCATCGATTATTTGGGAGCTGAATAAAGTCACTGTTCAGAATAAATATCCTATTCCACGAATCGATGACTTGTTCGATCGTCTACAAGGAGCAGCTATCTTCTCTAAAATAGACCTTCGGTCGGGATACGATCAGGTTCGAGTGAAAGCAGAAGATGTGCATAAGACTGCATTCAGAATTCGACATGGGCATTACGACTTAATTATGCCATTTGGAGTGACGAATGCACCTGCAATCTTTATAGACATGATGAACAGAGTGTTGAGTCCGTTTATTGATTCTTTCGTCATGGTGTTTATCGACGATATTCTTGTGTACTCCAAGTCGGAGGAGGAGCACACTGAGCATCTGGCTGAAGTTCTGAAGAAGCTTCAAGAGCATGAGTTGTATGCCAAGTTATCCAAGTGCGATTTCTGAAAATCTGAAGTGGCATTCCTGGGTCACATCCTTTCTAAGGAAGGAGCGACTACTGATCCTTAGAAGATAGAGGCAGTGAAGGATTGGGTAAGGCCTACTACAGTGAAAGAAATTTGAAGTTTTCTTGGGTTTACTAAATACTATAGGATTATTCAAGGCTATGCTCAGATAGTCGTGCTGCTCACTGGTCTGACCAAAAAGAATATAAATTTCAAGTGGACTGAGCAGTGCGAGGCAAGCTTTCAGGAGTTGAAAAAGAAATTGACTACGACTCCCATTTTGGCTTTGCCTACAGCAGGTGTTGAGTATGATGTCTACAGCGATGCTTCACATCGTGGGCTTGGGTGTGTCTTGATGCAAGAGGGAAAGGTAATTGCTTATGGGTCTAGGAAATTAAAACCGCATGAGAAGAATTATCTGACTCATGATCTGGAGTTGGCTACGATTATCTTTGCCTTGAAGCAATGGAGGCATTACGTGTACGATGAGAAATTAAACATGTATACGGACCATAAAAGTTTGAAGTACATCTATCAGCAAAAGCACCTGAATCTGAGGCAACGGACATGGCTGGAAGTACTTGAGGACATGCGTCTTGAGATTAAGTACCATCAGGGTAAGGCTAATGTGGTTGCTAATGCACTTAGCCGTAAAAGCTATTTGGCCAGTTTGATCACGACCCAGAGGCATCTTGCAGAGGAGTTGGATCAGGCTGGTATTGAGGTAGTTTTTCAAGGCTTGGGAGCATCTTTGGCTCAGCTGTGACTTCAGCCCACGCTGAATGAAAGGATTATAGCAGGTCAGAGGGAAGATGCAGAGATTCAGAAGATGAAGGAGAAGGTTGGTGCATGCAGATTTTCAGAGTTTCAGATCAGGGATGAAGTGTTGTGGTTTGGAGAGAGGCTATGTGTTCCGGATCAATCATATTTGAGGGAGAGTATTCTTTAGGAGGCACATGCTACTCTTTTGTCTGTACATCCTGGAAGCACCAAGATGTACAAGGACATCAAGCAAAATTTTTGGTGGTCAGGTTTGAAGCGGGATGTGACTGAGTTTGTGGTGAGATGTGAGATTTGTCAGCAGGTGAAAGCCGAGAATCATAAGCCCGGAGGTTTGTTGCAACTGTTACCCATTCCGGAGTGAAAGTGGGATACCATCAGCATGGATTTCATCACGGGTTTGCCCAAGAGTTCAAAGGGTAATGATGCGATATGTGTCATAGTCGATAGACTAACCAAATCGGCTTACTTTTTGGCAATAAAACTCACTTCGTCTATGGATAAGTTAGCTGAGCTGTATGTTGGGGAGATCATCAGGCTTCATGGTGTTCCGTTGACCATTGTGTCAGATCGAGATGCGCTGTTTACTTTGCATTTTTGGAGGAGTCTTCAGGCAACTTTAGGCACTAAGACAGATTTTGGTACTGCCTTCCATCCTCAGACTGATGGGCAGACTGAGAGGGTCAATGGAGTTCTTTAGGATATGCTTCGGTGTTGTGTTCTAGATTTTGGAGGCAGTTGGGAGAGGCATCTAGCTCTGGTAGAGTTTGCCTATAACAATATTTTTCAGACTAGTATCGGGATGGCGCCGTATGAAGCTCGGTATGGCAGGAAGTGCAGAACGCCTATATGCTGGTTTGAAGTGGGGGAGCAGCAGATGTTTGGGCCCGAGATCATGCAGCAGACCTCGGAAAAGATTGATTTGATCAGGAAGAGGTTAATGGATGCTCAGAGTAGGCAGAAGAGTTATGCCGACAACTGGAGGAGGGACCCTGAGTTCGAGGAAGAAGACTTTGTCTTTCTGAAGGTATCACCTAGTAAAGGTGTGATTCGTTTTGGCAGAGGTGGGAAATTAACCCCAAGGTTCATAGGCCCATATAAGATATTGAAGCGGATTGGAAAAACTGCTTACCGGTTAGAGTTACCAGAAGAGTTGTCTCAGGTGCACAATGTCTTCCATGTGTCTATGCTGAGAGGTTACATTCCAGATCCAAATCACCATTTGCCCGAAGTGTCGGAGGGTTTGCAGTTAGATCTGAGCTACTTTAAGCGAACGGTTGAGATTGTGGATCGTCGGGAGAAAGTCTTGGGGAACAAGAGAATACCGATGGTCAAAGTAGTCTGGAGAAACCAGTTGGTTGAAGATGCTACTTGGGAATTCGAGGAGAGGATGCTGAAGGATCATCCCGAGCTCTTTGTTTGCTTGTATTGTTTTTCTTTCTTCTTTTATGTTTTGTTTTCTCACTCTTTAAACATAGTTCCGGGGACGGAACTATTCTAAGGAGGGAGTGTTGTAACATCCCGAATTTTTAAATAATTAAATATAAAATTATTCATTTGTTTTCAAGTGTTTCACACATGCAAATTAATGTTTGTATTTGGCTTTAAAAATTATTTTAATGTTATGAACAAATATTCTCATTCTCTGTGGGTCCTTCGCTTTCATTACATCAATGTAGATTACCTCGAGAAATAGCAATAGAGCTTTTCCAAATATCTATAATTCGTGGGCTAATCAGACAACATATTGCTTCTAACATAGGGATTGCGAAAAGTAAAATTCGGGAAAAAGAAACCATTGTATGGGAAATACTTCAAGAAGTAAAAAGACTATTATTGTCTATTATTAATTCTTAGGCCTAATAGTTTAATTCTAGCCCACTTAAAATAAAATTAATTAATTAATTAATTAAGAGCCCTTGGATTTTAGGCCAAATTAGCCCACTAGTTAATTCTATTATTCATTAAGACGACTTTTATGGTAGACATGATCATGTAACAAATTAATTAACAATTAAATAAACAAAGAACTAAGTGTGCATGTGAGAGCACGTGCATTGCACATGCACGTGCAATGGGACAAGGGGGAGGCCGGCCAAGCATGGAGTAAGAAAGTGGGAGAGTGGAGAAGTGGTTGCTCACTAGTGGGTAGTTCTTCTAACTCCCAATTGTATCCTAGCCCTTCATCCAAACTCATCTCAACACTTCATTTGCTCTTGAGATGTGTATAAATATCTTCCCCTTGTCTTTCTTTATCACTTGCATTTAGAAATTATAAAGAGAAAGAGAAAGAAAAATGCATTTGTGAGAAAAAGATTGAGTGTGGAAAAGAAAATTGTGTGAGAGAAAGAAAGAGAGCGTGTGTTCCTTTCCATTGGAGGTCGGTAAGCAAGAGGAGGAGAAGGCTCAGATTTTGTACAAGGAGAAGGCTTGGATTTTTTACAAGGAGAAGGCACGGATTTTGCACAAGCTAGGAGGAGAAGGGAAGGCGATCGTGCTTTCAAGGAGTTTTCATTAGGTGTTTTTTCTTGTTTCTCCAAGAAGGTGGGAGATTTCTCTACTTCTAATATAATTACCATGCTAGGAATTTAATTTATGAACATGCTAGAGAAAATAGCAAAATTTTCCATATAATTGCTTGAAGATATTAGTAAGAAAAAGAGAAAACTCATGTTATCTACATGAGAAAATCAGTAAAATGGATTGAAATTTGTTAATTAAGATTTATCATGATGCTTTATTAATGTATTTTCATGCTAGAATATATAATTTAATGAACCATGCTTGTATGAGAATTGTGCTGGTGAATGAATTGTAGGATGTAAAATAACACCTATGGTTTGTGAAATCAATTGATTAGTATAGAAAGTTGCAATAAGTGTTGATTTTAATTATATTGTATGAGTAGTATTATACCCACTTGATTGTCAAATATGTTGTCTCTTAGAATCATAAGAAAATGAGTTAGTTTTGCAAAAGATAAAATTAACTTAAGAGAATTAACTATGTTAATGAATGAAAAATTTTACAAAAATATTATGAATAAATGTGGGAATAAATAGACAAAAGATTTATCTAGAAGAGGAATTTCAATGTCAATAAATACACTAATGTTTCATTTTCTCAAAAGAAATAAGAAGAATAGTTCTATTATATTGTTAAAAATGAGAATTTGTACATCTAAACAAATATACTATACGGTTTTTCAAAAGAACACATTCTGGAAAAGATCTATATTTTAAACAAGTACAATTTGATTGAGAAATCGAGTTTATTAAAGAAGGAGTTAGACACAGATTAGTAGAATAAAGCAATTTTAACTCATGGGTATAACAGAAAGCGAATTTGGGCATACAGGCTTTCGGTGTGAAGTCAGGGCACTGTGTACAGTGGTAGTATTCATGGGTTCGAGTCTTGAAGGGGATCTGTTTTTATTAAATTTCGATTTTAAATCAAATCACCGAAACCATACTTTAAGTATGAATCGAGTTCTCCTTATAACGGTTAGTCACTCTGGACTTATTGGTCTTTGGTTGCGCTTTGGGTATGTTACTGTAGCTGGGCGGAGGTGTTTTTCTCGGGTTCGAAACCGACCACTGCCTTTTCTTTTAAATTTTGGTATTTTTAATATATAAGTCTTTTTTTAGTAAAAAAAAATGAGAAAAAATTCTAATATTCTTCTAAAATTACCTCGACTTCATAAAAATTATTTCTACAATATTTGACATATTATAATGAGAATGGAAGTAATTTTTGGGAAGAAGAACTTGATAAATTTTCTAAGAATGTGACTTTGAATAATTAAAGAAAAGAAAGACTTTTTGAATGTAAAGAATATCAATATTGAGATTTTTTACATGGAAAAATTTGAGTAAATAAATGAAATTTGATGTTTAATATATGCAAGTGTGCATGGAAAATGAAATAAAAAGATCATAATGAAATGTGAAAATTTGTGAGTATAAACACTCATTTTTTGTGAACATGAAAAGAGGTTGAAAACTAGAGTTTAGCTAAGTCCTAACATCGGCATGAATGAAATTTGAAAGAGAAATGTGATAATAAAAGACCAAGATTGGGTCGTGGTTAACAATTGATGTTTAAGACCAGTGTAAATATAACTCCAGGGTGATAATTTATTCATTATTCAAATATCTAAGGACTACACTATAGTGAAGATGTGATGAAAGTAAGAGAAAAACACAAGTGTAAGGGCCTCGGATCTACAGTGTGAGAGTATTCAGAGGTTGTCTGCATGATACATCATGTCATGATGTGGATACATCTCCGGAATTATCAGGACCGTGCGACGCTTGTGGGGTGCTTGGTGACTATGTAGTGCCATCGTTCCATGACAGAGGCAAATTGACCATAGGTTGTCTGCATGATGCGTCATGTCATGATGTAGAATTCCCCTCCAAGCTGTCTGGACATGAGCTCGTAACTCACAGAACATCTAGGATACTTACCGTAGTTACCGTATTAGTTAAACTCATAGCAACGAATAAGTTCTTGCCCTCGGATTTATGTAGAATGGGATGCATAAGTTCGAACAAGTGTGCATTAGTGTCATGAAATAATAAGTAACTGCATTTAAGACTAAGTGCACATTCACACACGACATCAATAAGATAAGCCCCCTTAGCTTTGTTTGTGATGAAGTGTGTGCTTTCCAAGTAAGAGAAATTGATGTATTATATCCTAGCGTCAGTTGTATGCAAGTTTCTATGCAGGATAAATGAATGAAAGAACTAAAGAAGGAATGCTGCTTAAAGAAATATTCAAATTGTTTTTTATTTCATGTATCATGTTGTAATTATAATTCCGCTACGTTGATGTAAATATTGTTGTATAAAAGTTTTAAATTCCTTGTAAAATTGTACGAAGTGAAGTGTAAACATCCTGTGGAACTTCGAATTTAGGCTTATTTGGAATTCGGGGTGTTACATAACCTTAACGCAGTTATTTATATTTAATGACACTAATGCACAATTGTTCATGTAACATCCTGAATTTTTCAATTAATGTAAAGTTCTTTCTTTTTTTTTCCACGTGTCTTACACGTGCAATTTAATATGTATTTTTGCTTTAAAAAGTATTCTCATTTCATGAATAAACATTCTTCCCTTTTTAATTAAAGCCTATTTTAATCTCTAAGCCTAATAGTCTAATTCTAGCCCATAAATAAATTAATTTAATTAGAGAGCCCATGAATTCTATCCCACCTAATTGGCCCACTAGTTAATTTTAATGATAATTAGTACAACTTGCAGTGTAGACTTGATCAAGTAGTAATTAAATTAACAATTTAATCTATAACTAATTTTGTAGTGTGCTTGGTGTGACACGTGCTTTACACAAGCACGTGGAAGTGCAAGAGAAGGGTGGCCGGATTGGGTCTTGGAGTGGGAGAGATGGAGGGAGTGGGAGAGTAGTTATGTGATGGTGGGTAGTTCTTATAACTCCCTAATGCATCCTAGCCTCTCATCTAAACTCATCTCAACCATCCATTTGAGCTTGAGTTGTGTATAAATACCCCTCCCTTATCTTCTTCATGGATTACACTAGAAAATTTACAAGAGAAAAGAAATGAAAAGAAACAAATTGTGAGGAAAAGAAAGAGTAGTGTGAGAAAAAAATTGAGAGTTGTGTGTGTTGTGTGCTCTTGCAACCATTGGAGGTCGGCCATAACATCAAGGATGGAGAGGAGCTCGGGTTCACACTAGCAAGGACGAGAAGGCTCAAGTTCTTGGCACAAACTAGGAGGAGAATGAAGCCATTCACGCGTTCAAGGAGTTTCTTAGGAGTTTTTCTTTTGTTCTTCAATAAGGTGGGCAACTTCTCAAACTTCTACCATAGATACCATGCTAGGATTTGAAATTTGAATATGTTAGAAATAACTAGGAAAAGTTGCTTCATATGTGTTGAAGAGACTAGTAAGAAAAGAAACTCTAGTTTAACTACATGAAAAAGTTAGTAAAATGAATTGAAATATGTTAATTAAGATTTGTTATGATACTTTGTTAATATATTCGCATGCTAGAATACATATGAGTGGATGAATTTTGTCATATGAAAAATGTGCTTATGAATGAGTTGTAGAATGCAATATGTGAAAAATTGCACTTATGAATGAATTGTAGAATGCAAAATAATGCCTATGGATTGTGAGATGAATTGATTAGTTGCAATAAGTGTGTTTTAGTTGCATTTTATGAATAATAGTATATTCACTAGATTATCATCTATGTTGTCTCTTTGAAACATAAGAAAATGTTTAGTTTGTAAACATAATACTAGGTTGAGAGTTTTGATTATGTTAAAAGAGAAATTGTCTGAACACATTGTGAATAAAAGGAGAATATGTTGAGATTCATCTAAAAAGGAATTTTTCTATGTCGAAAATGTATTCATGATCCACTTTAACTGCAACCTGTTATAATTGACAGTTGACCGAACTAAAGTCAACAGTCGACTGTCAGGTATTAAATTTTGAATTTTGTTTGCAATAACAGTCGACTTCTTCGTCTTTGAACTGAAGTCAACAGTCGACTGTCGGTTCTTGAGTTTTGAATTTTTGCAGGACAGTTGACTGGCCATTTTCAACAATCGACTATCACTGTCCTGGCTGTCGATTATTGAGTTTTGAATTTTCGTAGGACAGTCGACTGGCCATTTTCAACAGTCGTCTGTCACTGTCCTGGTTGATGGTTTTCTTGAGTTTCGAATATTCGCAGGACAATCGACTGGCCATTTCCAACAGTCGATTGTCACTATCCTGGCTGATGGTTTTTTTTAGTTTCGGATTTGATTTTTGACATGTAAAAGTTGAGTAAGATTAAATATGAGATTGTTGTCCAAATTATGTAAATTGTGCATGGAAAATGAAGTAAAAGAAACCTGATGAAATAAGGAATTTGTGAATATGACTACTCTCTTTTAGATGAACATGAAACGAGTTTGACACTAGAGTTTAGCTAAGTCCTTGCATCGACATGAATAAAATTTTGAAGAGAAATGTGATGATGAAAGCCCAAGATTGGGTCATGGTTAATGTTTAAGACCGATGTAGATGTAACACTAATTCTAGAGTATTAATTTTATTCATGACTCTTATCTAAGGATTAGACACATAATGGAGATGTGATGAAAGTAAGAGAAAAACACAATTAAGAGGGCCTCGGATCTACGGTATGAGAGTGTTCACAAGCTGTCTACATGATGCGTCATGTTATGACGTGAATACATCTCCGGAATTATCGGGGCCGTGGCGACGCTTGTAGGGTGTTTGGTGACTACGGGGTGCCATTGTCGCATGACAGAGGAGAATTGTCCATAGGATGTCTACATGATGCGTCATGTCATGACGTGGGATTCCCTCCAGGCTGTCTGGACATGGGCTCGTAACTCATAGAACATCTAGGATACTTGCCGTAGTTACCGTAGTAGTTTAATTCATGATGAGGGAATCAACCCTACAAGATGAAGAATGATTAAGGGCTTGCCCTCGGACCTATGTAGTATGGGATGCATAGAATCCGAATAAGCTGCACATTAGTATCATTAAATATAAATAACTGCATTAAGGACTAAGGGCACATTCACACATGACATCAATATGATAGTCCTTAGCTTTGTTTGTGACAAGTGTGTGCTTTCTAAGTAAGAGAAATTAATGTATTATATCCTAGCATCAGTTGTATGCAACTGACGTGCCCACAGTTTCTTTGTAGCATAAAGTGATTGACAAGACTAAAGAATGATTGCTGCTTAAAGAAATGTTCAAGTTGTTGTTTAATTCATGTATCATGTTGTAATTTATAATTCCTCTGCGTTGATGTCACCATTGTTGTATAAAAGTTTTATATTTCTTGTAAAATTGTACGAAGTGAACTGTAAACATCCTGTGGAACTTCGAATTCAGTCTTATTTGGAATTCGAGGTGTTACAGTTCGAACCTATGCATCCCATTCTACATAGATATGAGGGCAAGCCCTTAACCGTACTTCATCTTGTAGGTTTGAATCCCTCGTTATGCGTTTAACTACTACGGTAACTACGTTAAGTTCTTAGATGTTTTATGAGTTACGAGCCCATGCCCAGACAGCCTGGAGGGGATTCCCACGTCATGACATGACGTATCATGTAGACAGCCTATAGGACAATTCGCCTACGTCATGGGACAATGGCACTACATAGTCACCAAGCACTCCACAAGCATCCCCATGATCCCAATAATTCCGGAGATGAATTCACGTCATGACATGACGCATCATGTAGACAGCCTGTGAAAACTCTCACACCGTGAATCTGAGGTACTCATACTTGTGTTTTTCTCTTACTTTCATCACATCTTCACTATAGTGTTGTCCTTAAGTTTTTAGTTTGTTTTTAGAAGAAAATCATCACAACCTAGAGCTAGCTAACCCTACCGGACGTAAACCAACCCAAGAGCAAGTCAGCCCACAGTGGCTACTTCTCAAACAGGGTCAACCCAACTGGTTACTCCTCAAATTCATATTAATAACAACTGCCGGTTTCTAAGGGTCTTGCCTAGCCTCTAGATTCCAACAACTATCTCGTTCTAGAGATCGACAATATGTTATATTCAATCTCAAAATAATATTTCAATTTCTTTATTCACAATCTCTTTCTCAAAGAAAACATTTCTTTACATTCTTATAACGAGAGAGAACTCCCTTCAACTTTCATTCTCAATTTAATCACTTAGAGCATTGTGTGCAATTCAACGTATTCTTAATCAAAGATATTTATAACCACAGAAAATATTTAATCAAGAAGAGTCTAATCATATTCCACTTTTAATCTTCTTTAACAACACAAAATCTCTTCTTTAATTTTAAAACCAAGTTCACTAAACGAATTGCTTTAATGGGAAATCCACTTCTAAAACTCACAAAATAAGTCAAAATATTTTGGAAATATTTTTTATAAAGTCTAAATAATTTTATAGGAATAATAGAATTTTTTCCCCATTTTTTATGATCTTTGAAACTCAAAATATCTCAAAAAATTAAAAAATATATCAAAAGTGGCGCCAGGGTTCGAACCCGTGACCTCCCGCCCATCTACAATAACTGACTCAATGCGCAACCGAAGACCAAGAAGTCCAAAGACGCTAGGTGATTAAAGGCGAACTCGAAATACTTTTGAACATGTTTTCGGTGATTTGGTTAAAAATCAAAATTTAATAAAAACAAAGCCTCTTTAAGACTCAAACTCACGACTGAGGCCTCTGTACACAAAGCCTTAAGCCGACGCCAAGACCAGTGCACCCAAATACATTTTCTGTTATGATGAGGAGTTGAAATAACTTTATACTTCCCGTTTGTTTCTGACTTTCCTTTACAAAATTTCGATTTCTCAACTAGTTTATATTGTTCAAATCAAATTTTCTTCCAGAATATTTTTCTTAAACATACAGTATAGCAGAATATAATTAAACCTTATAAAATTCTTATTTTTGACAATGTAATAATTTTTTCTCCCAAATTGCATTAAAAAACTCACATTATCAAATTTTCAAATAAAAAGTTGTCTCTCATCAAAACTCCTTTATAAAAATTCCTTATACTCATAAAATATATACTAGTGAGATTATTTCTTCTCTTATTGTTCTGAATGCAACATATTTCGACAATAAGATGGATATAGAACTATTCACACATTGTAACAAAATTCGACATATATATTGCAACTTTCTA
This sequence comes from Hemerocallis citrina, assembly GCA_017893485.1. NCBI lineage: Eukaryota > Viridiplantae > Streptophyta > Magnoliopsida > Asparagales > Asphodelaceae > Hemerocallis > Hemerocallis citrina. Next base: position 52,636,847 of record CM030359.1, on the reverse strand, counting down.
TACTAACCATTTGATTCAACACTTCATGGGGTCATTTTACAATCTATACAATTCTTTACACAGGCCATTTACGAAACAAAATTATCATATTAGCATGGTTCATTGAAATAGATATTCTTTCATGGCACAATTAAAATAAGATCATGAAATCTACATTCATTCTACCAATCAAAATTTAACAACTAAACCATATATTAACTAGCATGCATTATACTCCTAAAACTAGAAAGAATTTAAGAAATACCCACCACAAAATCCTTAGCAAAATGAACTCCTAAATCTCTCAAATTGCACATCGAAATCCGTGCCCAAAGAAAAACCTCCAACTCCATTTCGGCAGCAAAGAGGGACAACACCTTCATTTTCATACATGCATATATATATATATATCTACATGTGTATATATATATATACATATTTATATATATGTGTATAATAGAATATATTATAAGTTATATATATATGTATATATGTGGGTGAGTGGAGGAACAAAGATGAATTGCTGGTGGATTTTGGATTCAGCAGAGAAGGAAAGAAGGAAGGGGAAGGATGAGAAAGTGAATGGGTATTGGTAATTATATAAGTAATTAGGAGATATTTATATTAACTAATTGTCCGCTAATCACCCACTAACCCACCTTCTCTCCCCGCTCACTACAATAAGCAGCCAGCCACTCCACTTCTTGTGCTTACACGTGCACGTGCATCGCACTTGCACACACTTCATTCAGATACACACACACACACACACACAGATATATATATATATATATATATATATATATATATATATATATATATATATATATATATATATATATATATATATTTAATTTAAAATATAGGTTATAATATATAGTAAATGTTTAAATAAAATTAGTATAGTTTAATTATAAATTAGATTCATCATGCACAAATAAAATAAACACACACACTTCAACATTTTATTTTGAAAAAGAATACGCCTAAATACATGCACCGCAAACACGTGCATCGCACATAAAAATATAAAAATGCTAAAATAGATTTTATCGACGGTGAAATGTTCATAAATAATTGAAATACAACATACAAAAAATATATTTCATTAATTTTTATATATTCTACAACGTAATCAATACGTACATAGAAAACACGTGCATCGTACGTATAAAAATATTTTAATTAAAATAAGATAAAAATGAATTTCTATTTATAAAACGAATTCGAACGCGTCATTAAATAGATAATTGAAACACATAAAATATTACATGTAGTAGTGGAAAAATACGTAATCGATACGTGCATCGATCACCCGTATAAAGCACGTAAAAACACAAACATTAGAATTTTATATTTGAGTTGACTCAAATAGGATTTTGAGAAGACAGAAAATGCATAAATAGTCGAAATCCAAAATAAGTATGATATTTGTACTGAAATGCATTACGGATATTACTAGTAACAGTACAAAATACACGTGCGTAACACACGAGGGGGGGTGTTACACTCTCCCTCCCTTAGAATAGTTCTGTCCTCAAAACTTTACTAGGGTAAAAGGTTGTATTTTGTACACACCGAAAAATATTACTATTGTATATAGAAAGTTGTCAATACTAAGTAAAGATCTGTAGCATAAAAATGCGCAATGTGGAAAAACACATCAAACTTATATAAGGAATCTTTGAGTATCGAGTGAACGAAACACAAAAGTATCAAAAAACTAGAAAAATAGCAGGGTGAGAAATGCGACAAGGAAGATAATGTAGATTGAAAGAAATTTTTCATACAAAATAAATAAGTACTATATACCAAAAAAAGTAAAACATAAATTAAGTCATCAACTGTTAGAGAATTTGAAAATTTTCGGAAAGAGAATTTATTAAAGAAAACAGGAAGGATAAAAATCATAAACTAAACTAGTAGTATACACTACGAGATAGAAATGGAGTAGCAATTTAAGAGAAAATGTTTGGAAAATATATGAGCATGAATTTTAGTGAAAAGAATAGACAATATATAAAATAATTCTGTATAACAAGTTAATATCATTAAAAAAAATTGAAAAGTAAATACAATAATTATATACACGATTTAAAAATTAAAGATTTAGAATACCGGTTGGCATATATCAAAATACTTTCGAATTGTTAAGTTGAGCAAGAAACCAACATACAATACACAATTTATATATGTATATAGGCATAAAAATTATAGGGTGACACAACCAATATTATGACATGAAAATTATAAATGGTTTGTAGGAGTAAAAGAAGACATTATAGTTGTAAAAGTAGCAACATATTATTGATACAATGCAAATACTAATTATATAGAAATAACTTATCAATCGAAGGAAAAGTATAAATACATTTATTTTTATTTTTATTTATTATTTTTTTTTTTTAGTTTGGTGAGTAGCCACCAAATCTAAGATAAGTTAATAGCAAAATAAAATACGATGAAGTGGTATGAAATGCTAACTTATATAAAGATACAAAATAATAAGGAGAAGACAGCAAGATAGTTGAGATTAAGTAGTAAATACACAAGTAGGATAGATATAGAAATCAGTATAAATAATCTAATGCTAGGTTGTAAAATATTATAAAATAGTATAAGATAGTACAAAAATGGAATAGTAGTAAGTAAATATTATAGAAAACAAAGTAGGGGTTATCAAAGTAGAAAATTTCCTTCTGGTGTAGGTTCGCCTCGTTGGTGCCCAATTGCAGGCTCGCCTCCTCGACCTCAAGTTGCATAATTGACTCTACAACATCCGATTGCAGTTTGCCTTCTGAACATTCGGTTGCAGACTTTGCCTCCCCGATATCCGGTTGTAGTTTGCCTCTATTGACGTCTAGTTGCATATTTGCCCTCTCGACATTTGGTTGCACCAAAACGGGAGATGAAAAGATGTAATCTTCCATTTGTACTTGGATATTGGGGGTTTAATAAGATATGGTGTTATGTTTGAAACTTATGATATAAAAATGGGAGTAAAAGAAAGTTACACGATGAAATATCAAAATAGATGTATAGGATACATCAAACATAAATGGTACTAATTAGTAGAAATGAAAAAAAAAATTGATTTATAACATTAGGACGAAAATAGTGTAAAGTATATACACGAGCTGAAAATACAAATGAAAACAATAATTATGTAGTGTTGCAAATTAGGGCAATAAATATAAATAATCATATATAAAAATAGTAAGTATATTGCAATATGTGACATATATAGAAATCAGTGGAAAATATAGGTAGTAACTAAGAATGTAAAGGTAATTAAAATTCGAGAATAAAGATAAAGTATAAATAGTGAGTGTATGTATTATATTAAAGAAGTGTGAAGCTATAAAATTAATGAGTAGAGATTAATAGTAAAAGTGAATATAAAAAGGTAGAAAATAAGGATAACAAAATAGTAATAAAAGGAATCTCATTGGGTAGGGGTGCATTGCAAAAAATGTTACAATCATGCTAAAATATACCGAAATATATAAGATAATATAAAATAATGGAAAAAATATAGTATCACAAAATTACTCACATAAAATGAATGTACATACGTAAAATTCATAAGCAAAATTCAAAATACAATAGAAATAATAAATGAAGAAAATAATGGTTTCAATATTAATTTAATAAGCGGCAATAAAATACGTAAAGTAATAGCATTGTAAACGGATAAACATAAAAGAGCCATAAAAACACGAAAGAAAAAATTTTAAGATCGAAAGATAGATAAAACAAATTCAAAAGATCAAGACTAAGGAAGAAAAACAAAATAGTAAATATCCAAGTGATTTAGTAGTATAGGAAGATATTTATTTGAAAAAATATTCAATGATGAAAAAGTACTATTGATGCGGTTTATTTCTGGGAGACGTGTGGATGCACCAGGTGTGAGTTCGGACTCAATTTGTATTTGAAGGAGAATGCTGCTCGTCTGACGACCCTTGGCAGACCGGGCGGAACCTGTGGCGACCTCGGGGTGATTCGGAGATCTGGGCTCGGATCAGAGGATTCGGATCCGAGGTCTTGTGTACCTGCAGACGGTCCTGAAACACCGGGGTTTGTCCCGGTGGCGGACCCTCCGACGATCTAGTCAGTCTCTGTGAGAGAGTAGCAATAACTAGGTGAATTTAAGTGGAAAAAGATTGATTACCTCCAAAAGGTGGGTGAGGGTCTAGTATTTATAGAGAACCCCAACCGGGTTTGGTTCCATTTGGAGGCTGGGTCTGGACCCGAAAGCCCATGGGCCTGACGTGGCAGAGGGCCCAGGGGGTCTAGGGCAGACGTGGCAATACCAGGGGCGGTATAGGGCTGACGTGACAAAACCCTTGGTGGTATTTGGAGCTGACATGGCTGATCGTAGGTCTCCTGTGCTTCTGGGAGGAACGGAGGGCCTAGGCTGCGTCAGGTCATCCCCCTGCTTCGCCAGAAAGGGGGGACGAACCATGGGGCTGTCACGGATCGGATGCCGATGACCACTGGGACCTCGTCGAAGACGAGGAGGCCAGTTCCGTGGGGGTGAACTTGGGGGTCGGCGCCGATCCTGCAATGGTTCGAAGCCGAACTAGATTGCCATTTTTACCTTTCTTGAGTGAGAGTTGTATTGGGCCCTGGTTGGGCCCCAGGCCATTTTCACCCTACTACAACTATGATAAAGATTCACGAAGAAAAATTTGGGAGGGAAGTGTGTCTACGTGTAAGGTATCATGAATGACAGTTCAAACCAACCACGCTTCCGCGCGCCACTCTCATACCAAAGAAAAATGTGCTCGCATACAATCTCACATCAATATATATGAAGAGAGTATCATGAATATAGCAGTTATTGACTTGCATTCATGACTCCAGCCAGCCAATAGTGAAAAGGGAGAAGAAACATCAGTGTACAACGCAACACAAATGTAAATCATTTACATTTAAATCTCTATAAACTGAACTCACACTCTAATGTCCACTCTAATGTGTTGTCCTTGTAAATTTGTACTACTTATTGAAGTGTGGCTCTGATACCACTCTGTAACACCCCAAATTCCAAATAAGTCTGAATCCGAAGTTTCACAGGATCTTTACACTTTACTTCGTACAATTTTACAAGAAATTTTTAACTTTTTATTACAACAAAGTCTTTTACATCAACACACAGCAGAAAGTAAATGAAATACAACAATGATAAATGTACAATTGCAACAACTTTAGCTTTTAAGTAATCATCAGCATCAAATTCATCTTTATATCATCTTGTAAATTCCAAGTCCTGCATATGAAACTGTGGGCACGTCAGTCGCTTACAACCGATGCAATATTATACACGGCCATCCTCGCTATGCCGAAAATATAACGATTCTTTAACACTTTAATTAACACAAATTTGAATGCCTCACAAACAAAGCTAAAGAGGGACTATCCTATTGATGTCATGTGTGCTCGTGCACTTAACCTTAATGTAGTTATTTATATTTAATGACACTAATGCACACTTGTTCGAACCTATGCATCCTATTCTACATAGATCCAACGGCAAGCCCTTTGTCACGCCCCGCTTCCCAAAAATACAGAATATGAGCGCGTAACATTGGCCCAGCGAATAATTTTCATCATCCATAAGCTGTTCAGGAATCTTTATAACATATAACAATATAATCAAAGTCGGAAGCAAAAGTATCAACCAACAAGCACATATGATCCAAAATACCAACAAGAATACTTGAAACCAAATACATTAATCTCAAATAGTCATGATCTGAATAAAACAAATATCCTGGGTCACATTGCCCAAATACAAGAATAAATCCAAGTACATAAATACAGTTATTGTTCAAGCAAACTATAAGAAATAATAACAGTTCCAACACTAATACTTCATGTCACCAATTCCATCTGGAACCTGTTCTCCAAAATCTGCAATTCAACGAATGCAGGAAAGAGGGAAAGAGAAAAATAGGTACCCTGTCAATTGCAAGTTACGGGCCACCTATAATGTAGGATACAAGCACATGGGGAAACTAACTAGCAACATGGTATAAGCATAATGTCAAAATAAATAACTAGCATGGCAAGGTGAACAAGTGTAAATGGCATGAATCAAGTGTCAAGTAATCAAGTAAACAGGTAATCATGTAACATGTATCAAGTATCAAATCTTATGTATCATGTAGTCAAGTATCAAGTGGGCATGTATCATGTGATCAAGTAGCATGTTCAGGTCTCATGTGTCAAATCTTATAGTTATTACTATCTAGGTAGCACTTCATGCGCCCCATATTATAACACATTGTTGCTACAACAAATAGTTTTGCTTTAGATTTCATAGTGGACCATAGAGGGCAGTATACTCAGGGACAAGTAATTCAAATCATATACCAAATTCCAAATTAACCAAACTATATACCAAATTCCAAATAATCCAAATCATATACCAAATTCCAAATAATCCAAATCATATACCAAATTCCAAATATGGGAAACACGGGCCCCCTTTCGAGTACACGTTTCTGAATTATCCACTATTAGATCCTTCCCTTAAACCCCGGCTTGATCATTTATTATTATAGTGAGGCATGCATGTATGTGTCACAAAACAAAGCAGGGGTAACAGGATATAAACATGTATCAGGTTCAGGGTGCAAGATAAACAAGTACGGTACAAGATAACACATAACAGGGTAAAACAACTAGTTTTCTAGTTCAGGACAGTAAGACATTGTTGTACTAAAATAGTGATTTCCGCTACTAGAAACATCCAAATCTGGATCCGCCGAAGAATCTGGAAAATTGACATCCGCACGAATCCAGCGAGTATAAGTAAGTCATATAGTAATTCACAACATCATAACTCAAAACAGGTTTGAAAACAGAAAATATGTTCAGTCAGAAATTAGGAAAACAAATTCTCAGTCAGGAAAACTGCATCAAAACCGCTCAAATAAATTCAGGAAAAATCTGGGGTATTCTCTTATATGTCTAGCATCAAAATATAAAGTTTCATAACATTCCAGTAAAATTAGTATAGTCATCAAAATTAAGAAAACATCAAGAAATGACACTTTGAAAAATCTGGAATTCCCAACACTGCTGTACGAAAACTGAAGTATCTCGCAACCAGTGAAAAAAAATCCAAATCTGCCAAAGGGAGGTGAAAATAGATAAAATATATTAACTTTCATATTTCAAAAACATTTTTCATACAGTAAAAGGAATCATAGTGGAAATAAGGTTCTTTACATATCAGCGAGCAAAATACAGTAAGTATAGATTTCATAAGCGAGCATGAAACAATACATAAAACTCATCAATAAATTTCACCAAAATTCTGGGTAATCCCTAACTAGATAAAGAAATACTGACCCAAGTTTTGGATCAAAATAATATAGGTAGCATAGTTCTTTAAAATGATTTGTCATCAAAATTATTGAAAAACAGAATTTGAAAAAAGATCGACACCTCTGTACTAAAACAGTCATAACTCAGTCATACGAAATCAAAATCAAGCAAGGTCAGAGGGGTTTGAAAATAAATGAAATTCTCTAAAACTCATATTTTATATCGAAATCAAGATACTGACTTTAAAATAGTCCAAAATAGCAACCAAAATAGAACAGCGACAAACTACAGATTTTTCCCTTGAAAACAAAATCGATATAGATTCAAGAAAATTGGTCTAAACACACCCAAACATGAAATCGAGTCTACCAAGTATCTAAACATCATGAATTAGGGTATCTAACATGTCCACACCAAGTATTTCACATGGGTCTCAACCAAATCACGAATTCTCACAAAAATCTCACATACAAGATCAAAATCAAGAACGGGCAAATCCTAAGTTAATTCATGTCCATATTGTGTCGTGAGTCATCTGTGGTCAAGTTTTCACAATAGAGACTAAACTCATCAAGCAAAATACAAACATGAATCGTCTCTAGACCCAACTACACTATAGGTGAACTTTTTGACTTGTATCAAATAAAGAAATTGGAGTACAAGTTACTTGCCTGAGAGATGACGAAAATGATGATCCAACAAACAACAATAATAGGAATAGATTCCCGAGGCACAAGCACGATCGAACAATCACGAGCCAAGAATGAACGACGGAATAACCGAAACTCCACGTGCACGAGACACACGTGCACCAAGAATCAAACGAACAAGAACCCTACAATGAACATGAATGAGCGAACAATGAACCCACGAACCAACTCAAGAACACACGAACCAACACGCCTAACAAAGAGACCCAACAACCAACTCAGCACGTGCAAACCACGTTCATGCAAGGAAGAGCGGGGAGACGACGGACGAATGGGGAGCACCGGGGGACTGCTGATGCTAGCAGCATCACGAGGAGAAGGGCAGGGAATGACTATCGACATCGAGGCGAGGTGGAGAAGGTGCGCATAAGGGCTGGCACAGAGGGAAGCTGCTGCACATGCTGCTGCCAGTTGGGAGGAGCACAGGGTGCGCGTCGTTGACCAGGGAGAGGGACGGTGGCCTGGCGCGACTGGAAGAGCAGCGCAGGGTGGCTGCATCCTGGCGGCAATGCGAGACAGGGCGGCGGTGGTCGCCGTTGCTGCAGCGACCAGGGGCTGGCACTGGCTGTTGGCAATGGGGGGGGAGCAGCGCAGGGGTGTGCGAGGTGGCGCTGGCACCGCAACTGGACGGTGGGGGGGTGGTTGACGCTGGTCTGCTGGGCGGGAGACGGGGTGGCTCCTTGAAGGCGCCGGGATGAGGAGAAGGGAGAGAGATGAGCGGGAGGGTGCCGAGGTTGGGAGAGGGAGGATGGAGAGGTGCATTCGGGGTGGTGGCGCATCGCGAGGGAGAGGCGGCATGCACGAAGGCGGAAGAGGGAAAGCATGGGTTCTCGAGAAGATGAACAGTCATATGAAAGGGTTTTTATAATAGGGTGTATGGGATTGTAACGGCTGATAGATTAGAATAGGGTTAGGTTTAATGGTTTCGGGTGGGTTTTGGTAACGGGTAGGGTCTTAGAGTATAAATAAGGAATGGGTAGTTAAATATAGGGTAATGGGTATTTTAATGGGTTTGGGGATTAATCTAATGGGTTTTGGGTATTAGGGTATTTAGAATTTAAATGTAAAAATGGGGTTTTAAAATCCAATTGGAAAATAAACTAATCAATAACATAAAATAATATTTATAACAAAATGTAGTTTGCATTAAAACATAGAATTTATTTAAAATAGATACAAATACAATTGGCACATAAAAATGGATTTTCAATAACCGGCCAAAATGAATAGTAATAATATCAATAATAAGAGTAATAATAATAAGAGAAATAATAACAAAGTTAGGAATTGTATTTCAAAATAAAATCATAGAAAATAGTTACAATTTAAAATTATTGATCGAAAATAGATTTTTAAATAGAAGATCCAAAAAAATTACATTTTGACAAAAGAATTTGAAAATTGGAAAAAATAATTTGCAAAAAATTTTAAAATACAGAAAATACACAAAAATACATTTTTGGGAAACAGGGGTTACACCCTTAGCCGTACTTCATCTTGTACGGTTGAATCTCTCGTTATGGGTTTAACTACTACGGTAAATACGGTAAGTCCTTAGATGTTTTATGAGTTACCAGCCCATGTCCAGACAGCCTGGAGGGGAATCCCACATCATGACATGACGCATCATGTAGACAGCCTATAGACAATTCGCCTCCGTCATGGGACGATGGCACTACGTAGTCACCAAGCACCCCACAAGCGTCGCCACGTCCCGATAATTCCGGAGATGAATTCACGTCATGACATGACGCATCATATAGACAGCCTGTGAAAACTCTCACACCGTGAATCCGAGGCACTCATACTTGTGTTTTTTCTTTTACTTTCATCACATCTTCACTATAGAGTTGTCCTTAAGTTTTTAGTTTGCTTTTAGAAGAGAATCATCACAACCTAGAGCTAGCTAACCCTACTGGACTTAAACCAACACAAGCATGTCAGCCCACACTGGCTACTTCTCAAAGAGGGTCAACCCAACTGGTTACTCCTCAAATTCATATTAACAACAACTGCCGGTTTCTAAGGGTCTCTCCTAGCCTCTAGATTCCAATAATTATCTCATTCTAGAGATCAACAATATGTTATATTCAATCTCAAAATAATATTTCAATTTCTTTATTCACAATCTCTTTTTCAAAGAAAACATTTCTTTATATTCTTATAACGAGAGATAACTCCCTTAAACTTTCATCCTCAATTTAATCACTTAGAGCATTGTATGCAATTCAACGTATTCTTAATCAAAGATATTTATAACCAAGGAAATTATTTAATCAAGAAGAGTCTAATCATATTCCACTTTTAATCTTCTTTAATCACACAAAATCTCTTCTTTAATTTTGAAACCAAGTTCACTAAAAAAAATTGTTTTAATGGGAAATCCACTACTAAAACTCACAAAATAAGTCAAAATATTTGGGAAATATTTTTTATAAAGTCTAAATAATTTTAGAGGAATAATAGAATTTTTTCCCCAATTTTTTATGATCTTTGAAACTCAAAATATCTCAAAAAATTAAAAAATATATCAAAAGTGGCGCCAGGGTTCGAACCCGTGACCTCCCGCCCATCTACAATAACTGACTCAACGCGCAACCGAAGACCAAGAAGTCCAAAGGCGCTAGGTGATTAAAGGCGAACTCGAAATACTTTTGAACATGTTTTCGGTGATTTGGTTAAAAATAAAAATTTAATAAAAACAGAGCCTCTTTTAAGATGCGAACCCACGACCGAGGCCTCTGTACACAGCACCTTAAGCCGACGCCAAGACCAGTGCACCCAAATACATTTTCTATTATGACGAGGTGTTGAAATAACTTTATACTTCCCGTCTGTTTATGACTTTTCTTTACGGGAAGGTTTATAATTAAACCTTCCCATAAGGTTTAATTATATGCTGCTATACTGTATGTTTAAGGAAAATATTCTGGAAGAAAATTTTATTTGAACAATACAAACTAGTTGAGAAATTTTTGACAATGTAATAATTTTTTCTCCCAAATTGCATTAAAGAACTCACATTATCAAATTTTCAAATAAAAAATTGTCTCTCATCAAAACTCTTTTATAAAAATTCCTTATACTCATAAAATATATACTAGTGAGACTATTTCTTCTCTTATAGTTCCGAATGCAATATATTTCGACAATAAGATAGATATAGAACTACTCACACAATGTAACAAAATTCGACATATATATTGCAACTTTCTATACTAATCATTTGACTCAACACTTCATGGGGTCATTTTACAATCTATACATTCTTTACACAAGCCATTTACGAAGCAAAATTATCATATTAGCATGGTTCATTAAAATAGATATTCTTTCATGGCACAATCAAAATAAGATTATGAAATCTACATTCATTCTACCAATCAAAATTTAACAACTAAACCATATATTAACTAGCATTTATCATACTCCTAATATTAGAAAGGATTTAGGAAGCACCCACCTAGTTGACAAAATCCTTAGCAAAATGAACTCCTAAATCTTTCAAATAGCAACTCGAAATCCGTGCCCAAAGAAATACCTCCAACTCCATTTCGGCAGCAAAGAGGGACAGCACCTTCATTTTCATACATGCATATATATATATATATATATACATATATATATATATATATATATATATCTTCATGTGTGTATATATATATATTTATGTATATGTGTATAATAGAATATATTATAAGTTATATATATGTATATATGTGGGTGAGTGGAGGAACAAAGATGAATTGCTGGTGGATTTTGGATTTGACAGAGAAAGAAAGAAGGAAGGGGAAGGAGGAGAAAGGGAATGGGTATTGGTAATTATATAAGTAATTAGGAGATAGTTATATTAACTAATTGTCCACTAATCACCCACTAACCCACCTTCTCTCTCCATTCACTACAATAGGCAGCTGGCCACTGCTCTTCTTGTGCTTACACGTGCACGTGCATCGCACTTGCACACACTCATTCATATACATTGTTGCTGCTGATTTCGGTGTGGAAGCAAACAGATAGAATTTGTGGGTTCGTAGGAAATTGAATTAGCCAAACCCGAATACCTTCACCAGCGTTTGACTGGATTTCCCACTGTGATCGACCTGCAAAAAGTGCGAGACACCGGGGTTGATTCCAGCGATGCACCCTCCGACGCTCTTGTCAGTAATCTGAATGATTATGAAAGAGCTTTTGGTATAGAAAGATTGATTACCTTGCAACGGTAAGAGGAGAGGGTTTATATGGTCGCCTTAGGAACCAGTTTCGAAATAAGGATGAATCTCTACTTCCCAGTGATAGGATAGTGTCGGTTATGCCATCCATGTATAGGGATCTAGACTGGACCCTTCTCTTGATAGAGAGATAGAATTTTCAGATCCTCCCTTGTGTATGGATGGTGTAACCCCTGTTTCCCATTTCTTGTATTTTGGGTGTATTTTCTTTTTCCATGTATTTTCTGTATTTAAAAAATTTCTATAACTTTGTTTTCGCTTTCAATTCTTTTTCAACAATTATTACTTTTTCATTGGATCGAATTTTAATAAAATATTATTCTGGTTTCGATGAAATTTCCATTTCTGTTCATTATTCGAAAATTTTATTTCGAATAACGGTATATTGAATTTTATTTTATAATCCTATTTGATCGACTGCTTTTTATATATTATTACTGGTTGGATTATTGTAATAATTCTGTTAAACTCGATTTTTGCATATATTATTATTATTACCTTTTATTTCTTATTAAAAACTCATCTCTACTTGTTAATTTCATTTGTAGTCATTTCAAAATGAATTGTAATTAAATTACATTATTTTACAAAATTATATTTTATTAGTTATTGTATTTTTCTGACTGGATTTTTAAAACCCAATACTCATTCTCTTATTGGATCATATACCATCTAAACCCAAACACATAACCCAATTATATAAATACCCTATTAAAACCTAACCCTAACCCAAAACCTAAAAATACTGTGCTAACCTAAAATTACCCCCAGCCGCCCTTCACCCCTACCCCGTTCCCCTCGCTCTCTCCCCTAACCCATCTCCTCTCTCTCTCCCGTCCATCCCTCACCTCCACAGTGACCCCCATGCCCTGCTCTCCCCCTCGCGACGCCACGACCGCCGTGCTCTCATCCTCTCTCCTGCTCCTTGCCATGTTCGTCCTCGCCAGCGTCCCTCCTAATGACGACTACGGCACCACAGCGACGAAAGCCATGTCGCCTTCCTTGTGCCTGTAATACCCTGAATTTTCATTTATGAGAATTATTATTTTGTATTATTAATTTGTGCGTATTGTGCACGTGCAATTTTGCGGTATAAAATTTTATAATTATTTTCATTTCATAGACAAATGAGTATACATATATATATATATATATATATATATATATATATATATATATATTTTATTATTTTTACCCAAAGACTATTTTTAAACAAACATAAGTATTCTTTTATTTTGAGCCCAACTTAATTTATTTTAAATGTAAGCTATTTTGGCCCATTAAATAAAAGCCCATGAGTTTATTCTCTTTTTTATTACAACTTGTAGTGTAGACAATTTTTATAGATTTTTTATAAAAAATAAAATGTACAATTTTAAAATAGGGGACTATGGGAACACGTGCATCACACGTGCATGTGTTTGTGCACTTTTTGTATGGCCGGATATGGACTAGGAGGGAAAAGAGAGTGGAGTTTGTGGGTGGTAGTTTTTGTAATCATGGTTGGTTGCTACAACTTTTCCTTGAATCCTAGCCTTTGTTTCTTAACTCCTAGATCAATCCTAGCCTTCAAATTGTCCCAAAATTTTGTATAAATAACCCCCCCCCCCCCCCCCCCAGCCTAGTTATTCTTGCACTCTTCATTCTCCAAACCTATAGTGAAAGAATACAATTATTAGTAGTAGATTATTAGTAAGACGTGAGAATAAAAGATTGAAAGTTTGAGTGTGTGTGCTAGAAGCAAGGAGGCCAGCTACATCACTTGGGAGCTTTCAGTTTGCACATCAAGCAAGGACGAGATGCACTCGTGTGAGCAAGCTCAATCTAGGAGGAGAAGGGCTTTTCATTTAGGAGTTGTTGTGTGATTTTCTCTCCAAAATAAGGTGGGTGGTTTTCTATATTTCTAATTTAGATGCCATGCTAGGAGCGATTGAAGTAATGATGCATGAAAGAAACTAATAAGAGTACACTTAATTGGAAAAAGGACTTGCTAGTTGATTAGATTAATGCTTGATAGATTGTATGTTAAATTGTCATGAATCTTAATTTTGTGTGCAAATTGGTTGTAGTTATGGAAATATTGAATTGGGATTGTTGATAATGTCAAAATTGAGTACAAAATGCTAGTAGATGAAATTATTATTTTATGTGCTAAATGGACTATCGTGATATTGTTTCAAATGAATAAAATTATCCTATGCATTTGGATTTATGAAAGAGGGAAAAACAGGGAATTATATTTATAATGTGAATTTTTTATACCAATTTGTATTTGAGAAATGTCAAATTTGAACTATGGAGAGAGTAGTATGCAATTTAAATTATTGTATGAGAAATGTGTATTAAATTACTGAAAAAAATTATTTTCCTATCACCACACAGTGGCCCCGTACCTCCAGTCGCGACCCCCTATTTTCGTCGATTGCCAGTCAAAACCCCCAAGCTCCTCCCTTCCGCTCTCACAGACCAAAGCCCCGACCTCCTCCCTGTTTCGATCGCCGACCATCGCTAACCAAAACCCCCCTGCTCCTCCCTTCCTCTCTCATCGACGGACAGACCAAAAGCCCCGACCTCCTCCTTCTTTTGATCGTCAACCACTAGCGCCAACCCCGACGCCGCTCAACTGCAACCCCATCCAACCACCGAACCCCTCACCGTCACCGATTTCAACGTCCTGACCACAGCCTGAGTTGATCTTGACCACCGATTTCACCGTCTCTACATCTCAGGTATACTTCACTGCACACCGATCAAAATTTGTTGGGTTTGTGTTACATTTAGTTGATCCCGACCACTGACTGCATTCGTTTTATTGGGTTTGTGTTAGATTTGGGTTTTCATGTGTTACTTTTTTTATGCGTAACCTAATTCTCATCTAAAGGTTGGATTGTAACCTAATTCTCATCTATACAAAATTGTCTGCATTCGTTTTGTTCACTGCATTTGTTTTGGGTTAGTTACAAAAGATTGGATTTTTAGGTGCATTGTAGATTGGATTTTGTTAGAACTGTTAGAATTTAGTTGAATCGAACTGTTAGAATTTTTAGTTTACAAACCCGAGAATTTTTAAAAATTTTGCAGACAGTAATATGATTAATTATTCTACAATGTTTGGAATTTGATTCATTTTTCTTATTGTCTGCCTATGTGCCCAATTCTGGAGACGGCTTGAAAAGATTGGTAATACCTCAGTTTTTAATATTTTTGACAGAAGTTATAAGCTTTTAGGATCTAAATTTAATGATGTCATGGTAATAGTCTTACAGGGTTGAGGAATGGGATAAATCTCTGAGCAACTATATGAAAGTAAGTTTGCTCTTACCTTCTAAGATGTTGTTTATCTGGCAGTTTTTTTTTATATGTATCAATATTCAATATTCGGTTTTTCTTCGTTTTGTGTTGTTGCTTATGTTTATTGTCGTTAGTAACATTGTTACTAAATACTAATCCTAAAACTAGCAATAACTTCTCATCTATAAAGAACCAGCAATACACAAAATTCTTCGATATGGGGTGATGGCTTCACAGTACACTTTAATTCTTCTAATGCATGATTAAAACCATGAACCCATTAAAAACAAAATTCTATACTTATTTATGAATCGGTGACTATTGATTACTTGAGAATTATTTTCAACACTGAAAATAAAACAAAGTATGATATTATGATAATGCTTTCTTTTTAGGTGAAGAACCGTCAACGCAATTTGTAATAATTCATTATTAATGTAGTAATGTGGATTATTTTTCCTTTTCTTATTTGCTCCTCTTATATATTTCTGTCCTGGCTCCGCTACTGTGGCAAGTTGATGATTGTTTCAATGATGTTTGTAGGAACTGGAGAAATCAAAGCCTGTGATTCTAACCGGCGACCTGAATTGTGCTCACCAAGAAATTGATATCTTTAACCTTGCTGTAAGTGATCTATTTTTATATAGTACAACTGACATTAAACTATGTTTTTTTTTATTGTTCTGCTTTATTAATAGGTTAATTTCTGTGGGCTATGAGAAGATGATTTAATATGTAAATATCATACATTTGTTTGACTTAGAAATGGGGTACTAGAAACATAAAAGATACAACACTTAATAATTTGTTAGTCTAACACTGATTATTTGTTAAGCAATGAGATACGAGAAACAGAAGAGAAAAGGTCGATAAATTTATCTAACACCATTCAATAGGAAAATTGTGACCTCAGACCTCCCTATATTGATACTGTTTTGCATCTAATTTTAGGTTTGATACTGTTTTGCAGCTCCATCAACCCAACTTTCACCTCAGCGTAGATTTTAGGATTGTAATTGTTATTCAAAATTGATATTGTTTTCCATCTAATTTTGCAACTAATTTTAGGATTGTATCTGTTTAGGGTTGCATATTTTAAATTTTTTAGTAGTGTGTTAAACTGTTTGTTGGTAGTGTGTTAAATTTTTTTAGTGGTGTGTTAAATTTTTAAGTAATGTGTTAAACTGTTTAGGATTGTATCTGTTTAGGGATAAAAAACTAAAAGCAGTGTGTTAAACTGTTAGAAAGTAAGCCTGAAATGGAATCATGAACCTACGCAAAGATTCGGCCTAAAAGCCTATTTGTTGTATATAATTCACAGAGAAATTGCCTACATATCTGATACCAGCAATTAGAATAAAGGTTCACATTTTTTATTTGTAGAAAGGAGGCATTAGTTAACTCCTATAATCCTATTAAAGTAGAGTAATTGACTGCTCTCTCTCTCTAGAGAACAAAAGGGAGATAAATAATATCTATCTATCTTACTAAAATATCAGCCAAACGACAACCTTCCAACTATCTCTATTGCAAAAGTAAACAATGCAAGATCTAAGCTAAAAAGGATATATTAACATCTAACACTTATACTAGAAATCATCAATCTTAGTACATGTTCTGGGTTAATAAATAAATTGCATAACATATTTGATTGTGCTAAGGTTTTTTAATCAGTATAAAGTATATTGCATATGTTGTAAATGCACACAGTTTACTGTGATCAGTGTAAATGCACATATTCTGGGTATATATTCAATATGAAGTTATAAATACAGCACATATTTGCATGTATGATAGTTTTTCCCTAAATGCTCTGAATCAAAAACATTGGTTGTACATTGGGTTTTGGCGTACAATAAATTGATCTTTGGAGTGTAAATTTTGTTCTTAACATAGAACCTCTAATAATTTAAATTAGGCTGGGGGAAGCAAGTCCTTTCGAAAGGCTAAGTCGAATCTCCATACCATGATGCATGTCTACAGGATGGTAAGTTTCTAACTGTTGTGGCACTACAGATAAGAGATAATAGAAGGATTAGAAGAGAGCTTGAATGAGCAAATCTTACATTTATTTACACATGCAACATTTATAAGAAGGCACATAGCTAGAAAATGATAATCATTTGAGTATACTAAAGCTCAACTTAGGGTTCATGTAAGGATCAGGCGAGCCAGTAAATTAAGCTAAAGAATGGTTAGAAATTGGGACCTCATCCTTAAAAATGTTTGAGAACTTGGTTTCGGTATCGATTTCATTCCTTCCCTAATTTGTTAGTTTCAGACATTATCAGCAGTTCCGTTAAGTCGCTTTGGTTTCAGTTTACATACTATTCAAAAATTATGCATAGATAAGGGGTATGTGGGAGAAGAACTGATTATAATTAAGGACTGTATTGTTAATTTGTGGGTTTTATGTAAAAGTTTTAAGTCATGGATGCAATATATTTGAATACTAAGGACTCAGATAATTTTACTGAATAAGTAAATGGGTTGAATTAGTGTCATGGTTTTCGACCCAGAACCCCATTGTTTAAGTTAAAATCATAGAATAGGTCAGGGTTTACTTTACTCATACCCAACCCATTTCTAATTAGACCCAATTTACCGGAAACATCCCAAAACATTGGTTGCACATATAAATAAGAAAATATGAAAATGCAATTGAAACAAAAACATTGGTTGTACATGAAAATTTGAAAAGAATGAATTTCATACTCTGATGGGTTTGCTTGACGCACTAGCCACCACAACACTTTTAGTCAATGAAATCCTGAAATCAGTTTCAACAATCAAAACATGTCTACCAAAAATTAATTATGGATGGGAACTTTCCTAAAGGTAGAAACGCTACCTAGGTCTGTAAGTGTTATGTCCAGTAGCTATCACGCCCTGCTTCCCAAAAAGAAAATACAGAATACGGAAACATGACTAAGCCCAGCGAATGATTTTCATCATCTATAAGCTGTTCAGAATCTTTACAACATCTCACAGAAATAATCAGAGTCGGAAGCAAAAGAATCAACCAAGTATGCACATATGAATCAAAATACCAACAAGAATACTTGAAACAAAATATATTAATCTCAAATAATCCAGATCGAAATAAGTCAAATATCCTGGGTCACATTGCCCAAATACAACTAAATCCAAGTACAAGATACAATTGTTCAAGATAAGCAACAAGAAATAATATAGCAAAACTCCAGCATCTAGTATCTCATCTCGCCTATTCCATCTGACAGCCGATTTCCAAAATCTGCAATTTAATAAATTACAGGAAGAGGAAAAAGAAAATGAACTCCCGTCAATACAAGTTACGGGCCGCTTGTAGTGCAGGATACAAGTACGTGGGATAAATAACAAATATAAAGTAATAACAGAACAAACATGGCATGGTATAGTCATATCAACAGAATATAATCTATAACATAAGTCAGGGAAACAGAATCAACTAGCATGGTATACTAACAGGTATAAGTAACATGTGTCAAGTATCAAGTGAACAGGTAAACATGTAAACAGGTAACAGGTATACAGGTAACAGGTATGCAGGTAACAGGTAATCAGGTACAGGTCTCATGTAACAGGTATCAGGTTATGTCAAGTCTTATATTATTACTAACTAGGTAGCACTTCATGCAGCCCACACTACATGGTTGCTACAACAAACAATTCTGCTTTAGATTTCATAGTGGAGTCCATAGGGCAGTGTACTCAGGGATCAAGATAACAGGAAATGGGAACAGGTAAAACTTAGTGGTTCTCTTCCGAGTACACCTTCCTATAGGGAAGCATGCAGTCAGGTACAGAAAACAGGTAGAACCTAGTGGTTCTCTTCCGAGTATATCTTCCTATAGGGAAGCATGCAGTCAGGTTCAGGAAACAGGTAGAACCTAGTGGTTCTCTTCCGAGTACATCTTCCTATAGGGAAGCATGCAGTTAGGTACAGGTAAACAGGATCGTGAATCATGTAGTCATGAACACGTAACAGGTAGGACACAAGTCCTCTTCTCAGTACACATTTCTATATTTTCCACTACTAGATCCTTCCCTTAATTCCAGCTTGATCATTTTGTTATTATTAGTAAACAGGCATGTATGTGTCGCAAACAGGTCAAGAATAATATAGCATGAACAAGTAACAGGTTCAGGATGAAAGATAAGCATGTTCAGGTGAATGATAACTCATAACAGGATAATACAACGACAATTCAAGTTCAGGACAGCAAGACAGTGCCGCACTAAAACTAAGATTTCCGTTGCTACAAACATGCAAACCTAAATCTGTCGAAAGGTCTAGAAAATAGACTCCTGGCTGAATCCAGTAAACATATATAAGTTATATAGTATATCACAAAATCAAGTCTCAAAATAGGTTTGAATCCAGAAAACACGTTCAGCAAGAAATCAGAAGATTGTATTCAAGAACAGGAAAACAGCATGAAAACTCGCAAATTAAATCCACAAAAAATCTGGAGTATTCCCCTATATGTATAGTAACAAAAAATAAAGTTCCAAAATTTTCCAACAAAAATAGGGTATTCAAGTAAAATCAAAAAACATCAGGATGCAGTAGTTTAGTAAATCTGAAATCACAAACACTGCAATACGAAAACAGAAATATCTCACAAACCATAAATCCAAATCCAAATCCGCCAAAAGGGTAATAAAATAGATACAGTATGCTAACTTTCATATTCAGAAACATTTTAGAAAAAGCAAGTAGAAATAGGTCGAAAATCAGGTTCTTTACTGAACAGTAGTAAAATTCTGCATGTAAAATCTTTATTTGTAAGCATGAAAAGGTTTGTAAAACTACTCAAATAAATCCACCAAAATTCTGGGTAAACCCCAATCAAGTCAAGAAATACTTAGCAAAATTTCAGATCAAAATAATAATTTTAATACCATAATAAAAATAGATTACTCTTCAAAATTCATAGAAAACACAATCAGGAAATCTTTCGATGCTACTGTAGTAAAATCGACATAACTCACAAACCGTAAATCGAAACTGAGATCCGTCGAAAGTATTAGAAAATAGACAGAATTCTCTACAGTTCATGTTCATAAAATGTTCTCAAATACTGACCTTACTATGGTCTAAAATACTGATCAAAAACTGAAAACCAGCAAAAACAGAAAATATCTCTTATGCACAAGATTAACTAGTTCACATAAAACTCATCCAAATCATAACCAAACATGAAATATAATGTACTAGATGTCCAAACAACATGTTATAGGGTATTTCACAAGTATTCGACAAGTATAACACAAATAACACATCAAGCACAGGTATCACAAAATAGCATGAACATACACATCAAAAGTGGTCAACCCTAAGCTAATTCATGTCATATATGTCGTGAGTTAACTATGGTCAAATTATCACAATAGAGATAATATCAACAAGGGGATTCACAAACAAATTGTCTCTAGAACCCAACTACACTACAAGCGGTATTATACTTGTATTTGCAAAGGAATTTAATACAAGTTACTTACCTGAGAGACGACGACAAAAATGACAAAGCAAGCACAAGAATAATGGGAACGGATTCCCGGGGCAAAGAACACAACGAACAACCACGAACGAACACACGATCACAAAATCGGACGGCTGAGAACAAGATCAAGATGATCAGATCAGATCGGACGGTCAGATTTCTCTGATGATGAAGATAATGATGAATATCAAGATCGATCGATCGAACGGCTACGATCAAAGGAAGTTAATGATCATCATGATTGTGATGATCAAGAAGAGATCGAATGGCTAGGATTTAATCAGATGATCAAGAGAACTTCGAAGACCCACATCCAATCAAGCATAATGATCAAGAACAAATCAAACGGATGACTACGATCAAAGGAAGTTGATAATCATCATGATCGTAACGATCAAGAAGAGATCGGATGGCTAGGATCTAATCGGATGATCAAGAGGAGATCGACGGCCCACATCCAATCAAGTATGATGATCAAGATCCAACGAATGGCCAAGATCACCCCGATGGTGATGATCAAGATCAAATCAACAGATGGCTAGGAATCAATCAGTCAACATCAAGATCAAGAGATCAAGATCTGATCAAATTGACAGCCCACCTCCAACATGATCAAAACCCATCAATGGCACCAGCTTGGCTCCAACGCGGCGGCGCTCAGGGGCAGCGCTGGCGAGGGCTGACTGTGGGCGTCGAGGTGGGCTGGCTGGTGAGGTGGCTGATGGCGGACAGGAGCAACACCGGAAGGGGACAGCGAGAGGGCTGCTGTTGCCCAGGCTGGCTGGCGCTCGGGCTGAGGGCAGTACAGGGTGATGGGGCTGCATTCGTCGGAGAGGAGTCGTCAAGGTGGCAGGCGCTCGGGAGGAGCATAGGCTGGCAGTTGGTGCTGCAGGCTGGGCACAGCAGGGCAAGGGGACGGTAGCAGAGGGCGAGAAGGATTGTCGCGGGTGGCGCGACGCAAGAGGTAGGGCGCACAGGGAACTGGTGCTGCTGCATCACGAGGCGCGATAGGAGGAGGAGGGAGAGACCGGGGATGGCGTGCGACTGCTGTCGACGACAGGGGTCGCGACACAGGGAGAGGAGGCTGCCGAGGGGGGATGGGTGCAGCACAGGGGATGGGTTAAGAGGAAGGTTGAGAGGTCAGGAGGGGATGAGAAGCAGAGGTAGAGGAAGATAGAAGGCGGTTGGAGGTAAGGGAAGAGTAGGGAAGGTGAACAGGCTGGGGTTTAAATAGGTCAGGGTAGGGGTTAGGGTTAAGGCTGCTAACGGGTTGGGTAGGGGCTATAACAGGTAGGGGTTAGGTATATATGTGGGTGTATGCAGATGGGTAGCAGGTATGGGTTAGAGTATTTAACGGGTTTGGGTTAAAACAGATGGTTTATAGGGTTTTGGGGATAGGGTATTGGGTAGTATAGGGTGTTAATGGGTTAGGTAATTGGGATTTGGGTTTTAATAGGGTTTGGGTTGGAGTTAATGGGTTGTGGATATTAAATAGGGTAGTTGGATTTTAAAAAGAAATCCAATAAAATAAAAATGGGTTTTGGGTATTAGGAAAATACAATAACTAATAAAAATATAAAATCAGGATTTTATAGAAATATTAATAATAATAATAATAACAATAACAATAAAAATAATAATAATAATAGTATTAAAAATAATAGTAATAATAATAATACTGAGAACAATAACAATAATAAGAAAAATGATAAAAATAGTAATAGTACTAATAATAATAGTAATAGTAATAATAAAAGTAATAATAACAATAATAAGAATTGTCTTACAATACAAAAATCATAGAAAATAGTTATATCTAAAATTATTGATCAAAAGTAGATTTTAATAGAAAATCCAATAATACATTTTAATAAAAATAGTTCGAAAGCGGAAAACTAATTTACAAAATTTTGAAATACCGAAAATACATAGAAAATATATTTTTGGGGAAACAGGGATTACAGTAGCTGTCTTTCTGCATGATCATTCAAGTGCAAGAAAAAAATTAACAAATTAACACTTCATACAATCAAGTATGCTAACTTCAAGTGTAATAAAGAACAAGTGTATAATCAAGAAGGTTGCATTATTCATACACTTGAGATTTATTGATGCCCTGTAAATTCTCCTTCCTGTGAATACAAGAGACAAGCGAGGATATACTTTAACAATCTGAAGAACACTTACATTATCCTTCCATATTATAGCGAGACTGAATGTCATGAACTCGCTTGATAAGTACCTTTAGGGATAAAATAACTAAATAATCTTTTTTTTTTAAGTTCGGAAGATAGCATATTATCATTATCAATAAACACTGAAATTTAAACTCCAACCCAGACAACTATATCTATTATGAAAAATTAAATCCCCATAACAGATTCTAACAGAAATATCTCAATAACAACCAAAATCAAGCCTAACACAAACTGCAAAAGTCTAGAGATCACAAAATTAAGAACACAATGCCATAATTCATGAAACAGCAGCAACAGTTAAACAATGGCATTAGCAGCACTAGCAATCCTTGGCCACAGGTCAGCACATTCTTTTCCAATGGGCCCAGTAATAGTAGATCCTACAACCATAGCCAATAGAACTCATTAAATTTATGGATCTGAGACTAATAAAAAAAAGCAAGTAACTAATTAATAATCATTCAGAGGTCAATTTCAACAGAATAAGCTAAAAAAATTATTTAGTTAATCCTTTAGGAGGGGGAAAAAATAAATCATATGATACAAGCTACAGTCTGTATATATCCACTTCTAACAAATAAAATGAAATAGCTCTAAAGATCTTAAATTTGTAATTTTGTATCTTAATAAACAAAAGGGTTAGGTGAGAAACATGTACCAAGCATTGATAAGTTGGTATTTTAATTTCTCAAATCAAGAGACCATTCCTATCTTAATCAATAAAGTAAAAAAAATCGTCAACTGACAAGATGAACGTTGTGACATAGTATTTTTGCAAGTTTCTGCAATAATGCACTTAAAACAGAATAAGTGTATCGCCTTACCTTTGATTTCTCCTTATTCATTCACAATCCCCCCAGAATTTTCTGCACATTGCAAAAATAACATAACCATGTTAAAGCATTAGAGATGCATCCAAAACAATGGGCTCCAACAAATTTTTAGTTCTTTAAATTTTCAAATTGCAACAGTTAGTACTGTTTCCCTATAATAAAACATGGTTACCAAGTGGACAAATCGGTATATTTCATGCAACAACAAAATATTAAACATGAAACCAAGTAACAATCATTAAAATAACTTAGAAATGCAACTGTGGCTGTAATAGATGTAGGCTTCAAATGCATATACCCATTACTCTACAGTTTCCAACTACACCTTATGTTTGCCGTTAATTGCCACTAATTTAATGCTTCTTTTTTCCCCCCAGATTGTCGTCTACACTCAGAACCGTTATGTACATATTGACAGTTTAACTTTTGGTACGGTGATGAAGAACATGTTGGGTTCAAACCATTGAGTTAAAAGGCATTGTCCTGTTTGAAAGGTAATGGTTTCAAAACTCTTACTATTATTTTAAAGCTCTCATTGTTTTAAATGACTATTGTAAACTCTTACTATTTGTTTCAAAACTCTTACTGTTTTTTTAGGCTCACTGTTTGGTCCCATTTTTAAGATTTGAAGCATTGTGTTTTCCTACAACACTGTAAATTTTTTTTTTTGTCATTCGGTTGGTTGGTGTATATTATGGTAGAGGATGTAATAGTTGTAATAGTTGTAATATTTAGCATTTTTGGAGATGATATAAGTATCTGTATATATTGGTGATATAATATAGTTATGTTAATACTCGTACCTGCAAAGTTATCGAGTATTGGATTCTGTGTTTGGTTTTTGAAAGGTTTTTCAAAAGGTTTTTTTTAAAATTCATTTCGTTTTCAAACGAAATTTTGGTTTTTATTTTGTATCTTGTGTTATATTATGATTTTTTTCCCCAAAGCCTTATATATATGATGCCTGTGTGATGTTGCTTGGTTCGGCCTGGGGATGATTGATATTTATTTTCTGTGATGTTATATTTTTAATTGTTAGCAGAATTCCGTAAGGAATTGCTGTAAAAGGGTTAATATTTTAGGGGACACTGTCGTAATTTTTACTAAATTTCCTAAAATCTATTTTGTTTTTAAATGATATCTTGATATTTATTTTGTATCTTTAGTCATATGAAGATTCCCCCCCCCCCCCCCTCAGAGCCCTATATATATGATGCCTGTGTGAGGTTGCTTGGATTGGCCTGGGGAGGATTCATATTGACTGCCTGTGATGTTAATTTTTTAATTGTGAGCAGAATTTCGTATGGAATTGTTCTAAAAAGGCTAATATTTAAGGGGAGATTCTGTCCAAATTTTTACTACAATTCTTAAAAATATATTACGTTTTCAAACGAAAGCTTCGTTTTTATTTTGTATCTTGGTTAATATGAAAATTTTAGAGCATACTATTTTAGAGGAGACTATTTTATATCTTGGCTAATATCAAACGAAATCTATTACGTCAAAGTTAATATTAACTGCTTATAAAATTTTAGAGGAGACTATCAAAATTTTTACTAAACAACTTAATTAATTAATCATTATTCGCGATGACGTGCCATAGGAAACAGTTTAAAGGTGATTGTATTATAAAACAATTAGGAAACAATAAAATTTCAAAGGAGTGCTGTATAGAGAAGATGATTGTATTAGAAAGGTGGTTGTATTTGTTTACACTCATATTTTTTCTTTCTTCTGTCATGGTGCATATTTTTAATGGATGTGCTCACAGTTCTTGAAAAATAGCTAGGTTTTTGGAGAATTGGATAAGTCAATATTGAGAAATTTAAGGGTAATAAAGATGAAATAACTAAAAAACTGAAACAATTTAACGAATAATTGTTAAAGAGGTATAGTGAATGACTATTGATCTTAGCATGTATAATGCATAAATATATATGTAGTTCACACAACCAAATAACTCCAAATTAATTTATATACAGTTCCAAATACGTGCCGTAGGCACGTGCCCCCGGGCATACCTAGTTTATCAATATAATACATTCATTTATACTTAACAAATTGGCTAGTATAACATGACATTCTCATACTAACAAAATCTTACAAATTTAATGCATGATGTCAAATAATATTTTCTCTTATTATCACCTCATTAAATTTAGATTAATCAACATGCATTCAAAATTTTATTTACCATCTAAAAGAATTTAAAACTACATATAATCATGATTTCATGGCAAAACTCTACTAAAGAAAACTATTAGGAATTAAAGAAACACACACCTCTTGATGCAACTTGCAAGTAGAAACTCCTAGAAAAAAAAATCTTCTAGCTCCTCCCTTCTCCCTCCAAGACCGAAGCTCCAATGAATAAAATGTTTGATTTAAAAAAATGAAAAGTGAGAAGCTCTCCCAGTTTGTCCGGTGGGTACCTAAAGGAAAGAGTGGTGGAGTGGTTTTTAAAATCACCCACAATTTAAATAACTACCCACACTCCATCTTTTTTTTATCTCTCTACTACTCTTAATTTACAAATATGGTCGGTCACTTGTGTGGGGTGAGAAACACGTGCACGTGCTTGCTACGTATTTGTGTGTGCACGTAAAATGCACACAAAAATTTGGAATTTTATTTAATTAAAATGGCATATGTTACTCCAATTAATATAAATTTAATAAAACTAGTTTAAATTAATAATAAAATATTTTTTATGCACAAATAAACATAAACATATCATAAATTTTTATTTTGAAAAAGGATAAAACCAACACATGACTGCAAACACGTGCGTCGCACGTATCAATAAGCATTCAAATACAAAACAGATTTGAGCAACGGAGAAATATTTATAAACAATCGAATTATAACATACGTAAAAATATTTATATTGATAACGTTATGGATATTTCACGTAACGGTAAAGTATACGTAATTGACACGTGCATTGAAAGTGATATGGCTAAAAATGGGGTTAAATCGGAACCGTCAGATTGGGAACGAATCTTGAAGGTCAGGGGTAAAACGGTAATTTCGCATATAGATGGACCCTAAGCGGGCACTGGATCTCCCCTTCACAGATCCAATAACCCGCGAAACGGATCCACTCCAGCTGGGTACGGGTCCCGACCCAAGACAAACCCAGACCAGCAAGAGGAGATCGAGGTCACTGATTTGACTAAATCAATGGGCCTGATTTGCAGTTATCCTCTCACCGGGAATCAGGGATCAGTTTCCTAAACTAATTATGAGGATTTTACTCCTAACAGTTTCACAGGAAATCAGGTCCCTAATCAGACTTCCATGGCGACTATAAATACCTCCTACCTACCACTGTGACCAGGTAATCACTCTTTTTCCAACTTAAGCTCTTTCTTAATCATCACTAGTTACTGACAAGAGCGTCGGAGGGTGCGTCGCCGGAATCAACCCCGGTGTATCGCACTTCCTTGCAGGTGAGCGGCAGGAATCAGCAGGATTGGATCCGCTATTCAGGTTTTTCCACGAACTCACAAATCTCATCTGTTTACCCCCACACCAGAATCAGCGGTAACAGATTGGCGCCATCTTTGGGAAACCATACAAATAGCAGCCTCTCCTCTCCCCGTCGACTAGCTCTTCTCCAACCATGCCTCCCAGAAAGGTCAGGTCCAGGGGTTCCAACAGTGGACCCAACCCTACCGATCAACAAGAGGAAGTCCCCGTACATCCTGCTCTGCAGACCGAACAACTTCCTGCCCCGGTCCAAGACCACTTCCAACAGGGCCAGCCCCCTCTTCTGAATCAACAACCCCCTAATGGTCCCACTGGCCAGAACCAGCGAAGGCAGAAGCAACCTCTACACCCTGATCATGTGTCAGTACACAATGCCTCCTCGGATTCTATGGCCTCCCAAAATCCCCGAGTTTCCAACCTCCGCAACACCGTTTTAAATCGGCAGAAGGATGAGGACCATCGCAACTGCCTAGATGAGAAGCGGGCCCGAGAGGGAGTCTCCTGCCAACATCAAGGTGAGCGATCTCCTCATCGCCGAGACGGCAGGAGGTCTCCGGACCGAAGAGGGCGGGGGGAATCTCCCAAGCGTCGTAGGAGGAGGCCACATTCCCCTGCTGGTCGGCATCATCCGAGGAACGATGAGGCACCTATCACTCGTGCCGAGTTCCAACAATTCCAGGCAACGGTATTGCAAGCCCTCAACCTTCGCCACAACAACAATAATGCCCAAAGGGTTCCAACACCTCCACGGGTCCCAAGTCCTCGCCTCCGATCCATAAGTCCTCCCCCGGCTCCCAGTCGCCAGCAACACCCTCACAGTCTTCGCCGATCCCAGGACTATCGACGTCGTAGTCCCTGCTCCCCTTCCTATGAAGATGAGTCCAGGGGATCATTTGACTACCACCGGAGGTACGATGCCCTCTACCGTCGTCTCCACGAGATGGAGAGGCGCATCGGTCAAATGGACAAGGAGGAGGAGTCGAGAGGAAGGACTGTCCGCCCCAGCAGACCCCCCTTCTCTCGGACTATTATGGAGGCTCCCATCCCGAGGGGTTTCAAGCCTCTGCAGTTTGAAATGTACTCAGGAGAGTCGGACCCTGTTGATCATGTCGAGAGCTTCCAGACCTTGATGCTAATCCACCAAGCTTCCGATGCCATGCTTTGCAAAACCTTCCCCGCCACTCTCAAGGGTTCGGCGCGGGAATGGTACTCCCGGCTTGCCCCCTCTTCCATCTTCTCTTTTGAGCAGTTCGAAACGCTCTTCATAACTCACTTTGTGAGTAGCAGACGAACGGAGAAGACCAGCCTCTCTCTACTTCACCTCCGACAGGAGAGGGGAGAGAAGTTGAGGGACTATGTGAGGAGATTTACTGCGGAGGTCAGGTCCATCGCCTCCCTCGACCAGTCTGTGGCGACCGTCGCATTCCAATCCAACGTCCTCAACTCTAACCTTCGGTCGTCCCGCGCCAAGAAGCCCCCGCACAACTTTGCCGACCTTCTCCTTAGATGCGAGAAATATATTCGGGCGGAGGAAGCCGAGTGCTTCCCGGGCTTCGGAGGATCCGCTTCCGGGTCGAAGAGAAAGACAACGGAAGAGGAAGGGGCTAAGAAGCTACAGAAGGATAATAGTGGTCAATGCCGTCCTCCTCCCAGGTTCGAGAAATTCACCCCTCTCACTACCAACGTCTCCACCATCCTGATGGAAGTTGAGAAAGAGGGAGTTATACCTCCCGCTCCAAGGATGAACACCCCGACCAAGAGAAGGAACAAGGAGAAGTGGTGTCGTTACCACCGGGATCATGGCCATGACACCAACGATTGCCGGGCGCTGAAGAACGAAATAGAGGCCCTCATCCAGAGGGGGCAATTGGCCAAGTTTGTGAAGGAAAACGATCGGGGAGATCGCACCACTCCTCCGCCTCGGGGGGCTAACAAGCGCTCCGAGCGACGAGATGAAACCCCCGAGTTCGAGGAGGAACGTGTTCTGCACCTTATCCACGGGGGCCCAATGGGGGGCTCTTCCAACTCCTCTCTGAAGGCCTTTGTCCGAGAGGTTAACTCAGTTCACGGCGCCCCTCCCCCCAAAGGCCTCGGCGTCCCAGTAACTTTCTCTGATGAAGACCTCGAAGGGGTCCGGACTCCCCACTGCGACGCACTTGTTATCGACCTCCGCATGGCGAACTTCAAAGTGTAGAGGATCCTGGTAGACAACGGGAGTTCCGTGAACATCCTCTTTCTCTCGGCCTTCCGAGGGCTGCAACTATCCCGGGATCGCCTCAAACCGGTCGGCTACATGCTCCACGGGTTCACAGGGGTACCAGTAACTGTCGAAGGGGTTATCACCCTGGACGTAACTGTTGGGAAGACCCCTACCACCCGGACAG
This sequence comes from Hemerocallis citrina, assembly GCA_017893485.1. Lineage (NCBI taxonomy): Eukaryota > Viridiplantae > Streptophyta > Magnoliopsida > Asparagales > Asphodelaceae > Hemerocallis > Hemerocallis citrina. Next base: position 52,606,877 of record CM030359.1, on the reverse strand, counting down.
AGCCGATGGACTTTATGGTCGTCGATGTCTCGGCTGCATACAATGTCATCTTGGGCCGACCTGGCCTAGCTGCCCTGGAAGCCGTTCCTTCGGCGTACCACCTCAAGATGAAGTTCCCCACCCGGGCGGGAGTGGGAGAAGTCAGGGGCAGCCAAGAGACGGCTCGGAAGTGCTATATGACTTCCACTGGGGGACCGGTGCTCTCCCTCGAGACTTTAGAGATCCCCGAGCTGAACGTCCGACCCACGTCTGAGCCGGCGGACGAATTGGAAGAAGTGCTCTTCTCGGACGAGGACCCGAGTCGAATGTTCCTCATCAGCAAGTCCTTGTTGACTGCCCTATGTTCCGACTTGGTGCAGTGCATCCGGGAGAACCGTGACCTATTTTCTTGGTCCGCCGTGGATATGCCCGAGATTTCCGAGGAGCTTCTAGTGCACCGCCTCAGCGTCGAACCGGGGTGCAGACCGGTTCAGCAGAAGAGGCGTAAATTCGCTCCCGAGCGACAACAAGCCATCAAGGAGGAGGTGGACAAGCTCCTAAAAGCTCGGTTCATATAGGAGGTGAACTACCCCGAGTGGCTCTCCAATGTCGTCATGATCAAGAAGTCCAATGGTTCCTGGAGGATATGCATCGACTTCACAGACTTGAATAAGGCGTGTCCGAAGGATCCGTTCCCTCTCCCAAATATCGACACCCTCATTGATGCCACCTCGGGCCATGAGCTCCTCAGCTTCATAGACGCCTTCTCCGGCTATAACCAGATCCGAATGTTCTCCCCGGACATTCCGAAGACTTCCTTCATCACCGACCAGGGCCTCTACTGTTATAGAGTTATGTCGTTCGGATTGAAGAATGCTGGAGCCACCTACCAGTGCCTCGTCAACAAAGTCTTCCAAAGCCAGATAGGCCGCAACATGGAAGTATACGTCGACGACATGCTCGTGAAGAGCGTCCGGGGTACCGACCACGTGGCCGACCTCCAGGAGGCATTTAGCGTACTGAGAAGGCACAACATGAGGCTTAATCCAAACAAGTGTGCGTTCGGGGTCTCGTCAGGGAAGTTCCTCGGCTTTATGGTCAGCCAGCGAGGGATCGAAGCAAATCCTAAAAAAATTAAGGCCATACTGGACATGGCCCCACCCCGGAACGTCAAGGAAGTGCAGAGGCTTACGGGTCGCCTCGCCGCTATTGGGCGATTCCTTTCGAAGTCTGGGGAAAAGTACCTCCCCTTCTTCAAGGCTCTCAGAGGGGCCAAGGGTTTCGAGTGGGGCGAACCGCAACAGGAATCGTTCAACCAGTTGAAAGCCTACTTGGTCAATCCTCCCCTGCTCAGCAAGCCCATTCCAGGGGAAACCCTCTTCATCTACTTGGCTGCTTCCGAGCAGACCTTAAGTGCCGTCTTGGTAAGGGAAGAGGACCGGGCTCAGAGGCCCATTTACTATGTGAGCAAGGTGCTTCGGGACGCCGAGCTCCGCTACCCGAAGGTAGAAAAGATGGCCTACGCCCTGGTTATGGCGGCAAGGAAGCTCCGCCCATACTTTCAGTCTCACTCGGTTGTGGTCCTCACCGACCAACCGCTGAAGCAGGTCCTCCACAAGCCGGAGACCTCAGGCCGGCTTATGAAATGGTCCATCGAGCTGAGTCAACACGACATCTCCTACCAGCCTCGGACTGCGATCAAAGCTCAAGCCCTCGCGGACTTCATCGTCGAGACAGTCATTCCCGAGGTCAGCCATGTCCCGAACGGACCCCCTATTTGGACAGTCTTTGTGGATGGCTCCTCCTGCAACGAGGGAAGCGGCGCCGGTATCATCCTGACGGGTCCAGATGACTTCGTCCTCCAGTATGCCCTCCTCATGAATTTCAAGGCCTCAAACAACGAAGCAGAGTATGAGGCACTAATCGCGGGCCTCAGACTTGCCCGGAGTGCCGGGGCGCAGTGCCTCCGAATCCATAGTGACTCTCAGCTGGTTGTGAACCAAGTCTTGGGCGATTACGAGGCACGAGACGAACGGATGGCAAAGTACCTCGCCAAAGTCCGAACCCTCATGGCCCGGTTCGAAGAGGCACTCATCCAACGAGTCCCTCGAGAAGAGAATTCACAAGTCGACGCCCTCTCTAAGTTGGCCTCATCCTCCCTCCAAGGTCTCGAGCAGACCATCTTGATCGAGGTCCTCTTGAAACCGAGCATAGAAGACGAGACCCTCGACTCAGTAGAGTCATTGCCGGTCCTACTGCAAGATAATTGGATGAAGCCGTTAGTGGAATTCTTAAGGGATGGACTCCTCCCCGAGGACCCCAAGGAAGCACGCCGAGTAAGAACCAGGGCCGAGCGGTACGTCCTGATTGAGGGGATCTTGTACAAGCGCTCCTTCTCGCAGATTGACGGCCGACCGTACCTGAGGTGCCTTTCTCCAGAACAGGCCGACTACGCCTTACAGGAGCTCCACGAAAGGGATCGGCGGGGCACATTCAGGGTCTAGGTCACTGGCTCGGAAAGCTCTGAATTACGGATACTTCTGGCCGACTCTCCTCTAGGACGCCGAGCGACACGTTCGGCAATGTGGCTCTTGTCAGAGACATTCCAATATTCGTCGCCTCCCCCAAGCCAACCTCGCCTCCCTATCAAGTCCTATCCCCTTCGCAATGTGGGGGATGAATATACTAGGGCCATTCCCTCCAGCTCCGGGCCAGTTCAAGTTCTTGGTCGTAGCCATCGACTACTTCTCGAAGTGGATTGAGGCCGAGCCCCTTGCCACTATCACCGAGAACAAGGTGCTTCAATTTTTCTGGAAGAGCATCATCTGCCGATTTGGCGTCCCCCGTGTCCTCGTAACAGACAACGGAACTCAGTTTACCGAGGCCGCGTTTCGAGCTCTATGTGAAGACCTTGCCATCCAACAGCGCTTCTCCTCCGTCTCCCACCCATAGTCGAATGGCCAGGCGGAGAACGCTAACCGGCAGATCCTCTCTGGTATCAAGAAGAGATTGGACAAATGTTCCAAAGGCTTATGGGTCGACCAACTCCCCAACGTGCTGTGAAACAACCGCACCAACAAGCAGACCCCCACAAGAGAGTCTCCGTTCAACCTCACCTATGGGTCCGAGGCAGTGATACCTCTCGAAGCCAAAATACCTTCTCCTCGCCTCGCAGCCTACAACAAGGAACAGAATGCCAGAGACCTCCGGGCGAACCTAGACCTGGTGGACGAACTGAGAGAAAGGGCGTCGATCCGCCAACAGAACTACCGGAGGAGGATCGAATTGGCGTACAACAAGAGAGTCTGACCCATCGATCTCAAGGAGGGGGACTTAGTCCTCAGAAAACTAGCCATCTCCTTCTCCAGTCAGAAGAGCAAACTAGCCCCGAATTGGGAAGGACCTTACAAGATCACAAGGGTAGTTCGGCCCGGAGCTTATCGTCTGGAAGACCTCGAGGGCAGGGAGATTCCGAGGACCTGGAATGCCGACCACATTTTAAAATACCAAGAAAGCACCCCGGCGCCTCTCTGAGTATCACAGGGTGTCGAACCAGTCCTCTCCTCTAACTTGTAATTCCTCTCTTAAGTTGTCATATGTAAAAACGGCTCGCAGTCAGTTATCAATAAAGAATGTTTTTTCGTATTTATAAAGTTGCTTGTGTCTCTCCGCCTTTATTCTTTAATTCAATCAATGGTTCGGAGTCCAATACCCGGCTCGACTCTACTTCGCAAGCTCGCTCTTAAGCGAGCGAGAAGTAGTTCGCCACTCGGAACTGCTCCCACAACCGTTGAACTCTAACGATGGTTCCGGAGTCCAACACTTGGTTCGATTCCACTCCGCAAGCTCGCTTCTCAGCGGGCTAGGAGTGGGTCACCATTCGGAATTGCTCCCACGACCGTTGAACTCTAATGATGGTTCCGGAGTCCAACACTTGGTTCAATTCTACTATGCAAGCTCGCTTCTCAGCGGGCTAGGAGTGGGTCACCATTCGGAATTGCTCCCACGACCGTTGAACTCTAACGATGGTTCCGGAGTCCAACACTTGGTTCGATTCCACTCCGCAAGCTCGCTTCTCAGCGGGCTAGGAGTGGGTCGCCATTTGGAATTGCTCCCACGACCGTTGAACTCTAACGATGGTTCCGGAGTCCAACACTTGGTTCGATTCCACTCTGCAAGCTCGCTTCTCAGTGGGATAGGAGTGGGTCGCCATTCGGAATTGCTCCCACGACCGTCGAACCCTCACGATGATCGACGAGCCCACCATGGGGTAAGGCTCAACTCATCTCTCAACTTCGCAAGAAGGGGGAGACCGAAGCTCTGCTCGGCACCACTGGCCGAACGCTCTTGTCAACCGAACCGCGAACGAACAAGAGGCAGGCTCGGAGCGCGCCACGTCGCCCGAACAGCCGATCTCCTAGACCCCCGGTCGGCTAACCGAGCAAGTGCCCATCCGAGCCCAAAAACGGAGAAAAGTCGCTTTTCCCTCAACATTCGTGTAAGATCTCGATCAGGCGGCCCAGATCTTGCCAGCGTCGCTAAACGACAAGATAGCGTTTTCTTGGGAACTGAGCCATCTCGAGATTCGTGCCAAAATCCAACGGGTCAGATCTTGTCAGCATCGCTAAACGACAAGATAGCGTTTCCTTGGGAACTGAGTCGCCTCGAGATTCGTGCCAAATTCCAACAGCTCAGATCGCGCTACGGCCCCAAACCACGAACGAGAGAGGGGCCGACTCGGAGACCTCGGCGCGATGAACACAGTCACAATCGAAACAACTACGCAGAGCTACAAAGGACGTGCTAGTTCGAGAAAGAAATGTTATTAATAATTGGGACACAGTACACAGCGACTCTTCCACACAACAAGGTTACAAGGCTTTAAAAAACAAAAATTACAATGCCGACTCACTACACTTGGTTTTTAAAAGAAAAATCATCAACGTCTCGTTCGGTCGTCAGTTTGGCAACCTCGGCCGACAGTTCCCCTTCCTCTGTCCGAAGCTCCGCCTCTACAGTCTGCAAGTGACGGATCTCAGAGAGCAAATCGTCCCTTTCGGCCATTATTTTCGACAAACTGTGACGAACGCACTGGATCCGAAGGGCGTTGCTAAAGGCGGTCGGCAAGTCTTCGTCCTCTCCTGTAGGGGTCATCTCGGCGATCCTGCTCTCCATACGCCGGATCTCGACGTCTCGCTGACCTAGGATGAGCTGAAGGTGGCCCCGCTCGCTTTCAGCTGGGCGCAATCCTAGCTTGACCTCATAGAGCCGCTCTCGGCACGTCACCGAGCGCAAGCTCGTCTCCCACGAGCCAGCCTCGGTTCGAGCGTGGTCATCCGAGCAATTGGGGTCGGCGTCTTGAGCTACCACCACGAGCTGAAAAGAGGAAGAGATGAACAACAAAATTTCAAACATTGCCGAAGTCCAACACTTCAAGAACTTTCAAAACAAACTTTCAGACTTTTATTCAAATATAGTAACTCTACATACAACAAGACCGACGCTACAACAGAGTTTTACAATAGCTAGAAGGAACATAAGACAACTTGTTTAGTGCCTCTTCGAAAGGGGTACGCTTCGGTTCAAGGAAACGCCGGGGCGACGACGCCTGACCTCCGAGCTCGATTCCAAACTGGCGAAGCGAGATCCCCCTTCACCGCTAACTCCAACCGTGGCACCGACCGAGGCACCGCTAGACGAGACAGCTACACTACTCTGAGCGTCAGCAGGACTCCGCCTCGCCGCAGGCAAACAAGTCGCAAGTTCGTAGAAGGTAATCCCTCTCTCGCTCTCTTGGCGAATACACGACGTACTACGAACGTTGGCCCTCTCAGGCAGAGGCTTGAGCGACGCGACCTCTTCCTCCAACTCGATAATCCTATCTCTCAGTGCATCATCCTTCGCCGACACCTTCAAACGAGGAGGTCTTGACGAGCCCGAGACATTGGCACTATCTGTTGCGAGTCGTCGATAATGGGTGACCTTGATCCCCCTGTCTATCGTAATCCTCCTAAGCTTGTCGACCTCGGCCAACAACTCCAGGCGCTCGGATGACACCTTCTCCAACTCGAAAGCTAGCTTCTCTTCTTCCGCCGAGTGTTCTTTCTCCGTTAACTCCAAGTGACGGATCTCGGCCAAGAGCTCGTTATTCTTTTGCTCGACGACAGAAAGCTCCCTACGAAGCCGCTCAGTCTCACCTTCGGGACAAGGAGCTTGGGGTTGCTTTCGCAGTTGCTTCAACTCGCGACAATACCCCCTCGCAGCTACCTTTATCTCCTCCAGCTTCAAGAACATATAAAACCGCCTCTCTCGGCTAAGGGAAAGCTCTCGCTTCGTTTTGGTTAGCTCCTTACGAAGGTACGAAACCTCCGTGATTGGACCAAACTTCACCTGAAAAGCAGAGATAAATCCGACGCCCAACACTTGGAGAAATTAAACGACTCATGAAACACAAAAGCCGGAGACCAACACTTGGAGAATTTTTGGCCAAACAACAAGCATTTTCATTCAAAACTCAAAAGACGTTACAAAAGCAGTGGCCAGCCCGCAGTCAGGCCTTACAAAAAAAAAAAAAAGACCAAAGACGCAACCAAGTCAGGGGTCGACCTTTTTGTCGCTCGGATCTGTCGACCCCTCGGCCTTGTCCTTGCCCTCGCTCTCCTCCTCAGAGTCGTCCTCCCCCTCATCCTCGGCCTCCGTCTCGGCCATGCCTTCGACACCGTCGGCCTGTCCCTCGGGGCTGAGCATTGCCGGGGGAAGCTCCTCCTCCCCCTCCACGGGGTCATAGAAGTGGTAGGAAGATGTGTCGAACCCTGGGTTCCGAGCGGCGATGTGAAGCAGGGCTCGGCCATACGCATCCTCCATGTTCTTAAACATGTGCTGCTCGGCCTCGTCTTGGACAGCCTTCTTCGCCTTCACCACCTTCGACCGGTGCCTGGCCATGATCTTCTCGGCCTTCTTCCGAGCCTTCTCCGCCTCCGAACGAACCTTGGCCAGCTCCTCCTTCAGCTCGGCATTCTCCTTCTCTGAGGCCTCAAGCTTGGCTCCCTCATCTTTTGACCGCTGAACGGCGTCGACCAGCTGCGCCTCCAACCCTGCCACTTCGGCTCCGCATTTTGCCGAAAGGAGTAGCTCAGCATCGAGCAGCTTCACTGCTTTCGCATGCTCCGACCTCTCCCGGTCGTACTGCGCCGTCAGCTCTTGTTCTTTGCTCGCGAACTCTTCGAGCAAGAAGTTGAAGTGGCAGAGGGTCTGAAAAGAGAACAAACCGTTAAGGTCCGGACCTAGAGACTTAGACTTAGAAAATTTCAGAAAAAATGCTTCAAGAAGAAAGTGTTCGGTCCACTTACCGACATCGTGTTCCGGGCAATCTGCATCGTGGCGTCCCCGACCTCCCTGGACTTAAGGACCGCTCGGTCCTTTGGGGTCGGTAGGTGCTTCACCGCCTGCATACAAATGTTGCCGTCACCCAAAAAACCGTCGACCTTCATCACTTGCCTGTCGGGGACGAAGATCCGTTTGTGCCCCTCGGTCAGAATCTTCTCCGCTTCGGCAGTGAGGGGCGGAACTTGGAGGGATAGCACCTTGCTCACGTTAAACGCTCCGCTCGACGAGTCGGGAGCATCTGCCTTCGCCGCTGGAATTGGCGTATCCGAGACAGGAGGATCGGAGGCAGCGACCTTCTCTTGCTCGGGATCGGCATCCGGAACAATGACCCCCTGCAGGTCGGTGGTCTTTGGGACCGAAGGTATCTTCGGGGCTCGGCCACCCTGAGGCCCTGTCGAGGGTCTCTTCTTTCTCGTCTCCTGCTCCCTAGCCTTGGCCTTCGCCATCAACGCCCTATAGTCCATCTTAGAAGACTCTGCACAAACCGAATGAAAAAACTTAGAAAAATTTCATGAACTTCAAGCAAAAAGTAAAAATACCAGAAGCGTACTGGGGTCGATCGGACTGAGACCCCCTCGGAACAAAGCCTCCTCGGTAATGTCTTTCCAACTTAGCGTCGGCAGGCCGAGGAGTTTCTTGAGGACTTCCGCCTCCTCGTCACTCAGCACCGGCTCCTTCTTCGCTCGCGTGGGCAGGCCTTCCCTCGACCAAGCTATCAAAATTGCCCAGGGTGCGGGAGCTCGGACAATGAAATACTTCTCCTTCCAATGCTTGATCGAGTCCGGGTTCTCGATCAACTTCACGCCTGTCCGCGGTGAAAGGTAGAACCTCTGCTCGTTCCTGTTTGGCTAGCAAGGGCGGTAGAGGCTCCGAAGGAGAAACATGCTCGGCTCGGCGCCGATCTCTTAACACTGGAGAACAAACGCCAAGACATGCCTCCGAGTGTTCGGCATCAGTTGGGCAGGGCACAAACCGTACCAATTAAGAACCTCAACGATGAATGGATGAAGCGGAAAACGGAGCCCGGTGGCCAAGGAGCCGAGGGGAAATATGCACACGTCAGCCAAAGACGACGTGCAGGCTCGGAATCCCGGTCCGGGGAGAAGTAGCCCGTACTCGGCAGGGATCTAGAATCCGGTCCGGATCCGATGTAGATCAGCCTCCGTAAGAGACGAAATGGTCTGGTCCACCTCGGACAACTCTCTCGGCTCGTTCTCCTCTACCGACTTGGCAGTGCCCTGGGTCACCTTCTCCAGCATCTCTTCGGAGTAGCTCCGAACACCCCCCACGCTCGACAGAACGATAGGCTGCCGACCGAACTCCCCTGCCGTCTTCGGCTACTCAATGATCGTGACCACTCCTTTACCCTTCTGGGACCTCACCACTCTTGCTCGGCCGAACAACGGTCTGCTCGGTCGGCTCTACCACCTCCTTTCCTTTACCTGCTCGGCTAACGACTTGGTCCGAGGCGGGGGTCTCATCCGAAGATGTAATCTTAACCATTTTTTTCTAAAAGAGAAAGGAGAGAGACTGACCTTGAAGTGACTGTTACGGTCGGAAAAGTTCGCCGGAGCAAAGAAACGCCTTGCCGCGACAGCTGGCAACACCGCCCAGGAGCTAAAAACTTCGATGGTGAGAAGTAAAAACTTGAAAGAGAAAGTAAAAGTGAATAATGAGGTTTGGGGTGAGGGAGTGAAGATTTATAGTAAAAGAAAAAGTCTCTTGGGCTTACTAACGTAAGGGCGCGACTCTTGGCCCGCTATTGAAACGTTACGAAAGCCCAAAACGACTTTGTGACCGAGCAGCAACTGTTGGTGAAAAGACACAACGTTTTGATACAAGTCATGTAGCTCGGAGCGATGTGCGATCCGACCCCAACATCAAAGGGCCCGGTCGGCTAACCGAGCAAGTACCCATCCGAGCCCTAAAACGGAGAAAATTCACTTTCTCCTCAACATTCGTGTAAGATCTCGATCAGACGGCCCAGATCTTGCCAGCGTCGCTAAACGACAAGATAATATTTTCTTGGGAAATGGGCCCGTCTCGAGATTCGCGTCACCATCCAACGGGTCAGATCGCGCCGCATCACCCGGATGAAGCACTTCGGACTCAGACACCCCGCATCTGTCCCAGGAAGCGAGAGAAAATTTGGATTAAAAGTTTTAAAGCACCGCCCTCGGCGAGCCCCCCGGGCCCCAGGACTCGGTCGATTCCCCTCTCACCATGAGCAACTCGAGGCTTTCGACCTCGGAAGCCGAAGCCACGAATCGTTCAAGGGTTGGAGAAGAACCACCATCGCATAGGGCCCGGTCAGAAAGCAGATCGGCACACCTCCCATCTCTAACTCCTTCGGGCTGACAACTATCAGAAGCCGTCAGCCCAGAAGGAAGACAGAGATCGGAGGAGACCCATCCTTCCTGTTGGATCCTGTAGGCGAGATAACAAACACTAGAGGGGGGGTGAATAGTGTTAATAAAAAAACTGCGGAAATTTTCTCGGTGCAGTCGACTTGGTTGTGACCCAGTCGACTGATATAACCAAAATAAAGCAAAAACAGTAACTTTGTGCAGTCAACTTATAAATAAGATAGGCGACTGAAGACACAATGAAAATACAACTTATATGACACTGACCAGTCGAATGATAGTGCAAGGAGTCGACTGTCCAGATACTTTTTGCAGAATTTAAGTAAACAAGAGTAAATGCAAAATCAAGACAACTAATCACAGAGTACACAAGATATATCCTGGTTCGGTCCTCCCGACCTACATCCAGTCCCCAAGCAACCCACTTGAGATTTTCACTATTCTTGAAAAAGATTACAAGAATACCCTACGGCATTAAGACAACAACCTTGTCTAACCCGTAGTCCTTTCTCTCAACCAGAGAAAGCAGACCCACTCTACTACCAAGAGTGAAACAAAACCGACTCTACAACCTAGAGTCAAAAACACTCTCAAACCGAGAGCAAAAGAACAATAGAAACTTTACAGTCAACCTATAGCCTTGTTGATGTGTTGTGTTGTTGCACGTGGCTAAAACAAGGTCGACTTCTATACTCAGTCCAGAGCGAATTCGTTGCTATACTGGACTGAATATAGAAAACCAAAGAGTATGAACTTGAAGGCTTTTTCTCAAAAATATCACTTAGAATTTTTCTCAAGGAATGCTCGGATTTCAAAGAATATTCTGTAAAAAAATGTTAGGTCTTTTCAGTGAGCTCTGAACTCTTTTTTATAGAGTTAGATCTCCTGAACGTTGGGGGACAGTTATTCCAACTGTCAACCAACGGATCTAAGCTTTTGATTTTAAAAAATTCGATTTTGAAAACAGAAAACGGTCAAAAGCTCTCGAACAGTCGACTGGGTTGCCATATGAGTCGACTGATCAGAGTTTGAATAAATCTAAACAGTTTTGTACTGTCAGTCGACTGGCAGAGGCTTAAGTCGACTGGTACTCAAAAGTTAAATTACTTCAAACTATTTTGACTCTTTTTGGGGGTTTTTAAGAGACACACATTATGAAATTTTGAGTGTGTGTGTGTGTGACAAGGATTTACATCAGACTAAGACTCAACAAAAAGTAAGATACAATGTTTTTACAAGACACTACAATTTTGACACAATTGAGCTAAAGGTCTTGAGTCTTGAGTCTTGTCTTGAGTGAAGTCTTGAATCTTATCTGAGTAAAGTCTTTATCTGTATCCTTTGAGCTTGTTCATTTGTTCAGCTGAAATAGTCTTTTGTATGTACAACCTGCAATGTTAGCTGTATAACATAGACACATGTTGCACTGTGTTGTGATCATCAAAATCAAGAATCAACATTCTCCCCCTTTTTGATGATGACAACACAATAGCTGATAATAACAGATAATATACAAGCATAGTAAAGACATGCTCCCCCTATAAAAAACACATCATGCATGTAGATAAAAAGTATCATAAAATATGTATCAGTCGACTTATCAATATAACAGGCGACTGATCAGAAAACATATACATAGAAAATCACAATCACAAGGAATAAACATAGATGCAGCAGTCGACTTATATGCCTGTTGGCAGTCGACTGACCAGAGAATTTTCCAATACCCAGAAATAGAACAAAGAGGATATCAAACATAACAAACACAGATAATAAAGCAACCATCACACAGATAATAAAGCAACCATAACACAGATATCTCTCCCCCTTTGTCATCAACAAAAAAACACAAAATAACAATCTTTTGCATAGAAAAGAAACTAAGATAAAGTCGCATACATAAATAAGTGCATTAAGAAAGAAAATTACATAATAGAAAAATAAAAAGTCTTCAATCGTCCTCATCGGAGTCTTCATCGTCACCATGAGAAGGAGGATGAAATTGAGAATTGAAGAGATCAGTGAGGTGGTCAAGTTTGGTATCAATGTTGTCTAGTTTGGAATCAAGGTTGTGAAGTTGGGTATCCACAGTGGCTGAATGTTTCATAAGATAGGAGACACAATCATATAGAGTACGAGGATCATCATAGTTGGCTTGAAGAATAGGTGGATCAGAAGAGGTAGAAGGTCTAGAGGGTCTAGAAGTAGAACCTAAAGGAGCTAGAGAAAGTGGAGGAGACCTAGGGGGTGATCTAGAAGGAGGATCAAGAAGTTTTATTCGTGCCAAACTAGCACGATCGAAACAATCATAGTGAGTAACAACATTGGTCTCGGAATCGAGATCAATACCGAAAGCTACAAAGACTCTAGTGAGAAGACCTCCAAAAGGTAAGAAGTGAGTGTGGTTTTGTTTAAGTTTAGAAAAGATGACACGACCCCAATTGACAGCAATTTTACCAAATATTGCATAGACAGTTTTTTGTAATTCTAGAGAATACTAGTCATAACTACCCTTTTTGGGAAGGATGTTATAGGCTAGTATTCTAGCTACAAGCTTAGCAATAGGTTTAATATTTTTGCTAGTCATTGGAGGTCCATGATTAGGTTAAAAGATTTTAGATAAAACAGAGGCATCATCTAAAATAACATCATCAAGATATAATCCTCCGTCATCAATACCCAGTATTTGATTGATTCTAGTGGGTGTGAGTGTCATTTTGACATTTTTCACAGACGAACGGATAACTACATCCCCATCGTGTTTTTGTACAACCCTCATATTTGTGTAAAACAAATAGATGAGTTGGGGATAATAGTTGGGCTGATTAGATAGAGAGAGAAAATCATAAAGACTACTATTTTGAAATAAGGGGACAAGATTAAAACGATCAAGATCATTGAAGTTAACAAATCTTCCAGGGAAGATGGTAATGGTACAAATAAGGTACCATCGTTCAATGAGATCGGGACTTAAAAGAAATTGAGTAATCTTGAGATGAAGAACTACCCTCATGAGATCTCTTGGATCTTTTAGGAGCCATAAAAGAGAGAGTTGTAATAATTTTACCAAAGAAAAAGAACGAAGGATCAGAACAGAGGCGAGCACCAGCAGCAGTTGTGAGTCGACTTCCTTCTTCACAGATTAGGGTTTGGGATTTTGGGTGAAAAAATTGGAGATCGGTAAAGGTGAGAAAGAGGGGCTGGTAAAGGGTTTTAACTGAGAATAGAGGGCTGAGATTGAGAGAATAGAGATCAACGGCGGAGATAAGAATTCACGGGTGAAAAATGAAAAAACTTTTATCTCAAAAGTCGCGATGAATAGTCGTTGAAGACGTTTGAACTCTCGACAGTCGACTGGTAGGGTATATCAGTCGACTTAGTCGAGAAGAGACTATATTTTGTATATCTGTTGATCAGTCGACTGTCATTAGGACCAGGCGACTGGTCAGAGAACTAAAAGTAAATAAGTTTTAAGTACAATACAGTCGACTTATCGAAAATACAGTCGACTTAACAGAAACAAATTTCAACAAATATCAATAGAATCACATATTCCTAGTTCTCTCCTTAAGTTAATGAAAGTATCTTCTTTAAGGGGTTTGATAAATATATCTGCTACTTGTTTATCAGTAGAGATAAAGTCTAAAGATATATCTCCTTTTAAAACATGATCACGTAGAAAATAATGTCGAATATCAATATGTTTCGTACGTGAATGTTGAATCGGATTTTTAGATAAATTAATTGCACTGGTATTATCACACATAATTGAGGGTTTCTCAAATGAAATACCATAATCTAATAAAGTTTGTTTCATCCATAAGATTTGTACACATGCCAAACTTGCAGCGATATACTCAGCTTCTGTGGTTGATAGGGATACGGAATTTTGCTTTTTACTGCACCAAGAGACTAGGAAATGTCCCAAAAAGTGACATGTACCACTAGTACTCTTGCGATCAGTTTTGCTTCCAGCAAAATCAGCATCGATATATGACAGAAGTTGAAAATTATCGGTGCGTGGATAAAATAAACCATATTCAGATGTGCCTTTAATATATCTTAAAATTCGTTTCACTGCTTTTAAATGAGATTCTTTAGGACTAGATTGATATCGAGCACATAAACATACGCTGAACATAATATCTGGTCTATTTGCAGTAATATATAAGAGTGAACCAATCATACCTCGATAGAGTTTTTGATCAACACTCTTACCTAATAAATCTTTGTTAAGAGTAGTAGTAGCCATAGGTGTGGATTTACTACTAGTACTATCCATATTAAAACGTTTGAGTAATTCCTTTGCATATTTGCCTTGATTAATAAATATGCCATTTGAGGACTGCTTAATTTGAAGTCCAAGGAAATAATTGAGTTCACCCATGTGACTCATCTCAAATTCATTTTTCATGGTATTAGCAAACTCTTGAAATAGATTATTATTAGTAGAACCAAAAATTATATCATCAACATATATTTGTATGATTAAGATATCATTCTTAACTCTTTTGATAAACAATGTAGTGTCTACTTTACCTATTTCAAATCATGTTTCTAAAAGAAAAGTTTTCAAACGATCATACCAAGCACGAGGTGCTTGTTTAAGACCGTATAAAGCCTTTTTCAATTTATAAACATGATCTGGAAATTGTTCATGTTCAAAACCTGGTGGTTGTTTAACATAAACATTTTCCTTAATAAACTCATTAAGAAAAGCACTTTTAACATCCATTTGATAAAGTATGAAATTCATAAAACAAGCAAAAGATAATAAAATACGAATAGATTCTAGTCTAGCGACAGGAGCATATGTTTCATCAAAATCTATACCTTCTTCTTGATTATACCCTTGAGCAACTAATCTAGCCTTGTTCCTTACAACTTGTCCTGATTCATCTAACTTATTTTTAAATACCCATTTGGTACCAATAATAGTCTGATCAGGAGGTCGAGGAACTAAATCCCATACATCATTCCTTATAAATTGGTTTAGTTCATCTTGCATGGCATTCATCCAATATTCATTCTCACAAGCTTCTTGTATATTTTTCGGTTCAAAATCCGACAAGAATGCTGTATGAGAGATCATATTAACATGTGAACGTGTCTGAATACCATGGGAGATGTCACCAATTATTAAGTCATGAGGATGATCTTTAACTTCAACAAATGACTTTGGTAAAGTTGAAGATATCACAATAGGATCAGTCGGCTGGACAAGTTCTTCAGTCGACTGCTTCACTTCAGTCGACTGGTAGTCCTTATTAGTCGACTTATCAGTCAGATTAGTTTGTTCTAAGGATTTAATCACATTATCTAAAGGTGATGAATCAGTTTCATCATCTTTATTTAAGGTTGATGAAGGCAGAGATTCATCGAATGTAACATGCATTGATTCTTCAATAGTTATTGTAGACTTATTGAAAATTCTATGCTTTACTCCTATTTGAGTATCCTAAAAAGATACCCTCATTAGATCTAGGATCAAATTTGTCTAAATTATCTTTTGTGTTTAGAATAAAACACTTACAACCAAATGTCTTAAAGTAAGAAACTTTAGGAATTTTGTTAAAAAATAACTCATTACAAGTCTTCTTTAGCTTAGGTCTTAGAAGAATTCTATTTAAAACATAACAAGCTGTAGCAACAGCTTCAGCCCAAAAGTGCTTTGGTAGATTGCTTTCAACAAGCATAGTACGTGCGCATTCTTGCAAAGTCCTATTTTTCCTTTCAACCACTTTATTTTGTGGTGAAGCTCTAGGAAATGCAAATGAATGTACTATACCATTCTTGTTGCAATATTCTGTAAATGTTTCATTTTCAAATTCTCCACCATGATCACTTCTAATAGTGACTATGGTTAGAGATCTTTGATTTTGAATACGTTTACAAAAATGTGCAAATTCATCAAAAGCATCATTTTTATGTTTTAAAAAGAATGTCCAAGTGAATCTTGAAAAATCATCTACTAAAACAAACACATATCTACTTTTATTTAAAGAAGCAACTCTAGTAGGGCCAAATAAATCCATATGAATTAATTCGAGCGGCCTACTAGTAGAAATTACTTCTTTTGTTTTAAAAGTGGATTTGATTTGTTTTCCTAGTTGACATGCATCACATAACTTATCCTTTTTAAAGGATAGTTTTGGCAGTCCTTTAACTAGGTTATATTTAGATAATTTTGAGACATTTTTCATGTTCACATGTCCAAATCTTCTATGCCATAGCCAAGATTCATTGTTAGAGGCTATTAAACAAAAGTCATTTGAAAAATCAATTGCATTCAAACACAATTCATAAATATTATTTTTACGAAAACCTTGAAAAATAACATTTTGCATAGTAGAGTCATAAATCAAGCATGCATCTTTTTCAAAAACTATTTTATACCCTTTATCACATAATTGACTAATGCTTAAAAGATTATGCTTTAAACCACTAACTAATAATACATTTTCTATGGTTGGGTTAGGAGTTTTACCGACCATGCCAATACCTATGACTTTGCCTTTGTTGTTATCTCAAATGGTGACGGTTCCTCCATCTATGCTTTGAATGGTGGATAGTAGGTTGGCATGTCCTGTCATGTGTTTTGAACATCCGTTGTCTAATATCAAGCGTTCTTTCTTGGATACCTATAAAAAGTTTAAGGTAAATATGGTACCCTTTTTATTGGGTCCAAAACACATTAGTTTGGGGGAAACCATACCCATGAAGAGTTTGATCTTCCTCCATAAGCAGGAATATAATAAATAGAATTACACACATTTAACACATATGAGTTAATATAAGCAATTCTATCATTCTGATTTAGACTGACTGGAACCCATACTAACTTGTTCTGTCCAGTCAACTTAACAGTGTCCTTCAGTCGACTGTTAGTGTAAGTCAGTCGACTGGCTGATACACTAGGTCGACTTATAAAAAGTTTTGATCTCGTTGAATAAGATCCAATTCCTCTGGACAGACGACTGGTTGTATGGTTTAGTCGACTTAACCGAACGGTAGTCTTGCTTTTATCACTAAAATTAACAACCTTAGGCTTTTCAAAGAAATCATACAACTTGTGTGTAACACTAGAAATAGATGCTGATTTATTTTTACTAGTGTTTACAGCAGGAGATTCTTTTACAGAAGATTTTTTAAAACCAAGTCCATATTTTTGACTAGATTTTACTTGATGATGAAGCATATCATTTAAATTCTCTTTGCCTTTGTTAAACTTAGATACGTTCTTTGAAATCTCTTCATAATTCTTTTTGAGAGTTTCAAGATCAGTATCTAAACTTGCAATGCGAGAATTTAAGGATTTTACTTCCTTATCAAGGTTAAGATTTTCTTGATTAAGTGTTTGATTCACTTTCTCAAGATTCTTAACTCTAATCTTTTCTTTCTTTAACTCTTGGAATATTTCATTAAAAGCGTCAAGAAGATCTTCTGAATCATAATCATTACTTACATGTTCTTGTGCAGCCATGAAACACACATTTGCCACTTCGTTATTTTCATCCGTTTCTTCTTCGGAAGACGAATCACTATCATCCCATGTAGCTTGATAGGCCTTCTTGTTCTTGGCAAATTTGTTCTTTGAATATTTGTCCTTCTTGAAGTTGGATGATTTTCCCTTGTTCTTTGCATTTTCTAAGGGACAATCCTTCTTCATGTGACCTATTTTATTGCACCTGAAACATGTAGGAGGGTCATTAGAATCTCTAACTTTAGAATTAAACTTACCCTTCTTTAAGAACTTCTTGAATCTTCGAGTGAACATTGCTATCTCTTCTTCATCTTCTTCCTCATCTTCTGAGTCTGTCATGGCTTTAAAAGCCAATGATTTCTTCTTTGCTTGGTGTGATTCTGTATCCTTCTTTCGATCTTCAAGTTGGACCTCATATGCCATGAGATTGCCCACAAGATTCTCGAGAGAAAATTGAATTGTGACAAGTCATTTGCTTCCTCTATTGCTGTGGTCTTCTTCTCCCATTCTGGAGTGAGTGCACGTAAGACTTTTCTAACCATCTCTGCTTGAGTGTAAGTCTTTCCAAGCGCCACAAGGGAGTTTGTGATGTCTGTGAATCTGGTGATCATCTCGGACACAGTCTCATTGTCCTTCATTCTGAACATCTCAAACCTGTGGACAAGAACAGAAATTTTAGACTCTTTTACTTTATTCGTTCCTTCATGTGTTACCTCGAGTGTATGCCAAATTTGATGTGCGGTTGTAGCATTGGATACACGGTTGAATTCTTCCTTTGTGAGTGCACAAAATAAGGCATTCATTGGTTTGGCATTGTTCATAGTCTGATTCTTTTGATCATCATTCCATTGTGCATATGGAATGGTAGGGGCAGTGTATTCCGTCTCTGTCATTTGTCATATCTCGTAGTTGATTGATTGGAGGTAGATTCTCATTCGGCACTTCCAATAATTGTAGTTCGTTCCATCAAATAGCAGTGGCCGTTGTGTAGATTGGCCTTCATGGTACTGATTTGTATTTGAAGTAGTTGCCATAGCCTGTAACCTTGCTCTGATACCAAGTGTTGGATCCTGTAGGCGAGACAACAAACACTAGAGGGAGGGTGAATAGTGTTAATAAAAAAACTGCGGAAATTTTCTCGGTGCAGTCGAATTGGTTGTGACCCAGTCGACTGATATAACCAAAATAAAGCAAAAACAGTAACTCTGTGCAGTCGACTTATAGATAAGATAGGCAACTGAAGACACAATGAAAATACAACTTATATGACACTGACCAGTCGACTGATAATGTAAGGAGTCGACTGTCCAGATACTTTTTGCAGAACTTAAGTAAACAAGAGTAAATGCAAAATCAAGACAACCAATCATAGAGTACACAAGATATATCCTGGTTCGGTCCTCCCGACCTACATCCAGTCCCCAAGCAACCCACTTGAGATTTCCACTATTCTTGAAAAAGATTACAAGAATACTCTACGGCGTTAAGACAACAACCTTGTCTAACCCGTAGTCCTTTCTCTCAACCAGAGAAAGCAGACCCACTCTACTATCAAGAGTGAAACAAAACCGACTCTACAACCTAGAGTCAAAAACACTCTCCAACCGAGAGCAAAAGAACAATAGAAACTTTACAGTCAACCTATAGCCTTGTTGATGTGTTGTGTTGTTGCACGTGGCTAAAACAAGGTCGACTTCTATACTCAGTCCAGAGCGAATTCGTTGCTATACTGGACTGAATGTAGAAAACCAAAGAGTATGAACTTGAAGGCTTTTTCTCAAAAATATCACTTAGAATTTTTCTCAAGGAATGCTCGGATTTCAAAGAATATTCTGTAAAAAAATGTTAGGTCTTTTCAGTGAGATCTGAACTCTTTTTTATAGAGTTAGATCTCCTGAACGTTGGGGGACAGTTATTCCAACTGTCAACCAACGGATCTAAGCTTTTGATTTTAAAAAATTCGATTTTGAAAACAGAAAACGGTCAAAAGCTCTCGAACAGTCGACTGGGTTGCCATATGAGTCGACTGATCAGAGTTTGAATAAATCTAAACAGTTTTGTACTGTCAGTCGACTGGCAGAGGCATAAGTCGATTGGTACTCAAAAGTTAAATTACTTCAAACTGTTTTGACTCTTTTTGGGGGTTTTTAAGAGACACACATTATGAAATTTTGAGTGTGTGTGTGTGTGTGACAAGGCTTTACATCAGACTAAGACTCAACAAAAAGTAAGATACAATGTTTTTACAAGACACTACAATTTTGACACAATTGAGCTAAAGGTCTTGAGTCTTGAGTCTTGTCTTGAGTGAAGTCTTGAATCTTGTCTGAGTGAAGTCTTTATCTGTATCCTTTGAGCTTGTTCATTTGTTCAGCTGAAATAGTCTTTTGTATGTACAACCTGCAATGTTAGCTGTATAACATAGACACATGTTGCACTGTGTTGTGATCATCAAAATCAAGAATCAACACTTCCGAAGCAACTTGTCCCCCGGGTCCGGACTTCGGTCGTCACCTCTTCTGCCCTGGTCTCCCCTGACCCTGACACCCACATCGGGGCCGTCAGTATCAGGAGAAGACCATGGCGGAAGAATGACCACCCATCCTTCCGAAGCAACTTGTCCCCCGGGTCCGGACTTCGGTCGTCACCTCTTCTGCCCTGATCTCCCCTGACCCTGACACCCACATTGGAGCCGTCAGAATCAGGAGAAGATCATGGCGGAAGAATGACCACCCATCCTCCCGAAGCACCTTGTCCCCCGGGTCCGGACTCTGGTCGTCAACACTTCTGCCCTGATCCCCCCTGACCCTGACATCCGCACTGGGGCCGTCAGAATCAGGATAAGATCACGGCGGAAGAGTGACCACCCCTCCGATGCTCTCGGGGTTAAAATTTTTCAAAAACAGGCATCCGCCCAAGGCAGACACCTCCGATGGCTAAAAATCAACATTGCTGTGACTGAAACTACAAGGGGAGTGGGGTATTTTGTAACGCCCCGAATCCCAATTTACTGAATTCGAGATGTTCTTCAGGATCTTTTCGCTTTCTTCACATACAATTTTACAAGGAATTTAAAATAACTTTACTTTCCATCAGAGTTACAACATGTTACATTTGAATTTACACAGCGGAAGCAAATATACAATATTTACATAAATGAACAACAACATAATGAACTCTTTGTGCATCCATTCCTCTTACATGTAATTTTATCCTGCATAAAACACTGTGGGTATGTCAGTTTATTCAACCGACGATAATTATACATGGCCATCCTCTCTATGCCAGAAACAGTATAATGAATCTCATTTCTTACAAATCACAATCTTGTTCAACATAAGCATGCAAATAGGGGAACTTTTAATGATGTCGTGTCGTGATTGTGCACTTAAATCCTTAATGCAATTTACTTAATTAATTATGACACTAATGCACACTTGTTCGAATTCTATGCATCCCATACTACATAGGTTCGAGTGCAAGCCTCTTAAACGATCTTCATTTTAGTAGGGTTCAATCCCCCGCCATGACTTATTCTACTACTGTAATTCCAATGAGTATCCTAGATGAATCTATGAGTACAAGCATGTATCCTGGCCCCTGGAGTAGAATTTCGCGCCATGTCTTGACTCGTCAAGCATGCATTCTGCGACAATTCAGCCTCCTCCCTGAACACACTCCTCTTGCAGTCACCAAAACATCCCACAAGCGTGACTAGAGTCCGATCATTACTGAGTTGTGCCCGCGCCATATCTTGACTCATCAAGCATGCATTCTGCGGCTCACACACCCGCACCGTACCCTAGCTCTCATACTCATGTTTTTCTCTCACCTTCATCACCTCCACACTATGTATTTAAGTTACATTAGAATCATGAATAAAATCAAGCTCTAGAGTTAGCCTCTCCATCAACCGGACTTATAATTTCATTTCACTTGACCAACCTGGTCTCAATATCATTTTATTCACTGCCGGAGAGACTTAGCTACTCTTTGTTCAATTTCAAATTCACAATACCCAATGGAGCATCATCAGCTCATAATTCATTTTAGAGTCTCTCAGACTTTCTCATCATGATTTCACATTTCATAATTTCATTTAATTCTCAATTCTCAATTCTCATCCATGATTCATTTACACAATTCATGCATCCATAACAGAGTTCATTGACTTAAATCACAAGGTTCACCATTACTAACAGCAAAATAACATGAATTCCAGTATACCAAAGTTCACTCTGTACAGTCGACTTGGAAGAACATCAGTCGACTTATACAGTCATATAGGGTTATCATAATGTTCGGGTTAGTCGACTGTGTACACCACCAGTCGCCTGTCCCGCAACTTCCATGTTCACAATATTAATCACCTGACAGTCGACTGTTCACACATCAGTCGTCTGTCCTGGAGATTTCAACAGCAATATTTCTAAATCCAGATCAGTCGACTTGCCACATGCATCGGTCGACTGGGCAGATCCATTTTAATTTGGGAATTTACTTACAGTTTCTTACATATACTTGCATCATGATATCAATTAACAGTATATACCAATTCATGTTTCACAAACATAGTACCCCTTGCTCAGTAGCATTCACAACACAATTTTCCCAGTTATTAACATGCTCTTTAGAGAAACTACTACTCTAAACATGTATTCACATTGCTCATACTTACATACGACAATGGGAATATAAATTTCAAGTCATCATCATGAGTCTACACAAATAGAATATCTTTATTCGGGGAACTATCAAACAGTCACTTTCAGAACGAGCATCAGTCGACTTAACCCCAAGTCAGTCGACTGAGCCGACAACTTCAGATGTTTATCTCCTCTAGTTCTTTTTGTTTGTTTACCTTCCCTCCATCATATGTGTCATAGGGAAAGACATACATTTTATGATCACACCATCATGGCTATTCACACACATTTTATCAGCACATTATGAAAGTAAATATCTCGTATCAGTCGACTGGCTCATATGGCAGTCGACTGTACCGCCAGTCTTGTCTCGAATTTAATAGCATGTTCAAGCAATTTCTACCGCATTCAATTCACTTTTGCCACATGGTAACACTTCATGACAAATATAGCATTATTCCTACATTAGAAGTCCTGAGAAACACCCACCTTTTGTGAAGAAAATAACGAAATCCCGCAAGTCCTTCAATATAGCGCAGCACTTCTTGTTCCTTGGTTCCACTCCGACTCCTCAGCAATGCTGCTTGCCTCCACAGAAAAGCTCCCACACACTCTCAGATACTCTTACAATCTCAGGGAATTTTAGTGTAAAAAGATAGGGATTAGAAGGGGGTATTTATACTAGAAGATAGATAGAATGAAGGGTTGAGATCTATTTGGGAGTTGAAGAAACAATGGCTGAGATTAAATCGAAAGTTTAGAAACTACCCACACCTCAAAATGTAACCACCCATGATCTCACCCATCACTCCACAATCCGGTCAAGAAGTGTGCTTATTGCATGTGTACATAAAGTGCACGTGTAGGCACAAGCCACACTACAATATGTACCTTAAATACCCGGGAATAAAAGGAGTAAGAAATGCTACAATACAAGTTGTAGAAAATAGTAGGATGGTTCAAATTCATGGGCTTAAAATCAATTTGGGCCAAACTAGTTATTTTGTAGAAATAAGTAAATTAATGCTTTATAAAACGATGTTGAAAAATACTAGTCAATAATATTGCACAAGTATACCATATAAAATAAATAATCTTCCATATAAAAAGTCACGGTATTACATCACTCCCTCCTTAGAATAGTTCCGTCCCCGGAACTACAGCCAAGAACGAGACACAAAAAAAAAACGCAACAACAAGAGATACAAAATACACAGATACAACATACAAACAATCAAGCAAAAAGCTCAGGATAGTCCTTCAACATCTTGTCCTCGGATTCCCAAGTAGCCTCTTCAACCAAGTGGTTTCTCCAGACTACCTTAACCATCGGTATCGTCTTATTCCTCAAGACCTTCTCTCTACGGTCAACAATCTCAACAGGAGTCTCGATGTAATTCAGGTCTAACTGCAAACCTTCCGGCACTTCAGGCAAATGATGACTCGGATCTGGAATATAACACATGGAAGACATTGTGCACCTGAGACAACTCTTCCGGTAATTCAAGCCGGTAAGTAGTTTTCCCGATCCTTTTCAATATCTTATATGGGCCTATAAATCTCGGGGCTAACTTCCCGCCTTTGCCAAACCGAACCACACCTTTACTGGGTGATACCTTCAGGAAGACGAAGTCACCAACCTCAAACTCAAGGTCCCTCCTCCGGTTGTCTGCATAGCTTTTCTGCCTGCTCTGAGCTTCCACCAACCTTTTCCTGATCAGATCAATCTTCTCAGAAGTCAGCTGCACAAGCTCAGGACCAAACAACTGACGCTCCCCAACCTCATACCAACACACAGGAGTCCTGCACTTCCTGCCATACAAAGCTTCATACGGTGCCATCCCGATGCTAGCCTGAAAACTGTTGTTGTAGGCAAACTCCACCAAAGGTAAATGCCTTTCCCAACTGCCTCCGAAGTCTAGTATACAACACCGAAGCATATTCTCAAGAATACGGTTGACTCTCTCGGTCTGCCCATCGGTCTGTGGATGAAAGCAGTGCTGAAATCTGTCTTGGTACCCAAAGCTGCCTGAAGACTCCTCCAGAAATGCGAAGTAAACCGCGCATCTCGATCAGACACAATGGTCGAAGGAACGCCATGAAGTCGGACAATCTCACCAACATACATCTCAGCCAACTTGTCCATCGAAGCTGTGAGTTTCATCGCCAAAAAGTGAGCGGACTTGGTAAGTCGATCGACTATAACCCAAATAGCATCGTTGCCTTTAGAACTCTTAGGCAAACCCGTGATGAAATCCATACTGATGTTATCCCATTTCCATTCCGAAATAGGTAACGGCTGTAATAGACCTCCGGGTCTCTAATTTTCGGCTTTGACTTGCTGACAAACCTCACACCTCGCGACAAATTCGGCCACATCCCGCTTCAAACCTGACCACCAGAAATGCTGTTTGATGTCTTTGTACATCTTAGTACTCCCAGGATGTACTGACAAAAGAGTAACATGCGCCTCCTGAAGAATACTCTCTTTCAGGTCCGCCTGATCTGGAACGCACAGTCTATCTCCGAACCACAGCACTCCATCCCTGGTCTGAAATCCGGGCAACCTGCCAGCACTAACCTGCTCCTTCATCTCCAAAATATCAGCATCAACTTCCTGACTTGCAATGATCCTTGCATTCAGAGTAGGCTGAAGCTTCAACTGAGATAAAGATGCTCCCAATCCTTGCAAGACAACCTCAATACCTGCTCGGTCCAACTCCTCAATCAGATGCCTCTGAGTCGTAATCAAACAGGCCAAACTGCTCTTGCGACTAAGTGCATCAGCAACAACATTAGCCTTTCCAGGATGATACTTGATCTCAGGTCGCATATCCTCGAGCACTTCCAACCATCTCCGCTGCCTTAGATTGAGATCCCTCTGCTGGTAGATATACTTCAAGCTCTTATGATCCGTGTACATGTTCAGCTTCTCACCATACACGTAGTGCCTCCATTGCTTCAAAGCAAAGATAATCGCCGCCAGCTCTAGATCATGAGTTGGATAATTCTTCTCATGCGGTCGTAGTTGCCTAGACCCATATGCGATCACTTTACCTTCTTGCATTAAGACACAACCAAGCCCCCGATGTGAAGCATCGCTATAGACATCATACTCAACTCCTGCTCTAGGCAAAGCCAAAATAGGTGCAGTAGTCAGTCTATCCTTCAACTCCCGAAAACTCGCCTCACATTGCTCGGTCCACTTGAAGCTCACATTCTTCTTGGTCAACTCGGTAAGCGACACAGCTATCTGAGCATAACCTTGAATGAATCTCCGATAATACCCAGTCATCCCAAGGAAACTTCTGACTTCCTTCACTGTAGTAGGCCTAGCCCAATCTCTCACTGCCTCTATCTTCTGAGGGTCAGTTGCCACTCCCTCCTTAGAAAGGATGTGACCTAGGAATGCCACTTCAGATCTCCAGAAATCACACTTGGATAACTTGGCATACAACCTCTGCTCTCCCAACTTCTGCAAAACTGCTGCCAGATGCTCAGTGTGCTCCGCCTCAGACTTGGAGTACACGAGAATATCATCGATAAACACCACGACGAAAGAATCAATAAACAGCCTCAGAACTCTGTTCATCAAGTCCATGAAGATTGCAGGTGCATTCGTCACTCCGAATGGCATAACTAAGAATTCGTAATGCCCATGCCGAGTTCTAAATGCAGTTTTATGCACATCTTCAGCTTTCACTCGCACTTGGTGATATCCTGATCGAAGATCTATTTTGGAGAATACAGCTGCTCCTTGTAGACGATCGAACAAGTCATCAATTCGAGGAATCGGATACTTATTCTGAACAGTGACCTTATTCAGCTCCCGGTAATCGATACACATCCTCATCGATCCATCCTTCTTCTTTACCAAAAGCACTGGTGCTCCCCAAGGTGACGCACTAGGTTGAATAAAGCCTTTTCCCAATAGTTCCTCAATCTGCCGTTTCACCTCATCCTGTTCCACTGGAGCCATCCTATAAGGTGCCTTAGAAATGGGTGCACTTCCTGGTTGAACAGTGATGCTGAACTCTACATCACGATGCGGAGGTAACCCAGAAAAATCTTCCAAGAACACAGTCGGATAGTCCCGAACCACAGGAATCCCTTGCAATTCCATAGGAGTCTCTTCCTTGCGGATAGTTGCCACCAGCTTAGAACACTTCAACTTCCCTTGGAAAGTGACTTCAGGTCCACCTGGAGCCTTCACTGTTACCATCTTGGCCTTACACTCGATGCTTGCACTGTACACCGACATCCAATCAATGCCAATGATAACATCGACCCCCAAGATAGTCAGCTCGATCAGATCAATGCCAAAGATTCGATCCCCAATCACTATCTCGCAATCAGCATAGTACCGATCAGTGGTCAAAGTTTTCCCTGATGGCGTAGCCACTGCTAAGATCTTGCCTGGAAAAAAATGTTCGGTTCAACTCCCAACACTTTAGCAAATCTAGGAGACACAAAAGTATGAGAGGATCCAGTATCAAACAACACCACAGCTTCCTTTCCATTAATATAGAGTTCTCCTGTTACATAACATACATCATTACATAACAGTTTTACACTATGATCGGGAAGAAGAAATGAAAAAGAAATCGCACTAAACATCAGCCCTCGTACCAGAGATAACCTGATCTGCTTCCTCAGCATCAGCTTCTGTCAAAGCAAATACTCGCCCTGACTGGTACGGCCTCTTCCCAGTCTGCTGTATTGGCACATTGTGATTGCCAGCCCGTGGTTTGAGACATCGAGATTGGTAATGTCCCACCTCACCACAGTTAAAGCAAGTGACTGCAGAAGGTCTCCCTGCATCGTTTCCAGGTCTCCCAGCTACAATGACGGCATTCGCCCCTGTCGGTTTGAACTTCTGTGCAGATGGTTGCCCCTTGAAACTCCCCGATGGCGCGGGCCTCTTCCCAGACTGCCAGCTGCTCTTCTGGTGCTGAGCAACATGGAACTGCTCCATATCCGCCTCCGTTGCTGCCGCCCTCTTCACCAGCTTATCGAATCTCCTGATACCAAGAGGTATCATACGAGATCTCAAGCTCGGCCTCAGACCATGCTCGAACTTGCGAGCCTTCTTCGCCTCATCCATCACTAGTTCTGGAGCATACCTGGAGAGTTGAGTGAACTTGGTCTCATACTCCCTTACTGACATGCTGCCTTGCTGAAGTGACAGAAACTCCATGGCCTTTTTCTCCTGGACGTCGGAGGGGAAATAATGGCTGCGGAATTCTTCCAAAAATTCCTCCCAGCCAAGCAACAAGCCGCCCATAGTCCTCTTCATCGACTGCCACCAAACAGCCGCATCCTTCTCCAACTGCAAAGTCGCCAACTTGACCTTGCTGCCCTCCGGTGTTTCCAACACCTCGAAGATTGTCTCCACTTGCCGAATCCAGTTATCGGCCGCATCCGGGTCGAACTTCCCCTCGAACACTGGTGGTTTTATTCTCTTGAACGATTCCACTAGCTTGATTGCCTCGGGTACTGGATTCACCGGCCCCCTACCTTGGTTTGCAGCCACTGCATTCAGCGTCTGGTAAACCCTTGCAAACTCGGCATCCAGGTCCAAACCTTCACCATTCCTGGCTCCCCTTCTCGCCATATTCTGATGCAAAAGATCCATTAAATTCGAAGTATGAAACAAGAATTTATACCAACTTCCATTTCATTGAATTCCAAAGTTCATACATTCGAATTTTAAAAAAACATTTTAACATCAGAACAGAAGAAAAGAGAAACTAGGACAATCTAATCTCTACGGGTCCTCTTCGCTGCTCGAAGTTCATCCCGCAGTTCATCCACCTCATCCTTCAGCACATCAGTTAGGTTCTTTTTCTTCTCAAGTTCCCAAATCCGATGGTTAAGAACAGAATAGTCAGCATTCCGCTTCTCCAGCTGAGCCTCCAAAACTCCAACTCTATACTTCAAGGTATCCACTTGCCTCTGCAGAGAAGCTACAGCGTTACCCAGAGCTGGTCCCTTTTCTTCATCGGAAGAAGAAGAATCATCAGGTGAGTTCGGCGGTGGGGTGATCTCTCGAGATTCAGGGTACTCCTCATCATCAGAATCAGCTTGCCCGGGGTGATATTCGTCCTCAGAATCAGCCTGTCCAGGATGGTACTCTTCCTCAATAATGTGCCAGTCGTCGCCTCCAGCGGGGTCGAAGTGATCAGCCATCTTAGAATAGAGAGGAAGAAGCATAAATCATAGAGCAACACAAATGTAAGTTACTTACATTTAAATCTCTAAATCCAAACACACACTCTAATGTCCACATCTAGGGTGTCGTTCCTTATAAATTTGTACGAGTGTGAAAGCATAGAAAGCGTGGCTCTGATACCACTCTGTAACGCCCCGAATCCCAATTTACTGAATTCGAGATGTTCTTCAGGATCTTTTCGCTTTCTTCACATACAATTTTACAAGGAATTTAAAATAACTTTACTTTCCATCAGAGTTACAACATGTTACATTTGAATTTACACAGTGGAAGCAAATATACAATATTTACATAAATGAACAACAACATAATGAACTCTTTGTGCATCCATTCCTCTTACATGTAATTTTATCCTGCATAAAACACTGTGGGTATGTCAGTTTATTCAACCGACGATAATTATACATGGCCATCCTCTCTATGCCAGAAACAGTATAATGAATCTCATTTCTTACAAATCACAATCTTGTTCAACATAAGCATGCAAATAGGGGAACTTTTAATGATGTCGTGTCGTGATTGTGCACTTAAATCCTTAATGCAATTTACTTAATTAATTATGACACTAATGCACACTTGTTCGAATTCTATGCATCCCATACTACATAGGTTCGAGTGCAAGCCTCTTAAACGATCTTCATTTTAGTAGGGTTCAATCCCCCGCCATGACTTATTCTACTACTGTAATTCCAATGAGTATCCTAGATGAATCTATGAGTACAAGCATGTATCCTGGCCCCTGGAGTAGAATTTCGCGCCATGTCTTGACTCGTCAAGCATGCATTCTGCGACAATTCAGCCTCCTCCCTGAACACACTCCTCTTGCAGTCACCAAAGCATCCCACAAGCGTGACTAGAGTCCGATCATTACTGAGTTGTGCCCGCGCCATGTCTTGACTCATCAAGCATGCATTCTGCGGCTCACACACCCGCACCGTACCCTAGCTCTCATACTCATGTTTTTCTCGCACCTTCATCACCTCCACACTATGTATTTAAGTTACATTAGAATCATGAATAAAATCAAGCTCTAGAGTTAGCCTCTCCATCAACCGGACTTATAATTTCATTTCACTTGACCAACCTGGTCTCAATATCATTTTATTCACTGCCGGGGAGACTTAGCTACTCTTTGTTCAATTTCAAATTCACAATACCCAATGGAGCATCATCAGCTCATAATTCATTTTAGAGTCTCTCAGACTTTCTCATCATGATTTCACATTTCATAATTTCATTTAATTCTCAATTCTCATCCATGATTCATTTACACAATTCATGCATCCATAACAGAGTTCATTGACTTAAATCACAAGGTTCACCATTACTAACAGCAAAATAACATGAATTCCAGTATACCAAAGTTCACTCTGTACAGTCGACTTGGAAGAACATCAGTCGACTTATACAGTCATACAGGGTTATCATAATGTTCGGGTTAGTCGACTGTGTACACCACCAGTCGCCTATCCCGCAACTTCCATGTTCACAATATTAATCACCTGACAGTCGACTGTTCACACATCAGTCGTCTGTCCTGGAGATTTCAACAGCAATATTTCTAAATCCAGATCAGTCGACTTGCCACATGCATCGGTCGACTGGGCAGATCCATTTTAATTTGGGAATTTACTTACAGTTTCTTACATATACTTGCATCATGATATCAATTAACAGTATATACCAATTCATGTTTCACAAACATAGTACCCCTTGCTCAGTAGCATTCACAACACAATTTTCCCAGTTATTAACATGCTCTTTAGAGAAACTACTACTCTAAACATGTATTCACATTGCTCATACTTACATACGACAATGGGAATATAAATTTCAAGTCATCATCATGAGTCTACACAAATAGAATATCTTTATTCGGGGAACTATCAAACAGTCACTTTCAGAACGAGCATCAGTCGACTTAACCCCAAGTCAGTCGACTGAGCCGACAACTTCAGATGTTTATCTCCTCTAGTTCTTTTTGTTTGTTTACCTTCCCTCCATCATATGTGTCATAGGGAAAGACATACATTTTATGATCACACCATCATGGCTATTCACACACATTTTATCAGCACATTATGAAAGTAAATATCTCGTATCAGTCGACTGGCTCATATGGCAGTCGACTGTACCGCCAGTCTTGTCTCGAATTTAATAGCATGTTCAAGCAATTTCTACCGCATTCAATTCACTTTTGCCACATGGTAACACTTCATGACAAATATAGCATTATTCCTACATTAGAAGTCCTGAGAAACACCCACCTTTTGTGAAGAAAATAACGAAATCCCGCAAGTCCTTCAATATAGCGCAGCACTTCTTGTTCCTTGGTTCCACTCCGACTCCTCAGCAATGCTGCTTGCCTCCACAGAAAAGCTCCCACACACTCTCAGATACTCTTACAATCTCAGGGAATTTTAGTGTAAAAAGATAGGGATTAGAAGGGGGTATTTATACTAGAAGATAGATAGAATGAAGGGTTGAGATCTATTTGGGAGTTGAAGAAACAATGGCTGAGATTAAATCGGAAGTTTAGAAACTACCCACACCTCAAAATGTAACCACCCATGATCTCACCCATCACTCCACAATCCGGTCAAGAAGTGTGCTTATTGCATGTGTACATAAAGTGCACGTGTAGGCACAAGCCACACTACAATATGTACCTTAAATACCCGGGAATAAAAGGAGTAAGAAATGCTACAATACAAGTTGTAGAAAATAGTAGGATGGTTCAAATTCATGGGCTTAAAATCAATTTGGGCCAAACTAGTTATTTTGTAGAAATAAGTAAATTAATGCTTTATAAAACGATGTTGAAAAATACTAGTCAATAATATTGCACAAGTATACCATATAAAATAAATAATCTTCCATATAAAAAGTCAGGGTATTACATATTTATAACCACCCCCCAAGGACAAGCCATTATGACCCTCGGGAGGCCAAGCGACGGGAGCCCAGCGGTCACGCCTAGGGAGCTGAAACGCCACGCCTTAATTAGAGGACACCACTCTTAATGACCCCGGGAAGGTGTAACGCCGCGCAAATCCTGAGGCACCGTTAATGCTCTTGGGAACTGAACCGTCTTGAGATTCGTTCCCTCATCCAACGAGCCAGATCGCGCCACCACGCTCGGACTGCCGAACCCTTAGACCTCCGGTCGGCTCACCGAGCAAGTGCCCATCCGAGCCCCAAAACAGAGAAAATTCACTTTCTCCTCAACATCCGCATAAAATCTCGATCAAATGGCCCAGAACTTGCCAGCGTCGCTAAACAACAAGATAGCTTTTTCTTAGGAACTGGTCCCATCTCGAGATTCGTGCCACCATCCAATGGCTCAGATTGCGCCACGTCGCTCGGACAGCCGAACCCTTACACCTCCGGTCGGCCAACCGAGCAAGTGCCCATCCGAGCCCCAAAACAGAGAAAAAAGCCTCCGAGTGACCACGACCGTTGGATCTTCCAGAAATTCGCGCTTCTGATGAAGGACGGTCCAGATCGTGCCACGTGCGCTAGACAACAAGATAGCACTTTCTTGGGAACGGAGCCCGTCTCAAGATTCGCGCCATCATCCAACGGCTCAGATTGCGCCACGTCGCTCGGACAGCCGAACCCTTACACCTCCGGTCGGCCAACCGAGAAAGTGCTCATCAGAGCTCCAAAAGTGAGAAAATGGCTGCCGAGCGACTACAACCACCAGATCTTTCAGATATTCGCGCTCGCGCGAGATCAAGGGCCCAGATCAAGCCACGCCATAAATAGGTATTAAAAATTAGTTTTTATTTATTTAATCGTTTTATTTATTTAAAAATTGCGAAAAAATTGCTAAAAATTTGGGAAAATTAACTAAAAATTCTGGAAAATAATTATAAATTCATGAGAATATTTTTGAGCCCCTGAACGAACAATTATTGCCTAGAATGTACTGTTAAGACCCCCAAACGACTGGTTAACACATCGCAAAATTAAATAAATAATCCGAAAAAATAGATAAAAACCGTCGAATATTCAACAAGATTTCGGAACAGCTTACAGTTTCAAAAATCACCTCACTACCCCCTTCGAGATTCAAAACCCTCCATTCGGACTCCGATACAACTCCACTAGCCATTGAAACAGTTAAACTACTCCTCAAAGGCTGATCACACTCAGTCTTCAGGAGTGGGGGGCTCGTGATGTGGCTAAAAATGGGGTTAAATCGGAACCGTCCAGATTGGGAACGAATCTTGAAGCTCAGGGGTAAAACGGTAATTTCGTATATTGATGGACCCTAAGCGGGCACTGGATCTCTCCTTCACAGATCCAATAACCCGCGAAACGGATCCACTCCAGCTGGGTACGGGTCCCGACTGAAGACAAACCCAGACCAGCAAGAGGAGATTGGGGTCACTAATTTGACTAAATCAACGGGCCTGATTTGCAGTTATCCTCTCACCGGGAATCAGGAATCAGTTTCCTAAACTAATTATGAGGATTTTACTCCTAACGGTTTCACAGGAAATCAGGTCCCTAATCAGACTTCCATGGCGACTATAAATACCTCCTACCTACCACTGAGACCAGGTAATCACTCTTTTTCCAACTTAAGCTCTTTCTTAATCATCACTAGTTACTGACAAGAGCGTCGGAGGGTGCGTCGCCGGAATCAACCCCGGTGTATCGCACTTCCTTGCAGGTGAGCGACGGGAATCAGCAGGCTTGGATCCGCTATTCAGGTTTTTCCACGAACTCACAAATCTCATCTGTTTACCCCCACACCAGAATCAGCGGTAACAGAAAGCATGTAAACACACAAAGTTTAAGATTCATATTTGAGTTGGCTCAAAAAGGAGATATAAAATAAATTCAAATATAGAAATTAACCAGGTTTGCCCATTGACACGTGCCTGTGACACGTCTTCGGAACGGTGCACCTGGTTTGATTATATAAAATAGTTTTAGAGGTCCAGTAAATTAATTGAAGTGGGAAATATATTATATGAGGAAGCAGCATATCTACCTTTAAGCTCAACCATCGCCTTCTTGATCATTAGCTTGAACTTACCTGGAATACATATAGTTTGTTAGATACACTGCATAGAGTTTTTTTTTATTTCAGCATCACTTTTAGATGCTTGTAATAGTTATGCAAGGACATGATCATATAGGTTTTATAGAGCTTACTCTAATCACATAACCACTATGAGCATGTCTAAATACAATGGTAACCCAAGTACAGGTCTGAAGGTATCACAATACAAATAATCTAAACATTTGTTTGTCCGAGACTCAATTTGCAATTGAAATACTCTTATGATCTTTTCAACCAAAATGTAATACATGAAGTTCTCAAAACTCTAATCCAAGCTAATCATTTCTTTTATCTGCACTTTGTCTCCCCATTGCACCTTTATAAAAAAAATCAAAATGGATCAATAACAAATTCACTTTAGCTATCTTTCTTGAGTGGAGAGTTTGCACCCTCCACTGGTAAACTCCAATCATCCCAATCCTATATATCCAAACATACACTAAAAGTTCATATATGTTATGTTATCCATAGTTTCTAATAACCAGTGAAGGGAACACTTCACGATAGTATATTCTCTTGTAATAATGAAATTAATGTTGTATATTTGCCAAGTTACTTTAGGTTGCTGATCAGTATACCTGTGCTGCTATGGTTTGGAAGCCCAAATTGAGGTCAGGGATTAATCCATCTATCACTTGCGTACACCTTAAATCAAAACCAATAAAAAACTCATCAAATAAATCACCAAATTAAATTTTTTTTAACCCAAAAATAAAACAATCATACCTCTCTAAACTTAGATCCCATGCACACACAAAATTTGAGTCAGCAAAAAACTGAGTAATCCCCTGCACACGCAAAATTAAAAATTAGAATGACAATTCGGTTAAAGAGATGAAATTAGATTTGCCGTATCGCATGTAGAGGCACTCGATTCGGTGGAGAGAAGTCATCGATACGGAGCTGCTTGATATTCGCGCTTGATTTGGTGGAGGGGAGTCGCTGATACGAAATCAGCAATGGATCAGATATCGACGACGACCTCTTGATTGGGGTTCGACATTGGATTTGGATTTGCTTTGAGATTCACACTTGAGAGGACGATGGAGGCTTCGCCAATGAATGAAAGCGAAGGTTTAAGAAAATGGTTTTAGAGATTTGGAGTTAGCGGCTTAAAAACCCTAGGGAAGAGAGAGAGAAAGAAATTGGAGCTCTCTGGTTTGGACAATAGAGGGAGAAAACTGATCTGAATAGGAGAAAGAGAGAGAGAGCGAGAGAGAGAGAGAGAGAGAGAAAGATAATTAAATAAATAAAGGAGTTGTTTTGGGGGGGATTTGAATTAGATTTTTTTTTGGGGGGGGGGGGGGGATGTCTTTTGGGAGCTTAGATCTGGACCATTGATTTTCTTACTATTGAATGTCACGCCCCGCTTCCCAAAAATACGGAATACGAGCACGTAACAAAAGCCCAGCGAATGATTATTATCATCCTTAAGCTGTTTCAAGAAATCCTTACAACATGTCACAGTAAAATCAGAGTCGGAAGCCAGAAAAATCAACCACATGCACGTATGAACCAAATACCAACAAGAATACTTGAAATAAAATGCATTAATCTCAAATAGTCATGATCTGAATAACACAAATAATCTTGGGTCACATTGCCCAAATACAAGAATAAATACAAGTCTCAAAATACAATATTGTCCAAAATAAGCAACAAGAATAGTAATAGCAAAATTTCAGCCTCTAGCCCATCATCTTGCCAATACCTTTAGGAACCTGTCCTCCAAAATCTGCAATTCATAGAATGCAGGAAAAAGGAAAAGAGAAAACACAGTACCCGTCAATGGCAAGTCCGGGTCACAAAATAGAGTAGGATACAATCACATGGAAACTAACTAACCACAGGATATACTAATAGGTAAGGGTAACATATGTCAAATGTAAAGTCAACAGGTAAACAGGTAGCATGTATAATTATCAGGTAATCAGGTAGCCAGGTAAATATGTATCAAGTATCAGGAAATCAAGTAACAGGAATATCAGGATAATCAGGTAACAGGTATACAGGTAAACAGGCAATCATGCATGTATTAATATCTTGTATTATTACTATCTAGGTAACACTTCATGTGCCATCCTTTTATCACATGGTTGTTACAGTCAATGCAGTTTCGCTTTAGATTTCGTAGTGGACCATAGCAGGGCAGTATACTCAGGTACAGGAAACAGTAATCCAAATCATATACCAAATTCCAAATAATCCAAATCATATACCAAATTCCAAATAATCCAAATCATATACCAAATTCCAAATAGTCCAAATCATATACCAAATTCCAAATATGGGAAACACGGGCCCCCTTCCGATTACACATTTCTGAATTATCCACTACTAGATCATTCCCTTAAACCCCGGCTTGTTTCTTTTATTATTAAGATCATCAACAGGCATGAGAGTGTACTAAATAATGTCAAACTAACAGGTTATAATCAGGTTTAGACTCAGGGAATTAGATCAGCAAGTATAGGTACCAAACCTTCACAAATACGAGCAACTTAGCATATGATTATAATCAGGACAGCAAGACCAATCTGTACAAAAATAGTGATCCAAAGATCTACAGGCATGCAAATCATGATCCGTCAAAGGATCTGAAAACTAGACATCTACACGCTTCTAACGGGTATAATAATTCTATATACTAGTTCACAACATCTCGACTTAAACCACAATTCAACACAGTTTTTATGTACAGCCAGAAAATAGGGGAATGACTTAAACCACATGAAAACAGCAGGTAAAGTCATCAATTAAATCCACGAAAATTCTGGGGTAATCCCCTATATGTATTGTCTCAAAATATAAATTTTCATATTTTTCCAGAAAGTAAAGTTATGTTGTCAAAAATGAAAAAATAACACAAAACACGGTTTTGATGGATCTGGAATTCCTCAACACTGCTGTACAAAATTGAACACAACTTGCAAACAGCGCATCGAAATCCATTTCCGCCAAAACGGGGTGAAAGTAGAAAAAATTACCCAACTTTCTTATATCACATGAAATATCCATACAGTAATTAGAACTAGAGTGAAAACGGCATTCAACATAGGGCAACACGTAGTTTACAGCAAAAGTGCTCTATGGAAAAGAATATAAGACATCACTCAAAACTCATCTTTTAATTATCACAAAAATCAGGGAACTACCTAACATCATGGTGAAATACTGGACCAAATATTGTGGCATGATATCATGTATAACTTGGATCTTGAAAATAAATAGATAGTAAAATCTACCCCGTATTGAATCTGGAAACTACCGATATACAGTCACTAAAATAATCATAACTAATTCATGCGAACTCCAAACGGGGTGAAACCAGTCGGGTTAGAAAATAGATTCAGTCCTCTACAAATTACTCAGAAATAGCTATGTTGAGATTTGGACTCTAATCCAGGTAAAAACAGCAATCAATCCAGTACAACCCGAATTTCCAGATTTCACAACTAAACCTCAAACGTCATAACTCCTACAAAAATGATCCAAACTCATCCAAATTCAAAATGCAGCCTACCCATTATCTAAATATCATATCTAAGGGTTTCTATCATGTAAAAAATCTAATATTTCTAATATGGGCGTTCAAACATACATCGGGTATACAATATGTCGCATACGCGATCAAAATCGCGTTTGGGTAAATCCTAAGGCATAAACCTATCAAACTCCATGTCCTAAGTCATCTATGGCCTGTTTTGAACAATAGAGACGAAACCCACAAATAAAAACATGATCTTTGGCCGTCTCTAGTCTCAAACTACCCTATGTGTGAACTTTCGACTTGTATCAACCTAAGAAATTTATGTACAAGTTACTTGCCTTGTTGATGATGAACACGGCGCTACGAAGCCTAGCAATGAAAACCCACGTGCAAAAGTCCTTCCACGCGTGATTCCAAGCGAACCCACGAACCGAATCTTGCCTACGATCGACTCCTTGATGCACGAACTCAACGGACGTTACCCACAACTCCAAATCAGCAAGGGATGAAGAGGGGGGGTTGTTTTTGAAGGTGGGTGCTGTTTGGGAAGGGCCGGCCACAAAAGTAGGGAGAAGGAAGTAGGGTTTTGATGTATGGAGTGGTATAAGGATGGATTAGGAGATGTAGTAGGGTTGGAGGCTGATGGGAAGGGTCGGTTTTGAGGAGGAAGACGGCAGGCTGGGAATACAAAGAGAGGGGGAGGCCGGGATACCAAATAGGAGAGGGAGAGAGAATTAGGGTTAGGGATTAATTAGTATTAGGTGTATATGTAGGAGATCAAATATGGGTTAATGGGTAGTGGATATCAATAGGAAATAATAGGTATACAATTGGGTAATGGATACTGGGTAGATTTCAAATAGGGATACAAAATACAATGAATTCTATAGCTCCTAAAAATCTCCTTAAGGTCCAAAAATCTCAAATTGGTCAAAACACCACTAAAAATTCACCATAACCCAAAAATAAATAATAAAGATGAATAGGGCCAAGAAAAAGAGAAAAAGAGCTCAAAATGGCGAAAACGGACAAACGGCGCACAAAGAGCACAAGGAGGTCAAAAATGCAAGAAAAAGTAATAAAAATGAAAATAATCCAATAAGAAAATTAATACAATAATTAATAAATATAATTTATGAAATAATCTAATTTTAACAATAAAAATAATTATTTAAATAACCACACTAGCAAAAATAATACGGATAGTATCAATATTACTAATAATAAAATGATAAAAATAATGAAGGTAATAATAACAATAATAAGATCTATATTAAATACAAAATTATAGAAAAAGAGTTACAGCTAAAATTATGGATCAAAATAGATTTTAAACGGAAAATCCAATAATACCTTTTGACAAAAGAATTTGAAAACCGGAAAAATAATTTGAGAATTTTTTTTTTTAAAATACAGGAAAATACACTAAAATACATTTTTGGGAAAACGAGGGTTACATTGAAGGAGAGCCACTTGATAGCTTTTCTTTGTGTTTTGTTATATAGATTCGAGATAACAGAAAATATTTATAAATAATCAAATATGAAATAAGTACAATATTCATATTAATAATGTTACGGATATTACCCGTAACGGTACAAAATACTGTGCATAACACACGAGGGGTAAATTTTTTATAACTCAATTTTGTGGGGTGTTACAGTTCTACTTACAAGTCTGCATCATGTCGTTGTGTGAGAACGAAGGTTGATAAGATTTTTTATGTAATGAGTCCTACTTGCAAGTTTACATCATGTCATTGTATGAGAACGAAGGTGGATAAGATTTGTGAAGTAAGAGGTGAGAGAATAATAGATTCGACGATGAAAAATGGAAGGGGATACACACTAGAGGAGGGCATGCATATTTCTTTGATGAAACATAGCCTTTTATCCATGAGAACTCTTGAAGCTATGGACTGTAGGTACACAGATCCAAGTGGAGTTCATTCAGTTTGAGAAAATTATCATAAGGTTATGAAGGGTGAGAGGTGGATTGAGCAGAGTTAGCAAAACCTCTACCAGCTTTGGAGGAACAAGAAACATTGGCCAAGTGGTTTGAACCTCATTGTTCTTAAAGCACTATCTAGTATGCCGTCACTAGAATTATCCGAGCGAAACTCCGACGTTAGAATATCATCAGAAGGTGGAGAGAGTCTCGAGGTAGGTGGAGTTCGTGTGGAGGGTAGCACCTCCATGATTATATCTACTGGGTGTGCCTGTGAGGGAGACATATAGTTGGAGAAAAACAGGTGGAGATAGATTTAACTAGCAGAGGAAGCCATTGAAACGAGTTGTTTGCAAAAAGATAATAAATAGTCTAGAAAGTTTTAAATCACACAGTGTGGATTCATAGCATGCAATCCAAGGTGGAGATTGTTGGGTTTATGTCTTGAAAACTATGTTGGATATGGAGACGATGAGACGATGGAAGAATCAAGATGGTTGAAGATAAAGAAGGAAACAATCCGCAGCAGTAGCAATAGCAGGTTGCGGTCGACTGGCCTGGGGGAAGGTCAACTGTCCCCTGTACAGGGTATTCTCACGAGGAGGATAGTCAACCGTCTTGTTGGACGATCGACCGTTCGCGGTGCTGATGGATTTTGGGCTCGGGTCTGGTTGATTCGTGAGAAGCCCAACTTCATCTTTAAGTCAGATCGTGTGGTTCTTATCGTAGGGTTATCTCTTCAGGAACCAATAGCTATTGTAACAATATATCTGTAACACCCCTGTACTTAAGAGTATATATATAATACTATATTGGGAGAATATAATAATAATAATAATAATCATTATTATTATTATTATTATTATTATTATTATGATTATTATTATTATTATTATTATTATTATTATTATTATTATTATTATTATTATTATTATTATTATATATAATAAAACACAAAGAAAGCTATCAAGTGGCTCTCATTCAATAGGATTGAAATCAATGGTTCATATCTAATCTCACAAAACATATTCTCCCGCCCAAAGTTTCCCCCCAAAACTGAAATTCAAATCCCCAAAACAACTCCTTTATTTATTTATTTATTTATTTATCTCTCTCTCTCTCTCTCTCTATCTCTCTCTCTCTCTCTCTCTCTCTCAGTCATTATCTCTATTTGCTCAGAAATTTATATTTTCATATTCCAGGTTTGTAAATTTTCATATTTTTAATGCATTGTTTTATTGCTCATGTTACATTGAAAATAACAAATATCTCTTCAATAGTTAAATTTCATCATTTTCCACCCTCAAAGCTCTAAGAAGTTGGATTTTATACCCTCATTTATAATTATTTTTCAACATAATGGAAACATGAACTTTTATTTACAACTAATTATTGTTTTAGTATTCAAACTTGAGCCACAAAATTGTTGTTTTACTGTTTACAAAACTTTCATATGTTGTATCGTTCCGAAGACGCCTACGGGCAAATCTAGTGTGTATATATATATATATATATATATATATATATATATATATATATATATAGGAAAAAAGGGGTATGAGCAACTTGCTCATTTAGTAAACAAGCAATTGATGATGTGGCATACATGCGATTGGACAATCTTTAAAAGGGTTAGTTGTCCAATGTATCACATGCATGCCACACCTTAGTTGTCCAATGCCACATATATATATATATATATATGGGTAAAAGGGATATGGGCAACTTGCTCATTTAGTAAATGAGCAATTGATTATGTGACATGCATGTGATACATTGGACAACTAACCCTTTTAAAGATTGTCCAATCGCATGTATGCCACATCATCAATTGCTTATTTACTAAATGAGCAAGTTGCTCATACCCCTTTTTCCCTATATATATATATATATATATATATATATATATATATATATATATAATAAAACACAAAGCAAGCTATCAAGTGGCTCCCATTCAATAGGGTTGAAATCAATGGTCCAGATCTAACCTCACAAAACATATTTTCCCGCCGAAAGTTTCCCCCCAAAACTCAAATTCAAATCCCCCCAAAACAACTCCTTTATTTATTTATTTATCTCTCTCTCTCTCTCTCATTCTCTCTCTATTTATTTATTTATTTATTTATTTTTAGATTCCAGGTTTGTAAATTTTCAGATTTTTTATGCATTTTTTTATTACTAGTGTTACATTCAAAATAGCAAATATCTCATCAACAGTTAAATTTCATCATTTTCCACACTCAAAGTTCTAAGAAGTTGGATTTTACACCCCAATTTATAGTTATTTTTCAACATATACTAATGGAAACATGGACTTTCATTTACAACTAATTATTGTTTTACTATTCAAACTTGAGCTACATAATTGTTGTTTTAGTGTTTACAAGACTTTCATATACTGTATCGTTCCGAAGACGTGCCGTAGGCACGTGCTCACGGGCAAAACTAGTATATATATATATATATATCTATATAATAAAACACAAAGAAAGCTATCAAGTGACTCTCCTTCAATCCCCCAAAAATCAAAGGCCCAAATCTAACCTCACAAAACCCATTCCCCCCCCCCCCCCCCATCCCCAAAAGTTCCCCCCTCCAAAACTCAAATTCAAATCCCCCACCCAAAACAACTCCTTTATTTATTTAATTATTTATCTCTCTCTCTCTCTCTCTCTCTCTCTCTCTCTCCTATTCAAAAAGTTAAGAAAATAAAAAATTTTAAAATTTTAAAAAAATAAGAAAAACTTCAAAACTAACAAAATTTGAAATTTAAAAACTTTAAAAATAATTCAACAAAAAAATCAAAAACTTATAAAAACTTATATAAAAAACCGAATATTTTGAAAAAATTAATAAAATAAAATAAAAATTTAAATTTTTAAAAAAATGTTTTTTTTAAAAAAAATTAAAGAAAATTAAAATATTTAAAAATTTTAAAAATTAAAAAAAAAGTTTTTAAAAAAAATAAAATTTTAAAAAATTTTAAATTTTAAATTTTAAATTTTGAAATTTTGCAAATTTTGAAATTTTTGAAATTTTGAAATTTTGAAAATCTCAAAGCAAATTCAAATCCAAATCCAATGTCGAACCCCAATTAAGATGTCGTCATCGATATCTGAACTGCTGCTGATTCCGTATCGATGACTCCCCTCCACCGAATCGAGCGCGAATATCAAGCGACTCCCCTCCACCGAATCGAGAGCCT
This sequence comes from Hemerocallis citrina, assembly GCA_017893485.1. Classification (NCBI taxonomy): domain Eukaryota; kingdom Viridiplantae; phylum Streptophyta; class Magnoliopsida; order Asparagales; family Asphodelaceae; genus Hemerocallis; species Hemerocallis citrina. Next base: position 52,565,063 of record CM030359.1, on the reverse strand, counting down.
CTACATGCGATGCGATGACTCTAATTTCATCTCATTAACCGAATTCTCATTCTAATTTTAATTTTGTGTGTGTAGAGGATTACTCAGTTTTTTGCTGACTCGAATTTTGTGTGTATAGGATCTAAGTTAAAAGAGGTATGATTGTTTTATTTTTTAGTTTAATTTTTTTAAATTTGGTGATTTATTTGATGAGGTTTTTATTGGTTTTGATTTAAGGTGTACGCAAGTGAGAGATGGATTATTTGGTAGCTTCAATTTGGGCTTCCAAACCATAGCAGGACAGGTAAGCTAACTAGCAATCTAAAATAACTTGGCAAATATGCAATATTTATTTTCTTTACTACAAGAGAAAATACTATCGTGAAGTGTTCCGTTCACTGGTTATTAGAAACCAAGGATAACATAACATATAAGAACATTTAGTGTATGTTTGGATATATAGGATTGGGATGACTAGAGTTTACCAGTAAATGGTGCAAACTCTTCACTTAAGAAATACAGCTAAAGTAAATTTATTATTTATCCATTTTGAATTTTTTTTATAAATGTGCAATGGGGAGACAAAGTGGAGATAAAAGAAATGATTAGCTTGGTTTAGATTTTTGAGAACTTCATGTATTTCATTTTGTTTGAAATAATAATAAGGGGTATTTCAATTGCAAACTGAGTCTCAGACAAACAAATTTTAGATTATTGGTATTGTAGAACATTCACACCTGCACTTGCGTTACCACTGTATTTAATACTCATAGTGGTTATGGGATTAAAGTAAGCTCTATAAAACCTATATGATAATGTCCTTGTATAACTATTACAAGCATCTAAAAGTGATGATGAAGTTAAAAAAAAATTCTATGCAGTATTTCTAACAAACTATATTCATTCCAGGTATGTTCAAGCTAATGATCAAGAAGGCTATGGTTGAGCTTAAAGGTACATATACTGCTCCTCATATAATAAGTTTGCTACTTCAATTAATTTGCTGGACTTCCAAAACTATTTTATATAATCAAACCAGGTGCACCGTTCCGAAGACGTGCCGTAGGCACGTGTCAACGGGCAAACCTAGTATATATATATATATATATATATATATATATATATATGGTAAATTTGAGTTAACCCTACTGTAGTTTATTCATGCAGTTTACCATACTGAAGTTTTTTTGCAATTAACAATACTGAAGTTATTTTTTTGGCGTTTTGGCATACTCCGCATGTTTTGAGCAAAAAATCCGTGTTGGTTCAGAGTAATTGCGTTCTTTTTTGACGTGTCAATAGGGGTATTTAGACATTTTACACCCCAATTTATAGTTATTTTTCAACATATATTAATGGAAACATGGACTTTTATTTACAACTAATTATTGTTTTACTATTCAAACTTGAGCTACATAATTGTTCTTTTAGTGTTTACAAGACTTTCATATGCTGTATCGTTCTGAAGAAGTGTCGTAGGCACGTGCCCACGGGCCAAATCTAGTATATATATATATATATATATATATATATATATATATATATATATATATATATATAGGGTAAATTTCAGTTAACCCTACTGTAGTTTATTCAGGCAGTTTACCATACTGAAGTTTTTTTTTGCAATTAACCATACTGAAATTATTTTTTTTGGTGTTTTGGCATACCCTGCCTCTTTTGAGCAAAATATCCCTATTGGTTCAGAGTAATTGCGTTTTTTTTTACATGTCAATAGGGGTATTTTAGAAATTTCACAGCAAAAAACTGCTCAAAATAAGCGGAGTAGGCCAAAACGCAAAAAAAAAACTTCAGTATGGTAAACTACCAAAAGTACAAAATACAGTAGAATTATTTGAAATTTACCCATATATATATATATATATATATATATATATATATATATAATAAAACACAAAGAAAGCTATCAAGTGGCTCTCCTTCAATCTCCTTAAAAATCAAAGGCCCAGATCTAACTTCACAAAACATATTTTCCCTCCCAAAAGTTTCTCCCCAAAACTCAAATTCAAATCCCCCACCCAAAACAACTCCTATATTTATTTAATTATTTCTCTCTCTCTCTCTCTCTCTCCCTTCCTCTTCTATTCAAAAAATTAAAAAAATAAAAAATTTTTAAATTTTTAAAAAATTAAAAACTAAAAAAGTAAAAAAATTAAAAATTTAAAAACTTCAAAAAAAATTTTAAAAAATCAAAAAATCATATAATATGTTTTTTGCTGGACCCCCAAAAGTTTCTCATATAATATGTTTACTACTTCAATTAATTTGCTGAACCTCCAAAACTATTTTCTATGAACAAACAAGGTGCACCGTTCCGAAGACGTGACATAGGCACATGTCAACGGGCAAACCTAGTATATATACATATAATGAGATTAAAGGAGAGAAAGTAGTTGGACCTATAGAAGATTTCTATAGGTCATGTTGTATTGAATTATTATTATTTGGCCAACATTATATCTATATATTATACTAATAGGAATGGGAGAGAGAGTGTCAACTTCTCTCCTTTCTTTGTTTAAAATGATGAAAGGAGAGCAAAATGAGGAATTCACATTTATTAACACGTGCAGTACACACATTTTCATTATAAAAAACAATATAAAAGCCTCAAACCGATGAATCTGGAACTTAATTACTAGAACTGTGCTTTGCTCATTAATTGTTTGATAAAATGCCTATGTAACACACAATGTGTTTGTGAAAAAATAGTTTTAAAAAATTTTGCTTAACTAAATCGATTGTATCTATGTATGGTGTATATATTAATTTCTGAAACCCTAAATTACTACGTCATTTTATTTTTCAATTTCTAATTTGTGTTTTTGAAATCCTAAAATTTGAATTTGGGGAAGAGTCCAGGTTGAAGATGTGGATGACTGTGGTATCAGGTCCAAGAATGATATTTGGTAAGGACTTAGGTTGAGGAGAGTATGGTGAGGCAAACAGAGTGGTGAGGGAGGATATTGGAGAAGGGGACGTCGCTACGGTCGAAGATAGTGGAGACGCGAGAGATGACGGATAAGGCATCTGATAGGGTGTGATTTTGGGAGGGGGGAGGGGGAGGGGAGGGGAGGGTTGAGATGAAGTAGGTCAATGCATGTGTGTTGCCGTTCAGGATTTATACAAATGTCGGACTGTTAGCGTATTTTTTAGGGTAAATTTCACTAAACTATACACTTGAAGAGTTAATTTCTCTCAATTCTTTCACACTTTTTTAAAGTTTCATATAATTTTATGAGTTCATTAAAATTATTTTAGGCTGTCTAATTTGCACAGGGTAACACTAGTGAAGATGTGTGTCTGCTGGTTTAGTGAAGTGTGGGCCCAATTGATGCATGGGAGGTTTAAAGGCTTTGATCATGCATGTGAGGTGTGCATGTGAATGTGTTAGTTTGGGATTTAACTAAATTCAACATCGGCCAACATTGAGAATTAGAGTAGTATATAAGATATTAGCCAATGATCATAAGGTACCTACATGCTACAACACCTTTTGTGAAACAAGTCTGTAGTGCGCAGTTATTAGGATTTGGTTTGTTCACGTGTGCGCGAACGTGTAGCCGCGTGCGCAGCTGAGCGGGACTCGGGGCGTTACAATATCAAACTAGGAAACCCTAGATCTATATATGTTATTGTTATTGAGTTTAATAGGTTCTCCAATTGTAAACAATTAGTACTTGGTGGTGAGGCTTGAGAGATGGTCGTTGTGAGAATTGTAATATACTTTGGTGTGTTTGGTGTGATCTTCTATATACTTGATGATTTGTATTGATTGTATTGTATAACTCAACAAGATCCTTAGTTTTCCTACCACCGACAACCCTTAAAATACATTGAGCCCACAGGAATATATGAGGTTCCTTGAATATATATAGGACGTGCTTAACATCTAAACATGTGTTGTATCATCAAACATTCTGGCCTTGGACGTTTCTTAACCAACCATCTTGAAGACCACACTTGTACTTGTTCTAACTCAACAACCCTCTGCAGCATTGTTGGAAGCAAACAAGTCCCTATTATGAAAAATATGATAGAAACTCCCAAATCCAAGATCCAAGGTGTCTTGGTATGATCTTCCATGTAGATTCTGAAATAAGTTACAAAAACATACTTTGGAACTAATTTTCTGAAGTAGAAAAATAAGCTCTAATTTTTGAACTCCCTACTTCTCTAGAGATCTCAACAATTCTTTTTGCATACGTCGCTTCCTTTTACAGTAGTGGCATCAGGAATCAGACCCCCATTTTTGCTTCCCATATTTCTACATCTCAACCAATAAACTCCTCTCACCACCCAGTACAATATCAACTGGTCTCTTGTGAAACTCGTCTAATAAAAACGTAGTCGCCACTTCGTTAATTTAGTGGAACCGTTCCCCTAGAGACCGAGTGTTCACATGACCAGGGCCGGCCCTACCCTAGAGGCGGGTAAGGCGGCCGCCTTGGGCCCCTGGAGATTTCGCGATTTTAGGGGCCCCAAATTTGAGCTTCCCTTGTAAATATAGGTACGTATTTTGCACGTAAAAAAAATATATGTTATTAGGGCCCCATGTCGGAAGTTCACCTAGGACTCCCGGAAACTCAGGGCCGGCCCTGCACGTGACACAGGAAGATACGATAGTTGCATTAGAGCATTAATCTTCTTCATCAATCACAAGTTCCATAACAATTAATTCAAAGATTAAATTGTGGAATTTATTTAAGTGATCACAAAGTGCGGTACCTTCTTCCGTTTAAGGCCTTATAGAGTTGTGGCTTTATATACAGTTGACTCATCAAAGATTTCGTCCTGTGTAGATCCTCCAAAATGGATTCATTTACTTAACGGATCTGTATGTGGATCCTAAAAAGTAGACTAGCTTTCTTACTGGATCCTCATATGGATCCTTGAGGATTCAAACTCGATAACCGGATGGATAGACTGATACATATATACTTAAATATGTTAACTTAATTATATATCCTAAATCATACAAGATCTAATACTTAAATATTCAATTTTATTATTTTCCCTAACCTAGTAGAAATGGATTCTATGAATTAGGCAATGGAAACATTAATATGCTCTTTAGCTCTGAATATATACAACGATAAATTCTCGTTTTCTTATATTAAAGAGGTGAAATTTGTGCTTAGCTAATGAGATAGAATTTTTTTTTTTTGTCAGGTAATGATGTTATTTTATTATTTGTATAAGAAATGAGGTACTTCTTACTAATTAGTGTTATACAAATTGGATTTTTACGTCAAGGTTTATTAACACTATGAAAGAAATGTTGAAATTGGATAATCCAAATATGAAAATATTAGTGGATCCTTCATTTTTTAGTGATTTTGGTTCCACAAGTGGATCCTCTAAAATCTTAGTGGATATACTCGTAGATCTTGTCAGATTCGACCAAAATCCGACCGGTGAAATCTTTTGGGTTTTTAACGTGTGCCTCTAACAAATATGTGAATATCATGTATGCCCCTCACAAATATGTATTTTTATATTTGTCCCCAACAATATATGCTATATCTCTGAATTACCTCTCTAGTTAAAAAAACTCAAAATGATGGAGAAATTTCAGTTTTTTTAATGGACTTCATGAAAAATGATCGAAATTTTCTTTTCTCTACCATTCAAATTTTATCTTCTAGTATGCTTGTAAATCCGACCAATTGTTAATCCAACCGAGACTCTTAACTCTTCTAAAATAAAATTCATTTTTTCCATGAAATGGACAAACTAACAGTTCATATTTTAGAACTACATATTCTCCTCACGTTACTTCTCTAAATCTGCAATCAATCTTATTTTTTAATGATAGATTATAAACTGTCTCATTTATTTTCTTTAAAACTCTTAAATCTTTTCTCATTTGATTATCTAATTTGATCTTTTAATTTAATTTCTGTATGTCTTATAAGGGTAAAATCATGGTTAACTTAGTGATATCTAATATAAAGGTAATTATGAAATAAAGTTCAAATTGTTAGGGGACATATATGAAAATACATATTTGTGAAGTGTATATATGAAATTATCATATTTGTTAGTGGTATACATGTTAAAAATTCAAACCTATTATATCTGGAAAGTAATGCTACACCTACTACTGAATCTACTACCTTTTTCTTTACTACCTTAGGTGGCACACTATTAGTGGAGGTTATTGTAGAGTCGGTGATACAAATATCCAATAATAGTGTGCCACCTAAGGTAGTAAAGGTAAAGGTTGTAGATTTGGTAGTAGGGGAATTGCTATAGAGGGCAGATGGCAGTTTGGGTCGACCGCATAACACAGGCTTTGAATCTAAAGGCATTTCTAACCATGGTCTGAGGTATCACTGATACGTACCGATATAGGTCCATATCGGACCAGTTTCGGAAGGAACCAGTACGAAACCCAGTGTCGGCCGAAACTCCTAAAATGAAGAAGAAAGTTGCATGAAATAAAACATAAACTGGTGAAAAACTGATGTATACCTCAAAATGAAAGATAACTAGGCATAATTCCCAAAAAAGTGAAAACTGAAAATGAGAACGGCAGAAGCATAACATACAGATCAAACTGTTGTTCTCTCTCTCCATTTCCTTTTTTCTTTCATGCGTTCGTTTATTTCTGTTTCTCCCTATTGCTATACAGATCGATCCTTTCTTTCTCTCGAATTGTCGCCACAATGAAGCAAAATATTGGGGTTTGGCGCAAACAGATTCTTTATATTTCGGGTATTTAGCTGAGTTAAATACAACTGACAAACCTAAATAAGTAATCGGCATAAGTTAAAGTTCTGGATGTGGTCAAATTTCAAGTTAGGATGGATTGTCCAATATTTAAAACATCAAAATAAGCATAAGTTCATGTTACTTTTTAAATATGTCCCTGAAAATTAAAACTATTATACAAAATATATTATTTTATTTTATTCTAATTTCATACATGAAAAGCTAAAAATAAATACTAAAACTGAAACCAAACAAGAGTACATCCCTAACGAAGGCATGTCATTTTTTGATAATTCCGAAATCGATGCCAAAACAGAGTTCTAAAACCTTGCATCTAACGTTAAATATACCAAAGTTTCACATTTCCATCAACATTTGAAATTTTCAAATTGATAAATGAGAAAAGAAAATTTTTGGATAGTAAATGTTAAGTACTGTCAATTTGTGCTATTTGGCAATTGAGAGTACCAAAATTTGATGGAAAAGATAAAACTTTAATCACTTAAAATTATTATCAAAAAATTCAGGAGGTATTTTTTGATTTTTATGAACCTTTAGGAAAGTGTGATTGTTCGCATTCTAGCTGAAAGATTAATAGCTAGGTGTTATAGAAAGGTTTTAGAACAAAACTACTTTGGATTGTGAGGCATAAAAACCATAGAAGGAGAAGAACAATAAAAACTGAACCAATTGAAAATCGTACAAATGTAAAGAAAAAAATAAATGAACAAAAAATGAAATCAAACCGAGTAGTAACCGAGTCTTATGTATCACACAGAGTCCTTAAAACTTATTCGCTGCCTCACCAGTGCTGGGGGAACGTAGTGGCGTCTGTCTCCCAGGATAAAACGATCGGCGAATATCAACGGCAGCATAACGCTACACTCCTGAATTGATTGATGCGTCGAAAACTATCACCGACAGAAGAACAGTAGAGATGTCTTTTTTAAATGAGGAGAGAAGGGACCTCTATATATAGAGTCAGGGAGAACAGACAGGTGGTTGAATGCTCTTTCTGTAAGAGCAGACAGCTGAGTGAATGTCCAACCTGTAATGGCAAACAAAACCGTTCCTCAGTTAAAAACGGATTGTAACGGCAGATTACATTTATTTCGGTGGGGTTCAACTGTCCGGTATTCGTATCCGCAGGATGTGCTGGTACACACAAGCCGCATGTGTGCACTCGAGATTTGCTCAAAAAATTGCCTTAAAACATGTTCGTAAAATGATGTTAAAATACTCATTTTCTAACACTTGGTACATGGAAAGCTCATTGTGATTGTGAATCCATTTGAATCTTAGGTATATAATGTCCTAAAAAATCAAAGAAGTTGCCTAACAAGAACATTATCATATTACACTTAGAAACCTCAAAGCAGAGAAATTTGGAGGATTGCTCCTTGGACACCTGAGTACATGACTTCAAAATGCTTTAACAGATGAAGTCCTACCTATTAGAAACATCGAATATAAATATAATTTGCTTCACCACACCAACTCTTTAAAATTTTGGAACAGAGACGGGAGGGCATATCTCACTACCTATCAACATACCAACATTCCTATATTGATTAGAAGGTAATAGTGGTGGACCGGAAGTCCATCTAAACCGTATATGCTTCGATTGATGGGAAAGGTTTAGTTACTTCGTTTGCTAAGATAGAATTGGAAAGAGGAAGATTGATCGCTTGTGCCTTATACATAACTTTTTTTTAATCAATTGAAAGATTTAAGAGGGTCATCGAATTAAAAATGGAACTGGGGGAGAGTTAAAAAACTGCTTTGTTGGGAGTAATTGATGTATTTAAAAAATGTATTGTCCTGAATGTGAAGAAGCTCACATTTGTAATCATTTCCAACTCCAGGGGTTATCTAAACATACCTCTAGGTATAGTCCTAAAGATGTGTAAGTTTTTCAAGATGTTTAGTAAAATTAGGTAAAGGCAAACAAAATAGGCAAGAAAAGCGCATTAATTGAAGATGCTTGCAAGCAATTAAGAGTAATGCTTTAGCCACTACCAATTTTACTACCATTTTCTTCACTATCTTAGGTGGCATACTCCTACTGGAGAGTTTTCCCACCTAAGGTAGTGAAGAGAAATGTAGTGAAATTGGTAGTGGCTCTAACATTACTCATACATTAAATATCGACCCAAAAACCTGCTTAATTTATAGCTTCAAATCTCTGAAGCAAATACTTGTATGGAGAGAGGGAGAGAGGGAGGGAGTCACGGGATATGAGTGTCGATGACGAACGGCGGCACCCTCGTAACCACCAAGAACCGACCGGTCGAGCAGAGAGAGGGTGGCCATAGGGACAACCACCGAGAGAGGTGGTCGGCGAGGAGAGGGAACGAGCACTGATGGGACGGGTACTCCTCCAAAACCGGCTCCGTAACATCCCCTGCCCATGGGAGAATAGAAGCTGGCCGGGGGAGGACAGAGTACCGTCGCAAGCGAAGCAGGTCACCGACAACGGACCACAGGCACAACGCACCACAGGCGAGATCACCAACGAGGAAAGAAGGAAAGGGCGAGAAGAGACCGATCACGTCTCTATAGCACAACCAAGCATCATCCCCACCACACCGGCGAACGCCGCCTACTTTTAAGCTACGTACTCTGATTCGTTCCCCGAGAACTTTCTCCGAACAGGAGCTCTTGGCGGCGTTACAAGAGATCAGGCACAAGGAGGAGGAGGCAGCGAGGATGGAGGCTAACTACAGAGAGGAGGAGGAGATGGAGGAGCCACCTTGGGAAGTGTATCACTCTCGATCAACCAAAAGCAGGAAATACTTAGGGCAAATGCGAAGGGAGAAACATGACAGTTCTGCAGAGTCTACCATCATAGAGAGGATTGTCCGATCAGAGTATTCGTGTGCTTTGAATGCAAGGAGACGGGACATCGGGTACGAGCTTGCTCCGTGCATGGAGAGAGAATATGCGGGAGACCGGAGGAGTTACGACCATCGACAAGGAGGAAAGAGCAAGGGCATGCCGTTATAATGAAGACATAATCGATAAAACTCAACGAAGAGATTTTTTTTTTTGAAGGAAAAGGTGAAATCTGATCACCCTCTTTCATTAATAAGAAATTAACGATACAAATCCAGAAAACTGGGCCAGACAGAAAATAAAATATACATGAAGCAACATGACCCGTACACAACAAATCCCTCCAACAACCCTGGAGGGTAGGCCGACAAACAAGCTCGGTCCCGCAAAATTGTATGTACGTCAGTTTAGTTTCGTACACTGCCTCCACGGCACATACACATCCACCTGAAACTAGTCTGGCAGAATTTTATCACCCGCCGATCCTGCCTTCTCCTCGCTGGGGGGACCCCATCTTTGGGCCCAAGCCCCGACAGGCCTGATTTACGGCACAAGCACAGCAACCGCACCCTCCAACCATCTCCACCATTCATCCTACAAACGCGCCAACAGCTCCCACAGCCGCTACCAAAGAGATAGCCGTGAAGAGGATACCTTCACCTCTCTCACAATTGTGCTTTCTCCGGCGATTTCTCACCAAATAACTATCTCGCTCACCCTACCAAAAAGACCACGCTCCAGGAGAGAGCCGTGGAGGGGATACCTTTACCTCTCTCGCGCTCTTGCTCTCTCAGGCGATTTCTCACCACACAGACTCATCTCGATTCTTACTCCCAAATCGAGGGAAGAGGCGACACTGTTACGAGACAGTGGCCTAAGCTAGAGGAAGCTCAATAGCCAGATAGTAGGTACTGTCAAGACTGCACCCGCGACATCATTGGACACCTCAATAGTTGAAACCAGTGAGCGCACATCATGGAGGGACCCCATCTTCGGGTCCAAGCCCCACAATCGTGCAAACTTCACACTCCCCCTCTCTTACAGCAAATCTTCCCCACCGCAGGTGTACCTGGATCTCCCCACCGTGGGAGCTCTCCACCTTCAAAGTCGGGAAGCAATGTGAGGCGCCGGGGGGGGGGGGGGGGGGGGGGGGGGGGGGGGCGCACCTCACCATCGTCCAGATCCGAGGCTTTATCGCGACCAAAGGTGCGGGAGGATGCTCTGGCACGATGAAGACACTGCTCCGCAACCTAAGGAGGCGCGACCAACATCCACGATTGCCGCGACGACAAACTCTACAGTCGAAGTGCGGCGTAGCACCAGTGGATGAGCTCTGTGATCTGGGGAGGCGAGGCAAAGACGCGAAGGTTGTCTTCGTCTTTGTCGCCGCGAAGTAATGGAGGACGAGGTCCACGATCCTAGAGCGATGGCGGCGAAGCTTTGGCAGAGGAGGTCATCAACAGGCGCTGCACATCATGGAGGGACCCCATCTCGGGCCCAAGCCCCACAATCGTGCAATAAAACACATTCCGCATCTCTCACACCAAAACCAACACCAACACCGTGCCTACAGCTTCAGGATTTGAAAAGTTACCTCTTTGCTCTGAGAGGCAGTCGCCGTCGGGTGGGGGGGGGGCACCAGTCGCCCAGAAGAGCGGCAGACCGGGAACACAGCGGGATCTCCTCTTCCTCCGATGCTCGAGCAGCTCAGTCCCGAAATAGGAGATCCTCCGATGACTCTCGTCCCAGAGGAGAAAGAAGGTATCCTCTTCATGGCTACCAAAGAGATAGCCGTGAAGAGGATACCTTCACCTCTCTCACAATTATGCTTTCTCCGGCAATTTCTCACCAAATAACTATCTCGCTCACCCCACCAAAAAGACCATGCTCCAGGAGAGAGCCGTGGAGGGGATACCTTTACCTCTCTCGCGCTCTTGCTCTCTCAGGCAATTTTTCACCACACAGACTCATATCGATTCTTACTCCCAAACCGAGGGAAGAGGCGATGCTGTTACGAGACAGTGGCCTAAGCTAGAGGAAGCTCAATAGCCAGATAGTAGGTACTGTCAAGACTGCACCCGCGACATCATTGGACACCTCAGTAGTTGAAACCAGTGAGCGCACATCATGGAGGGACCCCATTTTTGGGCCCAAGCCCCACAATCGTGCAAACTTCACACTCCCCCTCTCTTATAGCAACTCTTCCCCACCACAGGTGTACCTGGATCTCCACACCGTGGGAGCTCTCCACCTTCAAAGTCGGGAAGCAATGTGAGGCGCGGGGAGGGGGGGGGGTGGGCGCACCTCACCATCGTCCAGATCCGAGGCGATCGCGACTAAAGGTGCGGGAGGATGCTCTGGCACGACGAAGACACCGCTCCGCAACCTAAGGAGGCGCGACCAACATCCACGATTACCGCGACGACAAACTCTGCAGTCGAAGTGCGACGTAGCACCAGTGGATGAGCTCTGTGATCTGGGGAGGCGAGGTGAAGATGCGAAGGTTGTCTTCGTCTTTGTCGCTGCGAAGTAATGGAGGACGAGGTCCACGATCCTAGAGCATTGGCGGCGAAGCTTTGGCAGAGGAGGTCATCAACAGGCACTGCACATCATGGAGGGACCCCATCTCGGGCCCAAGCCCCACAATCGTGCAATAAAACACATTCCGCATCTCTCACACCAAAACTAACACCAACACCGTGCCTACAGCTTCAGGATTTGAAAAGTTACCTCTTTGCTCTGAGAGGCAGTCGCCGTCGGGCGGCCGGGGGGGGCACCAGTCGCCCAGAAGAGCGGCAGACCGGGAACACAGCGGGATCTCCTCTTCCTCCGATGCTCGAGCAGCTCAGTCCTGAAATAGGAGATCCTCCGATGACTCCTCAATCTCGATCAGTGGGGAGATCGAAGGGGGGGCGATGGAGGTCGGAGGGAGGAGAATCGACGGTGGAAGGAATCAGATCTCGTCGTCGTAAGTGGGTCGCGATGGTGGGAAAGGAAGTCGCGGCGTTAGTAGGAGAGACAAGGGGGCGACAGGGTGGGGGGGCGGCGGCGAAGAGGGCTAGCCGCCGCCGCCCTAAAGATTTCTAGATCTAGGGTTTTCTAGGTTTTTTCTTTTTTGGGATTAGTTTCTCTCTCGTCCCAGAGGAGAAAGTTGGTTGAAGATTGTTACATTTTCAACAAAGAGATGTTGAAACTAAAGTTGTGGGTGATAAGGGCGATGTCGGGGTGACCCTCGACGACGGAGGTTGTGTTGGAATTTAGTATACATTTAAAACACTTAGTTTATAGTTTATTGTTAGCATTGTCTTGTGGCCCAATGGTTAAAGTTTGGGTGTCACATGAGGTGGTTGAAGGATCAATTCTCATCTTCCACATATAAATATAGATATTTATATATCTTTGACCGGGTTGGGCCTTAAAAATTTTAAACTAGTTTTAAATTTTCAGATTTTGAACAAATAAAAAAAACCGTTTTTCTCATCAAATGCTACTAGCCGTTTTTTACCAGTAAAGAAAAATCAAAGAAACATTTTTATGCCATTTACAGAATCTGTTATGATGAAAATAAATCCTGGTTTTAATGGTAAAATAAAGGAAACATTTTTTTTTTACTGGCAAAAGGTAGGGTGCCCTACCTCACAAAAAATATATAAATATAAGAGCTAGAAGTCAGTACAAGCTACTATGGAGGGGTTGTAAAACGGGATAAGCACTATGAGTGTATGAGTTCGAGATGGCATAATGTTGAATTGTAGAGAGGGCAGCGGACTATTGTCGTACACCTCAACTAGAGTCAAAATTATGATCTCATCCCACCTACACTCATCCAAGCTACACACCGAACAAAAGTAAAGATACAACCCCCCCCCCCCCTCAAAACCATCAGGATGACTTACAGTATAGAAGTGAAAAGTAAATACAAGTCCCGGGACAATAAAAGTCCCCAAAAAACCTCATTACAAAGTTCGACTACCCCTGACTGCTACCCATACTGTGAAGTGGAGAGTCATTCCCGGTCCGCATAAGATCTCGAGCCCCTGCATCCTCAAGCTCCTTTAGTATCTTGGCCTTCTTTGTGGAACTTCCGCTGTTATCTAGCCAATGAGACAACTAGAATTTGACATTAGAGATGAGTTTATCCACAGTAATATGCTTGATATTGAAAATTCTATTGTTCCTAGCATTTCCAGATACTCCAACAAGTTGCAAGTGTAATCATATGTCATGATTATGTGAACTTTTGATTGTGAGAGTCAAAACACCAGCGTATGAAACAATCAGAAGTGGATGCAGGTAAGCAAGGAATGTTGAAGTGGTGTGTGAAATGTTCCCAAGTTTAAACAGCCGATGGACATTCAAAGAAATATGGAAGGTGGTTTCAACCGGGCATGCACAAGTCGTGCATGTCTGATCATCATCCCATCCTTTAGAGTGCAGTCTAGCCTTGGAGTTGAGTATCTCCCAACTCAACATCGAGATAAAAAAATTGCATTTTAGTGGTACCAAACTCATCCAACAAGCACGGTAATAAGGGGATGTAAGGCCCGAGATGCTGAAGAAGGCGTAGGCTGATTTAGTTGTGTAACTCCCTGATCTAAAGTGCCTCCAAGTTGGGATGTCTGCAGTTGTAGAGGTTTGCAATTGGAAGATGAGTTGTAGTAGTTGATCCTTCTCCAGAATAAGGCAGGAAAAAGAAGTAGTGTTTAGACATGGTCTCCAAATCCATCTATTATTATGAAGATGGCCTGGGGAGCAAAGTGGTGCATCTTTGTTCCAAGCAGCCTCAAATAATGCAGGGGAGATAGTGGATATGCTAAGGTCTCCAATCCAATTCGAAGTAAAAAATTTAAGCAATTGTCCGTCTTCTAATTGCCAAGTAATCCCCTGTAGGAATTGCTCCTTAAGCCTATCGATACCCTTCGAAGAATCTGATGCTTGAGCAGAGCAAATGAAGGAGCTTGACGCTCTGTTAAAATATAAGGACTTGAGTGTTTGGCTTCCAAGAGAGTTCTTAGACAGGAGCTTCCACCACCATTTCATAAGTAGGGCATTGTTGAATTGGTTGAGATTTAAGATACACAGGCCTCCTAGTTTTTTCGGCTGACATATGCGCTTCCAGTTTGTACATGAGACCCAGAGGCGTTTGTGTCAGTCCCCACCCAGAAAAATCTGCTTCATAATTGGTCGATTCTTGCTATAACCCATTGGGGCAATTTAAAGAAGGAAGCGTAGTCAGTTGGCAAGGCACTAAGCACAGAGTTACTGAGGATCAGTCTCCCTCCTCTAGATAGCAGTCGTCCCTTCCAGGTAGACAATCTCTTCTCAATCTTTAAAAGAAGAGGTTGCTAATACCTCTTCTTTAATTTGCCTCTGGTCAAGGGCATGCCAACCTCTTGCCATTTCCAAGCGAAGTTTAGGGCGCTCTCAATTGCCACCGTCTCAGGACAAGTGCGCGTGTTGATCAGATAGAGGATGGCACTCGCATGCAGTCCGAGAAGCGCATAAGTGATCTCCGAGTTGTGGGTGATCTCTATAACACCCCGCAAAATAGGAAATGACAATTTTGCCCTCGTGTGTTACGCACGTGTATTTTGTACCGTTACTGTAATATCCGTAATGTGTTTCACTACGTATTTTTGGATTCTGACTATTTATGCATTTCCGTATCCTATTTGAGTCAACTCAAATATAAATTCAATCTCTGTGTTTTTACGTGCTTTATACGTGTTACCGATGCACGTATCGATTACGTATTTTTCCACCGCTATGTATAATATTTTCTATGTGTTTCAATTATTTATTTTATATATTCGAATTCGTTTTGGTAAACGGAAGTTCATTTTTCTATTATTTTGATTTAAATATTATTATACGTGTGGTGCACGTGTTTTCAATGCACGTATTGAGTACATTATTGAATGTGTATAGTAAATATATTTTCTTATGTTTTATGTTTTATTATCTTTGATATTTTTTCGTTGATAAAATAATTTCGTATTTTGATATTTTACGGGCGACGCACGTGTTTGCGGTGCACGTATTTGGGCGTATTCTTTTCAAAAAGAAATTTTGAAGTGTGTGTGTGTTTATTTTATTTTGTGCATGAAAAACTATAATTTTTAATTAAAGTAAACTTATTTAAACATTTACTCTATATTAAAAACCTATATTTTAAATTAAATATATATATATGTGTATGAATAAAAGTGTGTGCAAGTGCAACGCACGTGCACGTGTGTATGGATGAAGAAGGTGGCCGGCTGTTTTTGGAGTTAGAGGGAAAAAATGGAGTTTGAATTTGTGAGTGGAGTTAGTGGGTGTATTAGTGAGGGGAGTTAGTGGGTGTATTAGTGAGGGGTAGTTAATATAACTATCTCCTAATCTCTTATATAATGATCCCCTGATACCAATTCATTCTCATCTTCCATCTTTCCTTCACTTTTTCCCTTCTGAAACAATCCAGCAAACCAAAACCCTTCTTTCTTTCCTTCTCTGTTAATATTCGAAACCAACCAAACCAGCAAAACCCCCTCCTTCTTTCACTTCCTTGCTCTGCCGAAATCATCCCGCAAGTTCCCTGTGCTTCATGTCTCTGCCGAAACCAAATCATCCAGCCATTTCTCTGTTGCTTTCTTCCGCCTACCACATATACACAACTTATTATACCTTCTCTCTTATATATATATATATATATATATATATATATATATATATATATATAGGGAAAGCTTCGGTTGTGCACCACCTCTAGTGCACACGGTGTGTGCATTAGACCTTTGGGCGTTCATATCGACGATCCGTACCGTTCACATTGATCTACACATCTAAATTAGTCTAAATATGTAAAATCAAATCATTTGAAATTTATTTACCCATCCATTGAAGTGTTACAAAATTATATAGCTGAAAATCATTGTTTTTTATAGTCACGTGATGGATGGGCAAATGAATTTCAAATGATTTGATTTTACATATTTAGACTAATTTAGATGTGTAGATCAATGTGAACGGTTTGGATCGTCGATATGAATGCCCGAAGGCCTAGTGCACACACCGTGTGCACTAGAGGAGTGCACAACCGAAGCTTTCCCTATATATATATATATATATATATATATACACACACACACATATGTAGATATATACATATATGTATATGAAAAAGAGAAGTGTAGGTGTTGTTTCCTTCCTGTTGCCCTGTCGAATTGGAGCTTGGAGTTTCTCTTGGTGCGCAGAATTCGAGGAGACGAAGTGGAGTTTCTCTTGGAGCTTTTGAAGGAGATTTTGCTACTAGGAGCTTTTCATTCTAGGAGTTCAATTGAGTACATCAATATTTCTTGGGTGGGTGTTTCTAAAATTCTTTCTAAATTTGGAGTATGATGCATGCTAGTGATAAATGGTTTATTTGTTAGATTTTAATTGGTATGATGAATGTAGATTGCATGCTAGTTGATGTAGAATTTAATTGTTAGATTTTGATTAGTGTGGTAAATGTGAATTACTTAATTTATTCTCTAAAATTTGTTATGATGCTTTATTAATATATTTGCATGCTAGAATACATGCAAATTGATGAATCGTGATTGTATGAAAAATTGATGCGTGGTAGAATATTTCATATTATAGTCAAAATAATGCAACATGTATGAAAAAGGATTTTTTGATGCAAATGTGATAAAGAAATGTGGAATTAATCTCACTAGAATATTTCATGAGTATAGAAATTTTTATAGAGGGTTTTTTGAACAGAGAAAATACTTATTTGAAAATTGATTATATGTGTTTCTAATACAATTTCGGGGGGGGGGGGGGGGGGGGGGGGGGGGGGTCTACTATACTGTAATTTTGATAGAAAATGTTCTGGAAAAGAATTAAGTTTTTGAATGAGTACAAATTGTTTGAAAGATCGAGTTTATTAAAGGAAAATTAATTACAGTACGGTTATATACAAAAAGTACTTAACCAATTTCATATCGGTTAGTCACTTAAGACCAATTGGTCTTCGGGTGCGATTTGGGTCCTGATATGGCTAAAAATTGGGTTAAATCAGAACCGTCCAAATCAGGAGCGAATCTTAAAGTCGGGGGGTAACATGGTAATTTCACTTACAAACGGGTCTAAAGTGGGTATTGGGTCTTCTTACCGAAAGCCCAGTAACCCACAAACGGGTCCTGTCCCAACTGGGTGCGGGTTTCAACCCACAGCAAACTCGGCCCAGCAGGATAGAATTAGGGTTTCTGATTAATCCTAATCAACGGCCTTGATTCATATCTATCCTTTCACTGGGAATCAGGGATTACATTCCTAATCTGATCCCAACGGCGGCTATAAATACCCCTCATCCACCACCATTAAGAGGTAATCAATCTTTTGCCAATTTACGCTCTCTCATAATCTCTCCTGATTACTGACTTGAGCGTCAGAGGGTGCGTTGCCGGGATCAACCTCGGTGTTTCGCACTTTTTGCAGGTGAACGGCGGGAAGTCAGCGGTCCAACTCCGGCTGAAGAAGTTAAGGTTCGACCATTTAGTTTCCCCAAGAATCCACAAATACTATCTGCTTGCCCCCCACACCAGATTCAGCGGTAACAGATTGTCGCCGTCTGTGGGAAACCACGAATAGCGATCCTTCCTCTTCCCGTCGGGCAGATCTCCTCCAGCCATGCCTCCAAGGAAACTAAGATCTAGAGGGTCCAACCGTGGACCCACTCCTCCTCAACCACAACAGGAGATCCCTCTCCAAACCGTCCAGCCAATGGGACCCTCTCCTCAGCCTAATCAGGCCCCGCAGCAGGACCAACCTCCTCATCAGAACCTCCAACCCCCTCGGGGTCAGACTGGGCCTCAGAATGCCGGTGCAGGGGGCTCCCGTCCCAATCCTCTGAAACAACCTCTTCAACATGACCACGTCTCCGTGCACAACCCCTCTACCGACTCCATGGCATCTCACAATCCCCGGGGCTCCGATGACCTCTGCAACACCCTTAACAATCGACATAAGGAAGAGGATCTTCATCGCCGTTTGGATGAAAGGCGGGCCCGAGAGGGAGTCTCCCGCCAACAACGTCCAAATGAACGATCTCCTCATCACCGAGAACATAGGAGGTCCCCGCCTCACCGAAGACGGAGAGAGTCCCCCGAGCACTATAGAAGAAGGCCTCGCTCACCGAGGGATGATAATGCTCCTATCACCCGAGCCGAATTCCAGCAATTCCAGGCAACCATTTTGCAAGCCCTCCATCACCGACCCAACAATAATGATGCTCAGAGGGTCCCCACTTCTCCGGTCCAAAGTCCTCGCCAATTGTTCCTAACTCCTCCCCCAGCTCCTAGCAACTCCCAGCACATTCCTAGTCCTCGCCACTCCAGGAGCTACCATCGTCGTAGCCCCCGCTCTCCCTCGTACGAAGACGAGTCCAGAGGCTCATTTGATTATCATCGAAGGGATGACACTATCTACCGTCGTCTCCACGAAATGGAGAGGTGCTTGGGTCAGCTAGACAGAGAAGAAGAGCTTAGAGGAAGGACCCTCCGCCCAAGTCGACCTCCTTTCTCTCGAACCATCATGGAGGCGCCCGTTCTAATAGGCTTCAAGCCTCCCCAATTAGAGACTTATTCCGGGGAGTCCGACCCCGTCGACCACATCGAAAGCTTTAAGACCCTCATGCTCATCCACCAAGCTTCCGATGCTCTGCTGTGTAAGACCTTCCCCGCTACGCTCAAGGGTTCGGCCCGGAAATGGTACTCTCGCCTCGCCCCATCTTCGATATTCTCCTTCGAGCAATTCGAGACCCTCTTCATCACCCACTTCGTGAGTAGCCGCCGAACTAAGAAGACCAGCATTTCACTACTCTACCTCAACCAGAAGGAGGGTGAGAAGCTAAGAGACTATGTAAAAAGGTTCACCGCGGAAGCTAGGTCTATCACTTCCCTCGACCAGTCGGTCGCTGCAGCAGCGTTCCAATCAATCGTCCTTAATTCCAGCCTCCGCTCCTCCCTTGCCAAGAAGCCCCCGCAGAACTTCTCCGATCTCCTTCTCCGAAGCGAGAAGTATATTCGGGCCGAGGAAGCTGAGCACCGCCCCAACTTTGAGGGGCCTTCCTCCGGGTCCAAGAGAAAGGGAACAGAAGAAGAAGGAGCCAAGAAGCTCCAAAAGGATAATGGCGGTCAGCGCCGCCCTCCCCCCAGATTCGAGAAATTCACTCCTCTTAACGCCAACATTTCCACTATTTTCATGGAAGTAGAGAAGGAAGGGGCGATACCTCCTGCCCCGAAGATGAACACCCCTGGCAAGAAAAGAGACAAAGAGAAATGATGCTGCTATCACCGGGACCATGGCCACGACACCAATGATTGTCGGGCCCTGAAGAACGAGATCGAGGCCCCTCATCCAGAGGGGGCAGCTGGCCAAATTCGTAAGAAAAGACCAAACCGACCTTTCTCCTCCTCCTCGGGGGGCTAACAAGCGTCCTGAACGACGCGGTGAGACACCCGAATTCGAAGAGGAGCGTGTCCTACACCTCATTCATGGGGGCCCAATGGGAGGCTCCTCCAACTCCTCTTGAAAGGCTTTCATAAGGGAAGTCAATTCAGTACATGGCATGCCTCCCCCTAAAGGCCTCGGAGTACCCGTCACATTCTCAGATGAAGACCTGGTAGGCGTCCGAACCCCCCATTGTGACGCACTAGTCATTAACCTCTATATTGCGAATTTTAAAGTGGAGAGGATCCTAGTAGACAATGGTAGCTCCGTTAACATCCTCTTCCTCGATGCTTTCAAAGGACTCAAGCTATCCCGGGATAGACTTAAGCCCACCGGCTATACACTCCACGGGTTCACGGGAGTGCCAGTGACTATTAAAGGGGTGATCACCCTCGACGTAACCACTGGCAAAACTCCTACTATCCGAACAGAGCCGATGGACTTCATGGTCGTCGATGTCCCCGCCGCTTATAACATGATCCTAGGCCGACCCGGTCTAGCTGCTCTCAAAGCCGTCCCTTCCGCTTATCACCTCAAGATGAAGTTTCCCACCCGGGCAGGAGTAGGGGAAGTAAGAGGTAGTCAGGAGATGGCCCGCAAATGCTACATGACCTCTACTGGAGGTCCAGTCCTCTCCCTCGAAACACTTGAAATCCCCCAAGAAAGTGTCGACAAACGTCCGAGCCGGTGGATGAATTGGAGGAAGTACTCTTCTCTGAGCAAGATCTGAGCCGCAAGTTCTTTATCAGTAAGACCCTCCCATCTGCCCTATGCTCCGACATAGTCCGGTGCATTAGAAAGAACCACAATCTCTTTGCCTGGTCGGCCACCGACATGCCTGGAATTTCCGAAGAGCTCCTAGTCCACCACCTCAGCGTTGCTCCGGGGTCCAAACCGGTCCAACAGAAGAGGCGCAAGTTTGCTCCCGAGTGCCAGCAAGCTATAAAAGAGGAAGTGGACAAGCTCCTAAAGGCTCGGTTCATACAAGAGGTCAATTACCCCGAATGGCTCTCGAATATTGTGATGGTAAAGAAGGCCAACAGGACCTGGAGAATTTGCATCGACTTTACTGACCTGAACAAAGCATGCCCCAAAGATCCATTTCCCCTTCCAAGCATCGACACCCTGATTGACGCCACTTCAGGCCATGAGCTTCTCAGCTTCATGGACGCTTTTTCCGGATACAATCAAATCCGCATGTTCCTCCTGGACATCCCGAAGACCTCCTTTATTACCGATTAGGGCCTCTACTACTACAGGGTGATGCCTTTCGGGTTGAAGAATGCAGGCGCCACCTATCAACGCCTCGTTAACAAAGTCTTCCAAAATCAGATCGGCCATAACATGGAGGTGTATGTTGATGATATGCTTGTGAAGAGCATTCGTGGGGTCGACCATGTCACTGACTTGCAGGAGGCGTTCGATGTGTTAAGAAAACATGATATGAGGCTCAATCTGAACAAGTGTGCATTCGGAGTCGCGTCGGGAAAATTCCTAGGCTTCATGGTCAGCCAAAGAGGGATCGATGCCAACCCCGAGAAGATTAAAGGCATACTGGATATGGCTCCTTCCAAAAGTATAAAAGAAGTTCAGAAGCTAACCGGGCGCCTCGCAGCTATAGGGCGCTTCCTTTCCAAGTCAGGGGAGAAGTGACTTTCCTTCTTCAAGGCTCTCAGGGGAGCTAAGGGCTTCAAATGGGGTCAACAATAACAGGAGTCGTTCGATCAGCTTAAAGCCTACCTAGTCAACCCCCCTCTCCTCAGCAAGCCTATCCCCGGGGAAACACTCTACCTCTACTTAGCTGCCTCCGAGCAAACCCTCAGCACTGTCTTGGTGAGGGAAGAAGACAAGGCTCAGAAGCCCATCTATTACGTAAGCAAGGTACTTCGGGATGCCGAGCTTCGTTATCCAAGGCTAGAGAAGATGGCATACACCTTGGTTATGGTAGCTAGGAAGCTTCGCCCGTATTTCCAGTCTCACTCGGTGGTCGTTCTTACCGACCAACCGCTAAAGCAAGTTTTGCACAAGCCGGAGACCTCTGGCCGCCTCATGAAGTGGTCGATAGAGCTGAGCCAGCATGATATATCCTACCAACCTCGGACCGCGATCAAGGCTCAGGCCTTAGCTGAATTTATAGTTGAAAGCACCATTCCCGAGGTCAGTCAAGCGGCAAACGGACCTCCTATTTGGACGGTATATGTTGATGGATCCTCTTGTACCGAAGGGAGCGGAGCCGGGGTTATTCTGGCAGGCTCCGATAACTTCGTCCTCCAATACTCCCTCCACATCAACTTCAAGGCCTCCAACAATGATGCGGAATATGAAGCCCTTATAGTCGGTCTCGGAATGGCTCGCAAGGAAGGGGCACAACGTCTCCGCATATTTAGTGACTCTCAGCTGTCGTGAATCAAGTCTTGGGCGAGTATGAAGTGTGAGATGACCGAATGGCTAAGTATCTAGCCAAGGTCCAAAATCTCATGGCTCTCTTCGAAGAGGCACTTATTCGGCGAATCCCCAGGGAGGAAAATGCCCAAACAGATGCTCTCTCCAAGTTAGCCTCATCCTCCCTCCAAGGTCTCGAGCAGACCATCTTGATTGAAGTGCTCCTGAAGCCGAGCATAGAAGAAGAAACTCCCGAGTCCATGGAGTCGCTGCCTGTTCAACTTCAAGATAATTGGATGAAACCCCTGGTAGAATTCCTAAGGGATGGGATCCTCCCCGAAGAGCCTAAGGAAGCTCGCCGAGTCAGAACCAGAGCGGAGCGGTACACCATTATTGAGGGGGTCTTGTACAAATGCTCTTTCACACAAGTTGACGATAGACCTTATCTAAGATGTCTCTCCCCCGAACAAGCCATATACGCCTTGCAAGAACTTCACGAAGGCATAGGCGGAGCACATTCAGGTTCTAGATCACTTGCCCGAAAGGTGTTGAATTATGGATACTTCTGGCCTACCATTCTCCAAGACGCCGAACAACACGTTCGGAAATGCAGCTCTTGTCAAAAGAATTCCAACATTCGTCGCCTACCTAAAGCTCAGCTCATCTCCCTATCAAGCCCGATCCCCTTTGCAATGCGGGGAATGGATTTACTAGGGCCGTTTCCCCTAACTCCTGGCCAGCTCAAATTCTTAGTCGTGGCGATCGACTACTTTTCAAAGTGGATAGAGGTCGAGCCCTTAGCTACAATCACCGAGAACAAAGTCCTTCAGTTCTTCTGGAAGAGCGTCATCTGCAGGTTCGGTGTCCCTCGGGTCCTCATAACCGACAATGGAACACAATTTACAGGGGCCGCATTCCGAGCTCTATGTGAAGACCTCGCCATCCAACAACGCTTCTCCTCTGTCTCCCACCCACAGTCAAATGTTCAAGTAGAAAATGCCAACCGACAAATCCTCTCCGGTATTAAGAAGAGGCTGGATAAGTTCGCTAAAGGCTTATGGGTCGACCAGCTCCCAAATGTACCGTGGAATTACCGCACTACCAAACAGACCCCTACAGGAGAGTCGCCATTTAATCTCACCTATGGGTCGGAAGCTGTGATCCCCTTGGAAGTCAGTGTACCCTCTCCTCGCCTCATTGCCTATGAAGAAGAGCAGAATGCCAGGGAACTTCGGGCGAACCTGGATCTGATTGATGAGCTCCGAGAAAGAGCCTCAATTCGCCAACAAAGCTATCGAAGGAGGATCGAGCTGGCCTACAATAAGAAAGTCCGTCCCACCGACCTCAAAGAAGGGGACTTGGTCCTTAGAAAGTTAGCTATCTCATTCCCCAGTCAGAAGAGTAAGCTGGCTCCAAATTGCGAGGGACCTTACAAGATCACCAAGGTGGTTTGGCCCAGAACTTACCGTCTAGAAGACCTCGAAGGAAGAGAGATTCCCAGGACTTGGAATGCCGACCATCTCTTAAAGTACCAAGAGAGCGCATGAACGCCTCTCTGAGTACCGTCAGATGTCAAACCGTTCCTCTCCACTTGTAATTTTACTTTTGCTTCTTTATTTCTCCAATGTAATAATGGCTCGCAACTCAGAAGCAGCTGACTATTAGTTTTCAATAAAGAACTTTTTCTTCATATTTTACTTGTGAAATTGCTTGTATCTCTCTGCTTTTACCTTCTTTATACTCAAACGACGAGTTCGGAGTCCAACACTTGGCTCGACTCCGCTTCGCAAACTCGCTCTTAAGCAAGCTAGGAGCAGGTCACCATTCGGAATTGCTCCCACAACCGTTGAAACAAACTCAAACGACGAGTTCGGAGTCCAACACTTGGCTCGACTCCGCTTTGCAAGCTCGCTCTTAAGCAAGCTAGGAGAAGGTCGCCATTCGGAATTGCTCCCACAACCGTTGAAACAAACTCAAATGACGAGTTCGGAGTCCAACACTTGGCTCAACTCCGCTTCGCAAGCTCGCTCTTAAGCAAGCTAGGAGCAGGTTGCCATTCGGAATTGCTCCCACAACCGTTGAAACAAACTCAAACGACGAGTTCGGAGTCCAACACTTGGCTCGACTCCGCTTCGCAAGCTCGCTCTTAAGCAAGCTAGAAGCAGGTTGCCATTCAGAATTGCTCCCACAACCGTTGAAACAAACTCAAACGACGAGTTCGGAGTCCAAACACTTGGCTGGACTCCGCTTCGGAATCTCGCTAGAAGTGGTCTGCCAGTCGGAATTGCTCCCACGACCGTCGACGCATGCGAAATGTCCACGACTAGACTAGACATGGGAGAAAAGAACTTGCACATCCAATACACAAGCATCAGAAAGAAAACGAGCTTTTATTTCATTAAAAGGTTCGGCAAAGGAACCCAAATTACAAGACCGAGACGGGGCGCTACAAAAACTCAAAGAAGAATAATTACAACTTATTCAATGCTTCTTTGGAATGGGAATGTTTCGGTTCAAAGACACTTGGGAACGGCGTCTTCTGACTTCGGAGCTTGTCTGTAGACCAACGGACCGAGACGCCTCTTCGGCGCTGCCTCTGACCGTAGCCCCAACCGAAGCGCCACTAGACGAGGCAGCCACCCCGCTTTGAGCATCGGCCGGGCTCTGTCTAATGACAGGCGAATGAGTCGCGAGCTCGTAAAAAGAGATTCCCCTCTCACTCTCTTCGTGCCTACACGACGTGCTCCGAATGTTGATTCTTGCTGGCTGAGGCTTAGGTCGAGTGACTTCCTCCTTGAGCTCGATAATCCGATCCTTCAAAGAGTCGTCCTTCACAGATATCTTAAAGCGAGGAAGCCGAGCAGAGCCATCAGCGCCAGAGCTATCGGCTATGATTCGACGAAGGTGGGTCACTTCGATACTTCTGTCGACCGTAACCCTCCTCAACTCGTCGACCTTCGCCCTCAGCTCGTCGCGCTCGGCCATCAACTTACCCACTGCCGAAGTTAACTCATCTTCCTCCGCCAAAAGTTCTTCCTCAGCTATCTTCAAATCTTGAACTTCCGCCACAAGGTCACCTTCCGCTCGAGTAAGGTCGAACAGCGCCTTTCGGAGCAATTCCACCTCGCCTTCAAGACGAACCTCGCGAGATCGCTTCCGTAGTTATTTTAGCTCGAAAAAATAGCCTCTCGCCATTGCCCTGACCACCGATAGATCTAACATGATTTTGAAAAGGTACTCTCGGCTGCGAGAGAGAGCCCGCTTTGCCGCTTTCAATTCAGTACGTAGGCGAGAAACCTCAGCCGCTGAACTCGACTCGACCTAAAAAGTGAAGGAATATCAAAATAAGTCTTCAACACTTGAAGTCACAACACGAGCAAAAAGCGTTGAATACTTTGCAAAATCTCGAAACTTTCGGCCAAAGATTTCAAAAGGGAAGTCGTTTCATTGAAAATCCAAAATTTACACAAAAGCGGTGGCCAGTCCGCAGTTAGGCGTTACAAAAAAAAATGAGAAGAGGCGACTAAGTCAGGGGTCGACCTCATGATGTCGTTCCGAAGCGTCATCACTCGGCACGGTGACTATCGCACCCTCGGCGCCCACCTCGTCCTCGGCATCTTTGTCCTCCTGCCCGGGGGCGAGCTCGGCCAGAGGCAGTTCTTCCACCCCCTCTACAGGGTCGTAGAAGTAGTAGGAGGAGCCGTCGAACCCGGGGATGCGAGCGGCCACATGCTTCAACGCTCGGGCGTACGCCTCCTCCATGTTTGTCAACATGTGAGCCTCGGCCTCGTCCCGAACCGCCTGCTCCGCGGCCGCCACCTTCGACGCGTGGCTGCTCAGAGCCTCCTCCAACGCCCTCAGTGCATTGGACAACTCCTCTTCGAGACGAGCCGTCTCCTTTTCCAAAGCTTTGACCTTGGCAGCCTCGGTGGCCGAGTGCTTCAGTGCCTCGGCGAGCTTCGCCTCAAGACCGGCCGCCTCGGCTGCGCGCAAAGCGGAAAGCAACTGCTCGGCCTCGAGTAGTTTGATCGCCTTAGCACGCTCCGACCGCTCCCGATCGTTCAGCACAGTCATTTCCTTCTCCTTGCTCACAAACTCTTCGAGCAAGTGGTTGAAATGGCATAGGGTCTGCAAGCGACACAAGAAACTGTTAGGCCTGAACAAAAAAACTTGGAAAAATTCTATAGAAGTTTTTGATACTCACCGACATGGTGTTCCGAGCGATCTGCATAGCGTCGTCACCAACGGTACCCGCCTTCAGCGCGGCTCGGTCTTTGGGGGTCGGCAGGTGCTTCACCGCCTGCATGCAGATGCCCCCGTCTCCGAGGAACCTGTCCACCTTCATCACCCGCCAGTCGGGGACGAAGAGGCGCTTGTGCTCCTCGGTAAGGATCTTCTCGGCCTCGGAGGTGAGAGGGAGGACCTCTAGAGCCAAGGCCACGCTCACGTTGAACGCTCCGCTCGACGACCCGGGTGCGTCAACCTGATCGACTCGAGCCGGTGCCTTCGGTGGAGCTCGGGTGGGCGTCTCCGAGGGAGTGAGGTCAGGCGCACCCGAAGGCGCCTAGGCCACCAAGTCCACGATGGTCGGTTGCACCGAGGGGACCTTCGCAGCTCGACCCCCCCTGAGGTCCGGCCACAGTCCTCTTCCTTTTTCTCGACTCCTGCTCCTTTGCCGCACGAGCCTTGGCCATCAGTCCTTTGTAATTCATACTGGGGGTCTCTGAAAAAAAATAATCGAGCGAAAGGAGTTAGAAAATTTTAACCAAAAGATAAAGCTGAAGCAAGAAAAGAAGAGAAAAGCATACTAGGGTCGATCGGACTGAGATCCCCACGAAACAAGACCTCCTCGGTGATGTCCTTCCAACTAAGGGTAGGAAGACCGAGGAGCTTCTCCACCACCTCTTCCTCTTCTTTAGTGAGCACGAGCTCCTTCTTCGCCCGCTTCAGAACTCCAATCTTCCACTGCGTCGGAAAGACCCACGGCTTGGGAGCACGGATGAGGAAGTACTTCTCTTTCCAGTGCTTGATCAAGTCCGGGTTCTTGATCAGTTTCATGCCCTTCCTCGGCGATAGATAGTACCTCTCCTCCATCTTGCTCATCTGGCAGATGCGGTAGAGGCTCCGAAGTATGACCATCTCTGGCTGCACACCAATATTTTGGCACTGAAGGACGAAGGCGATCACGTGTCGCCACATGTTCGGCATAAACTGAGCAGGACTCAGGCTGAACCACCGCAGCACCTCGTTTACGAAAGGGTGCAGTGGCAGCTGAAGTCCAGCGTTTAGTGCGTCATACGGAAAGACGCAAGTATCGGCTGAAGTAGGTGTGCACGCCTGGACATCGGGGCCGGGGAGTAGAAGTGCGTATTCTTTAGGGATCCGGAACCGACTCCTGATCCGATGCAGGTCCGATTCAGTCAAGATTGAGGAGATCTGATCCACCTCGGAAGGGTCCCTCGGATCATTCTCCTCGTATGACGGAGTTGTGCCCTGCATCACCTTCTCCAACAAGTCTTCAGGGTAACTCCGTACACCCCCGACATTAGATAAGACAGACGGGTGCCAACCCAATTCACCCGCCATCTTCGGATGTTCGACTATCGTCGTCACCCCGATCGGCTCGACAACCTCCTTCCCCTTGCTCGCCCTCACCGTTGTCACCTCGATCGGCTTGGCGATCTCCTTCCCCTTGTCCGACCTAACCATCACCGCTCGGCTGATGTCTTGGTCCGAGGTGGGGGTCTCATCCTCAGAAGAAAACTTAACCATTTTCTAAGGATAAGGCAAGACACTAACCTTGAAGTGACGTGAATTGCCGGAAAAGATCACCGGAATCTGAAAGCGCCTTGCTGCGACAGCTAGTAGCGCCACCCGAGAGCGAAAACTCTGCTAGTAGAAAGTAAAAGTGAAAGTAAGAAATGAAAAGTGAAGAATGAGGAAAAGTGTGAGGGGGGGGTGAAGACTTATAGTAAAAGAAACAACTCTTGGGCTTTGTAACGTAAAGACACAACTTTTGGGCCTCCTCCCAAGGCGTTATAAAAGCCCAAACAACTAAGTAGCGAAGAGCGGCGACCGTTCAAGAGAAGTATCGACGGTTCGGTATGATCCGCTCCGCTCGGCTGCACCTCAAGCCATAAGTCGCCGATGCGCCCTACTTGGCAACCAAAAAGCACTCAGATCGGACCATGATTCCTCGGAAACCGAGCAACTGCCAATCCAAGCTGCGAATTGGAGAAAAATCACTTTCTCCCCAAAATTCGTGCAAGATCTCGATCAGACGGCTCAGATCGTGCCACTTCCACAAAACGACAAGATAGTGTTTTCTCAAGAACTGTGCCTACCTCGAGATCCGCGCCATGATCCAATGGCCCAGATCGCTCCACGTCCATCGGAACCAAAGCCCAAGCGACAAGCGATCCGAGCTGATCACACATAGAAGAGGCTCGGAAATCGAGCAACTGCCAATCCGAGCTGCAAATTGGAGAAAAACTACTTTCTCCCCAAAATTCGTGCAAGATCTCGATCAGACGGCTCAGATCGTGCCACCTCCACAAAACAAAAAGATAGTATTTTCTCGAGAACTGTGCCTACCTTGAGATCCGCACCATGATCCAATGGCCCAGATCGCTCCACGTCCCTCGGAACCAAAGCCCGACCGACAAGC
Organism: Hemerocallis citrina; assembly: GCA_017893485.1. NCBI lineage: Eukaryota > Viridiplantae > Streptophyta > Magnoliopsida > Asparagales > Asphodelaceae > Hemerocallis > Hemerocallis citrina. The sequence continues at coordinate 52,535,980 of CM030359.1, read as the reverse complement.
GATCCGAGCTGATCACACATAGAAGAGGCTCGGAAATCGAGCAACTGCCAATCCGAGCTGCGAATTGGAGAAAAACGACTTTCTCTCCAAAATTCGTGCAAGATCTCGATCAGACGGCTCAGATCGTGCCACCTCCACAAAACGACAAGATACTGTTTTCTCGAGAACTGAGCCTACCTTCGAGATTCGCACCGTGATCCGACGGCCCAGATCGCTCCACGTCCTTCGGAGCAAAAGTCCGAGCGACAAGCGATCTGAGCTGAGAAAGTAACTCGGGATCCCAATCCGACCGGCTAGAACTCCGAGCTACTCGCAATACGGGAGAGAACGAAGTCACATTGCTCAGAATCCGAGCAAATGGCAATCCGAGCTGCACATTTGAAGAAAAATGCAACCGAGCAATCCCAACCGTCGGATCGTTGTGAAAATCACGCCAAAAATGATGAACGGCTTAGATTGTGCCACGCCCACAAAACAACAAGATAATGTTTTCTCGAGAACCGTGCCTGCCTCGAGATCCGCGCCATGATCCAACGGCTCTGATCGCTCCACGTCCCTCGGAATTCCGATCCGAGTGACTGGCGATCCGAGCTGCTCATGCAAAAGAAATAGTACCGAGCTACGTAACTCGGATACCGATCAACTAGCTATCCAAGCTGCTCAAATGGAGAAAAGAACGCCGAGCGATAACAGTCGTCGGATCTCCTCAAAAATCGCACTTCGACCTGATGAGCGGTCCAGATCACCCCACATCGCTCGGAATCTGTGCTCTGAGCAACTGGAGATCCGAGCCGCTCACACGAAGAAACTGGCACCGAGCTACGTGCCTCGGATTCCGAGCAACTGGCCATCTGAGCTGCTCATGCGAAGAAAACATTGCCGAGCGACTCTAACCATCCGATCTTTCAGAAATTCACGCCCGCACGAGATGGGCGGCCAGATCTCGCCACGTCATAATTCGGTATTAAAAACTAATTTTTATTTATTAAAATCGTTTTATTTATTTAAAAAATTACGAAAAAATGATTAAAAAATCGGTAAAATTGATTAAAAATTCTAAAAAAATAATTACAAACTCAGGGAAAAATTTTCAAGCCCCTGAGCAAATAATTATTGCTTAGAATAATTGATTAAAACCCCCGAACGACAAATCGACACTGCGCAAAATCAAGTAAATGAACCGAAAAATAGATAAAGGTTAAGAAAAATACCGGAAAACTGGAGGGGCTCAAGAACAATCCACAGCGCGCAACTAACACGGAAAATCACCATACTGCCTTGTGCAAAGGTTCGACACATCCAATTTGGACTCCGATACAACCCCGCAAGCCATTTAAAATAGTTAAACTACTCCTCAAAGGCTGGTCAAACTCAGTCTTCGGGAGTGGGGGGCTCGTGATATGGCTAAAAATAGGGTTAAATCAGAACAGACTAAATCAGGCGCGAATCTTAAAGCCGAGGGTAACATGGTAATTTCACTTACAAACGGGTCTAAAGTGGGTATTGGGTCTTCTTACCGAAAGCCCAGTAACCCACAAACGGGTCCGTCCCAACTGGGTGCGGGTTTGAACCTACAGCAAACCCGGCCCAGTAGGATAGAATTAGGGTTTCTGATTAATCCTAATCAACGGACTTGATTCATATCTATCCTTTCACTGGAAATCAGGGATTACATTCCTAATCTGATCCCAATGGCGGCTATAAATGTAATGCCCCGATTTTCATTTATGGAAATTATTTATTTATTTTGCACGTAGTGTGCACGTGCAATTTTTGTAGTATGAAATCTTATAATTATTTTTATTATGGATGATATGTGCTCTTTAATTATTTTTATATAAAGGCCTTTTTCAAATAAACATAAGCCTTTTCTTTTAAGCCCAAAGTGTAATTTATTTATTTTCTTTTATAAACTATTATTTTGGCCCATAAACTAAAGCCCATGAGTTACTTTTATTTTAAAAACAACTTGTAATGTAGAATACATTTTTAAAGATTATTTTTATGTAAAATTTAATGTACAACTTTTGTTAAATGGGGACAAGTTGCATGCACGTGCATTGCACGTACACGTGCAAATGCACATGGTGTGTGGCCGGTTTTAGCTTAGGAGGGAAAATGAAAATTTTGAGTGGAGTCATGGGTGGTGGTTACTTGATCATGGTTGGTTATTGTAACTCCTCGTTGAATCCTAGCCTTTTAATCCTAACTCCTAAGTTAATCTTAGCCTTCCATTTTCCTAAATTTTTAGAATAAATACCCCCACCTAGCCTAGTTATTTTTGTGCTAATAATTCCTCCAAAACCTATAGTTTAAAGTACATTATTAGTAGTTTAGTAAGTGAGTTAAAAGATTGAGAGTTGTGTGAGGAGTTTGTGCTTGCATCTAAAAGGAGAGGCAGACAATCAAGAAGGGGCTCGGGTTGGCATTGTGGAAGGCCCGGGTGCGCACATCAAGGAGGAGGATCGCTCTTTTGGCAAGGAAATTTGTTTAGGAGGTGTTGCTAATTGTACTTCTCTCTAATCAAGGTGGGTAATTTTCCGTATTTCTAATTAGGAAGCATGCTAGTATTAAACTGAATGATGATGCATGAAAAAGATTAATAAGAGTGCATTTTAATTGGAAAATTGGCCTAGTTGGAATGTTAATGAATAACTTGTTTGTGCTTCCATCATTTAATTTAAGTTGCGTGTAAATTGATTATGGCTATGGATTGTTTGAAGAAAACTTCATTATTAACATCAAGAATTATATGCAAAATTAGTAGATTGACAATGTCGCTTTATGTGCTTAAATAGACGATTGTGATAATGTTGTATGAATGACTTAAAAATATAATTTGGGGGTTTGTGAAATGATTAAAAACAGAGAATTGATATAAAGATTGTTAATAAAGAGATTAGTGATGTTAAAATTTGATAAGAAATGTGGTAGTGGTAGCTTATAATTTGAATTAAGTGTATGAAAAATATGTTTTAATTATTGAAAAAATTATTTTTAATATACAGTGTAAATTATGTTGGGAATAATTAATCTGGAAATTTACAGTAAGTTTAGTAAGAGTAAAATCAAATGAGAGCTTCTTGAACATCGACATGTTTTACTAAAGAGAGGGAATAATTTAATTAAAGTTCGAGCTGTACTATGACAACTTGAGCATATAGCTCAAGTGGTCGGGATGCTCTTATTTGCTACAGTGGGTTCGGGTGTCTCATAGGTTGCTGGTTCGAATACCGTGAGCACCATATATATTGTTTTGTATTTTTGAAAACTAAAGTAACTGCAGCCGAGAGCATTTAATGCTCTCAGCCCTTCTTTATATCGCCTAGCGCGTTCGGCCTAGTGGTCTGTGCCTGTGGCTTGTTTCCCTATGGTTGTTGGTTCGATCCTTGGTCTCGGCCTGTGTTTAAGTTGTGGGAAAAAAATATTTTTGGGTGTTTTGATGATCGAAAAATTATGAAAAAAATATGATTATTATCCTAAAAATATGTGGGATTTATGAAAAATAATTTGGGAATTATTTACATGGAATAGAGTATGTTTTGAGAACAAATGTATAAATAGAACTATGGTTCTACATTTATATCTTGTGGAGGTTATAATTCGCACAAGGACTTGAAATAAAATGTTAGAAAAGAAATATGAATAAGAAAGAAATTATATGTAGTGATGTGATGTGAATTATTCTCATTGGAGAATGGTGTGAAAATTATGAAATGTGAATATTCATTTAGTGATGTGATTTTAATGTGGAAATGATATTTGATGGAATACATAAGGAATAATTGAATTCCATGTATGGCTATGGACTCATGAATAAATTAGAAATCATGTTATTGGAAAAGAGAATGTTATTGAGCATAAAAACTCAAACATATGGATTATGAATTGAAATTGAAAATTAGAGTGTAGTCAAACTCCCACCGGCAAGTGAAAGTGATGAATAATTATGATTATTGAAATTGAAAAGACCAGGTTGGGTCATTGTGAAATGAAAGAAATAAGACCATTAGTAGTCAGAGGACTAACTCTAAAAGATTGGTTTTGTTCATGATTTTTATTAAATTAAAATTAGTACATAGTGGAGATGTGATGAAAGTGAGAGAAAAACACAAGTATGAGAGCTAGAGTTTACGATGCGGGGGTGAGCCACAGAATGCATGCTTGATGAGTCAAGACATGGCGTGGGCACTACTCAGTAATGATCGGACTTTAGCAACGCTTGTGGGATGTTTGGTGACTGCAAGAGGATCGTGTGCCATGAAGGAGGCTGAATTGCCACAGAATGCATGCTTGATGCATCAAGACATGGCGTGGGATTCCCCTCCAGGTTTTCTATACACGAGCTTGTACTCATAGATCATCTAGGATACTTACCGTAGTTACAGTAGTAGATTAAGACATGACGAGGGATTGAACCCTACAAAGATGAAGAACGATTAAGAGGCATGCCCTCGGACTTATGTAGTATGAGATGCATAGAATCCGAACAAGTGTGCATTAGTGTCGTATAATATAAGTAATTGCATTAAGGACTAAGTCCACAATCAAAACACGACATCAATAGGGTATTCCCTTTAGTTTGATGTGTGCCAAGTTTGTGTTTGTTAAATATGGAAAATGTGTTATACTATTTCCGGCATAGAGAGGATGGCCGTGTATAATGTTCGTCGGTTGAATAAACTGACACCCACAGTTTTGTATGCAGGGTAAATGACATGATAAAGGTTAAAGAGGAACAGATGCCTAGAGATTATCCATTGTTGTTGTACATTTATTTAAATGTTGTAAATTTACTTCCGCTGTGCAATGTAAAGAGTAAATTTTTCATGTAAACTCTGGTGTAAAGTGAAAAGTTTTAATTTCCTTGTAAAATTGTACTAAATGAAGTGTAAAGATCCTGTGGAATCTCGAATTCATTGTATTTTGGAATTCGGGGCATTACAATAAATACCCCCCCCCCCCATCCACCACCATTAAGAGGTAATCAATCTTTTGCCAATTTACGCTCTCTCATAATCTCTCCTGATTACTGACTTGAGCGTCGGAGGGTGCATCGTCGGGATCAACCCGGTGTTTCGCACTTTTTGCAGGTGAACGGCGGGAGTCAGCGGTCCAACTTCGGCGGAAGAAGTTAAGGTTCGACCATTCAGTTTCTCCAAGAATCCACAAATACTATCTGTTTGCCCCCACACCAGATTCAGCGGTAAAAGGTCCATTACTGTTCATGAGCAGAGGCTCTGTTCTGGGTTCAAGTCTTGTTAGAGACTCTGTTTTATTAAATTTTTGATTTTATATAAATCACCGACAGTATAAATATAACTATAATTCGAGTCCATATTATATCAGTTATTCACTCTAGACCAACTGGTCTTCGGTTGTGCTCTAAGTCGGTTACTGTTCACAGGCGGGGGTTCGGTTCTGCGTTCGAATCTGGCCCTTGCCACTTTGTTTTTCTTTTTGATTTTTGTTGATATTTTGAGTTTTTAAGTGAAATAAAAATTAGGAAAAATTCTTTTATTCTTCTAAAATTGTTTAGACTTTATAAAAATTATTTCTACAATATTTTGATATATTTTGTGAGAATTGAAAGAGGGTTTTACATTAAATATTGTTGATGAACTCGTTTTTTATCAATTAAAATGTGATTATTGTTTAATTTAAGAGAAATGAAAGTTTGGAACGCACTTGGATTCTTCTTAATGAGATTTTATGATTTTAATACTTGATTAAAATTATTTGAATTGTATACAATGTTATAAATGATTAAATTGATAAAAGAAGTCGAAATGAGATTATTTCATGTTATGAGACTATAAAGAAATATTTCTCTGTGAGAAAGAGATTGTGAATAAAGGAATTGAAAGATTATTTGATTGAATATGACTTATTGTTGATCTCTAGAACGAGTTAGTTGTTGGAATCTAGAGGCTAGGCGAGACACTAGTGATCGGCAGTATTTATTAATGAATTTGAGAGCTAACCAGTGTGGATTGAGCATCTCTTGAGAAGTAACCAGTTGGGTTGACTGTCACTTTTATTGGTTTAAGTCCGGTAAGATAAGCTAGCTCTAGGTTGTGATGATTTTCTTCTAAAACAAACTAAAAATTTAAGGACTACACTATAGTGAGATGTGATGAAAGTAAGAGAAAAATACAAGTATGAGGGACTTGGATCTATAGTGTAAGAGTATTCATAGGTTTCCTGCTTGGTGTGTCATGTCATGGCATGGATACATCTCCGAAATTATCAGGACCGTGGTTACTCTTGTGGGGTGTTCGGTGACTACGTAGTGTCATCGTTCCATGATGGAGGCGAATTGTCCATAGGCTCTGCATGATGCGTCATGTCATGAGGTAGGATTTTCCTCCAGGCTGTCTGGGCATGGGCTCATAACTCATAAGACATCTAGGATACTTACCATAGTTACCTTAGTAGTTTAACTCATGGTGAGGGAATCAACCCTACAAGATGAATTACGATTAAGGGCTTGTCCTCGGACCTATGTAGTATGGGATGCATAGAATTCGAACAAGTGTGCATTAGTGTCATTTAATATAAATAACTGCATTAAGGATTAAGTGCACAGTACCCACGACATCAATAGGATATTCCCTTCTTTAGCTTTGTTTGTGATCAAGTTTGTGTTTGTTAAAGTATTTAAGAATCATTATACTTTCGGCATTGTGAGGATGGTCGTGTATAGTATTTCTTTGGTTGTAAGCAACTGACGTGCCCACAGTTTCATATGCAGGACTTAGAGTTTACAAGAACATATAATGATGAATTTGTTGTTGATGATTACTTAAATGCTAAAGTTGTTACAGTTGTACATTTATTATTGTTGTATTTCATTTACTTTCCGTTGCGTGTTGATGTAAAAGACTCTATTGTAATAAAAGTTTTTAATTCCTTATAAAATTGTACGAAGTGAAGTGTAAAGATCCTGTGGAACTTCAAATTCAGACTTATTTAGAATTCGGGGTGTTACAATCTCAATGGCAAGGGTTTCCTTCGGTTGTTGAGAGGGCAGTCCCTTACTCTGTGACCGAACTTGCGGTAGTTGAAGCAGTGAATACCACTTTTCCGGCCGTTCGCCATCAGGTGGTCATTCTCCCCGCATCACATGAAACGCCTCTCCTTCTTCTTCTTCGTGGGTTTGGGATTCTGTGGTTTAGGTGTAAGAGGAATGGTGGGTTTGGGAGGGAAGATAGGCTTAGGGGGAAAGGGGTAAAGATTGTGGTGTGGAAGGGGAAGTGACGGTGGAGTGGTGAAGGGGGTTTGGTGTGGGTTTTGAGGTGGACGTGGGAAACGACGAGAGGAGTGAGGGGGATAATGATGAGAGAGGGGACATGGAGCCATGAGTACTTGAGCAAAAGATTTGCTCTTGTTCCAAGGCAGCCATGCACTCTCGTCTCTCCTCTCATTTTTTCACCACTGAGAATAAGGAAACATTTTTGTCTCCTTTGGTTATAAAAAGTGGAATTTTGTTAAAAATAAATAGTAGAGAAAAACAATATTTCCTCCTCCTTTCAGTTATTGAGCGGTTCATTTTCTTTTTTGGGGTGCAATTTGGTATGTGTGGCCATTGGAGTATTAAGAAACACTGTAAACAGAATCTCGTTGTATCATGGGGGAAGTATTTGATGATCAACGATTTATCTTCAGAATCTGCTGAATAGCTTCTTAAAGAAAGTGCAATCCACGCCCCGAGCCATTCTCACACTTTCTTCCTGTTGGAGTTAAAGTCAATTGATCAATCTATTTCAGAACCGTTTGGTGCTATCAGAAGGTTAATTTGGGCATTTAGGTCTACTAGTTATTTTCTCAACAGGTTGTCACATGATTGAGGAATCTTTTAGATTCCTTCAACCGTCTACGTTGGGAGTTTTACAGGATTAAAGACCACTGGATTGCAGAGTTCCCGACGAGTGAGGGGGTAACTGCCCTAACTAGAAAAGAAGAAATAAAGATTATCAGGGTGCAATATGGGATTAATATCAAGCCCTAGACAGGTGATGAAGAAGCTATTGATTAGGAAATGACGTTAGAGGAGTGGGTAAGACTGGTCAGGTTTCCTCGACATTGTTGGGAACTTGGTGGACTTCAAGATGTGGTTTGAAAGGTTGGGGGTGGTTTGGGAGGTGGATAAAGACACGGCGAGGTTAAAAGGATGCTTTGCTAGAATTAAGGTGGGGTGCCAACGTCTCGACAACATCCCAGTGACGATTAGAGTTATGGTGGAGAACAAGTTCCATTTCGTCGAAGTGGTGATCGAGGAGGAAGGGGAGGGTTGTCCGAGGGTGGAGTAGATGGTGACGAAAGCACCGGTGAGTAAACGATTATTCTCAGAGGATAATATGGAGAAAGAACGCTCTTGGGTGGCGGTGGTCGATTCAGGTGGCGAAAAGAAGCCCCTCTCAACCAAGAAATAGTTGGGGACAATTACAGGTTCGATTGTGAACCGGGGTGAACTGGGTTCTGGGTTGGTGAACCAACTCGAACCAGGTGAGTCTTCTCGGGTTCACAAGTACATGGACCAAGATGGTCCACTGGATAGCCCACTGCGCGAGGAAATCTCGTGGAGGGGATTGAACCAACGTGTTCTCATTTGGAAAGTCGACCAGGCTTTTCCCCCATGCAGGGGGATCCATCGGCATGATAGCTCAGCATACATGCAAGACGCTTTCAGTCCTCGAGCCCAATCACAGTTCACTGCAGCAACACGTGGTGGAGGACACTGAATCGAAAAAAAACACGACGCGCAACGCACAACAGCTGGCATGTATGAGGTTTCCAGAGACTAGTAACCTGTCAATCATGAGGTACGAGGGTCAAGAAGTTGGTCAGACAGCACAAAATTCAAAATTATAAAGGCAGAAGAAGATTTGGGCCGTGTGGGTCCTGAGGAAGGTTATATAATTGGAAAACAAGTAAATCCTCTATTGGGCCTAACAAATCTATACTATTATTAAGCAAAGCCTTATTTTGCCGGCTTTTTACTATCGTGCCCTCATAAACATAAAAGACTAAAAAAATAATGTAAGGTTAATTCTGTCAAATTTTATCCCTTATCCCTACACAAAAGAAGGTCAAAACCGTAATTTTCACTCAAATAAAACTTTCTCCCTCTCTCTCTCTAAAAACATCCCCCTCCCCCCGTCGATTACTATCCCTCTCTCAAAATCTACACCGCCTTTCTCTCTCCTCATCCCCCCCCGTTTCGATTTCTCTTCCTCTCGCTCCGCCCTCGAACCCTCCTCCCTTGCGTTTTGTGATCGCCGCGTCCCCCTCCCCCCCCGACTTCTTCTGAACCGTCAAGCAAATGAAATTATTAGGGAGGGGGTGGGCTTGGAGGAGATGAGCTAGGTATTTTCTAAAATCAGGGATGATGCAATAATTGGCCCAAAAAGATGTATTAAGTTGGTTTCTAATAACGTGGAAGGTGGGGCTGGTGGTGAAGCAAGCACCAGACACGGAGAGGACGGGAAGGAAAAGAAAGAAGGAAGCTGTATTGAGACAATATTCAAAAAAGAGGTCAAAAGAAAAGTACAAAGGGAAGTCAAGAAGAGGGTGAGGGCAATGTTGGGATCATGGGCAAATGAGGGGGCTTCGAAGTCGGAAAATGAGCCCATCGAGAATGGGGAGCTACAGTCGATGGGAGAAACAAGGTTACATAGTATATCAGAGGATACTCCGGTAGAGGAAGCAACACCAAAGAAAAGAACCGGCAAGGAGGCGGAGGGACACTAACGTAGAGACAGACAATGCAAGAACGGGAAAAAGCTGATGATCGTAAAAGGAATCTATCAGAAGGAGGGAAAGTGGAAAAGCTATGAAAATATAACAGGTTCTCATGCGCCTATTTCTATTTTCGGTTCTATTCTAGATTTTAGGTTAATTCAGCTTGTAAATGTTTATAGTACTAATTTGCATCATTCTCATAAAGACATACACGAATCATTTGGATACAATTAGGGATAGGGAATCAGACAATGTCTGCAAGGTCCAAAAGGTAGTACGAAGGGAGATGGATGTGGATTGCGTCTCCCGAGATTTGGTTGGGCAAGTGCCCACGAAGGGGAGGGGAACCACAAAATATTAATTTGTAAAATAGGGGAGGGGAACCACAAAATATTAATTTGTAAAATCTTATTTTGGAATGTAAAAGGGCTTGGTCAGGCAGTCAAGCATAGGATTGTAGGGGAGGTTATTAAGAGTCAAAATGTGGATATTGTCTGTTTGGAGGAGACCAAGTTGTCTCAACCTACATACGGGTTTCTTAAGTCATTTCGGTTAAGCCGTATTGGGAATGGCAGTTCAAAGACACTCGGGGGGAGGGGGGGTGTTATTGTATGTACCAATACCAGTAATTTTGACTTACTGGATGATTGGGTGGGCAACTTTACTGTGTCGATAGTGGTTCCAAGGAGGGCAGACAACTGGAAGGAAATGATCACGACAATGTGTGGACCAAACAACAAAAGACGAGGGAAGGACCTCTGGGACAAGCTAATCGACATTAAGGGTAGATGGAGCTTGCCGTGGGTGCTAGGAGGGGATTTCAATATTGTCAGGCACACACATAAGAGGAACGGAAGGGGTGGGGTATGGTTACGACAGGAGAATGTTCAATCAATTCATTTCAGGCTAATGCTAATTGAGATACCGGTAAATGATCGCAGACTTACATGGTCTAACAACGTTAGTGCCCTTGCTCTCACAAAAGATAGGGTTCTTGTTTTAGTGGATTGTGATGGGTCTTGGTGCACTCGTACATTCGCAATACTTTGGACCACGTTCCCATCAACGTAGGGACATGCGAAGAGGACATGAAAAGATGAAGCATCTTCTGCTCTGAGAAAATGTGCTAACTAGTGGGGAATGTGACGACCTGATCAAGGCCAGCTGGAAGGAGACTAATCTCGCGAAACCAGCTTCAAGACTGATGAGAAAATTATCCAGGCTCAGAAAAAGGTTGAGAAAATGGAATAAGGACACTTTCAAAAATGTGCTCACATGAAGGAGATGATACTGGAAGAGATAAATGAATTGGAGAAGGAGGAAGTGGGTGCTCTGGATGACAGTCAGTTTCAGCGGTTGATCACAAATAGATTGTAGCGCCCTGAATTTCATAATAGAAATAAGAGACACAAATTCATAATCTTTATTTCAATGTAAACCAAACACATTACAAAAATACAGGGAAATTTAAAACTTTTTTTTACAATGGTCCATAGTACAGTGCATAGCAAAAATTTAAACACATTTAATACAACTCATTTCAACATTTAAACTTCAGTCTTCTCAAAGTCCAAGCTTTAACCCTTTCTCAAGCCACTCACTTTGCAATCCTGCAAAACTATTAAAACTGTGGGTACATCAGTTGAATACAGCTGATGCATGCTGATAAAAGCAGCGACTCTCTAAAGTCTCACAACCACACACTTGTTACGCAAATAAAAACAATAATAAAAGAATCATAAATCAACAATTAATACTAATACTGAAAGAATAAATGTGTGTCAGGAAAAATAACCAAAGATGCATAAAACAATGTTCAAGAAAACACCATGCACACGATGCATACTAATGCATACTTGTTCGGATTCTATGTATCCCATACTACATAGGTCCGATGGCAAGCCCTTAGCGTTTACCTCATTTAGAGTTCAATCCCTCACTATGCAATCCTACGTCGGTGATTATTCTATTCTTTTTTGATTCCACAAAAATGATCAGATTAGACACTCCGCGAATAGACCCTAGCCCCGGAATACATCCAACCAGCCTGTATTAGTGTAAATGCGCAAGCATCCTGTAAGAATCACTCTAATTCGGGAAAATCACTTCCCTGCCATACATTCTGCAAATAGACCCCAGTCCCGGAACTCATCCCGCCAGACTGTACAAGTGTACCTGCGCGAACATACCGTATATCCAGCAAATAGAACCCAGTCCCAGAACTCATCCTGCCAGACTGTACAAGTGTATCATGCAAACATACCAAATCTATCTCACTTCTGGACATTCCCAAATAGACCCCAGTCCAGGAATACATCCCGCCAGACTATACAAGTGTACCGCGCAAACATACTAGAAAGACATAAAAATCACACAGTCCCGGAATACATCCGCCCGACTGAACAAAGCTCATACTTACGTTGCCTAAGTTCTATCACATCTCACTTCTAGAGACTCGTGGGGGGGGGGGGGGGAAGGCAGTTATTGTATGTACCAATACCAGTAATTTTGACTTACTGGATTATTGGGTGGGCAACTTTACTGTGTCGATAGTGGTTCCGAGGAGGGCAGACAACTGGAAGGAAATGATCACGACAGTGTGTGGACCAAACAACAAAAGACGAGGAAAGGACCTCTGGGATAAGCTAATCGACATCAAGGGTAGATGGAGCTTTCCGTGGGTGCTAGGAGGGGATTTCAATACTGTCAGGCATACACATAAGAGGAACGGAGGGGTGGGGATTGGTTACGACAGGAGAATGTTCAATCAGTTCATTTCCAGGCTAATGCTAATTGAGATACCGGTAAATGATCGCAGATTTACATGGTCTAACAACGTTAGTGCCTTGCTCTCGCAAAAGATAGGGTTCTTGTTTTAATGGATTGTGATGGGTCTTGGTGCACTCGTACATTTGCAATACTTTGGACCACGTTCCCATCAACGTAGGGACATGCAAAGAGGACATGAAAAGATGAAGCATCTTCTGCTCTGAGAAAATGTGCTAACTAGTGGGGAATGCGACGACCTGGTCAAGGACAGTTGGGAGGAGACTAATCGCACGAAACCAGCTTCAAGATTGATGAGAAAATTATCCAGGCTCAGAAAAAGGTTGAGAAAATGGAATAAGGACACTTTCAGAAATGTGCTCACATGAAGGAGATGATACTGGAAGAGATAGATGAATTGGAGAAGGAGGAAATGGGTGATCTGGATGACAATCAGTTTCAGCGGTTGATTACAAATAGATTGTAGCACCCCGAATTTCCATAATAGAAATAAGAGACACAAATTCAGAATCTTTATTTCAATGTAAACCAAACACATTACAAAAATACAGGAAATTTAAAACTAATTTTTTAAAAATGGTCCATATTACAATCCACAGTGAAAATTTGAACACATTTAATACAACTCATTTCAATATTTAAACTTTAGTCTTCTCAAAGTCCAAGCTTTAACCCTTTCTCAAGCCACTCACTTTGCAACCCTACAAAACTATTAAAACTGTGGGTACATCAATTGAATGCAACTGACGCAATGCTGATAAAAGAAGTGACTCTCCAAAGTCTCACAACCACACACTTGTTGCACAAATAAAAACAATAATAAAAGAACCATAAATCAACAATTAATACTGATATTGAAAGAATAAATGTGTGTCAGGAAAAATAACCAAAGATGCATAAAACAATGTTCAAGAAAACACCATGCACACGATGCATACTAATGCATACTTGTTCGGATTCTATGCATCCCATACTACATAGATCCGATGGCAAGCCCTTAGCGTTTACCTCATTCAGAGTTCAATCCCTCACTATGCAATCCTACATCGGTGATTATTCTATTCTTTTTTGATTCCATAAAAAAGATCTGATTAGACACTCTGCGAATAGATCCCAGCTCTGGACTACATCCAGCCAGCCTGTACTAGTGTAAACGTGCAAGCATCCAGTAAGCATCACTCTAATTTTGGAGAATCACTTCCTTGCCATACATTCTGCAAATAGACCCCAGTCCCGGAACTCATCCCGCCAGACTATACAAGTGTACCGCACGAACATACCATACATCCCGCAAATAGATCCCAGTCCCAGAACTCATCCTACCAGACTGTAGTGTATCATGCAAACATACCAAATCTATCTCACTTCTAGACATTCCGCAAATAGACCCCAGTCCTGGAATACATCCCGCCAGACTATACAAGTGTACCGCGCAAACATACTAGAGAGACATAAAAATCACACAGTCCGGGAATACATCCGGTCGACTGAACAAAGCTCATACTTACGTTGCCAAGTTCTATCACAACTCGCAATCTAGTGCATGTCCTTAGGTTCAAATATAGGTAACCATAGCCACCTAGAGCTAGCTCACCCCACCGGACTTCACTCATAAAAACTAGGAACACTAGCCCCTCAGGCCAATTCCTACAATCAAATAACCATTGTCGGTACCCAAGGGTTTCGCTCAGCCTCCGGTGCTCACCACTTAATGCCTCAAGCATCCATCTAGGGTTCTCACCATAACCCTAAGTTTCAAAAAGAACCACCACTTGGTTCAATTATCAAAAACTTCTTTCTTTACTCATTTCTAAAAAAATATCATTTCTCCACAAATCACAACTTGTGAATCGACACTTTAGTTAAGGTCGTCTCATGCCAAATATATAAAAAGAAACATTTACTTATCCACAGAATCTCTACCATACCTCATTCTTCAATTATTGAACAATTTGCTTCGATAAAGAACCCCCCCCCCCCCTCTCATTTATAGAAACAAACAAATTTACTATACCACTTTATTTCAAATAAAATACTACTTCCATATTTGAAAACACAATCAATTTTCTGGGATATCAAAACTGAACAATAATCCTCCATAAACTCTGGAATTTATCCTTCAAAATCTGAAACTTTGTACTTCCAAAGCTGAAATTTTTGTCTCTTAAAAACTGAAAATAACCCCTTTAAAATATGAAAATTTCATTGTTCAAAATTGAACATTTAACTCCTCAAAACTGAGAGTTGTGTTCATCTAAATTATAGAGTTTGCAACACTCAAAATTGCATCTCAAATATATAAAATTTGAAAACTTGTTTTCTCAAAAATCTGAAATTTATATGTTCTCAATCTTGAAAACAAACCACTCAAAATTGAAATATATATTCTAAAAATTTAAGTTTATTTTCCATCTATACATATAGATCACATCACATAATTTGTAATCCAATTATACAAAAGTTTGAACTCTAATTCATCAAAATTCTGAAACTAGATTCCTTATAAAATCTGAAACTTGCACATTCAAAAAACTTGATCTTAAAAGTCAATTTAACGTCACACCGTTGCTATATATACAGATACATATATACCCACATACATACTAGAGTTCTCAAGCCCTACCATACACCCCTAACCCCCACACCAAGCCAAACCAAGCCCCCCTCTTGGCTGCTGGTCGACAGTCTACAACAGTAGCCCACCGTGGCTGCTGGTCGACAACCCAAGCTGAGCCCCCTCTCCACTGTTTTGACCTAACCCTAGGTCAAGAACTCAAGGTCTCAACCTGCAAAACCCTAGGTCTTTTCAAAGCCCATTATTCAAGCACATAAATACATCAATCAACATAGATCTTCTAGGATTCGAAGTGCTAAATCATTATCAACTAAAAACAGTAAATACTCAATAAAGATCTCATCTTTAAACTTCTCGATCATTGATTTAAAATCATACAACAAGTTCATTAAATCAATTTCCATAGATGAAACTTTTATCTTTCATGCATAATATTATCCATTACTCAAGAACAATCAAAATAAGATCATCTTACATTCAAGATTTAATTTTTATCTCATACTACCCATAAATCTTTATCGAATATTCACCTCTACAATTATCTCATGATAAACATCACATTCGTGCTAACATACAACCATAGATTAATAAAGCAAATCATCCCTAGCATGGTACTATATTATTCATGAGAAAAATAAACATGCAAGAGAGGTAGAGAGACGCCCACCTCTTGAAGATTTGAATACGAAAGCCAAGAGAGTCATTCTCCTTTCTAAGAACTTGCTCTCTACTCCAAGCCACAAAAATTCAACCAAAAGTAAATAAATCAAAGAGAGGAGGCCGAAACTTGCTGCCCTCAATGTGTAGGCCGGGATTTTCTCTAGGGTTTCGTGGAAAATTTTACAAATAAAACCTCCTAGAAAAACCCAAATTGCAATATTAATTATTTAGGAAATCAGAGCTTGTTATAATCCATATATGACCCAATCAATTAGGATTTGACTCTCCCCAAATCCTCTCAAATTGGCCGAACAAAATTATGAAATCTTTAAATTAAGATTTTGAATTTTTGAGCTCTTATCTTGACCCAAATCGCTTATGTTCAAAAAGTCCCATTCTTTCAAAATAATGTCAAAAGTAGTTTTCCTTATTCAAAAATTTCCAAAAATTAAAACAAATCAATTAAATAAGAGAAATTAATTTATTGACACAAGATTTTAAGATTTTCATTTCATAATATTTGCACGTGTTTTACATGTGCAAAACAATAATTTCACAAAATAGTCGAAATAGTCAATTAAATTAAATTAAAATTATTTAATAATTTAAAATAATACATTTAAATTTCTAGGGTGTTACATATATAGAAAGATCTTGAACCTATAAAAAGCAGGAGGTGATGTGGCGCCAGCGTTCGATGGTACCCTGGCTACAAAAGGGCACAAGGTAGCAAGTATGTGTCGTAGTAATAACTACATACACTCTGTGGACATTGAAGGGGCGGTGGTCTCATGTAAGCATCAAATATCTGAGCACATTGATGATACGTACAGGGAGTTGTTCAGTAATGCTAGGGATGGACACTGTGAATCAGTGGAAGATCTTTGGGAGCCACTGGATAATGATACTAGACGAAGAATAACGGCCATCCATGATCAATTCACTACGTAATAAGTTAAAGCGGTAGAGTGGGGTTTGGGTCAGGATAAAGTAGTGATGGCAATCGGGTCCACCGGGCCGGGCTGGGCCCAACCCGTTCGGATTTGACCTGGTTTCGGGTAGGCTCGGTTCGGGTTGGGCCAATAGCCGGGTCGGGTTGGGAAATGAAAAAACCGACCCGGTCGACCCGTGAACACATTCGGGTTGAACCCGGGTCGGACCGGGCGGGTCGCCGGGTTAGCCCAATGTTTTCCCTCTCTTTTAACCTTAAAAAAACTGTACAGCAAGTATAAGAGATTAAAAATTAAACAAAATTGTATATATTATTCATTTCAACTTATACGAATTTTTTACAACTTTTTTTTACATACAAATACTATTAAAAGAATATACAAATTTCTTCAATTATATATTTATGAGAAAAATCTAGAGTTCGAGATAGCCTAGAGTTAGATTGAAGAGAGGGCATTGGACTACTATCGTGCACCTCTACTTGACCTAAACTCAGGATCTCATTGCCCTAAATTCCCTAATCTTATTGTTGGACTTCAGGCGGGTTGCTTCGACTTGTTGATATATATGCCACTTATCCTTGAGTCATGTCTTCAGCCATCATCTAATCTTCAGTGCACACGAGCATCTCCAACGATCCCGGCTTCAAGCGATTCCTGTAATCTGTTAGAACTCTACCACTTGTAGAAAAAATACTTTCTGAAGCAACTGTGGAGACATGAGAAGTTAGTAGATCTCTAGCCATATGTGAAAGATTAGGAAAAAGATTTTTATGTTCTTTCCACCATTATAGCACTTCAATCTTAGTACTAGAACTCTCACTATCTTGTTGATTATACCAATTTAATTTATTAGGTGCATTAGTCCTATATTTTTTGATTGAATACAAGCAAATAAATTAGCAGTGGCATCTTCTAATGTACTCTTATCCTTACCTCTAGAAGTAGAAGAAGAAGAAGTAACTATACTAGTTGTACTACTAAATGCAAAAGTTTTATCATAATAATCATACAAGTTATTCAATATCGGTTCAAAGCTAGCTAAAAATTCATTACAATCATATTCAGAATCGTCTCCAAGTAAAGTAAAAAATATTTCAATCATACTTCTCGTACCCGCTAATTTGTTACGAGGATCCATAATAGTAGTAATGCAATACAACACATGACGATGATTAAAATACTTCAAAAATTTTATGTAAGCGGGAACAATAATATGGCTAATGTATCCGTCCAAAATTATTTCTTGAAAAGTTTGCATCATAGTAATGATTGAAATAAAAACACTACTAGAAGTAAAATCATAAGATGTAGAAAACTTCATAGTTGCGGTTTTAAAAGTTTTCAAAAATCATAATAAAGATTTGGCAAAATACCATGATTGGGGAGTCATCTGAAAATTTTCCATATTTTTAGCAAGACAAAAATCATGTATAATTTTTTTGTATTGAGTAACAACATTTAGTAAATCGAAAGTAGAGTCTCATCGATGTTTAATATCTTTAGAATTTTTTTAAAAATGTATTCCCCTAGCTTTACACCATTCTTTAAATTCTTGAACCATAGGAACCCTCAAAGCAATAAAATTTACATAATTATTAATTGCAATTATATATAAATCGGCTACTTTCAATGTATCTTGTATACTTAAATTTAAAATATGACATACACATCTAACATGAAAAATTTCATTACATGGAGGTGCTAATTTTGTTTTTAATGTACTAATAGAAGTATTGTTGTTAGATGCATTATCAAAACTAATAGTAAAATTTTTATCACGAATATGATATAAATCACAAACTTTTAAAATATGTGTTACAATAACTAGTCCACTATGGGGATACGGCAAAGCGGTAAGTGAGATGATTCTCTTTTGAATCATCCAATCACTTTCTATCCAATGACATCGAAATATCGTTACAAACAATCAGAAGTTAACGATACTCTACAAGTTAAAGAATACAAAAGTGCAATTAAATCGTCTTTCATTTTGTTGTAAAGTTTAAAACAATCAGACTTTAGTGTGTTTCTGGGAATTCTTATAAAATGTGGATTTAGTGCATTTTTGTTGAAAGACTGCACAATCCTACTCTCAGAATAGGAAAAAAGTAGCTCATCCTTAATAACTAGTCGGCTATTTTCCGACGAACAAGTTCAGGATCATATGGTTGGCTATCTATTTGTTCGGTCCTAGGGTTGATTTTTTGTTCGCCTTGTTAGTCTTGTACTAATTCTTTTTGTACATTTAAAATGTGTCGTTTAATTGTACATGTTCCCTCACCCTTCTTCCATTTGAAACTCTGGTCACAAGTTTTACAAATCTTATGTTCTACCCGAATTATTATCATCGGGGATGTAGTCATAAAATCTGTGTCAATCACTTATTTCCCCCTGTTTTTCTACTAGTAGTGGGTTGTGTTTGTGTGTCAATATGCATTTCTTCTTCTATGTCGTATGGAGGCCAACGTGAAGTGTCGATGGAATCTTGTCCATTTTGGCTACAACTGCTACCTAATGATTTAGACATGGTTTTAGTGTATGTGAAAGAAAAAAACGATTTCTAGTGTTTTATTAGCGTATATGAAATAATACAAAACAATCTACGAGGTATATGTTAAAAAATAAAATTTAAAAAACATAATTCAATCTAGGAGGTATATGTGGAATTGTCTCGTCCACATGGTAACATATTCACAATTCCAACATCACCAAATCCTACACAACATGGCTTGTCACCTCCTACCAGTTTGATATGTCATCTTGTTGATAATAAAGATATGATTCAATCCTTCGAATATGCTGTTGTTAACAATGACTTGTTAGAAGATGAAGAAGCTGAAGAAGAAGTGGAAGATGTAGAAGACGGTGAAGATGAAGAAAATGTGCATGGTGTTATGGTGTTATGCTCATCCTGCTTCGTGTTATTTCTTATGTCTCTCGATGTTTTGGGATTGCCTTAATCAAATCTATAATACTGGTCGTAGTGGATGTCATTTTGGCTGGTTGAACTTCGGCAATATAGATCCATACCCTTAGCTTTGATTGGGTGTTTATGGTCTCATGATGTGTTAGTATAGTTATGCTTACGTGATTTGGCTTGATATTGTAATCTGTTACTTGAGTTAGGGGATCGATTTATAAGTTGTGTTTGGTTGCTGTAGCGGGATAATCAGCATTACAGAGGATGTTAATTTTGTGGGTTGAATGGGTGCTCCGTTTTGGCTGATCAGTTTGGATTTCCTTAGTGGGTGTATGGGTTAAGTGTGCTTTTTGTACATGTAGTGTGTGCTGCTGTAGGTTGTAGAGTGCGTTTGTTACTTGTATCTCGCTTCTTGTGAGACGCCACATGTGTGCCTTTCTGCTATTAATATATTTTGCTAGATGATCGTTACATCTTATAATGAAAAAAAAAAAAAAACAAAAACAAAAAAACAAAAAAACAAGCACATCTTCATACTAACTTGTAGTTCAGAATTGAAAATTACATTGAGGTAAAGCCTACACGTATCAAAATTTTGGAGCTTAGTACTGGATACGTCATTGTAAAAAGGTGAGCTTAATTTGGTGAAACATTTAGGCAGAGCTCAGATTTTACGTGGAACAAAATATATGGAAAAACAAAGATACATTTAATCATGTCCTTGTGTATTAGTTTAGAGCTGGTGCAGTGGTGGGAGCTATCCTTGCTCAGATTGGCACGCCTCTTGCTCGACACATTGCTCGGTGGAGCATGTCTGAGGATAATAGTAGTGATACTTGGGATAAGGAGATCCATCACGATGCTGCTATAGGGAGCAATCAACCCACGGTATTGATGCCCAAACATACAAAAAATCAACAAAAAACAAGTCCACAGTTCATAAACAACAGAGCAATCAACTAAAACTAAGACACGTAGTATACAATCCCAACTACACATTTGCAGGCGAAGCCTATCAGTTCTCATAGACTAGCTTGTACTTTGATTGTTGTTTGGGTCCGGGGACACTCTCTCTTTCCTGTACACTGTCTGTTGTTGCAGGGTAGAAGTCAATTTTGCTTGATCTAACGAAATTTGTGTATGGCTTAAGTTCTCATTTATGCTTACAGGCTTACACCATAAACCAGATATGTTATCATAGCATACTGTAGCTAGCAATAGAAGGATACATTTCTGAGGCTACACACAACAGACCGGACATGTTACCATAGCATGCATCCATTAGAAAAAAAAAACAGAACTAAACCAGTTTTCCCTTTCCAGATGAGTTGTATTTAGCACAACAGATTGTTACACCTCGACGTCATAAAAAACACACCACTACCCCCTTAAACTAACCCCATCAAAAAGCCATATCAAGAAGTTCTTCCTGTAATTCACAGGAGGCAAGGAAAATATCCAGGTATTGCTCAGAGATGACAAACATTTATAAAGTATCTAGCAAAAAGTCTTAGAAGAATTGACTGAAGAACAAATCAGTCTTGACAAGAGTGCTAAGCTGCGGCATTACGAAATGAAACACAGTTTGTTTCACTGTATACATTTTCCAAGTTCTCCACCGGGTATTTCCTCAAGCCCAGTGTGTCAAACATATCTTTACATGATTGAGAAAAATTCCTGTCCCTATTCCTTTACTGTTTGCACACCCACTTAAATTCTATAGAGGCATGCGATTATCAACATTTTATTTTTATTTTAAAGATTATCAGGAACTACAAAAGGATATACTGAAGATATGAATCATTACTCAATTCAAAATTTTAAATTAAAAAAATCAAAAACCAAAATCATTACTCAATTTACCAAAATTGGCAGAATAGATGCAAAATATAAAAGTCAAGCAATGTTATTTTAAAAGTTACAAGTGAAGTGCAAACTGCATCAGTCTCCTTCAGTCCCCTTCAGGAATACCAAACAAACCTTCCTCTAGATTACCAATGTCCAAGGCTGATTATGTCTTCAATACTCGTTGTCTAATTAGAAGAAGAGACGACGAAGCATGGAGGTCGAAGCGTCGAAAAGAGATGAAGATGATTACAGAGCAGCAACAACAACAGAGGCATGTACAGTCGACTGTACACCCCTCGGGTCTGGGCACATTGAGTTGCAGTCGCCCGCGGCTGCTACATCTTTTTGGGCTTTTATCTTGATGATATTTTTGGCCCATCTTCAACTCAAAGTGCTCATATTCAGTATCTTCTTCTACAGGAGACGACTGAGATATCAAGACTAACCTAGGGTTCTCTCTATTCTTCTTCTATTTGTTATAAAGACCTCCAATATGAGAGGTCAAATACATCATTGATATTATTCTCCATTGCAAGTGAGACTTGAGAGATAGTTCTTGATGAGTGAGTTCAGTTTCTTGTATTGAGTGAATTTGTAACTCCTTGTAATCTTCTTTAGTTGAATATTATATTTCCCTATAATTCTCTCCAGTTTAAGCGAAAGCTAACCGGGATAAATTACTCGTGTGTTTTGTGTTGGATTGGAAGATCTACTTTGTTTGGTTGTAAGATAGATTCGTCTCATCTTCCTCGTCATCCTTATTACTCTAATTAGTTTCGCTGCGCCACCGGTGTTCGACAAAATTCTCCAACGACAGTTACAGTGAGATTTCTCTCCCTATCACAACACCCCAACAAAGGTGTCGGATCCTGGAGGTTTGGAAGGCTTGTTCTTGGCCATGGCGGAAGCTGGAGGTTGAAGATGGGTTTTTTTGGTTGGAGTTCTTGACAAAATGAATGCTTGCTTTATTACAGAGAAGCTCAGCCTTTTATAGGCAGTTAATAATGGTGGTAAGTTAGTTACAACCGAACTGCACGTGCTTGCACGTGCCTCTTCCTCACCTGCTCATATGTACGTTTAAAAAGTACGTGCATATTGCGTTAAAAAAAATATACATTCTCACAACTGATACCAACTATCCAACTGAGATATTCCCCCTCATACAGATAACCTGCACCCAAACCTGAGAACCTACATCCCTAACAATTTCCCCCTTCTTCAAATCGAACTTGACCTAAGTTCGAAGCGGGGAAAACTCCTGCGAAAGTCATCCACATCGATCCAAGTAGCTTGTTCCTCACAGTGATCCTTCCATTGAACTAACAGTTGTACCCCCATTTGGTTATTTTTCTTGAAAAACTGCCGCTGTAAATCTTCCCAGGCTCAAGTGTAGTATGACCCTCATCCCACCAAGATGGCAGACTCTCCGAGACAACAGGAAGGTGAGAACCATGACACTGTTGAAGTTTGGACACATGAAAAACAGGGTGGATAGTTACAGAAGCTGGTAATTCTAGACGATAAGCCACCTCACCTATACTTTCCAAGACGCGGTAAGGACCAAAATACCTCATGGATTGCTTGCGAGGAATCGCACCGTGACCAAAGGATTGTCTGTAAGGTTGAAGACAAAGCAGAACCAAATCCCCCACAGAAAAGACCTTACCCATGCGGTGTTTGTCTGCAAAATGCTTCATGCGCTCCTAGGCTGCGCAAATGCTGTCCTTTAACAATTGTAAAATGGCATCACGCTGCAACAAGACATCCCCAACATCCGAGTGTGATGCAGTACCCAACACATAATGCTGCGGTGTAGGAGGTGGTCGACCATAAAGGGCTTGAAAAGGAGTGATGCCTGTAGTCGAATGCCAGTTAGTATTGAAACAAAATTCCGCCCAGCTTAACCATTGAACCTAGTCCCTTGGCTTCAACCCACACATGCAACGTAGATACATTTCCACCGACTTGTTGCTATCTCCGTTTGTCCATCGGTCTGGGGATGGTACGCAGTTGAAAGCATCAATTTACTGCCCTACAATTTAAAAAATTCCTGCCAGAAACTGCTAACGAAGATGGGGTCTTAGTCGCTCACAATGCTACAAGGCATGCCATGCAAACGGCTAATCTGATCCACAAAAAATTGAGCTATAACTGGAGCTGTAAAAGGATGTGCGAGGCTAATAAAATGGGCGTACTTCGACAACCGGTCTACCACCACCATGATCACAGACTTGCCACAACACTTTGGCAATCCTTCGATGAAGTCCATCGATATATCTTCCCACACTTGGTTAGGCACAGGCAGAGGTTGTAATAAACTAGCGGGCACTACAGTCTCACATTTGTTCTTTTGGCAAGTGAGACATTCCCTCACCATTTGCTTAACCTGCTTACTCATTCCATGCAAAACAAATGATCTGCGAATGAGATGTAAGGTCTTGTGGAACCCAATATGACCACCTAGCACCGATGAATGATTGTCTAAGAAGATGAGCTTCTTAATATGTGTAGTAGGACTAAGCAAAATTATTCCCCGATAGTACCATACCCCGCCTTGGACCTTGTACTGAGCAAAGGATATCTCACTTTTATCCAGCTTCGCTTGCAGTTGTGTGACACTGTAGATTTTTAAATAATTTTTTTGAGGAGTATAAATGAATTAAAATGATTTTGGTGATTTAATAAACATTTTTCTGAAAAATTATCTTTTTACACGTGCAAAACACGTGCAAATATTTTCTTGGGAAGTTCAAAGTCAGAAATTATTATGAGGAAACCTATTATTTATTAGTAGGGATTATTTATGAATTTTTTGGATTTTTCTTATATTTATTTGGCATGTTTGCAAATATTACAAAAAGATGGGCTTTTGTGCAAAATTACCACTTGGAGTGAAAACTACAGATTTTCTAATTTTTGGGCTGAGCATAATGTCTAGCCAAATCAGAGGTAAAAAGTTTACTTTTTATTTTAATAGATTTGGTTTATTTCGCAAATTTCTTAAAGAAGGGTCTTTTTACAAAATTGCCACTTAGAGGTAAAAAAAATTACAAATTTGTTTTTCTGGGGTTAAACCCAGTGTCGGTCAGTATTAGGGTGGTTTTTTTAAAAAAAATTTACAGTGAATTGGTTAATCTAAAATCCAAGTATAATGATTTATATATGTAAAGACATATTCAAAAGGGATATTTTGCAAAACCTATTCAAAATCCTAATTACCCCAATTTCCGGCCTATTTAAAAGAGAGTGCACCCGTCTCTTTGCTGTACTATATAAAGGATTTTCTTTATTATTGATTTCGTAGAGTTTCGAAGCGAGGATTTAGGATTTCTTGCGAAAGGAAGACTTTTCTTAGATTCTTTATTATTTCGGTTGATTCTTCAATAAGGTGAGTGATATATATATTTAATTTCTTATTATTCTAAGTATGTTGTATGTGATAATTTGTTTATTAGAAAGCATGTTAGGAGATTTTATGATGATATAATGAATTTTGATGAGTGGATGAATAAAAATTAAATCTTTTCATGAAAACGATGCTATTGATGATTAAAACTCTATGTAGATGACTTGTGATTGTGAAAGAACTTAATAGAAATCATGAGTAGGTTGCTTTCTTTCATATGCATGCTGATTTTATTGAGTTTAATGAGTTATATGTTGGTTATTGCAAAAGGTGAATAAAAACCTAGTTTTCACTATGTATGTTATAGATTTGGTCTGTTTAGGAATTTTGATGAGTAAAACTTGATTATTCACATGTTATAATTGTACATATTCATGGGTATACTGATGTGAGTAGTGGTGTATGTGTTTAATCAATTACAAGAGGGGTTTTAGATCAAAAGAGAACAAGTTTTGAAGGGGTGGAGTTGTTTTAATTCGGATTTGATAATGTATGGCCGAAAGTTTGATTTTTGAGTTTTATGATGTTTTTGATTGGATCTTGAGTTGTCTTGATCCTGTGATTGATTAGGATAATATATTACCTATATACGATGTTTTCTTGAAGCTTTAACTGATGTGAACACACATATATATACTAATATATATACATGTCCTGTTTTGAAGAATTTGATAAAAATTGCTCTTTTATGATCTTGATGTGAATTTGATTAGTTTTGTAAACTTCAGTATGTTAGACAAGTTGTATTTGATCATCTCAGAAATTTTGTTTTACAAATTTACGATTTTACAAAGATTAAGCAAAGTATCAGTTAAAATGTGAAAGCTGTGTTTCCTTAACATGTCAGTCGACCGGTTCCATTTTGAACTAAAATGTGCGGTCGATCGTCATTTGAAAATTGGATTTTCTGGGCTTGTGCAGTCAACCATCGTTATTTTGAACTATTTTGAAAGTCGACCGATACCTGCTGTCTGTGTTGTTTTTGTTGAGTTTTCTGTTGATTTCTTGAACGACTATTTCTTCGAATTTATGGATTATTGATCTACTATTTTAGATGATGTTTTTTGCAACAGATTACAGTATTTTACAGAGAGTTACATTTCGATTTTAATAGAATTTAAATTGTATTTTTATAACTTTATAAAGTGAAATATATATGGTTTTTGAAGAAATTGATGTTTGTGACTTTCTATGACTTCAAAATATGATTCTCAGTTATTTAATGGATTTAATATTTTATTTCAATTCTAGAATTATATTGAATGAGTTTGGAATTTGCAGATTTAAGGAGTTTTCTTGACATAAACGTTTTGATGATGAAATAAAGTGTTTTATTGAAAGTTCGGTGTTGATATTCTTTTTGTGAATCTCTAGGAGTTGAGTGGGAGTCCTGTGAACTGACAAATAAGATTTTGTAGATTTTGGACCTGTTGGGGTCTTGGGTTTGTTGTGGAATTAAGTCCGGAAGGATACACTAACTTTAGAGAGAGAGATTTGTGTTTTAATAATAATCAACTTAAGAACAGGCACTAATAGAGATATGATAGAACTTGAAAAACGTAAGTATATGCTCTAGAGGTCTAGTCCAACGGATGTGTTTCAGGATTGTGTGTTGTTCTGTCTCGAGAGGACATTTGGTATGTTCGCGTATCAAGGGTCTGCATGCCTATTCACTGAGCATATAGGTGTATTCGCATGTCGAGGGTCGGCGGGCCTATTCACGGGATGTACTAGTGTATCTGCATGTCGAGGGTTTCGCAAACCTATTCGTAGGGTACACGTCAGGGAGGTGATTCTTCCTGGGGGTCAGAGCTATTCTTACATGATGCTTGTGAGTTGAGGATTGTGATGCCTATTCGCGAAGTATTCTAGATCTTGTTTCAATCACCGTAGTAGGATTAGTTGCATAACGAGGGACATAACCTTATAAAGTGGAGAACGATAAGGGCTTGCACCTGGACCTATGTAGTATGGAATGCATAGAATCCAACAAGTATGCATTAGAGAGTCATCATATTGCATTTATATTTTCTTGACTTGGTTTTATGCATGTATGTTTTCTGTTTTCCTACACTTGACACTTAGTCTAGTTTCACTTGATGTTTTCATGTTTTATTTATTGTTATTTCATATTCCATTTGTTACTACCGTTGGTATGTGTTGTTTATGACTTTATTTTTTATGTTTTATTTATATTGTACTTCTTTTTATGTCACTCACATCGTTATGGCTGACCCCTGTAGTTTTGGGGGTTAGGATTATCTCTAGCCTCTTATTTTACAGGTAGGTACCTATAGCTTGGAATTTGGATACATGTAGTAGAATGATAATGTGGCTTATGTAAATTGTAAAAGAATGTATTGTAAAAGTAAAGAATTGTAATTCAAGGTGTTTAATTTTTCGCTGTGTTTTGTAAAGAATTAATGTAATAAAAGTTGAAATTTTTTCTGTATTTGGCTATGTTTACTATTACAATGAGGCTAGATGCTAGGAATTGTGCCACGTATTTCTGAGATATTATATTGAAAATTCGGGGCGCTACAAGTTGAACAAAATAATCATCTTGAAGAACCATTGCCTTAACATCATCCAACCACTGGGGCACGATAAATGTGATCTCATGAAGTTATCCTTCCTGAGAATTCCTCCGAGACAAAGCATCGGCACCTATGTTGTCTTTCCCCTTTTTATACTCAATAGTGAAATTGAATCCTAAGAGCTTCCATAACCACCGCTCCTTGCATCTGTATATTAATTTTTTGTTCCAATATATACTTGATGCTCTTTTGGTTTGTTTTGATCACAAACGACCTACCAAGTAAATACTGGCGCCACTGTTTAACAACCTCGAGAATTGCCCAAACTTTCTTCTCATAGGTGGACAGACTGAGAGCTTTGCCTTTGAGCCCCTTACTTATATATGCGATAGAATGGAAGTCTTGCATAAGCTCAGCACCAATTCCATGCTGTGACGCATCAGTTTTAAGCACAAAATCCTTTGAAAAATCTGGTAACTGAAGGACAGAAGTGGTAAGCAGTGCTTGATTAAGTTTGTTGAATGCCTCACTAGCTGCAGAAGTCCACATGAAAGAATTCTTCTTCAAGAGTTGTGTTAAAGGAACTACAATGGTGCCATAATCTCGTACAAACTTGTGGTAATATCCAGTAAGCCCCAAAAAACCTCGTAATTCTTTCACCGAAGAAGGTTCTGGCCAGTCTTGAACTGCTGTGATTTTAGTTGGATCAACTGTAATTCCCTCGTCACTGCCCAAATAACCAGCGGAAGTCTGCCTAAAGTTGCACTTACTGACCTTGGCTATGAGTTGATTTTACTCAAGACTTGTAGTGTCAGGGTCAAATGCTGCAAATGCTCTTCCCAAGTCTTGTTATATATTAAGATGTCATTGAAAAAGACCAAAATAGAACTTCGGAGATAATCTTGAAATATCTCATTCATCAAACACTGAAAAGCAACGGGCACATTAGTGAGTCCAAACGGCATAACCACAAACTCGTAATGACCTTGATGGGTTGGTGATAACCGGATTTCAAATCAATTTTTGAAAAGAACATTGCTCCATATAATTCATCAAGGAGCTCATCGATTATAGGAATAGGGAACTTTGCCTTCACTGTCTGTGAATTAAGCTCTCGATAGTCGACACACATTCTCCAGCTTCCATCCGCCTTCTTGACAAGAATCACCGGAGAAGCATAGGGGCTATTACTAGTGCGGATCAAACCAGAGCCCAACATCTCCTTAATTTGTTTCTCAATCTCATTTTTATGAATAAAGGGGTGTTTATATGGGTGAATGCACACAGGCTTCATACCTGGGAGTAGGGGAATTTGATGCAGTCATTTGATCTTTGAGGAGGTAGTGAAGAACGATCAGCAAAGACCTTGGGGAACTTAGTAAGAACTTGTTGGATGTCATCTTGCACTTGAACGACATTCTCATCTTGGAAAATCATACGAACATCCTCATTGTCACCCACTGGGGGCTCCTGTTCTTGTAGTTGTATCATGAATGCTTGACAAATGAGTCCAGAAGCCTTGTAAAACTCTGATGCTTGCATCATTTCAAGTTGTGGAGTGATACTGGCATGTATCCGCTTGAGTACGCTAGACAAATGAAAATCCATCGCCATTCGACTAAAGTCCATAGTGATAGGACCCAAAGTTCTCAACCACTGAGCGCCTAGAACCATCTGCACAGGTCCAAGAGGTAGGAATAACACCTCTGCTTCCAACTCCACTCCTTGTACTACAAAGCGCACCATATCCACTTTTCTGTACATAGATTGGCCATTAGCTCCTGTTGCTCGAAACTTAGGATCATTCTTGATTACCAACCCTGCCTTAATGGCAGCCTGAGGATCCAAGTAGTTATTAGTTGAGCCCGTATCAATCAAAATGTGAACCTCTCTTCCATTTACTCTTCCTTTTACCCTCATCGTCTGTGGATACACTTGGGACCCTACGAGAGCATGGACTGATATTTCTGGCTGAGAAACTAGATTGCCAACAGGATTTGCAGACTCTTCTTCATTCCCTATTGATAACTCCTCATCTTCATCAAACATTTCAAGAAATAGAATTTTTGCGTCTTGCACCTTTGTTCTTTGGTGTATTTTTCATCGCAGTTGAAAGAGAGACCCTTCTATTTCCTTTCCCGCAACTCATGAGGATGTAGGAGTCTTGGCACCCCTGCAGGTAAAGACTTACCCTCTGGGATTCTTACTGGCTGTATGTTACTCACAGGAGTTGTTGATTGTGGTCGCGGTGTGAATGAGGGCCTATAGCTCTTCTTCATGGAAACTATCTTGTCTTCATAACCTCTTGCCAATCCGACAGCTTCACTAACACTCTTAGGTCTTTGATATTTCACGTCCCAACGTATCTTATCTCTCAAGACACTCACAAAAGTGCTCAAGAAGTGCTTTTCTGTCCAATCCTCCACAAAATTGGATAAACGATCGAATTCTTGAATATAAACCTCAAGATCACCCTTTTGTTGTAACTTCGACAATGTACCTTCGTAATCTTGGAAAATGGTAGGACCAAACCTAGTAATCAGCTCCTCCACAAACTCAGGCCATGTGATCAAATAGTTCTTAGATCTGGTATGCCTCCTACACCATTGAGCTGCCTTCCCTCTGAGATTCAATGCAGCTAGTTTCAGCTTTTGAGAATCTTCAACTTCGTCGAATTAAAAAATTGTTCCACTCCACAGATCCACTCCGTTGGATCGCCGGTCTTGAATGGAGTACGATTGAAACCCCTTTGATCTTGGAGGATCCTAGAATTGAGAGGAGGGAAATTGGGATTCGTTACCTCCCTGTTTGGCCTTGGATTTGCAGGTGTTGGATTCTGGTTTTGGTTAATGGCTATCTCCTTCAGTTGTTCCACTATGGTCTCAAGCTGGGCTTTAACCTCTGAGATCTCTCCTTCAAGCAAACCCACTCTTGATTCCACCGCTCTCGGACTTCCTACGTCGCATTCGTCATTGGCGGTGGCCGGCTCTGATACCACGATGCCAGATCCTGGAGGTTTGGAAGGCTTGTTCTTGGCCATGGCGGAAGCTGGAGGTTTTTTTGGTTGGAGTTCTTGACAAAATGAATGCTTGCTTTATAACAGAGAAGCTCAGCCTTTTATAGGCGGTTGATACTGTTACAATGGCGGGAAGTTAGTTACAACTGAACTGCACGTGCCTCTTCCTCACCTGCTCATATGTACATTTGAAAAGTACGTGCATATTGCGTTAAAAAAAAGATACATTCTCACAACTGACACCAACTATCCAACAGAGATATTCCCCCTCATACAGATAACCTGCACCCAAACCTGAGAACCTGCATCCCTAACAAAAGGCTTTAACATACAACACAAAATATTATTGTCTTCCACGGCATCAATCATCCAAATATTAATGTCTTCCACGGCTTTTCTTTTTTTCTTTTTTTCCTTTTATTTGTCTTTGTAATCATCCCTCTTTTAATTTCGTAAGGCACTAATGATGTAGACCGCAACAACCTATCTCATAGATCTGAAACACTTGATTTCTTTAATTCTTTAGAAATTTCTTTAGCAATGTAATAGTGGTAAACTTGAATGTCTTTCCATTCTGTTCAGGGAAAACTAAAATTTTGGATCTGGACTTCAAATAATTCACATTCAACTGTTCAAAATATGAAATGAGTGTGCTTATATACATGCATTCTTCTAGATTGATTATAATAACGGAAAAAAAGAGCTGGGAAAAAGCATACTTCATGAGTACAGAGTTTCTAATTGTAAATATGCTTGAGGGTGATTTATATCATCTAGGTCATTTGTGTTCAAATCTTCATTATATTTTTTATGTTTTGAGGCTCTGCACGGTCTTTAATTAAGGTCAAGAATATCTAATCGTGTGGATTCATTCTCATGCTATCTATCTCTCTTTGATTGTGTTTTTTGAGTCAAACTCTTGATCGTGTTATACATATTCATTAAGTATAATGCCGATAATTAAATATGTTTGCAGTCAGTTGTTTATATATGGATATTTTTCTTTTCTTTCTTATTGGGAATGTTTTCCGCTGTGAACATAAATGTTGAGAAAAAAACGAGTCTAATTTTAGGCACGTACCGGATTGGGAAAACCTAAACCGGAGACTACTTGGAGAGCATTGTTTCTGTTGTGGCCCACATTTGAAACCATATGATTTAAATACAGTTCTAGGTAGAGTCAAAAAGGTAAAATACGAGCCCATATTTTCGATGCATGAGAATTTCCCAAATAATGCACGTCCATAAAATAGATAAAATAAGTCATTATTATTTTATATAAAATAAAATAAACAAAAGTGAATCATGGTTTCACCTAATAAATGGAAAATAATAAACAAAAAAAAATGGCTTCCTATCATATGCAATCCATTTATGCATGGAAATAAATAAATAGGCAATAATCTACAAATAGACTAATCCATTAATACATGGCGAAAAAAAAAAAACATCCTTTCGAAAGTTATAAGATCAGTGATCTAGCTTATCTTTCTCTCTCACCGTCGCTTTCTTTTGTAGATTGATTCTTCTTACTCTTGGTAGTTTCGTAAAAGAAGTTTCGGCTTAGCAATAACGACGAAAAAAGAGGAGCAGCCAAGGAACATAAGACTATGCTATTAATGAATTATATAATTAATAATATGTGCATAAACACCTACTTAAAATTATCCGAAAATGATATCAAGATCTGAAACAAAAATTATTTCATTTTGAGAATCTACTTTTTGATGACCAGTTTCATGCATGCATCAAATTTTGTGACATATTGCTACATATATCTGAAGATGGTTTAGACATAAAAATTAGTTTAGACCTCAACATAGTTTTTAATGACCACTTTTATGTACACATCGAATATCAAACTTTTTCTTTTTCTTTTTCCTTTTTTTGAAATTACCTCTTAATTACAGAGACAGATAAAAAGTGATAGCTTGGTGTTGAAGAACATCTTATATTGAAGTCTCATTTGCTGTGTAAGGAAAAAAGAGAAGGATCGTCAAAATTTGAAGAAAGAGATGTGTTCGTGAGGTGACGGATGACGTCGACAAAAGAGAGCAGCTGTCATGGTAAAGCAGTCGATGAGAGGTAAATCATTGTATTTTGTATGCTAATTTCTATCATTATTACTTGGAACTGTAGTATGTTTAATTTTAACGTATTTTGTTCGCGGTTGTTATTTTCATAATAAAATTTTTCAGCAATTAGTGCTAGAAGGATTGGGTTTAGATCCAAAAAAGGTGCCTCCGATGCATGGAGGTGAAGTGTATAATTTAAATTTTTGGTTGGAAGGTACTAATATATAAATCCCTTTAAAATATATATTATAATTCTCATATGGAAATGTGTTTTAATATAAAAAATTCTTTTAAGATCGGACAGATAATCAAATGTGATGTATGCAACAGTAATGAACATCAAACGTGATTATACAAATTCAGGGTGAGTACCCATTTATGTTAAAATTGAACTTTCTAACATATAATAACTTTGTTTTATGTGATTGTACAAATTCAGTGTGAGTACTCATCCATGTTAAAATTGAACTTTCTAACATATAATAATAATGATTTTAATATATTACAAGTAATGCATCAATCTTTTGTCAATTCAGTTGTTCTGATTGGAACATACAATATTTTGATACTATATTCAGTTCAAAATATTACTTCTGTATGTAATCCACCAGCACTGATTTAAAATAAACTATGTACTTTTTTTATCCATCTTAGGAACAACTATTTGTATTATTTGAATGTTGTGTTAAAAAATGACCAATTGATAATCATACATCAATTTATTGTTGGTATTATTTTATTCATTCGTTCATATTTATTTTATTTATACATGCACTGCACGTCCAAAACATACTAGTTTTATGAACATTTTTGCTTCTCACTTTGGGCAGTTAGCAATAATTTTTCTGTGGATGTCCAGAAATCTGTTTCATGTAGCTTGGCAAGGAAATTTTGAGTCATGGATACCTTCAGTTGCTTACTCGACCAGACCGAAGACCCGAAAAAGAAGTTCTTTCTCCATCGAACGGAAATGGAGGACGTGCTGTAGGAGTAACTCATTACCTTCTGGGTGGAATTGCCACAACATGGGCATTTTTCTTAGTAAGAATTATTGCAGTAGGATAATGGCTAGGAGGATTTGAAAGGCATTATGGCATTAAGATTTCCATGGTCGTAAGGTGTTGGGTTAAGTCTCGCAACAAGCGCAACCCTTGTGTTTAGTTGCCATCATTGAGTTTGGAACCCTGAACAGACTGCTGGTGATAAGCCGGAGGAAGGCTGCTCTTCAGGGCCATCGACGACAGCGAAAAGGACAAGGGGCGTGATTTGGAAGAACCATCAGATCTGGACAATCTTATTTTTTTGGACATGAAGAAATAAAGAAGCCATTGCAATCGTCGGAGATACTAGGCCCTTGGCCCGTAGGTCCTGACACAAGGTTAGAATTCTAGCTCTTCCAGAGTGGTATCTCATTGGTGCAAATCCAAGCATCTCAATTTGTTTGAGATGAGAAGCAACCCCCCCATTGGAATCATCATTTAGCAAATGCAATTCTTTTCTTGAGTGTTGGTCATATGTATAGGACCAACTGGGGTATTGATCATGGGCTTAAAGACATTTTAGAGGCTCATAAGGGTCCACTTACAGGACAGGGTCATAAGGGCATCTATGAAATCTTAAGAGAAAGGATTCTGGAACAAGGAAATGCTTTTTTTTAATTTTCTCAATATTTGGATTATAATTAAGAATAAAAAGAGCATCACGTCGAGGTACTGCAGAAGAAAAAAAACTGCAAAATCTGATCCAATTTATCGTAGTCGATTAGTTAACATGCTGGTTAACCGTATTTTGAAACACGGAAAAAAATCATTGGCTTATCAAATTATCTATCGAGCCGTGAAAAAGATTCAACAAAAGACAGAAACAAATCCACTATTTGTTTTACGTCAAGCAATACGTGGAGTAACTCCCGATATAGCAGTAAAAGCAAGATGTGTGGCGGATCGACACATCAATACCAGGGGATTTCACTTGGAAAAGAAAATGTCCCGTAATAATGGATTTAGTACCATAACCATGGGTTCCAGAGTCTGCTTATCTCCAGTTCGTGAACTTAGCTGATACTATGATAACACCCAATTTTTCCAATTTGGCAGCATCTACTAATTCAGAACTTAATTTCAAAGCCATATTTGGTCTTAGTTACTCTTCGGACAGAGTGGAACAAGGGAAGAGATTCTCGAACGAAGAAAATGATTCAATTAGGAATCAATGGCACAGAGTCAAAATAGGATTTGGATTTAAGACTATTGATGAACCAAACCAATTTCATGAATACACTCATAACAGGTATATATTTTCATATTTTTGGTTGAATCAGGAATCTATGAGTGCTACAGATGGTCTGACAAGAAGAATGGAAGTGATTGACACGGGAGCTCCTCTAAGTGTTTCATTCGGTGGAGCTACTTTCGGGTGAATTTTCAATGTTCGAGACCGAAACAAAGTAAGAAAGTTTTTTTTGTGGAAGAGAATCCTATATTGGAATAAAAAAAGGAAAGTGGGGTGCTTGTGCGGTTAAGGTTGTTGTACACGACCTCAGTTGAGCATTCAGTTAGAGACGGTGATCACAGGTTCGCCAGAGGAAAGGTGTGGTTAACTAATTGCCTGGCTCCAGGAATGGTCGAAGCCATACCCAATCGAAAAAGAATGTTACCCCCCTCAGTCACTACAAGTACCCCCCGATTAGTGCAACAGGATGTGTTAATTTATCTATCTCTTGACTCGAAATGGCCTTCATAACTCCAAATACTTGAATTCGTTACAGTTCCTCCCGAAATACTCCAAATTCCGTTGTTTATGGTTGGATACATAGGATTCATTATGGACCCTATTGGTAGATCATTTTTGATCCCATATTTTGAGGCCATAGATCAAGCCAAGGGGGGTCTCCTACAACTGGTGGAGTAACTGCTAGTTTGGTAAAAGCAGGTATTCTAGGGAAAATATATGAAATATTTTTCCAAGATGCAAATAAAAAATTTTAATGGATTTTGGCAACAATTTATGCAAATTTGGTGCACCATTTTGCTGTCTCATTTCCATTTAAAACGACTAGTATTTAACACGTGCGATGCACATTTTAATCAATATATAGTTCTTAAAGATATAATATAACACGTGTTAATAAATATATATATTTTTAAAGTAATATAATGAGTATAATGAGAGAGTTTGAGTTGTACATGTAATGCACGTAAATTGATAGATTTAAATAAAGTGTATAATAAGAGAGTTGGAGATGCACGTGCAATGCATGTAAGGTGGAAGATTTACAAATGACACTAAGCTCTTCTTCCATTATAATATTAGAGATTAGAGATTAGAGCTATTTTCAATGCCCAAATCCGTCAGAAAATGAAAACATTTTTGAAACTTAGGTTTCACTGTAATTATTTCTCTCTAAACAACAAGTTTTCCCTTAAAACCCTAAAAACATCAATTCCATAGTTTGGGGAACTTTTTGCCGTACTGAGCCACTTTTGAAAATATTTGGCACTCTGACCCACTTCCGAAAATAATTAGCGATCTGACCCAGTTTTGGACACGTCAGCTGTAATACCCTGAATTTTCATTTAATGAGAAATGTTGATTTTTGCGTGTTGTGCATGTACAATCTTGTATGCATATTTTCTTATAAAATTAATAACATGGACAATTATTTCATACTTTCTCTTTATTTTTCTAAAAAGCCCTATTTTATAAATCTTAAACTTGTTTTCTTATTTTTAAGCCCACCCTAATAATTAAATATTTTATTAGATAGCCCATGAGCCTAAAGCCCACTATTTTTTAGGCCCACAAACTTAATTAATCTTTTAATTGTCACAACTTGTCATGTAGACACAATTAGTGGACAATTGATTAATTAAATTTGTACAACTTTTAATAAGAGGGTACTAGAAGGGGCACGTGCACACACTAGGGTGTGCTTTGCACACTTTTGGGGAGGCTGGTTGTGGCCAAGAGAGAGAGGGAGAGTGGGATTGAGTTGAGGGGTAGTTATTGAGTTCATGGAAGTTGCTACAACTTCCCAACTCATCTTAGTCCTTAATTTCTAACTCCTTGATTAATCCTAGCCATCTATTTCCACCCTAAAAGTGTATAAATACCCCTAGCTTTTCTTCTCATTGGTGCACTAAATATTTGTTAAGAAAGAAGAGAAAAGAAAAAGATAAGAGAGCAAAAAATTGAGAAGATTTGTGAGCAAAAGATTAGAGTGTGAAATCTTTGTGTGTGTCCCAACCGAAAGGAGGCCGGCCATCACCATCAAGTAAAGAGGGCTCGGGTTGCACCAAGGAGCAAGGAAGAGAAGCATTTTGCAATACATTCTAGGAGGAGAATGCCACTTTTTCTTGCACCCTAGGAGCTTTCATTTTGTTTCTCCAAATAGGTTGGTGTTTTTCATACTTCTAGAACTAGATATCATGCTAGGGATGATTTGATAAAATTATTATGAAGCAACTAGTCGAAATTGGAACCATGCTTGTTTAATTAAAAATAGAATGGTAACTTAGAGAATGTTGATAGAATGATTGCTAATGGATGAATTGTGAATTAAAATGCTAGAAATCACCAAATTGTCGTGCTACATGTTCTAATTGAATGCTATGATAAAATTTGTACTTACGAGACAACTAGTTGAATTAAATGCCTTACGTGTAATTGATTGCTTAAAATAAAGTTTCTTTGTTGTACAAAGATGAGAAATTGCCTCTAAATTATTGTAGGTGGTTAATGAATAAAAGAATAATGAAATATAGTAGTTGTGGAAATTTAACTCTAAGTTATAAAGAAATATGGTGTTTGTTCTCAAAGTCGAAATTATGGACATAGAACATAAAGTAAGGCCAAAATACATGTTTTATAAAGTAAATAGTGGTTATAAAAATACTGGTTTACTGTAAATTCATGTTTGGTAAAATCTGAAGTTTTTTGTTTTCAAAAGAGAAGAAAAAGAAACAAAATCGTTTTGAGATTTATAAAATTTAGAAATGAACAGAGAACTGGGTTATAAACAACCCATTACTCTTTGAGACAATCTGGTCCCTTAGACCAAGTGGTTAGCGGTGCGGTGGCTTTTACTGTAGTCGTGGTCAGACCCTAAGGTCTCGGGTCGAAACCCAAGCCCTGCATTTTATTTCCGTTTTTTTTAATAAGAACCCAAAATCCGAGAACAAGCTTATCTCATTAAAACCCCCCTTCATATCGCTTAGGCGCCTTAGCCCAATTGTCTTGCGGTGGTTGCTGACTTGGTCCCGGTCGCAGGTTCGAATCTGGCTATCGGCAAACTTGAGCATTTTTGATTTTTTTGAGTTTAAAATCGAACTTTTGATTTTTAAAAATCAGAAAAAAAATACTACAATTATTCTAAAAATATGTAGATCTTATGAAAAATATTTGAACACTATTTAGATAAAGTAAAAATGAGTAAGAGGTGAAAATTGGGTAGAATTCCATAGAAAATTGTATTTTCGTTAATTATAAAAGTAATCTATTTTATGAGAAATTATACTAAGTGGTAAAGGATAATTTTTGAAAGAAAGAAAATTCAAATGTGTTGTCTATGGACTCTCATTGTTAAATTAAGTATTGTTTATGAATGAAAATATAACTTTTTGACCTTTTGAATTAAATAAATGAAACGAACATTAGTAGGAGAATCAAATAAGTTTAGTGTGGATTAAAATGAGACTAAGAAAGTTTTGGTAGAAAGAATAAACTATTTGAGTATGACATGTTGAATTTATTTATTTTATGCATGATGTTGCACATGAAATTGAAATTGAAATTGAATGACTTGATGAATTTTTATGAAAGAGCATGAATATACAAGTGCTATGAACATGAAATGGAAATTATGATTAATCATGAAAGAGAACTTATGAGTATGAAAAACTCAATGTTGTAATTATGAGTTGAAATTAAGAACTAGGGTGTAGCTAAGCCTTATACCGGCAATAAAAGAAATGCTGAGATGAATTTTGAAATGAAAAGACCAAGAGTTAGGTCATGTAAAATGAAGGAATAAGACCGGTATAGTAGGAGTGCTAACCCTAAGGGATTGATTTTGTTCATGATTCAATTAAAGTAAGGATTAGATACATAGTGAAGATGTGATGAAAGTAAGAGAAAAACACGAGTATGAGGGCCATTAGATTGGCGGCATGAGAGAATTCACAGGATGTCCCATGATGCGTCATGAGTGGGACGTGGATAATGCTCCAGAGTACCATCCCGGTGGTGACGCTCGTGGGGTGTTTGGTGACTGCGGTGGTGTCATGTCAATGGTAGGAAGTGAATTACCACAGGATGCCTGCATGATGAGTCATGTGATAGTGCGTTGGGATTCTCTCCAGGGCGCCTAGACATGAGTTCGAAGGTCATAGAATATCTAGGATACCTACCGTAGTTACAATTGTAGATTAAGTCATGGCGAGGGATTGAACCCTACAAGATGAAGAACGGTTAAGGGCTTGCCCTCGGACCTATGTAGTAGGGGCTGCATAGACTCTGAACAAGTGCACATTAGTGTCATATAACATAAATAATTGCATTAAGGATTAAGTGCACATTCACAACACGACATCAATAGGATAGTCCCATTAGCTTTGATTGTGAACAAGTTTGTGGTTTGTTAAGTATTGAGAATCGTTTAACTGTTTTCGGCATAGAGAGGATGGCCGTGTATAATATTTTGTCAGTTGAATGAACTGACGTGCCCACAGTTTCTATGCAGGGTAAAGCACATGAAAAAGAATAAAGAAGACTTGATGCTTAAAGATTATTCAACTGTTGTTGTATTTCATTCATTGATGTAAAATTTGCTTCCGCTGTATAAATGTTAATGTAAATGTAACTCTGATGTAAAGTTAAGTTTTATTTCCTTGTAAAATTGTACGTAGAGAAGTGAAAAGATCCTGTGGAACTCGAATTCAGTTGTATTTGGAATTCGGGGTGTTACAGGGTGGTATCAGAGCCACGCTTCCAAGTAGTACAAATTTATAAGGAACAACACCCTAGAAGTGGACATTAGAGCGCGTGTTGAGTCTAGAGATTTAAATGTAAGTCACTTACATTTGTGTTGCTCTATGATTTATGTTTCTTCTCCTCCTTTCTTTAAGATGGCGGACCACTTCGACCCAGCTGGAGATGACGATTGGCACATCATTGAAGAGGATTACTATCCCGGGCAAGCTGATTCAGATGAAGAGGATCCTGAAGAATTTGAAGAGGAATGGCCTGAGTCCTGAGAGATCACACTACCGGATTCATCTGATGAATCCTCTGACGAGGAAGAACCAGTTCCGAGTAGTCTTATTTTGTCTCTTCAGAGGCAGGTAGAGACTTAACGGGAGAGAGTCAGGCTACTGGAGACTCAGTTGGCGAAGTGCAAGGATGATATTGCAATTCTCAGTCATCGTATTTGGGAACTCGAGAAGAGGAAAAACATGTACGATGTACTGAAGGAGGAAGTGGAGGAACTACGGGAAGAGCTTCGAGAAGCTAAGAGGAACCGTAGGAGCTAGAATATTGTACCTTCTTACTGCTTTCATTTGATATCAGAAATGTTTTAAATTCGAATGTATAAAGTTTGAAATCCAATGAATTGAAAAGTTGACTTAAAAGTTCATATTTTATACTTCGAAATTAATGGATCTTTCGCATCAGAACATGGCTAGAAGAGGAGCTCGAAATGGAGAAGGTCTGGACTTGGAAACGGAACTAGCGAGAGTCTATCAGACACTCAATGCCGTTGCCATGAATCAGAATCAAGGAAGGGTGCCTGCGAATCCAGTACCCGAAGCAATCAAACTCGTGGAATCATTCAAGCGGATGAAACCACCGGTGTTGGAGGGGAAGTCGGACCCTGACATGGCTGACAATTGGATCTAACAGGTAGAGACAATCTTCGAAGTCTTGGAGACTCTGGAGGGTAGCAAGGTGAAGCGGGCTGCATTGCAGTTCGAGAAGGATGCGGCTGTGTGGTGGCAGTCGATGAAGCAGATGATGGGAGACATTGTTCTTGGCTGGGAGGAATTCTTGGAGGAATTCTACAGTCATTACTTTCCATCGGACGTCCAGGAGAAGAAGGCCCATGGAGTTTCTGGCGCTGCAGTAGGGTGGCATGTCGGTTAGAGAGTATGAGACAAGATTCACTTAGCTCTCAAGATATGCACCCGAACTGGTGATGGACGAGGTGAAGAAGGCTTGAAAGTTCGAACATGATTTGAGGCCAAGTCTGAGATCCAGGATGATACCCTTCGGTATCAGGAGGTTTGATAAGCTGGTCAAACGAGCGACAACCACGGAGGCGGTCATGGAGCAGTTCCACGCTGTTCAGAATCGGAGGAACAACTTGAATGTGGGGAAGAGGCCCGCCAATTCTAGAAGTATCAAGGGACAGCCGCCGGCTCAAAGGTTCAAGCCTATGGGTGCGAACGCTGTTCATGTGGCGGGAAGACCCCAGAATACTTGGGTGAGACCTTCTGTGACTTGTTTCAACTGTTGAGAGATAGGCCACTACATGTCTCATTGCCCCAAGCTGCAGGATGTCGTCCGTAATGGACCAACTCAGCAGGCCGGGAAGAAGCCGTATAAGCAGGGGCGAATATTTGCCTTGGCTGAAGCTAATGCTGATGAGGTGGATCACGTCATCACTAGTACGAGTAAGGGTGCTTAGGAGTGTTTTTCTGTTGTCTCTTTTCCCGCTTATTTAGTACACTGTTATGTAACGAGTGTGTGTTATGTAACAGGAGAATTTTATTTGAATGAAAAGAAAGGTGTTGTTTTGTTCGATACTGGGTCCTCTCATACTTTTGTATCACCTAAATTTGCTAAAGTTCTGGGAGTCGAACCGAAGATATTTCCAGGCAAGGTTTTAGCAGTAGCTACTCCGTCAGGGGAGACTTTAACCACTGATCGGTACCTATGTGGACTGCGAGATCGTGATTGGAGATAGAATTTGCGGGATTGATCTAATCGAGCTGAATGTCTTGGGAGTCGATGTTATCACTGGCATCGATTGGATGTCGGTGTACAGTGCAAGCATCGAGTGCAAGACCAAAGAAGTAATAGTGAAGGCTCCATGTGGACTTGAAGTCACTTTCCAAGGGAAGAGGAGATGTTCTGGTCTGGTGGCAGCTATTTGCAAGAGG
Organism: Hemerocallis citrina; assembly: GCA_017893485.1. NCBI lineage: Eukaryota > Viridiplantae > Streptophyta > Magnoliopsida > Asparagales > Asphodelaceae > Hemerocallis > Hemerocallis citrina. The sequence continues at coordinate 52,494,301 of CM030359.1, read as the reverse complement.
GATGTTCCTATAGAGGTGCAGCAAATTCCAGTGGTTCGGGATTATCCCACGGTATTCTTGGAAGATTTGCCACGGTTACCCCCGCATCGTGATGTGGAGTTCAGCATCACTATTTAGCCAGGGAATGCACCTATTTCCAAGGCACCGTATAGGATGGCACCTGTGGAGCAGGATGAGATCAAATGGCAGATTGAGGAACTGTTGGAGAAAGACTTTATTCAACCGAGTGCATCACCTTAGGGAGCACCAGTGGTGTTGGTAAAGAAGAAGGATGGTTCGATGAGAATATATATCGATTACCGAGAGCCGAATAAGGTCACTGTTCAGAATAAGTATCCTATTCCACGAAATTGATGACTTGTTCGATCGTCTAGAAGGAGCAGCTATTTTCTCCAAATAGATCTTCAATCAAGATATCATCAAGTTCGAGTGAAAGCTGAAGATGTGCATAAGACTGCGTTCAGAACTCGACACGGGCATTACAAATTCTTAGTTATGCCATTTGGAGTGACGAATGCACCTGCAATTTTCATGGATATGATGAACAGAGTTCTGAGGCCGTTCATTGATTCTTTCATCGTGGTGTTTATCGACAATATTCTTGTGTACTCCAAGTCGGAGAAGGAGCACACGGAGCATCTGGCAGCAGTTTTGAGGAAGCTTCAGGAGCCGGAGTTGTATGCCAAGTTATCCAAGTGCAATTTTTGGAAATCTGAAGTGGCATTCCTAGGTCAAATCCTTTCTAAGGAAGGAGTGGCAAATGATCCTCAGAAGATAGAGGCAGTGAGAGATTGGGCAAGGCCTACTACAGTGAAGGAAATCAGGAGTTTCCTTGGATTGACGGGATACTACAGGAGATTCATTCAGGGATATGCTCAGTTAGCCGTGCCACTCACTAGTTTGACCAAGAAAAATGTGAACTTCAAGTGGACCGAGCAGTGCGAGACAAGCTTTCAGGGGTTGAAAGAGAAGCTAACAACTGCACCTATTTTGGCGTTGCCTAGAGCAGATGTTGAGTATGATGTTTACAGTGATGCTTCACATCGTGGGCTTGGTTGTGTCTTAATGCAAGAATGGAAAGTAATCGCCTATGGGTCTAGGCAACTAAGACCGCATGAATAGAGTTATCCAACTCATGATCTGGAGTTGGCTGCGATTATCTTAGCCTTAAAGCAATGGAGATACTATGTGTATGGTGAGAAGCTGAATATGTACACAGACCACAAGAGCTTGAAATACATCTTCTTCCCATGATGTTCATAGATAAATGGATCCTACACAACCATCTTCTTCCCATGATGTGGGTGCTTCATCTTCATCTTTGCACGCACAACAAGGAAATCTGGGTCCTTTAGACCCGTTCGTACTCTATTTGCAAGAAGATCATAGGTCACAGGTGGTGTGGAATGGAGATGTCGAGAAAATGAGTTTCCGAATGCACACCATATTGCTGACGCACCCTCGAATACAAAACTATTTGATAAATTGCGGGTTCTATGGAATTTCCATGTTGGCCACAGTGAAATGCGACCATTCATTACTTACCGCTCTTGTGAAGCGATGGAGGCCGAAGACACACACGTTCCACCTACCCGTTGGTGAAATGACAATCACGCTACAAGATGTAGCCATCATATCGGGTCTTCCAATCGATGGGGTGGCGGTCACCGGAAACTTGCATTTCAATAAAGTGATGTTGGTTAGAGATTATCTTGGGAAGGAGGTTGAAGAGGATGATAGAGGTGAATTCGTCGGGGAATCAATCCGACGTTCATGGCTCTTTACAGAGTTCAATAATAGTTTGGTAGACGAACCGACCGACTTCGAAATTCAGTGTTACACGTGGGCATATCTTTTATCGATGATCGGAGGTGTTCTCTTTCCTAATTCTTCCAGTGATGTATTTCATTTAATGTACATTCCCTTGATTGCCGACATATATAAAGCCTGGGCAATATAGTTAGGGAAGTGCGGCGTTGGCCTCTCTCTGTAATTGTTCGATGCGGTCGATCCAAATAATTTGGCCGATGGGGTTATTGCAAATTTTGTGTTGGGAATGAATACACCTCGGCCGGCCACGAGTAACTTTTCTTTCAAATAATTGGAGTGTGCTTCATGAGAATCCAGTGTTTAGGGCTCCTTTAGGTGTGTATTGGACGGGTAAAATCACATGGAGAGATAACTCACGTGGTGTGTTGACCTATTATAGGGATGAACTCGACCAGCTTTGGGAAGAGTATGTCAATTGGACACCGTACATAGACGAAAGGCTACAACGTCTACCTCCACAATGCACGGCCAATAATCAACTTTGGTTGACACGAGCTCCACTTTTAAATTTCTCAGTCGTGGAGTTCTATTATATCGATCGAGTCCTCTACCGATTCAATGCACAACAACCCATCCTTGAAAAGACAATGTACGATCGAAGACTTCACAATATTACTGGTCAATGTCGATTGCCAAATATGGATTGGGCTGATGACTACCACTCTTATGTAGCATGTTGGAATAGAGAAAGTACGATTTGGTGGTAGAAGGGATTGCATCGTACGTCGGGTCGTTGCAAACAGCTTACATGGCGTGGTATCGTTGTATTACACGGTTGTATATTGCCTCAAGAACGGATATCCCCTGCCGGTATCCAAATGCCGATACCTAGGCACCAAGTAGAACCACCACCGACACATTCCACGTCGCAACCTATGTATCAACCCAAAGTGTCCTCGTACCGACTAATGGTAAAATTTTGTTATTGTTAACAAATATGAATTTAATTTTTTGTTTTACACATTTTGCTTTTATTTGTTTAAAAAGTTTGGTTTACTACTATTTTGTTATTGTTAACAAATATGAACTCATAAAAGTTGGTGCCCATGTTAGTGCTAATGAACTTGTAGAATAAAATGCATCAATGTAAGGTTGATAATCAATTGCACGAGAGGCACAAGCGGCCAATACATGAGAACATGGAATGTGATAGAGTTGGAATTTTCCACAAGTACAAGTATGCCCCCAAGGTCAACTGTGTGCCAATGTCCACCCTTTTGATGTCCATTATCCATTCTAATGCCCATTTTAACTCCAAAAATACCAGGCCGGTTATTAAACATTATTGTCTCATGCAAATTGGATTTCTCACGGCGTAAATCAATAATCTCCTAAACACGTGGTGCCCATAATTTTCCTTCACTGATAAGGGTCTGCGCCGCTTCACGACGGTCATTGAAGTACATGTTGAAACGGGAAAAAATCATTTCAACAATTGCAGGTGACGGGCAAGCTACACATACCTTTTAAAACCGAACTGAAAACTTCTGATAGATTTGTTGTCATTATACCATATCTACGACCTCCATCGGCAGAAAGTGCCCACTTCTCAATAGATTTCTCCTTCAACCAATTAGCCCCATCAACATTAGCCGCTACAAGCTGTGCCATCTTTTACTCAAACTTCTTCAACTGATTTTGACACGCGATCACCTTCAGCTTGTTCATCATAAACTTGCAACCAAATTTTTTATGAAAATTACTAGCAAAATGCCGCATACAATAACGATGATAAGCAAGTGGTTCCTTCCATGTTTCGAACTCATTTTCCATTGCTGGTAAAATGCCTGCATGACGATCAGAAATGACACATAGACCTACACGATCTGTGACAAAGCACTGAATATAGTTCATGAACCATGTCCACGTTTCTATGCTCTCACAATCAACTATTGTAAATGCAAATGGAAACAACCTACCGTTTGCATCCGGTGAAACAGCAATCAACAAACAACCTTTGTATTTTCCGTACAAATGAGTTTTGTCTACACTTATAACTGGTCTGCATGCCTTAAACCCCTCGATGGAAGGCCCGAATGCCCAAAAACCCCCCTTAAAAGTTTCTTCGGCCGGACCGGTCACAATCTTGGCCCAATGTACGGCCGTCCCAGGATTTGATGCTTGAATTGCATTGAGAAGATAGGGCAATTTAGTGTAAGCTTTTTCGAAGGAACCATATAATCGCTCAATTGCTTTATGTTTTGCCTTCGAAGCTTTCTAGTATGAAATTGTGTAATTGAACTGAAGTTTGACTATCTCAATTATGGCTCTTGGTGTTATTCCTAGTTGTGCCTTCACAACGTTCAATATGACCGTCGATACAATCGTATAATCAATTTTTCTGTGATCTTGATTCAATGTAGGATTCCATGTATGCAGACCTTCAAGCTTCTTTACCATGAAATAAGTACAGCTTTTTGGAACAATTGCATGCAATCGCCAAGGACAACCCACTACATTTAGAAGTGCCGAATTTTCTGCAATGTCCTCGGCTGAATGGTTGATGGGTGCGTATTTACATTTGACATAGTATGAACCGGGGGTCAATTTTACCGTCACAAATTCTCGACAGTTCTTCATGGAGTACATCTTCACTTGATGTTGTATAGAATCTTTAGTTGGACGTCTTTGACCTATGTAGAGTTCATCCATGTTGGAAGACCCGACGAAAGACTGTGCATGTTCATGTATGGTCGCATGAGACATCTATTCACTCGATTGAACCTCATGTACAGTTGCCCTAATGGACTGATTTGGCAACACCACATTGTTAACCGAGCACATCAACGTTGACATCATTAACCGGAGCTTCATCGGTATCATCCTCCTCATCAACTTGAAGACCTGTGATCCTCATCTTCTTCCTCTTCTACCAAATCGTTATTTACAATAGCGTTTTCAAAGTCTCGCATTACCATGTCAGTGCGGACAATATTTTGTGTCAAGGTCAATGGATGTACGTGCTTATATTCGGTGGTAATAAGTTCTGTTGGAGTTGTGCTAATGTCTTCTTTTGTATTTGGTATTCTTGCATGTGACTCAGCAGATGGTTTCAAACTCGGGCGCGCCTTGGACTTTCAATAACAACTTGCCTAGTATTTGGAAGCCTCATTTGGTCAATATATAATTCCAATGCATTCTAACTACAATTTGGATCAAGTGTCCTACCAATCATGGACCTCAGAGAATTATCATTATCTACGGGAACCACCATGAAATATTGCCCTTCCCCTTTACCGGCAGCATAACGGGCTTTGATTTTGACACTCATTTCACCTCTATCCCAATTAGTGACTTCAAATATCTTATCTATTAGTTGTGAGTATATAAAGTTGCGGGGAGCCCAAATAATGACAGGTTCAACATCGCTATAACAATATCCAATCTTCGGATCTCTAATTATTTTACCCCCAAAATATAACCAAATAGGGATATCATATTCCATACCTAAACATAATGATTGAAACATATTCAAGTCATTAACTACTCATAAGCATAACATGAGAACACAATATCAAACATATGGTTATAATAATACCTTCAAATTAGACCGTATCTTGGATAGCTTGAAAATACGTCGTGGATGAGGAATTAGATGAGAGTAGGAGTGAGGAGGTAGGATATATGATGTTTGAGAGCACTCCAATACTTGGGATTTTTGGTTTTAGGGATCTAGGGTTTGTGGGTTTCGGGAGTGAGAGAGAGAGAAAGCAGATCGATTGAGAAAGAGTGAGAAGAGGGGGCCACAATTTATAGGCAAAAAAACTAAATAACTGATGCCATTATTCAAAATAATGACATCAGTGTTGAGAATGTCGTTTTTGGAAAGAACGGCATATGTTATAGGATTTTCACACTTGCCATTTTTTCTCATAATTGAGACTACAAGCTGTCGAAAATCAAAATAACCTATGTCATTACTCCAAAAAACGGCATGATAGTTTTTTTTTAAATAGATGTCGTTGTTGGGGAAAACGGCTTGTAAATAACCAATGCCGTTTTTTCCAATAACATTTTTTGCTAACGTGTCCAAAACTGGGTCAGATCGCTAATTGTTTTCGGAAGTGGGTCAGAGCGCCAAATATTTTCAAAAAGTGGGTCAGTATGGCAAAAAATTCTAGTTTGGGCCAGTTCGGCAGTTCCTCATATTTGAGCTGCTGAGTGATGTTGGGTGTCCTGGATTGCTTGGTTCTCATTACTCCATGGTAATGTCCATCGAGTGATGTTCTTTGGCATTTTCATTTTACAATGCCTCTAATGTGAAAAGGATACACTGTTTAGCAAACAGGGTAGGATTGGCTTATACTAGGGGAGTGCATCAGGTCGGGTTCGACCCGAAACCGAATCGACCCAACCCCAATCAGTGGAATTTTTGACCAATGAAAACCCGCCCAAACTCGAATGTGTGGGCTTGAAATTTTACTTTTAAAGACTGGGTTGGGTTTGGTTTTGATAGAAAACCTACCCAACCCAAATCGAAACCGACCTGAAATGGACCCGCTGTGAAACCTCTTTATATACACACATTTTTTAAGTCGTAAACCCTCTTTCCATTGGAAAACTATTTTTTTTTAAATGTCAAATTTTGAAACTATTTGCAAAAAGATGACAGTTTTCAAACTAATTACACTCACCGTTTCCAACATCTAGCTTAATTATTTCGTGTTCGTCGTTGGGAACGGCAGACCTAGTTTTATTGTTTTTAAGAAACTCGTCGTTCCCAACGGCGAGTTTAGTTCAAAAGTATCAAATAAGACTCGATGTTCCCAACGGCGAGGTTCTTTATATTAGACTCACTGTCACGCCCCGCTTCCCAACATATGGAATACGAGCACGTAACGTAAGCCCAGCAAATGATGTAAGCACCATCCATAAGCTGTACCAGACTAACTCAACAATATGCAATAGTAACACAACCACGCATGAAGAAATAATCACATGAATAAAGATAACTTCAATAAATAATGAAATAATCCAACAATAATAATATCTAACACGAGAAATCCAACATCTGGGAAAAACAAACTCCGGGAACATAAGCCCAACACAAAATACAAAGTCATAACAATGTTCAAAGAAATAAGCTAGCAATAATACCTTCAGGAATTGATCCTTCAGTACCTGTAAAATCTTGATCTAAAAAGAAGAAAAAGAGTGCCCTTAGAGCAAGTCGTGGGCAGCAAGTAGAGAAAAATAGAGGATAAAGGAAAACATGTATATCAAATAAAAAGGGGACATGATCAAAGTCGAAGAACAAAGCAAAGAGCAGGCAATAGTATCAAAGGTTTACAATAATCATGCATATAATGAGTGATGTCAAGTCAAGTTCAATACAGGATCAAGTATGCAGGTTATTAGTCATTTTATTAGCATATCTAGTGCTCGTACTACTGCATCCCATACTACAGGTTCGGCGCAAGCACATTGTGAACGTTTTAACCTGTTAGTGAATTCACGGATCGTGTACTCGGCATTGATAACAATAATTTACAATTAAGAATCAACAGTCAATCATTGCAATCAATACTCCTCCTTCCATGTCGAGTGTTCAAATGAGCAAGAAGGCCTTACCGAGTACATTTTCTGATTGTTCACTATCAAGTCTACCCATAATATTCCGGCTTGTTATTAGTTTATTTTTATCTTATGTGAGCATGCAAGAGGGTGTCAATGTTTTATAATACTAAGTTGACTAATTCTATGTGCTACAGACAAAGCATGAAGCAAACACATCATATAAGCACAATTCATGCAATCAGGACATCATGACCTTGCTATACTAAAACATGGATTACGACCACTAAAGAATAGAAAATCTAAATCTGTCATAAGCTCTAGAAAGTAGACTTCCACACGGTTCCAGCGAATATAATTAAGGCAAGTAAAAGATACATGAACTAGGGTGAAAACTCTATTCTATTCAGGTTTTATGTTTAGTCAGGATGTAGTAGGTTGTGTTCAACTATTTATTTCAGGTCATAGAACTCATCAAATAAATCAATAAAAATTCTGGGTAATTCCTACATGTGTTTAGGTTCAACTAGATTTATTTCAGATTTTTATTTTACTGTTAGCATGGTCATTTAAATTATGAAACAGCAGGATACGCATGCATTTGTGAATCTGATAATTCTGACACAGCTGTACTAAAATGATGATATCTAACGAACCACACATCGGAATTCAAATCCGCAAAAAAGGCAGTAAACTATACATCAGAGGCTAAATTTCATGTTCAGAAAGTTAATTCAAATTATGGAAGTAGCATGGTTAAAAATCTGAATCAAAATGAAACAACTAGCAATCCAGAAATTAACTTAACATAAAAGTGCAATAAATAAATCATACAGTCATATATTTTATGCAAATTGGTAATCAAAGTGATCCTAGGTGTCAACATGCATATTTCTATATTTAAGACACAATTTCATAGGCATGTATTAATTCATTAATCAAATCAATCTAACATGTATGCAATTCATCAACAAGTCTACAATCTGAATCTAGTTAATTACATGTAAGTGCATATGCATGAAACAATAGGGACTAGGTTTTAGATCGAAGAGAAAGACACGATGTTAAGAATACATTGGGTTAGCTCGTGTAAACCCTCAATAAACTTAACGGAATTGTCAAATACAGCATGGTGAGAAAAAGGACGGGATCTACTTGCAGAGATAAAATAAACTTGAACAAAACCAAAATATTAGTTCAGGAGGAGACTTGCCTGTTAAATTGTAGATTCAAATAATATAGAATAATGGGATAAGAATCTCGGGCGACGATCCACAAGATCACGAGCGAAACACGTACAAAACACAAAACGGCGAAATCCAAAACAGCAAACAGCAACACATGCACACACAGCAGATCAAACAGCAAGAGCAGCCACACCGGATAGCCTAAAACAACATACAGTAAGCCCAAATCCCGTGCGCCAAAACACGGAACACCAAAAGCAACCAATCACGCTTCGTCTCCTACCTTTCGAGAGAGAGAGAGAGAGAGAGAGAGAGAGAGAGAGAGAGAGAATAGGTAGGACTCCAGCGATGCTTGGCGGCTGGCGACGGCTGCGATGACGACAAAGATGATAGCAGCAACGTTGCAGTCGGGAAGCGATAGCAATAGCGAGAGTGATGGCGACGCGAGCTCTGTTTTCCTGCTCGAAAATAGGGGACGACGACGACGACCTGAACGGTGACAAGGACGCTGTGAGGGGACTCCGGTGGGTGTAGGGAGTGCACGGCGAAGGATCACGGTGGCAATGGGCGAGAACGGGAGGTTCGGCAATGGATGCAGGGGTTCAGTGATGGGTTCAATGGCGAAGACGAGGATGGAGAAGACGATCGGAGAGCGACGAGGTGATAAGGAAGATGACGATGAGGGGATGGTATTGACGGTGGTGGTCGGAGGTGACAAGGTGATAAGGTGATGGGTTGGAAATGGGTTTGGTGGTTTCGGTAGGGAAAAACAGAGAAAGAGAGAAGTCGGGGGGAGAGAGAGAGAGATAGATATTTAGGGTTTAATTAAATAGGGTATTAATATGAGATCAGAAATTTGGGTTTTGGGTTGTGGTTTAGTGGGTTTTGGGTACAGATTTTGGCTCCAAAAAGAGACGAACAAGCATAAAACAAAGATATGAACATAAAGGTGAACAAATAAAACTCAAAATAGAAAGAACAAAATTTTGCAATGAACTAAAGATAACAAAATGCAACCAAAAGAGCACAGAACGATCAAGAGGAAATAAAAGAACCCAAGAAAAGCCAAAAATATAATATAATAAAGGAATCCAGATACAATAATCAAAAGAGAACAAAATACAATAAAATAAAAAAATAAAGGTTACAAATCTTGCCCACCTTACAAGAAGAATTTCTTCCTCGAAATTTATACAAGAGGTACATAGGGCGAACCCCGAAACAAAACAAACAAAGCAAGACAAAGAACTACTCAAACAAATGAGGAAACTTCTCCCGAATGTCCTCCTCCAACTCCCAAGTCGACTCACCTAGCGAGTGAGGATTCTAAGAAACTCGGACCAACTTGATGACTCTATTCTTCAACACCTTCTCTCGACGGTCTAAGATAGATACTGGTCGAATTTAGATGACAAATTCGGCCTCACAGACCAGTCTGAGTAGTCAACCACATGATTGTCATCCCTGATGTATTTCCTAGACTGAGAAACATGGAATACATCATGGACACCCACTAAAGCTGGTGGTAGCGCAAGCCTGTAAGCTACCTTGCCCACACATTCCACAATATCGAATGGACCGATGAACCGAGGACTCAACTTTCCCCCGCCTCCAAAATGGATAACACCTTTCCAAGGCGATACCTTGAGGAACACATGCTCGCCTGCCTCAAACTCTAGTAGTCTACAACGACAGTCAACCCACCTCTTCTGCCGATCCTGAGTGGCCTGCAAATGCTTTCGGATCTGAGCTACGACATCAACTGTCTTCGTGATCAACTTAGGACCTAAAAGCTTCCTCTCACCGATATCATCCCAACAGACTGACGATCTACACCTGCACCCATACAAAGCTTCAAAACGAGCAGCCTTGAAACTTTCCTGGTAACTGTTATTATAAGAGAACTCAGCCAAGTGAAGATAATCTTCCCACGAACCTTCAAACTGAAGAACGCAGGATCTCAACATGTCTTCTAGGGTCTGAATTGTCCTGTTTGAATGCCCATCCGACTGAGGATGGAACGCAGAACTGAAGCTCAACTTGGAACCCAAACTCTTCTGCAAGCTCTCCCAGAATTGAGACCTGAATCTCATATCTCTATCCGATACGATGCTGACAGGAACTCCATGCAGACGAACAACCTCCTGAACGTACTGCTCGGCCAAACTCTCCGTGGACTGACTCACATGGAAAGGAATGAAGTGAGCACACTTCGTCAGCCAATCCATGATCACCCAAATAGCATTATGACCTTTAGGACTCCTTGGCAAAGCTGTCATAAAGTCCATCGTGATATGCTTCCACTTCCACTCTGGAATTGGAAGAGGTTGCAAAAGTCCCGCGGTCCTCTGATGCTCTGCCTTCACTTGCTGACAGATCAGGCACTGGGCGACGAATCTAGCCACATCCCTCTTCATGCCATGCCACCAGAAATGTTGCTTCAAGTCCCTGTACATCTTGGTACCACCAGGATGAATAGAATACGGGGACTAATGAGCTTCCTCCAGTAGTAACCGCTTGACTTTCCCTCTAAGCCAAAACGAAGAGACGCATCAGCATGAATGACCAAATCGGATCTCAAGCCAGTTTCTACCTTACTCCAAAACTACTGCAACTGTCGGTCACTCCCTTGAGCTTCCTTAATCTGCTCAATCAAGGAAGACTGCAACTGCAACATCATGAGCTACTGATCTGATCCGGGAAGCAACACATCCAACTCCAGCCTCCTCATGTCCTCCACTAACTCCTTTTGCTGAGTGAGAAACATAGCATCAGGCCTCCGACTCAAAGCATCAGGCACCGAATTTACTTTGCCTGGGTGATACAGCAAATTGATGTCAAAATCTACCATCAATTCCAGCCATCCCCTCTGCCTCATGTTCAACTCCTTCTGTGTGAACACATACTTGAGGCTCTTATGATCTGTGAATATCTCCACTCTATCCCCAAGCAAATAATGCCTCTACAACTTCAAGGCAAAAACCACGGCTGCAAGCTCCAAATCATGCGTAGGATAGTTCTTCTCATTAGGTCTCAACTGCCTCGATGCATAAGCGACAACCCTATCTCGCTGCATCAGCACTGTTCCAAGACCTCGACCCAAAGCAGCACAAAAGATTACAAAACCACCCGAACTGTTGGGTATAGTCAGCACAGGAGCTAACGTCAACCAACGCTTAAACTCGGCGAAAGCTTCATCACAAGCTTCATCCCAGACAAACTTTTGCTCCTTTTTGGTCAAACTGGTCAGATATCTAGCAATCTTCGAAAAATCCTAAACAAACTTCCGATAATAGCCAGCCAAACCCAGAATGCTTCTCACCTTAGGAACAGACTTCTGAATAGGCCAATCCTTGACCACAGAAATCTTCGCAGGATCCACAGAAACACCAGCACCAGAAATAATGTGGCCAAGGAAAGCAACCCGATCCAGCCAGAACTCACACTTGTTGAGCTTCCCAAACAGCTGATTCTCCCTCAAGGTCTGCAGAACCACCCTCAAATGCTCCGCATGATCTTCCTTGTTACACGAATACACCAATATGTCGTCAATGAAGACCACAAAAAACTGATCCAAGAACGGCAAAAACACCCGGTTCATCAGACTCATAAACACATCTGGTGCATTAGTCACTCCGAAAGGCATCACCCAGAACTCGTAATGCTCGTACCTCGTTCGGAAAGCTGTTTTCGGAACATCCTCTGACTTCACTTTGATTTGATGATACCCAGAATGAAGATCCAACTTCGAGAACACCGAAGCACCTCCCAATTGGTCGAAAAGATCGTCAATCCTCAGCAATGGATACCGATTCTTTACAGTGACACTGTTCAACCCCCTGTAGTCAATGCAAAGCCTGCGGCTTCTGTCCTTCTTACTGACAAACAGGACTGGGGCATCCCAAGGAGAAACACTAGGCCGGATAAAACCCTTATCGAGCAGCTCCTGAACTTGCACCTTCAGTTCTGCCAATTCAACCAGTGCCACACGATACGGACTCTTGGAAATAGGCACCGTACCTGGCTGAACATCAATGCTGAACTCCACATCTCGGTCTAGTGGCAAGCCGGGCAAATCCTCGGGAAACACATTAAGAAAATCTCGCACAACTAAGGTTGCAACAACCCCATCGGAGCTCAACGACACAAGGGAAACAACCTGGGGATCCATCGAGTTCTTGACACGCCCAGACGGTGTCTCACCCGCATGGAAAACAAACTCTGGTTGACCAGAAAGCCTGAAAGTCACCTTCTTCTCTCGACAATCAATCACGGCACAAGAAACACCCAACCAGTCCATGCCCAGAATGACATCGAAACCGGAATTGGGACTCACAATCAGGTCAGCACAGAACTCCACACCACCAATCAACAATGGACTCCGCTTGCAAACCCTAGAACAGACAATGACACCTCCACCTGTGGTGATGTCCTAATCTGTAGGCATAGCATCGCTAGCCAAACCATGCTGATCGACAAAGCGGAAAGAGATAAAAGAGTAGGCAGCACCCAAATCAAACAACACATGAGCTGGAAGAGAGAAGACTAAAATCACACCTCGAAAAAGAAGATCAAACAAAAGAATAAGGTGCAAGGAGGGTATACACATGAATAATTGTACAAAAGAAGGGAAGAATAACATGCAGAAAACAGAAAAGAAGAAAAGAAAGTACAACTACTGTGATATACCTGCAACCACTCCAATAGCAACTTCCGCTTGCCTAGTTATCAGGTTATAAGCCTGACCATGACCTCCAGCCTGACCTCTTCTAGGGGCAACATGCCTCTTATCAAAAGCTTGCCTCTGCGGTGGAAGAGGAGGTCTACCCTGACCACGAGTCGGCGCTCCTAACTGAGCAGTACCAGAAGCCGGTGAGAAACCCTATTCCTCGGGCAGTCATGAACCATATACTCACTGCTCCCACACACTAGGCACAACCGGTTGGCCATCCTGCAGTCTCGCTGTGAATGCACAGGCTTATGGCAATAGCCACAAGCCTCAGTCCTCGGGACAATAGGTGCGTACGGCTGTATTCTCGTAGGAGGGAGTGGAACTGGCCTTCGAATAAGTCCTCCGGAAGGTCGAGCTGCAACAGGGTGCGAAACAGTCCGCTAAGGAATGCCGGACCTGCTGAGGGTTTGCTCCTGAATCCGAGCAGCATCCAGGACATCGGCATAGGCACGAAGCCAAAAAGCAGCCAAACGGTAATGGATGGGACAACACAAGCCCGACTGAAATCTGCTAGCCCGAGCTTCATCAGTGGCAACAGGGGCGGGAGCAAAGCGACTGAGCCGAGTAAACTTTGCAACATACTCGTCCACAGAATGGTTTCCCTGATGAATATAATGCTCAAATTAATACTGTCATAAGTGAAGTAGGTAACAATAAATGACATTTAAGAACACTATCTAGCTGACCTGGGTTAGGAAAACAAATTGTCGCTCCATCTCAGCCTTGGTGACACTGGGAAAGAACTTCGTCATGAAGCTCTCAGAGAAAGCATCCCACTCAATAGGTCGCGACATCCTCTCGGATTCAACTCACCACCAGATGTGAGTGAGATCCACCAATTGGATGCGAATGACATCCATACGATCCTCCTCGACAACACGAGCAGCGATCAACAGTTGCTCCGTCCGGATAAGCCATTGCTCGGCCTCCAACAGCGACTCAGTACCCAAAAACTTATTCGGGTGCAGCTTCATGAAATTCGCTACTGTACCAGTCCTAGGTGGCAGGGGCCCAGGTGCAGGTCTAGCGGCAGGTCCATTGGCCACCAAAGTGGCTCTCATTAGCTTATTGTGCTCCTGCTGAAGAGCCATCATCTGCTAAATCATCTAGAGAATGGCAGCATTGTCCGGCTGCTCATCCCTTAGGCGGGAAGAAGAACTCCCACAAGCCATTGCCTGAAACATGATCAAAGATTGTCAGTACCCAGATGATATGTTGGTTATTATACATGCATTCATGTGATTATCGTGGTGTACACATTACTGAATTAACCCCGCTAGAACCAAACTTGACTAATATACCAATCAAAGCCAAACCTCATAAAGATAGTCATGTTTGATTGATATATTACTGAACCTTAGGCTCTGATACCACAGAAAACCTGTCACGCCCCGCTTCCCAACATACAGAATACAAGCACGTAATATAGGCCCAGCGAATAATGTAAACACCATCGATAAGCTGTACCAGACTAACTCAACAATATGCAACAACAACATAACCATGCAGGAAGAAATAATCACATGAATAAAGATAACTTCAATAAATAATGAAATAATCCAACAATAATAATATCCAACACGAGAAATCCAACATCTGGGAAAAACAAACTCCAGGAACATAAGCCCAATACAAAATACAAAGTCATAACAATGTTCAAAGAAATAAGCTAGCAATAAATAAATTAGGCAGCACAATCTTGGACTCCATCTCTAGAATCATTGCTCACCAATACCTTCAGGGATTGATCCTTTAGTAACTGTAAAATCTTGATCTAAAAAGAAGAAAAAGAGTGCCCTTAGAGAAAGTCATGGACAACAAGTAGAGAAAAACAGAGGATAAAGGAAAACATGTATATCAAAGAAAAAGGGGACAGGATCAAAGTCAAAGAACAAAGCAAAGAGCAGGCAATAGTATCAAAGGTTTACAATAATCACGCATGTAATGAGTGATGTCAATTCAAGTACAATAAAGGATCAAGTATGCAGGTTATTATTCATTTTATTAACCTATCTAGTGCACATACTACTGCATCCCATACTACAGGTTCGGCGCAAGCACATAGTGAACGTTTTAGCCTAATAGTGAATTCACGGATCCTGTACTCGGCATTGATAACAATAATTTACAATCGAGAATCAACAATCAATCATTGCAATCAATACTCATCCTTCCATGTCGAGTGTTCAAGTGAGCAAGAAGGCCTTACCGAGTACATTTCCCGATCATTCACTACCAAGTCTACCCATAATACCCTGACTTGTTATTAGTTTATTTTCATCCTATGTGAGCATACAAGAGGGTTTCAATGTTGTACAATACTAAGTGTGACTAATTCTATGCGCTACAGACAAAGCATGAAGCAAACACATCATATAAGCACAATTCACGCAATCAGAACAGCATGACCTTGCTATACTAAAACATGGATTACGGCCACTACAAAATAGCAAATCTTAATCCGTCAGAAGGTTTAAAAAGTAGACTTCCACACGTTTCCAACGATAATAATTAAGGCATATAAAAGATATAGGAACTAGGGTGAAAACTCTATTCTATTCAGGTTTTATGTTTAGGCAGCATGCTGTAGGTTGTGTTCAACTATTTGTTTCAGGTTTGAGGACTCATCCAATATTTCCATAAAAATTCTGGGTGATTCCTACATGTGTCTAGGTTCAACTAGATTTATTTCAGATTTTTTTTTATTGTTAGCATGGTCAATTAAAATAAGAAATAGCATGGTACGCATACATTTGTAAATCTAAAAATTCTGACATAGCTGTACTAAAAAGTTGATATCTAAAAAACCACACGTCGGAATTCAAATCCACAAAAAGGGCAGTAAACTAGACATCAGAGGCTAAATTTCATGTTCAGAAAGTTAATTCAAATTATGACAGTAGTATGGTTGAAAATCTGATTCAAAATGAAACAACTAGCAGTCCAGAAATTAACTTAACATAAAAGTGCAATAAATAAATTATACAGTCATATATTTCATGCAAATTGGTAATCAAAGTGATCCTAGGTGTCAACATTCATATTTCTATGTTTAAGACACAATTTCACAGGCATGGTATTAATTCATCAATCAAATCAATCTAACATGTATACAATTTATCAACAGTCTACAATATGGATCTAGTTAATTACATGTAAGTGCATATGCATGAAACAATAGGGACTAGGTTTTAGATCGAAGAGAACGACACAATGTTAAAAATACATCGGGTTAGCTCGTGTAAACTCTAAATAGACTTAACGGAATTGTCAAATACAGCATGATAAGAAAAAGGTTGATGGGATCTACTTACAGAGATCAAATAAACTTAAACAAAACCAAAATATTAGTTCAAGAGGAGACTTTCCAGTTAAATTGCAGATTCAAATAATATAGAATGACGGGATAAGAATCCCGGGCGACGATCCACAAGATCACGAGCGAAACACGTACAAAACACAAAACGGCGAAATCCAAAACAACAAACAGCAACACATGCACACACAGCAGATCGAATAGCAAGAGCAGCCACACCGGATTGCCTAAAACAACATACAATAAGCCCAAATCCCGTGTGCCAAAACACGGAACACCAAAAGAGACTAATCACGCTTCGTCTTCTACCTTTCGACAGAGAAAGAGAGAGAGAGAGAGAGAGAGAGAGAGAGAACGGGTGGGACTCCGGCGACACTTGGCGGCTGGCGATGGCTGCGATGACGACGGAGACGACGAAGATGATGTTGCGGTCGGGAAGCGACGGCAACGGTGATGCGAGCTCTGTTTTCCTGCTCGAAAATAGGGGACGACGACGACGACCTGAACGGCGACAAGGACGCTGCGAGGGGACTCCTGAGGGTGTAGGGAGTGCACGGCGAAGGATCACGGTGGCAAATGGGAGGTTTGGCAATGGATGTAGGGGTTCAGTGAGGGGTTCAGTGATGGCGAAGACGAGGATGGAGAAGACGATCAGTGAGCGGCGAGGTGACGAGGAAGATGATGATGAGGGGATGGTGATGACGGTGGTGGTCGATGAGGATGAGGGGATGGTGATGACGGTGGTGGTCAGAGGCGACGAGGTGACGAGGTGATGGGTTAGCAATGGGTTTGGTGGTTTCGGTGGGGAAAAACAGAGAGAGAGAGGTCGGGGGGAGAGAGAGATTGGCGGAGAGAGAGAGAGATAGATATTTAGGGTTTAATTAAATAGGGTATTCATAGGAGATTATAAAATTGGGTTTTGGGTTGTGGTTTAGTGGGTTTTGGGTACAAATTTTGGCTCCAAAAAGAGACGAACAAGCATAAAACAAAGAGATGAACATAAAGGGGAACAAATCAAACTCAAAATAGGAAGAGCGAAATCTCACAATGAATCAAAGATAATAAAATGCAACCAAAAGAGCACAGAACGATCAAGAGGAAATAAAAGAACCCAAGAAAAGCCAAAAATATAATATAATAAAGGAATCCAGATACAATAATCAAAAGAGAACAAAATACAATAAAATTCAAAAATAGGGGTTACACTCACTGTTGGAAACGACGATGTTATATGAAATTTCATAGAGTGAAACATAGTTTTTTTTTTTTTTTTTTTTTTTTTTTTAATTTAAATTCACCTAGTACAACAGAGAGTTTCACTCTGTGAAATTTCATATAACCTCGTCATTTCCAACAGCGAGGCTAGTATAAAAATCCTTGCTGCAGTTGGCAACAGAGAGTCTTTTTTGAAAAATTTGAACTAAACTCGCCATTGCGAATGACGAGTTTCTCGAATAATTTGAATTACACTCGTCGTGTCTCAATGGCAAACATGAAATAACTAAACTCACAGTTGGAGATGGCGAGTCTAGTTGTTGAGTCCCCGAAAGCGGTTAATTTGGCAACTGTTCTTTTTCTATAAATAGTTTCAAAAAATGGCATAAATTAAAAAAAGTTCTGGAAAACTAGTAACAACTAGTAATTCATATACATCTAGGGATTCTTTGCCAAAAACATGCACATGGGGATGTGAAATATTGCGGATGACTAAATACTCTTAATCTCTGTGGTTGTTTATGTTCAATGCCCGAAATTTGGTATGCAGCTTTTTCTTTAATTTGCTTTATATACATTAGATGCTTCACTAATTAAGGCATTAAACAATACAGTTCATCAATACATCACTTGGTTTGCTATATAGCAAACAAAATTTATCTCTAAGTTCAGTAGCTAAATATCATTTTTTCTGTTAGTTTAAATACGCAGGTCGATGTAACTTTGCTACTTAATTGTCAAATTTTTATTTTACTAGTTGAAATTTGTCGTGCATCAAGTACACGTGCCTTAGTGCACATGAATATTGAATATTTTAACAATATTTTATATTGTTGAGAAAATCAATCATAGTATAAATTTTATTAAGAACTGAAATGAATATACAGTATAATCACTATATTAATTATGTATACAAAATACTTACAATTTTAAAACTAAAGACTCAATATTATCATGAATAAACAAAATAACATGTAAATAATAGTTTCATTCAAAACATAAAGATATAATCATTGTATTTTTTATAAGATTAATCATCATTTTCAACTTTAACTTTCTTGAACTTAAAACTGATATTAAAAAAAGATAATAAAAAAAAACAAATTAGTAAATCTTAAACTGGTATTATTGTATTTTTCATAACATCAATCATCACTTTCGACTTTAACTTTCTTGAACTTAAAACTGTTCATAACTTCTTGTTCATCCTTGTTTAGTTTGCATCCAGTCAATGTTCATGTAGTTCTTCTTCCATACGTGACATCTTGTAATTTGATTAAAAAAATATACTCATCTCCAATGCATTTCATGGTCATTTTATCTAATTCTTTGACATTATTTTCCTGCATATAAAATTAATTAATTAGCTCTTAATCATTTTTAACACCACGTGAATAACATATATCTTACTGTTCTAGGGCTTTTGCAGAACAGCCGATGATGCATCTTGCTTTCTCATCAAATAAAGTCAATTCTGCACCAGCACTTGTATCTTTTTATTGGGATTTTGAATAATTAAAAAATGAATTGTCTGAGTTGTGTATCAATGGCCAATCCCGGTAGAGTATATCTGAAACAATTTATTCTTATTTAGTTTTTTTTTTTAATTTTTAAATTTGATTGAAAAATGGAAAACTAACAATATGGTGTTCTGTATACATTGGCTCATATTCAACATTATTCTTTTTACATTTTCGACAATAAGCTTTATCATTTTCAACATTGATTTTTGTTGAACGGGCTTTGCATACAATGTATCATGGATCTCTAAAAGTTTTGACACTTGTGATCAAAACCTTGTAATATTAGTATTTTTCCTCGAAATATTAAATAAAATTTGAAGTAATCAAAATATTTCTAGATATACGGAGAATTGAAAAAAAATATTTAAAAATAATGTCATTATTTATAATACTTCAAAAGAATCATCGTCCTCACAATAAAGACAATAGAGTATGTCAATTAGTTTCACTTCTTTCACATCCATTACGTTTCTTTTGTTTATTTGCAATAAATTACTTTTAAATAAAATTTCATTACAGTTTAACCTGAAATAGTTAAAAAACTGTGGTAAATGATACTCCAAAATGCAACAATTAAAGAATTATATATATATATATATATAATAAATTATACCATTCTCGAATTTGATATGCTTCTGGTTCATTCGGATATATCTCTATTGTAGTATTATTTGTTGATGTGAGAGATAATCTTGTTAAAAAAAATCAGAAATAAATAAATAAACTATATAAAAAATAGCATTATTATTTTTTGTCGTACATAATTACCTCCAAAGTTTGAGGTTTTTATAAAGGTAATTGCAATAATTGGAATGTATGTGATAATTCTTTCACAGCTTTTCCTTCCTTGATCGCTAGTTGTAACCCCTATTGCTCATATTTGTATTTTAAATTATATTTAATAAAATTCTTGATTATTCTACTTTATATTTGGTTGTATTTATTTTTATTTCTTTTGTATGGTGTGTTGTTCTCATCTCTTTTGTGATTCATTTTGCTTTGATTCAGCTTCATTTTCACATTCATTAGATATACAAATTTGTTCTTGATCTCGTCTATTGTTTAAACCCATTTCATGGCCTATTTGTCTCTTATTAGATTATTTTCTTCCTATTGGA
Source organism: Hemerocallis citrina (assembly GCA_017893485.1). Classification (NCBI taxonomy): domain Eukaryota; kingdom Viridiplantae; phylum Streptophyta; class Magnoliopsida; order Asparagales; family Asphodelaceae; genus Hemerocallis; species Hemerocallis citrina. The sequence continues at coordinate 52,473,866 of CM030359.1, read as the reverse complement.
TACTACCCAGTTCACCCATACGCATATTGTCCCTATATAAACACACTAATTGAATCCTAACCCTAATCACCAAACCTTAATATTCTCTCTCTCTCTCTAGCCGTCTCTCTCCCGACCCCCCGATCTCCCCCTGCCTCTTCGCTGTTGTCGTCTTTGACTGCCGACGCCGGAGACCCACCGCACCACCCCTCCCCCTTCCTCTCTTCCCGATACCCCGTTGTCCCCCTTTCCCCTTGCTGTCGTCGTCGTGTTCGAGCGTAGCCGCGACACACCCCAGGCCGAGCCCCTCATTGCCCTGTTCCGTCGAGCAGCACAGCCCACAGTGCCCTCCAGTGCTGTCGCCGCAGACCCTAGCCACCGTTGTCCTAGCCGCCGTCATCTCCCCGAGGTGCTACTGCCGCCGTCTTGTTGTTGTTGGCTGCTGTCTCTTGTGTGTGCGCATGTCGTCTCGTGCACGTGTTCCGGTTGTGGATTCTCATCCCTTTGTTTGTTGTATTTGTGGTTCGGGATCTGTTCCTGTTATTCTATTGTATCATTTCCGTCGTCTTCATAATAGGAAAGTAGCTTGTATGTGTTCTTTTTGTCATACAAGTTAATACCGTAAGTAGTCTAGTATGAAAATGTGTATACTCTCATGATGATCCTATCATGTTAGTTAAAATGTTGACATCATCTCTTGATCACGAGTAGTTACAATAATTGAGACCCGTTGCATGAAACAATTAGATTAGATGACACTTTGACTGTATGTTGGTTGTGACACACTGTATGTTGTAGATGACTGTTACATAGATGTTTGTTGAATGTATGATCTCATTATAGACCATTTATTCACATGCCAAGCTGATTTGAGTAACCCACATATATCATGTTTGTATGACCTTTTAGGTTGGACCGATTGTGGTTAAGTTGTTTGATAAAATGCATAAAAGAATTTTTGTTTTGATGCTTCCCTATTTTGTAGTAATTTCGACCCTATTAACATCAGTAAAATAAATATGTTTGTGAACATGATTTGTAGCCTTTGTTTTCTAGTTTTCAGAACTTTTGATGGATCTGAATTTCGATTTTTGATGCATGAGTTATTGCTGTTTTACTGCAGTCGTATCGTATATTCCAGATTCTGAATTATATGTATTCTGTATGGAATTTTATTTTAATACTAATATTAAAAGTAGAATTTGAACTCTATATTTTGCTGAGTATGTTTAGATATGACTGGGATCAATCCCTAATTTTTGTGGAATTAATTATTGAATTTTATATCTCCTTTCATGCTGTCGAAACCAATCAAAATATTTCCAAACTGCGTGTTGCTCAGTAAAGAATTGTGTTTTTAACCTGATTGTATTCGTTTTTTGATGAAAACTTTATGAATATAAACTGTAGCCTGATTTGTCTATTTTTCTAACCTCTTGAGGGATCTGGATATTGAATTATATTTTGTGAATTATCTCAGTTTTGGTACTACTATGTCTGAACTTTCAGAATTGAGATTTTTGTTGCATTACTCTGTTTTTCCAATTTTGTTGACCATACTATCTGTAATATAATTTCATGATATTTTATATTTTGAAACCAGATATGTTAAGGAATCTTCCAGATTTTTCTCAGATTTAATTATGATGTTTTTAAACTCTTTGCATGCTTATAAACATGATTTTTCATTTTCTGGTTGAACACGATTTCTGTATTAAATGTTGTTTTCAACCCTATTTCTGTGGCTGAGATGTGACTTATATATATATATGTTCTAGAATTGGCAGAGAGTCTAGTTTCTAGATTTTCTGACGGATCTAGGTTTGCTGTTCTGTAGCAACAGAAATCTCGAATTTGGTATAGTAGTGTCTTGCTGTCCAGAACTGAAATTTTCGTTGTTTTGACTATTATGAGTTGTTTTATCAACCGTTGTAATTACTACTTCATCTTAGACTTACCCTTTGTTCATGCCATGTCTTTATCCTGTTGTATTCGTTCACACTTATTGTTAATAATGAAAAGAAATCAAGCCGGGGTTTTCCAGGGAAAAAATCTAGTAATGGACAATATAAAAATGCATATGCGGAGGGAACTCATTTTCCCCATTCTTTAATGTGGCACCTACTGTTTATCTCTGTATGCGGAGGGAATGACTATTACTGTTTACTGTGGTACCTACTGTTTGTTGTTATAACTGTGACTGTTACTGTTTGTCCGAATATATTGCCCTATAGAAGTTCTGCTGCAAAATCTTAAAACGAAACTGTTTTCTGTAGCAACCATTTGGTATAATTTGGGACGCATGTAGTGCTACCTAGTTAGAACTGAATATTAGACATAAGAATAATTGTTTACACTGTCACATCCTGTTACTGTTGATTCATTGTTACTGTTGACCCTTACTGTTACTATTATACCTTTACTATTATTCCGCTATTTACTGCCATCCGTAGATTGTTATATTTACTGTTTTCTCCATGTTAGTATTTCCTGTTTAGTTAGTTTCACCCCCCCCCCCCCCCAATTTCCTTACTTGTACTGCTTGCTGCCCGGACTTGCATCTAACGGGCGTTATGTTTTCCTGTTTTCCTATTTTTCCTTATAATTGCCATATGAGCAGGTTTTGCTGATCAATTGTCTACTGGAGTTAGTGAGCAAAAATTTTGAGCTGCGCAATTGGAATTATTTGCTTCAAATATTTTGATGAACTTATATTTGTGAACTGTATTGAGACTGGTATTTGGGCTTGCAGTCCCAGAATTATTATTTTGTTCCAGATCTTGTATTTGTTGGGATATTTATTATTGTTGCAGTAAATACTGTTGAGTTATTATTGTTTATGCCTGCTTGGTTGGAGTATAGTGGTATATTTATTGTTGTGATGAGTTAAGCAGAACCGTACAACTTATGGATGGTGAAAACTATCCGCTGGGCTTAGTTACGTACTGTATTCCGTATTCCTTTTGGGAAGCGGGGATCACTAGTTCTCCCTATAATGCAAGTAAGATTGGTTTTAACCTTTAATTAATACAAAGCATATGAATTCAGAAACAATTTCATCAACTATTATACAATTTAATTAATCAATATTACCTGAATCCTACAACTGTAAGATTTTGCTTCTCTACTTCATTACCATATTTTGAGTCTGCCGTCTATACATCCCCTGCAGTAATTAATGCTAAACAAAGATCTGTAGTTCATTGGAATTAGTATTTGATATCTTATATCAGACAATTTGATATATATAATAAAAATAAGTAACATAATTTTTTACCTTTAAAGACAGTAGAAGATGTACTTTGAATTCCGTCTACAGTTGCAAACTTGTATCTATTCTTATCAATGAGATCTTTCTCAACTTCATCTACAACACTTCCCAACCTCAAAATGATGTCAAATTTATCGTGCGTAGTGTTATATCTTTTGTCGGCATTTTTCAATATTCCATTAGAAATTAAGTAAGTTTTAAGCTCCTCAAGCGTATGTTGGAACGCTTCCACTGCTTCATTTAACAATATCGCCAGAATTCTAGTTCCCAACAAAAGATGAAAATTTAGTAAATAATTATTTATATATGTATATGTATGAATATTTTAAACAATATTTAAATTATCTTCCCTCGTCATCCATAAGTGCCACTTTTGAGATTTTCCCATGCCTTTATTATTTTTGTATTCTTTCACACCATAATGTTTCGTAAGCAAAACTTTAATAGTGCACAACAATTGTTTTTCTTACAAGGAATTGGCAAAGGAATATTCATAGTGGAAATTTTCCATTGATATAAACAATTTGCATAAAATATAATTATTAATAAGTTAGTTTTTGTCGAACAAAATTTACTAACAAGTCATTAGTTAAAGTTTTAGCTTTAACATGATCGGAAATCATATGAATAAAGGATCAACAATTTAACTACAATATCTTATTATACTATAAATAATCTAAAATTTCAGAAACAATTAAATGATGATGAATAAAAGTTGGCAAAAAAAAAAATTATAATCAAATCGAGAGAGGGTCACAAAAAAAAAATCAAACCTTAAACAAGAGTAAACTATTTGGTGCAAAACTTTTTTTCCTCTTCTTCTGTGAAGTTTTTATTAACTTTTTTTGGGCTAATCCTAAAACTTTATCAACTGGAGTACTATTTTTGCAAAAATTTTCTGCAGTAGTCTTATCAAATACATGTAAAACCATAATAATGTTTTTGTTGATCTTTGTTCGATAGTGTGGATGGTTATCTAATGATACCTAATGGAATTATCATTTTAACAAAAAAAAATCTAGATAAAGAATTTTTTTTTAGCATCATTAACGGAGAATTAGTCAGCTATATGGCAATCGTTTTTTTCCTTTTGTGATGTTCCACGGTCCACCACAAAAAAAAAAAAAAAAAAGAAGATTATGGTTTTGTGCTTTCAAGCCTTAACCCCATATATTGTTTTTATAGGAAAGTAAATTGGAAAGATAAAAAGTTATTGAAATTAGTAAAACAAATCTTATTGGTTTAAATAACATTCAGTCGATATATAACTGAAAACTTTAAAACTATTTTTAATAGTAAAACTGTTTAGTTCATTCAAATTCAAATTTGATATCTTATCTACAAATAAAAACTTTAATTTGTAAAATAAGAACAAATTTAAATTTCTACAGTTCTGTTTAGACTAATATAAATATAATTACATCTATATAATGCATACATAAATCTGTATTACTGAGAAATTACCACATTCGTAAAAAGAAACTTATATTTCTTATCACTATCCTGACTCTTACCTTCTCATGGTACTTTAAAATCCATATCAGTATCTATATGTAAAATTTAACATAAAGAAGCACAAGTAACATAAAGAGATATCACCGACGAAATACTCATCGAAAGTGGTCTTAGCCAGGTTGATTCTTAACTACAACATCTATCGTCTTCCCTACGTTGTCATCACCGGCAGCCACCACACCTTTTACCACCATTAGAAACCCCCCAACTGGCCTACCTATCTTTTATCTTGCATGTCAAATGATCTCCCCCCCCCCCCCCCCTCAAAATTGGTTATTGCAATTGTCTTGCAATACTACAATTGAGTGAGGTTGACGGGGGCATTCAAGACTGCAAAGCATCTTGCATCTAATGCTCAAGTCTCATGATCTCAGGCAACTGAACAAATTAAAGAAGCCCAATTGTGATAATTGGGCTTTGTAACAAATCTAGATTGGGTTTGCCATTGGGTAAAAGTTTTGTAAAAAATCCGAAGACTGGTATAGAAATAGAGACAAAGTTCAGTTGTGGGCCAGGCTCATTCCAGAAACCTATAAAATTTTGGCAACATGCGGACGGGGCCTTTAAACCTCTGCAAAGACAGCCCTCATATACTATATGTCCATTGTATAGTACAATCTATGTATTCGTCCATATTAAATCTCAAAATATCATTGTGGTATAACCATCCAAAGGCTTTTTAATAGTCATACAACGATTAATAAATCTAATCTTTTTACAATGCCATAATTTATAAGTGGGAGAGGAGATATACACCGAAGTGATATAAAGTACAAGTAAGAGAAACTGTAGCATCTAAATATGAAGCAAGCAAGCTTTTTGTTGAACTGTTGCTTGAATTGGTACTATGTTGTCATCATATTCAGAATTCTCGTCTGAATATTCTCCTTCTGGAAAAAATAGCGAACAAATGTGTAACCTCCGTTCCCGATTATACGGATTTCTTTTTTCTTTTTCTCTTCTGTATTCTTGTATTTCGATTTTCAATAAATCTTTCTATTGTCTTGAACCCAATTGGATATTCGATTAGAGCCCAGACTCCTAACCCACCTCCGATTGTGCAAATTTTCTGTGTATTTATGTATTTTCCTATTTATAAATTACTTTTGTTTCCTTAATTTTATCCTTTGTATTTAATTTATTCTCTTGGATCTTCTTTTGAAGCTCAAACTTCCAATCCATTCTATAATTTGTTTAATTTTTTTTTTTGAAGCACATATTTAATTTCTAATCCTTTTAGAATTATTCATTTTATTTTGTGTAATTCATAGCTCAAGCCCAACTCAAACCCAAGCACAATGTAAATCTTAACAGCCACCAATTAATCCCCATAACCCCACTAATTCTCAACTGCCCCATTAATCCTGACCCTTTATCTTGCTTTCCTATTATTAAATCCCTAATCAACAACTAATCCCAATTCACTCTAAACCTAATATCCCCTCCTTCAGCCGCCTTTCATCTTCTCTTTCTTCATTTCTCGAAACCCACCGCCCACCCTCGTTAGCCACCCCCAACCTGAGCCTTCACACCTGCAACCCACAACCTTAACCAACATCACCTCCACCTCTATTGCTGCACTCCATCACCATCTTTCGATTGCCTCTTCAAAACCCGTGCTCCTCTTCCTCTCTCAACCGTCGACGCTCCTCCACCGCCGCACAACCACCGGCATCACCATCGAAATCACCACCTCGCTGTCAACCAACTGCCCCGACCTCCACCTTCTACACCACCTACCTCCGACCACCAACAACAGCCTCTCGTAACCGAGTCCCCGACTGCCAACTCCCCTAGCTGCTCCCGACCTCCTGCACCTCCACTTCGACACTGCCTCCCTCATCCTCAACTCCTCGCGGCTCCTCCCGACACTGCCTCACTGATCTCCCTTGCTATTGTTGTCCACCGCCGCCCCCGAGCTTCATCCCTTCCGCTGCCACCACCGACCGCTGTTGTAATGTCCCGAATTCCAAATACATGAATTCGTAGCACAAACAAGATCTTTTACTTCAAATTCGTATAAAAATACAAGGAATTTAAAATTGTCATTTACAGCATCATTCTATATAATAGCACAACGGAAATAAATAAGTACAATACAACATATGATAATGAAAGCTCTTCAATCTTGTCACATCTCTCACAGTGACTTCAAATTCAGGCCAAAATCAATCCTGCAACTAGAAAACTGTGGGCACGTCAGTTGCATACAACTGACGCAAAGCTATAATACACAGATTTTTCTACTTTAGCAATCAAAAACTTGAATGTAGAAACAAAATTTGAAAGGTGACTATCCTAAACATATCAGTGTATGATATGACTTAATGCCTAATGTAGACAATCATACTTATGACGCACTAATACTTACTTGTTCGGATTCTATGTTTTCCATACTACATAGGTACGAGGAAAAGCCCTTAACGTACTCCTCATTATAGGGTTCAATCCCTTGTCATGAAATCCTACAACGGTAACAAAAGCAAGGTTTAGAATTTCCACGAGTTCGAATTCCAGTCCCGGAATCCACCGCCCGACTATATAGAATCCTCGTCGTGCGAACATCCCGCCAGTACCGCTCTAGCCCCGAAATTGTTAGAGATCTGCCTCTTATCCACTCGACTATTCATAATCCCGGAATCCACCGCCCAATCAATCATAATTCCGGATTTAATTAAGGCTCATCTCACTCCACAAGAAACCACAATCCCAGAATCCTCCGCCCGACTAGGTGTATAGTCCCGGAATCCACCGCCCGACTATATAGAAATGCCCCACTTACGTTTGCCTAGGTTTTATCACATCTTCTTTTCTAGTGCTTTTTCTCAATTTAAATTTTAGTTATCATGGTCTAAAACTAGCTTACCATGTCAGACTTAAATTTACTCACCAAAATTCAGGTCCATATTGACCATTTCACAAAATATTCAATCACCATAATTGCCGGACATTACGGGCCTCGCTCAGCTCCTCGAATCCATCAATCTCAACATAGAGATCTTCAAGGTTATTCTTAACGTTTTCATAAAAATTTTCATTCATTACAAGTCATTTGATTTCTTTCATTCATTCTCTTTAAATAGACCATTTCAAGATAACACATCTCAAAAGGCATTTCAACTTGATAAAGCCCTTACAAATTTCATACATCTAATTTTTCCCAAGTTTATTCTTTTATTTCATAAATCTCAGAAAATTATATAACTCTTTACTCAACAACATTTCAAATTGTTAAAATCTTTCAAATGTCATATACTTCTACTTTACTACTCTTTCATCCTTCAATTATTCGTCAAAATAACGTATATAACTCCCAATGATATAAACTCTAGAATGAATCTAGATTAAATCTATCAAATCTCATTATTTTTATCAAGCTCAATTTAAAACAAATTAACACTAAAACTTATTTGTGGAAATAAACTAGTTTACCATGTAAATTGTCCACAATAAAACCTTAAATTAATATAAATAATATTGTCCAATATTCCATTAATACCCTCTTTCAATTTAAATTTTATCTCAAAATAAAAAGGAGTTTTCAGAAAATAATTAAAATTAAATCATAAAATAAAATAATGAAAAAATAGAAAAAATTTGACTCCATCAAGGATCGAACCCGAGCACAGCCAAGATCTAAACTGCAACCCACAACCAGTGAGCCAACTCACTGTTGGTGTAAAAACTCTACCCATAAACCCCTATACATCTCTGATTACTGTTACACATGATTTAATGAAGTTATAAAAATAAAAGTGCCAAATCTAACGATATTCAAAAAACGATATTAAAAAATTTGTGATAACTTCAATCTTTTTCACATCAAATCTAACGATATTCAAAAACTTGAGAAGCTCTCTCCCTCCTCCCCTAAATCGCTCAGATCTGTCCTCCCTCCACCCCCATCCTTAGTTAAAGTCAACGACCTCATCCAGATCTACAAACCCTTTTCATATTGGCTTCCCCCCTTCGTATGTGCCGACTGTTTCTCTCTCCCTCCCCTCCGGTGCCGTCCCCTGCACTACGGCCTACTACTTACTTCCTGCAGTGAGGAAGCTCAATGCTGCCTTGCCTCTCGCCCCTCTGAGAGTGTCAGGAGGAGTGTGGCCCCACCTAGAATCTTCGCTGCTGTTTCCCCTCCTCTCCCTCTCTAGATCTTGAGGCTTGTCCCCCCGTTTCTCTCACCGAGCTCACATCATTCAGTCTCCGGCAGTGCTCCCCTACTACCTGAAGTTTTGGCAGCAGACCCATCCTCCCCCGTGCCGTCCAGTCCTCTGCAGGCGCAATCGCCCCTCTCTGCCTTCACCTAGTAGCCCATCACTGTGAGTTACATTGTCTGATTTATTTTTGGTATAGTTTTGTGGTGGTTCTCCTTACAGCATCGAGGTGCTACTTATTCGGTGCTAGTTCCATTTCCTCTCCTCTATTCACCCATTTCTAAGTTTCTTTGTGCCTTGAGGAATTTATTTATCCTCTCCGGCACTGTGGTTCTTTCTTTTAGGGAAAGATACTACTTAGTTCTGTCCTTTTAGTGGTGAGCTGATATCTCCATCTCTCCTTCCCCCTATCTTTTCGTGTCTTTTCTCCCCCCACTATCTCCCTTCTTATTCATCTTCTCGGTTAATTAAACGTACTTTCACCATCCATTACTCTCCTCTCTTTTTCTAATTCCTTGGGTCTTCCTAGTAATTGTTGAATCCTAATCTCTACAGTTCTAGATTGTGATTCATTTGGGTTCGGTTACCTTTTGGGCCTTTCTATTTGGCATGTTCTCTTTATGCCCACTATTATGAATTCCTCGTGGGTCGAAATCGTTAAAAGAAAAAAAAGAAGGAAAAGCACCAATCGGTGTTGGGCTGGTTGCACCCGGGCAATCGAAGCCCACCATCTGGAAGCATCTAGGGTGTTCTCCTACCTCTTCATCCTGCCCTTTCTCTTCTCTTATCCCATCTTTCTCTAAACCACCACCCTACCATTCGTCTCTTCACCCCCCGATCTGTTTTCGGTGCCTTCAATCAGGCCATCTGAAATTTGCCTGCACTTTCAAGATGAAGTGTCTATTTTGCCTTAAATCGGGGCACGCTCGACAACGATGCTACACCCTGCAACATCTCCTGGGCCTCACCCTAGGAGCTCCTATCTCCGAACAGGTGCTTTCAACACTTGATCTTCCTGCTCTGCAACAGAAATTAGCTGAAGAGCAACCCTTCAAAGCTAAGAAACCCAAGTTATCTACCGCATCGCCCTTACCCCCGACTCCTCCTATCTCTCTTCGTATTCCTGACAAAGAGAATCCTTCTCCCCCAACAGCGACTATCCAGCTTCCTTTACCCTCCAAGCCAGTTGTGACCCAAGTATTCATTCCGAGCTTGGAACTCTCTGACAAGCTTACGTTTTGATACCTATGGTGCAGTCTCTTTCAGCGGAGGCTCTATCCCTTCTTTCACTTTAAACTCATTCCTCAGCAATTCCTGTAATGTGAAAGATTAGGAGTGGGCCCTTAACACCTGCTATAATGGTGACATAGTTATCCACTGCCCCTTTCCTAAAATCTTAGAGGAATTAATCGGAAACTCCTCTCTTGCCATTGGAACTATCTCCATCTCCATTCGGAAGTGGGTGCAATTTAGCTCTCCTCCCCTAATGCTTGACCACTCTCCAACCAAGGTCACGCTCTTGGGACTTCCACCTTTCTGTGAGTCTCACCGCCTTGTCAGTGACATGTCCAAATGCATTGGCGATCTGATTAGTATCTCGTCCACTGCAATGTTAGCATCCGGTTGTCTTCAAGTGGAGGCTCTTTTCCAATGCTCTAAGGTACAAGATCGGATTGAGATCTACTCTCTCAGTGATAATATTACATCCTTCACGGTTTCAGTACAATATCACGATCCCCCCTCTCTCCGCTGCAGTGCCAAAACCAACTTTTAAGCCTCCTTATATTTCGACTACATTCAATCAGGGGTCTTCTTCCCAATCTATGTTGACGTCAGCCATTCCAAAAAGCCCGCTCAAGGCTCAGGCTAGAAAGAAGTTCCCCCATCCTCGCAAAAAATATGCCTCGCCAAGCAGTTCCAAGATATCTCCTTCCAAAGCACCCAATCTGGTATGGATCAATCCAGACCTTTCCTCTCATCTAGCTGCGAGGTCAGCTGCTCCTACTCCAGCCTCCTCGGCTGTCCAGCAGACCACGCCCCCTCCGAAAGTGCCTCCGAAGCCAATTGTGAAGGAGAGTCCCTCTCTATCGCAACCCCTTTTCTCCTTCTCTCCGATTCCCAAGCCAGCTGCTCCTCTACCCCAGTGGCCTGCCTGGGAAATCAATCCCCACTATGCTTCTGACTGGGACAAATTTCTGAAGATGGCACACCATCCCACCTCACGGGACTCAACCCAGATCCTTCCCCCGTCAAAAGATAGAAAGTCTCATCCTTCTAAAGCAGAAGCTTGGATTGACGAAGACAACTTGCTAGCGGAGGAGGAATCAGAGCTGAATCTCTCACATTCACTCCAGAAGGTCCACCCTAAACTCAGCTCTTTTAATTCCCAACCTCTAATTTACCGCCTTAATTACTTGCTTATCAGTATCTCTTTGAGAGATAGCATCTTTTCTCCTCTTCCTTTCCCGGCCAATCTATCTCTTACCTTCGCGCTTGCGAATTGCTCGAACTTCTCCCCTTTCTTGCAAGCATTAGTCGGAGCTACCAATTTTGGTACCTCGGTACAAGTCAAGTTAATAGGCCATCCTGTTCGTCAGAGAATGCCTTCACTAACCCCACCCTCGAACCCCATTGCGTCACACTCCCGCAAAGGGATATTCAACCCTGTTGACCTAGCTCATCACCTCTCTTCCTCTAAGGGGGCAGGTCAGATTGAGCATAGGCAGTCAACGGTCACGCGACACTCTTGCTCCCTCATCAGATCGAGCGCCCGTAAAAGCTTCTCTCTCTGGTTCGACATCGCCTAGTATCCTTAAATATCAGGCTTCGAACACCGATGGCATTAACCATACACTTCCCCTCTTTGATCATTACTTATTAGGTTCCATCTATCGACTTCAGTTCGATTCCATTTCGGACATGGAAATGATTAACAACGCCAACCTCATGGGCTTTATTATCAATTTTGGAAATATGGCGTTCCTTAAAGCCATTAGGGAAAAGGAAAGTATTAGAGTTCGAGAGTATCTCAGTTTCCATGATTAGTATCTCTTGGAATATTCGGGACCTCAACTGCCCCGCTAAACAAAGAGCGATCTATCAATTAATCTCTTCCTCTCACTGTGACTTAATCTCTATCCAAGAATCGAAGACTGATTCTCCATCCCCATCTTTATTATGCTCTTTTGGTGGCTCCATCATTTCTAATTGGATCTCTTTAAATGCCATAGGTACTAGGGGAGGTATCCTTTTGGGTTTTAAAGAATCTGCTTTTTCTCTCATCTCGATTCAGCGGTTAACCTTTTTCCTCATCGCCCAACTCCATTGGAAAGAATTTAACTGCGGCCTCACCGTGATTTCAGTCTATGGTCCGGCATCTTCGGAGAGGCGTAATCTATTCTGGGATGAATTCTGATCTCTTCACAACTTCGCCATTGGGCTTTGTTTTTTCTGCGGTGACTTTAATGTCACCCAATTCTCCTTTGAAAGGTCTAACGGCACCCGCTCCTTCTCTCAATCGCAAAGCTTTAACGAATGCATTAGATCCCTTCAGCTGGCTGAACTTTAGCTCAATGGTAAATCTTTCACTTGGTCTAACTTGCGTCATTCCCCGATGTGGGCTAAACTAGACCGTTTCCTAGTTTCTCAGGAATGGATTAACCGTTATCGCAACTCTTTCTCTAAAGCCCTGCTCAATCCCTCCTCTAATCACGTCCCTATTTCACTCTACTCCAACTTCCCTTTTGTCTATCATCACAAATTCTGCTCGAAAAATTTTGGTTACAAGACCAACTATTCGTTAACCTTTTAACAGAATGTCTCTCTTCTATTACGGGCTCTTCAGGTCTTGGCAGCATCCTCCTCAAACTTCATGCTATCAAATTCGGTTTTAAGATTTGGCATAAAGAAAGACATGCTAATACCATTTTCCTTAAAAATCTTCTCCTTACCTCCATCGATCAGCTTGAAGAGCTGGACCCCATTTTCGATTCTCTACGTTCTGAACGACTCTCTTGTAAAAGAGACTTTGCCGACATCCTCCACAAGGACCATATAAAATGGGCACAAAGAGTCAAGTTTCGATGGTTAAAGGAGGGTGACGGTAACACAGCCTTCTTTCATAACTACGCGTCTCACAGACAACGTTGCAATCGAATCTCTTCGATTATTGACAACGGTATTGAGGTCACCACAGACCCTGAAATCCACCGTTCTTTCCTTACCTTTTACAAAAACCTATTTGGATCATGTAAACAGCGATCCGTTAGCATTGACTGGAATCACCTCTACGGTGTTCATTCTCACGACTTGTCTAGTCTAGAATCCCCTTTTTCTTTGGAAGAAATTAAAGCGGCGGTGTTCTCCTTAAAAAGTGATTCAGTGCCGGGACCAGATGGTTTCCCCGCCTTCTTCTTCCAAAAATTCTGGAATTGGATTAAAGACGACCTCCTCCGTATGTTTGCTGATCTTCACCGAGGGTCTTTCTCCTTTGACCGTATCAATTATGCGCACATTATGCTTATCCCCAAATTTGGAAGCACACTCAGTGGCTAACTTCAAGCCTATTAGCCTGATCAACACCACCTTCAAGATCATCATGAAAGTCCTTTCCATGCATCTTGGTGCGGTCATAATCCCCCTCATCGACCCTGCTCAATCGGGTTTCATCAAAGACAGTTTTATCCTTGACAGTGTAGCTTCGGCTCAAGAGATCATCTTTCATTGTCACAATTCTAATTCAGAAGGGATCTTACTTAAACTTGATTTCCAAAAAGCCTATGACAATGTCAGTTAGGATTTCCTTTTTGAGATACTATTGCATAGAGGATTCGGTCCAAAATGGATTGCTTGGATCAAATCCAGTCTTTTCTCGGGCACCTCTTCCATACTCATCAATGGATCAGAAGGTCACAAATTCAAAATTAAGTGTGGCCTTCGACAGGGTGATCTGATTTCAACTCTGCTGTTCTCTCTCGTGGCTGATGTTTTTAGTAAATTACTCCGCAATGCTTGGGAGGCACATGTCATAGAAGGCCTTGGGAACTTCCGTAGTTTCCAAGGTGTTCTTAACCTGCAATACGCGAATGATACCATCATATTCGCCAAACCTAACGTTCACTCCCTGCGTAACCTGAAACTACTTCTTTATATCTTCGAAAAGTCTTCTGGTATATCGATCAACTTTCAGAAATCTTCGGTTCTTTGGCTTGAAGGATCTCCCAATCGCCAAACTGAAATTTCCCAATTCTTTAATTGTCCTTCTGCCGAGTTTCCCATTCGGTATCTTGGTATCCCCCTGAGGTGGGGTAAACTGCTTAAAACTGATTGGATGCCGATGGTGGAAAAGATACAATCCAGGCTCAACAATTGGTCTGGAAAACAACTATCACGAGGTGGGAGATTAATCCTAATTAACTTAGTCCTCTCATCTATTCCCATTTATATGATGTCCTTATATTACATCCCCACTTGGGTAATCAAGAGGATTGACCAAATCAGAAGTAACTTCTTCTGGTCGGGATCCCATATTCTCAAACCTGGATCTCACCTCTGCAATTGGCAGACGGTTTGCACTTCCAAGGCTGCAGAAGGCTTAGGGTTTATTAATCACAGACATCAGAATCTCGCACTTCTTGGCAAATGGCTTTGGAGATTCTTAAAAAATGATCACCTTCCTTGGATCCAAAGCATTAATATTAGTTGCTTTTCTAGACGTAAGTTGTGGGACTTCTCCCCCCCTGCTTGCTCGCAAGGCTTCCCCCTTCTGGAAGGGTGTTTGGAAAGCAACCGCTACTTTTCAATGCGGTTTAGTTCATGAATGCCATGATGGATCAAAGACCAAGTTTTGGTCCGATATCTGGATCGGTAACACCAAACTTGCTTCTGCTTTCCCGGCCCTTTTCTGCTTACCTCCAATCCCTCCGCCACAGTGGCAGAATCCGTCAACTTCAATTATTCTCAGGCCCTCTGGAACATTCCCTTCTCACCCGATCTTCCGGCACCTCTGACTACAAAATTTAATGACCTTCTTAGTTACCTCCACAACTACTCTTGGTACCCGAGAGAAGACATCCGATGGCGTTGGAACTCCTCGGGTGCCTTCTCAGTGAAATCTTTTTATCAATTTCTTAATTTTTGGGGCATCAATTCACCTTTTGCTAATGTCATCTGGAGTAGCTGTGCCCCGCTTAAGGTCAAAATCCTCGCTTGGCTGGCCTTCAACAACAAACTCCTTACTGTCGAGATACTCAACAAAAGAAACCTATCTTGGGGCCAACAATGCACTCTGTGCTCGAATAACTTTGAAAACGTTGATCACCTGTTTATTGGATGTGAATTCATCCGCCCGTTGTGGAAAATCCGTTCCTTAGCTTAGGAGATCTTGCCTACTCCTGCCAAGTTATCCTCTTGCTGGTCACAACTTCCTACTAACAAAAAGTTTCACAAACCCTGGATTCTCTCTGTATTTACTATTATTTGGATTACTTGGTCCGAAAGAAATAAAAGAATTTTCATTCATACCGCTGCCCCAATCTACTCCTTAATTGAAGACTTAATCTTCATTTTAAGTTCTGGTCTTCAAACTCTAATCATGAGACCGCTATTTCTTTATACGGTTATCGCCTCGAAGAGACCGTTACTTGCTTACGTAACCTTGATGCTTTATAACCTCTTTTCGTATGCTAACCTTGGCTTGTCTGACTTTTTTCACAGGAATGAGAAGCTAACTGGGTTCTTTCGTTGTTTTGAGGTGTGCCTAAGGGGCCGTTATCGTGGAGCTTCGGTTATTTTTGGTTATGCTTCACTTCTCTGTTGATTAATGCATCTTGTATGCTGTTCTTTTGTTCTGGGGTACTTTTGCTGTTGTCCCCATGATCCTTCTTTTGTGGAATTTCAGCTTGCATTTGTCAGTGCTTGAAGCTTTCCCAAGGATCCTTCGCCCCTTCGATGGGCTTAATTTAGTGCTCATCTCCTTAGCACTATTTTGTGGCATGTATAGTCTCGTCTGTATTAGCTCTGCTCCCCCCCCCCCCCCCCCCCTGTTTCCCTTTTTTCTCTTAACGATCCTAGTACGTTTTATCGAGCTTGCTGTAGTTTGGTTTGTGTTTGCTTCATCTTATTGTTCTTGCTTTAATATATTTGATCTAGCCCTGTGTTGTTTTGTTTGGGAGTGTTTCTCTCCCTGCGGGTTACCTCTGTGGCATATTGTGGTGTCCCTCTTGCCGGACGCTGCATCTTCAGGAAGACAACCGATGGTTGATGATGGTCAGGGTTTTTCTTCCCGGAGGTCGTAGGTAGCATCGATGCTCATTCAGCGGATGCATGGCTCCCCACACCTTCCACCCGGTGTTAAGTGCAGCTTCGTGGTGCTGATAGAATCGGGTTTGTTTTGTTGTCGGCGTGATCCCTTCACTGCCGAGATCCATCCCTGCGTGATGGACCCCGCTGTCCTCCCTATCCTCACCCTCCTCACGCTGCTTTTCGAGACCCTATTTTTATGCATATCTATGGATTTGTTTCCTTGCTTCTTCCCTGAGTTCTCACAGGTTTCTCCCGTTTGCATGGAAGAGGATCGTCGGAAGCGGTTATCCTTCAGTTTGTCTGCTCGGTGATTTTTGTGATGTCTATCATCATTGCTCCAGTAGCGGTGGTCGGCCAGTGTCATCTTGCTCACTGTACAGGGGCTCTCCGCTTTTGATTAGCTCCGGGTTATGAAGCGTCGCTCTCCTCCCAGGAGGACGCAGTGTTCTCCTCTTACCCGCCGTGTCTTTTGTAGAGCAATTACCTTAATTGCATCTTTGACTCTTTGTTCTTCTCCTTATTTGTTGTAGCAATAGTCCTTTTGTAATCTTTTAATTGTTCACCATTATTTATTAATTTTATTGGGCTGAAATCAGTTGATTCTATCCAATTTATCAAAAAAAGTAAAATAAAAGAGCCCCCAAAGACTTGAACTTGCCCACCTGTACAGAGCGACCCCAAACCCAACGCCAAGACCAGGTAGTCAAGCCTACTGATCTGATTATATTACTATCGTGGTTCTTTTAACCCGACTCTTTGATTCAAAATTTCAAATAAATTTTGATCTCACACTTTCTACGGATTGTTATTTTTTTTCCTACATTTCCAGAGAATAATTTTCTCCAGAATTAGTACATTTGACAATCTATTCTCAAAAAAATATGGAGATTGTTATCTAACTTGCATGAACTTTTCATAGTTCTATATATAGAATTATATGAACCATTACCCCCTACACAACTATATTTTTTAGGAGTATTTACATTACAAAATTGCATATAGAGATATCGATCTCATGAGTTTATTTATGAAATCTCTACTAGATAAAATTCTATAAAACTTCTAAATACACACATTACTTTGATTATCTACTATACAATTATAGTTGGGCATGCATAAATAAAATTTCTAGAAACTATAACGCCCCGAATTCCATTTACATGTAATTCGTAGCACAACATGATCTTTTACTTCAATTCGTACAAATTTATAAGGAATTTAAAACTTTTTCATTATACAACATTGTTCTGTTACAAAAATACACAACGGAAGTTACAAAAAAAATATATACAACTTAAATGTTCAACAACTTTAATCTGGAAATAATCATCAGCCCCGATTCATCTTTATGTCTTTTTGCCAATCCAAGTCCTGCACTTGAACACTATGGGCACGTCAGTTGCATACAACTGACGCAATGCTATAATACAACGAATCTCTTACTTTAGCAAACACAAACTTGAATGCACAATAAAGTATAAAAAGTGACTATCCTAAACATGTCAGTGTATGATATGAGTTAATGCCTAATGCAGATGTTTACACTACGATGACACTAATGCATACTTGTTCGGATTCTATGCATCCAATATTACATAGGTCCAAGGGCAAGCCCTTACGTAATCCTCATTATAGGGTTCAATTCCTCGCCATGCAAAGCCTACTATGGTAACAAAAGCAAGGTTCATACATTCCTCGAGTACGGATTCCAGTCCCGGAGTCCACCGTTAAACCTTACAGAATTCTCTTCGTGCGAACATCCTGCAAGTGCCCCTCTAGCCCCGGTATACGCATATACACTGGAGACCAGCCCCCTATCTGCTCGACTATTCATGATCCTGGAGTCCACCGTCAAATCAATCGTAGTCCTGGATTTAATTAAGGTATGTCTCACATCGCAAGCAACCACAGTCCCGGAGTTCACTGTCAAACTAGTTCTATAGTCCTGGAGTTCACCGTCAAACTATATAGAGGTGCCCTACTTACGTTTGCCCAAGTTTTATTACATCTTCTCCTAGTGCCTATCCTTAAATTTGAAACATGAATAATAATTCCACCTAGAGCTAGCTTACCCTCCTACCTGTCTTAAACGATATACCGAGAACGATTGCCCATATTGGCCACTTCTCAAATTCAATTAATAACTTTCATCACTTTGCTGGTACCTGGGTCTCACTTAGCCTCTAGAACCAACCTCTTTCATGTTCAACATCATGGGTTATTCATACCCTCATTATTCACATTTTGAAATTTCATTTATTCACATCTCATATACTTCTTTCATCCATTCTCTTCTTTATCAATCGTGAAGTAAGAAACTTCTTGGTTAACCAACTAAACTATTCACTTTAATAATTCACAATTTTCTTTTGATTAATATAATCTTTTTTCTGTTTATCTATACTTCAAGTATGTTTCTCAATACAAAGTTCTTTAAGATTAAAACACCATTTCTTAATACACAATCTCTTTAAGATTTATCACTATAAGTTCACGATTTTAATCTCCTAATCATGTGTTTGTTTTTATTATTAACCAACTCTTAAAATCTTTAATCATGTACATCTTCTTTCAGACTTGGATTCAAAACTCATCTAATACATGAATATGACCTTTAAATTCTCAAAATATCTTTTAGAATAATATGAAATAATTCTCAACTGTTCAAATAATATTCTATAATATTTCTATGAAGTTTTGCAATTTTTAAAACTTGGAAACTCTAAAAAATAAAATAAACCCCAAAAAGTAGACCCCCGGATTCGAACCCAGAGCCAACAGCGAGCCAACCGCAAGCCCCAACCATCAGACCAACTCACTTTAGTGAAAGAAAGACTCTTCAGTTCTTTTTGTAACACAGAAACATCATTTAATTAATTTCCAACAAAATTAAAAGAGGCATAAGCCTCCCAGGCTCGAACCCGCGACCAAACACCCACATGCGTGACAAGTGGCAGCGCCAGGTCGCTGGCGCCTGCGCTAGCCACAAGAGCCAAGCGCTCAACTGATAGTATAGGTGTTAAAAATCTTTTAACCCAACTCTCTGATTTCAACTCATTTTTAACTCATTCGATTATTTTGATTTCTATTTTTTTCTCTCAAATTTGTTGTTCATAAAATACATTCCTAGATTTCCAAAAATGTTTTCTCACTGATTTTATCTATATTAAAGTGAAATTTTACACAAATATTGTAAATAGTAATTTTTGAGAACCTTCATAAACATATACTTTATTTATCATCAAGACTACACGAATATAATTCTTTTAGCCATTGCATGGAGAATTCTCATCTCCCTATTTAATTATAATCCTTCTGATTATTTACACAATTTCTTATGCCTAATTTAACAACTTCAAGTATATATGCACACAATTCATATAATCTATCATGGCATACTATTATGTGCCTAACAACACTACACATGCTTTAAATAGAGTTTCAATTTGACATCATAACAATTCTTTCACCTAGCATGCATTAATTTCCCACAATTCATTAGTACTAAAAATTCTAGATAACAACATAACATGCATCACAAAAATAATGAAAAAAAACTCATGCCAATAGTCCATTTCAAGCATAATCTACATACACATGCATTCTACAATAATTTAGAAAATAAAAGAGACACCCACCTTTTTCTTGATGCAAATTGGGAATAGAAATCCTAAAAAATTCTCCAAGCTTCAACACAAAACCATCTCCTCCTCAAGCAAAGCAACCGAAGCTCCCTCTCTCTAGAAAAACCGAACTCTCTTTCTCTCTTCTCTTTTAATTAAGTTTTGATCTTCTGTGAGTGTTCATGTTAAAGGATGGGGGTATTTATAGGAGTATTGTGTTGTTGAGATGACTCCCACTACTCAAATAAACTACCCACTCTCTCACACACTTCCTCCACTCTCCCCTCACTCCAAGAATGGCCGGCCAACCCTCTTAAGTGCACAACACGTGCATGTGCACACCACTCTTATCATACAATTTAATTTTTATTAGTTTATTATTAGGCTAGGTGTATGTTACATGACAAGTGTACTAGTTTTTTAAAGGTTCATTTAAATGTAGAATTAATTATGGGCCTTAATTTATAATTAATTTTTCTGGTGGGCTTAAAAATAGATTTAGGCCTAATGGATTTAATTAAAATAAATAACACAAGCGTGACAAATAAAATGAGAAAAAATTTGTGCATGACTCTTAGAAAATTATAAAAGTAAAAATGAGTATAAAATTTTACGTGCAATGCACGTGCAAAATATTGAAAATTTATTTTTTCCTGGATTGTTACAATAACTCCTTCACATACACATACTAGTTATCATCTACACACTCTTAGAAAATTATTAACCTATTAGAAGGTACTGAAAACACCCACACATTATTATTCAAATGCAGTCACATCTAATCATGGATTCTACAAAAAAAAAACATTTAGAAAATAAAAGAAATACCCACACATTATCCAATTATCATTCGACGCATTTACACCTAATCATAAATTCTACAAATCATTAGAAAGCAAAAGAAGCACCCACCTCAAAAGAGACCTCCTAATAGTTGAATGCCTTAGCAATTTGCTCCAAAAATTTCCCATAAATAAAAACTGCAAGTTCTTCGTTGGCCAATCCCGAAAGAAAACCAGCAAGACCCTCTCTCTTGACTCTTTTTTTTTTTGGATTTGTTTTGTGTTCATATGAGATTAAAGTAGGGGGTATTTACATAGGTAATTAAGGAGTGGTTTTAGCAACTAACTACCCACTAACCCACTTACACACCCACTCACACACCCCATGCTCCCTCACTCATATACCTGGTCAAACCACTCACAAGTGCAGCCGGTTTGTAGAGTAGTGAGCAATACACATGTGCACGTGTTTTGTACACTTTTTATTTTACTCTTATGTAATCATTTTATTTTATTTAAAATCCTCTTTTTTAATAAATAATTATTTTTTTTCTTAACAAAAAATTAGTAAAATTTGCTTAAATTAATCTTAATGAAATCTTAATGCACAATTTTCGTAATAAAAAATAACGTAATTTGCATGTATATAGGAGAAAAAGCACGTGTAGCAAAAATATTTTAAAAAAGAAATATTTCACGTAAAACTAGCTCAAACTAATAAAAATAAAAATAAACATACACACCTCATAAATTTTCATTTTGAAAAGGATACAACCAACACGTGCGTTGCACGTATCAATACAAAATAAATTCGAGAGAACGAAAAACATTCATAAATAGTCAAAATACAAAATACGTAGAACATTTATATTAATAATGTTATGGATATTATATGTAACGGTAAAATATACGTAATCGACACGTGCATTGAAAGTACGTGCAATACACGTAAAAACACAAAGATTATGATTTATATTTGAGTTGGCTCAAAACATGATAAGATGAATTTTGAAAGGACATAAAAATATATAAATAATTGAAGTACAAAAATATGTAGGATATTCATATTAAAATATTTTCCGACATTACCTGTAATGGTACAAAATACATGTGTGTAACACATGTGGAGCAAAATTGTCATAACTCAATTTTGCAGGGCATTACAGCTGCCCCTCACCGTTGCCTCATCATTCTCCTTCTCCCTCAGAGGTTTGCCACCACACCTCCATCCCTGCACCTCGATCGTCCACATCGCAGCATCCCCATCATCACCAAATGTCAGCCTCTTTGCTATCTTCTCCACCACCGCAGGCTCATCGCCGTTGCTGCCTCCTCCATCGGCTTGCAGCACCACCCGACCAGAGCACGACCACCTCTAGCCTCCCTCACCGACCATCTCTCCCCTCACTGCACCGCAACTATCCCCTCCCGAGACTCCACATCGCAGCATGCTGATCACACTCCATTGCCAGCATCACTAAGCACCGCCTGAGCGCCCCGACTCTGCCTCCTTGCCACTCGATGCCAACTCGAACCACTGCCTGCACCACTCACTGCTGCCTCCATAGCAACATTGAAGCCAACACAACACCCTGACTGTCTCCTGCCCTCATCACTCTGTCGATCAGCTCTCGCTACCACCTTTGAAACCCAATCCGTTGTGCCGACCAAAGCCCCTCCATCACCTCGGCATTGCTTCACTGCTCCTCTCGACATCACTCCTCTACCATCGAACACCTCCCACCACTGGCCATATCACCATTACCGCCGCCTCCTCATCTTCTCTCTCCCCAACTTTTCTTCTTCTTTTCATCTTCAACCTCATTTCCCACCACCTGAACCCATCCTGATCATCTCCTACCCCTACTCCTCTCCTCCACTACACCATTTTCCGAAGCTGCCACCACTGCAATCGTCACCTCCAACACTCAAATTGTTTGCTGATGACCACCACCGCAGCACTCCATCGCCGTGCTGCCCATACCCAATGCCCACTGGCACTGCCATCTTCCCTCGCATCACCATCAAACTACATGCGCAACCACCCTGATTTCCTCTACTACCATTGTTCCACCGCAACCCCTCTTCATCACCCCTGTAGCATCCCGAAGTACCGCCCGTCGCCGACCAACAGCAAGCCCTCCTCACTAGGAACCCATCACCACCTTCACAACCTGACTTCCTACATCCTCGGAGCTGCTACTCCTTCCCTCGACCTTCACCTTCAACCCTTGCACTCCTCCACCCGAAGCCAACCCTGAGCAGCCGATTCGACTTGTTGCTCTCACATCGACACCCAATTGTCACTCCTTCCTCCGATAGCCAGCCACCTCCTTATCGACGCAATTGCTGTCTTAACACCTGTGCACCACCGACACCTCCTCGCTCTTAGGCCGAACAACGACAACAACAGCAACCCCTACACGTGCCGCCGAATAGCCACCGCACCCCGTTGTTGCTGCCGTCTCCCCACCATTGCAGCATTCGTTGTATTGTTGTCACCGTCATTCATCGCACTCTTGATCTTACTGCCATTGCGCATTGTCGTTGCTTCCGTTGCCCCGTTGTAATCTTCATATAAGGCAAGCATCCCTTGTACACTTTTTGTTCTAATACAAGCATTTTTTTTGAATTCCGGAAGTGGTTCCATAATTGTTACCATGTCTTGAATTTCATTTATCATCCATGTCCATAAAAATAATCCTTGTAGATCGAAATTATCAAACTATCGTATTGTTGCATGCTTTATGATCTCTTCATGTTTGAATCGTTTGCTTGATAGTGTATTGAATCATCCTATTTTCCTCTGTCGATTCGATACACACGGAAATATCATAAACTTCATCGCCACTTCATGTATTGCACAAACATGAAATTTCATATATAGGTATGTGCATATTAATAAATATGGACTTGAATGAATTATTTTGATTATGTGCAATTGCTTAGTTGAATTCTTATATTTTAATACCCTCTAGACATAAATTTTGATGGATTAATTATAGAAATATATATTCTGATCTTTTTTAATATGAGTGCAATCTATTTTTAGCTATAGAAGTGAATTTCTTGTAGAAAGCGATTTTAAAATGATGTACTAGGATTCTATCTTGTTATCTCCCCTGATTTGCTACCAGAATTTGAACCTATTACTGTTAATAAAATTTAAAACTTTATATATAAAATTTGTAGCCCGGTGTGTCTAGAATCCAGAACAACTAACGGATCTAAAATCCGATTTATGGAGTGCAAGATATACTGATTTTAATACTGTAACATCGTTATTTCCATATTACTATTTAAAAGTATATCGTCATGATTTACTGACTAAAATAATATGTTATAAATAGAATTAAGACCTGAGATTTATAATTATGTTATTGAACATGATTAGGAGTTATTTTATGATTTTTGTAATATTTTAAAATGAATTTACAGTCGATTTATATATATAAGAATTTGACCTTGACCTGCTGCCTAAACACTAGACCTGTAAGAAACCATCATATAGATATAGCAAATGAGATTGGATTGTGTCATGTGAATATGCATTGGAACTAATAGGGAATCTAGTTTCTGGAACCCCTGACAGAACCTTATTTGCTTTTCCATAGCAGCGGGAAGTCAGTTTTTGTACAGCAACGTATTGTTGTCCAGAATTTGTATCTTCATGTATTTAAATATAAATATGTTTATTTTTTGCATTTGATTAATTGAACTTAATACCATGCATTGCATAGCCCTTGATACCTCCTTGATCATGTTCTAATACATGTTTCCATTTTTTGCATGTTCCTGAGTAATTATTGTATAAGTATAACAAGGCAGGGTGATAAACGGAGGAAAATATGGGAGAGTGTACTCCGAGGGATAGTGACTTATGTTTAAATGTTTACTTTTTCCAGTTTACAAGTTATATGGAACTAAGTGTCACGTCATGAAACGAGAGGGGCCACCTCTAGAATCCATCACATGATTACATGAATTCCTGTTTACATGATTTGATTCATGTTATTGTCACTGAAAGACCCTATTACATAACCCTATAGAATTGATCATTAGTGTCTAAACATTTACTTGTTTGTATGCATTCAAACCTGTGGTATGGGATGTAGGATTGGGTGCATTAGATATGATTGATAAAATATTGATAGATTTAAGGTACACTAGCACGTGCATGATTCATGTTTAGAAGTTACATGATTCCTGTTTACGTGATTCATGATTACAAGTTACATGATTCATGTTTACGTGATTCATATTTACAAGTTTACACTTGTTAATTGTTCCATACTTGATCATATGATTCCTTGCTTGTTTCTTGTCAGGTCCTGTTTTATTGTTCAGTGCTTGTTGCTACTTGCGCCGAAAGCTTGTTCTAACAGGTACTCCTTCCGTGCTTTAAGTTAATATTTATACAGGTACAGATGATGAGATACTGATGGAACTTGGCGAACTGTTTACTACATTGTATATTCTCGGGCATTTTGTAAGTTCTTGTATCTCAGATTTTGGTTATTGATTCTAGTATTGTTCATGGGGTTATTATTATTACATGTGTGTTGAGCTGACTTGTATTGTACAACTTATGGATGATATGAGATGGTATACTTATGTCATTCGATGGGCCTTAGTTGCGTGCCCGTACTTCCGTATTTTGGGATGTGGGGCATGACAAAATGTGTAGATATTAGTAATGAAATTATGAATGTATACTAAAAAGAAATTTTATTTACAAACTTAGAACTGATCTTAACATCTGGGAAGGGTGTTTTTGGTACCCAAATTGATGTTGTCCTATGTAAATCGACAATTGCAGTGTGGGTGAAGATTCGAGGTTCTCCAATAGGTTCATCACTGTTTTTTTGTGGATTCTTTATTTTCCTTCCCTGTGCAGTAGCTCTTGATTTTTTGCAGCTCTTAATTTTTTAATCTTCTTAATTACCTCTCTCACAATGTTGAATATGTATCTTAAAGGTTTTGCATCTCTAATTCGGTGTAGAATCTACATTAAGTATATTTTCTTTATTAAATTATATAGATTAATAAGATTAAACTAATATGAGAAAATTGCGGCCAATAAATAAAATATCATATGCTTGACGGATTTTCTGAACTTGAGTTTCTTTATTTCTTCTAACAAAAAAGGTCCAGGAAAATAAAAGTTAATAGAATCATCGGAGCCTACTACTAAGGATAAAGCGATCACCAAAATTAAATTTATTGTTTAGATACTGCTGTTTATACACTATAATTATCTGTATCATTGAAATTAAAAGTGTTTCCAGTAAAAAGAAAGAACTTCATTTAACAATCAAGTATCTTAATTTCTGGTAGACAACTTTAGAGTTTAAAAGATGCATTTTAAACTGTCATAAATGTAAAGATGCTAGACAAGGAATTTCATACTTTATACACTCTTACAATCAAAATAACCAGTTAATGAATGCAATTACTTAAATAGGAAAAAATCTATGCAATTAATTTCACTTAATTAACAGTTAATTGAAAGATGACTATATAGTCTAGCAACATAAGAAAGGAAAATCACATTTAGCACATAATATTTTTTCCTAAACCAATCATACAATATACAGAATATACCTTCAAATAAATTCAAAATCAATTAACAACAAAACACAACCGTATGCCCAATTATATGCACCATCAGATATGAACTTAAAGAAATTCATGAAAATAAAACTTGGGTTAACCTATCCCTCACCTGAGAGCATCCAGGTTTGAAGCAGCACAACCTATCCATATAACAAGAGAAAATTAATAGACAACCCCATATTAACAATAACTAAAGATAATTTTATCTACCGTAGCTCTACTTATTCTTTTTCTTAATATGATCCTCTATACATTTTCGTCTTGTGGGTATGAAAGCATTTTGGCTAAAAATAATTAATAGACAATCACATGTTAACAATAACTTGAAAGCTATTAGTTATTAACGATAAATATAATTTTGGCTAATAGTTCTATTACCACTGAAATTCACTATTTTCATTGTGTCAAATCAGCAGAATTATAGACTTTGTATTATTGAGGGTTATGATGGAAATTAAGTTCAATAGTGGCACTAAAGAAGAAATGTCCAGCATCTCAAACATGTTGCTATACATAAAAAATATCCTACAGTGCCAAAATCTTTTAGCAGCCCTTTGTTATGTCGTAAGGCTTTCATTTTAATTGTTTTACTACAAGTGGATAGGGTATCTTGTCAAAGCATACAAGCAAATTAAGTTCTTACAATCTACCAGGATTCCATATATTAACTCCATATATTAAATGTTTCCCTTGTTTACGAAGTTTGTGTATAATTTAGAATGAGCTTGTGCTTAGTTATTAATGTAAATTCTACTCTTGATTGAAAGTTAATTTCTTTCATATTCTCATTTGCAATAAACTCTAATAAATTTTAACTATGGCTCTTACATGATCTCTGATTATGTATCAGTCAACTAGTCAGGAGCATGTTTAATGTCAAGTTGAAGAATTGGTGAAGCTTTGCTATATATTTCATGTTATGTAAACTGCGAAAAGAAAAAAGTTTGTCTATGGTTGATTTCATGTATATAACGCATGTAATGTTGAATAGCAAAAAATAAATCCATGTAATGTGTATGTTGTTGTTTTATCACAACTTTTCAAAATTTAATAGTTTTAGGAAGTTTGTTTAACTTTTTTATGAAATAGATTTAGTTCTAAAAATTAAAATAGTGCAGAGGTACATGCAGTTATTACAAGAAAACCTAGAAAAAATGCATAAAGTGGTGTCCAACAAAGAAAGAATGCTAAACTCCAACAACAGCAACTCCATAAACTTCAACAACAACACTAATTCGTGACATCCTAAACAACCAGAAAACTACCAAAATTATTTATAAAATAGCTAAGGTCTAGCATTATACAAGAAAGAAATGAGCATCGGTCATCTCATATAATCCAAACCCAGCTGCTTGAAACACCTTTGAGGTACAGAAGCATTAGTTTTTCGTATCAGCATGCAGGTTTGGAGCACAAATATTGGATACTATACTATGTTGACCACGTTTTTTAATTGCCCACAAATGGCATATTTACTTGTGCTTTATTGGAATACTGTCATGTTCTGTTAATAATGACGATAGCTACTGTTGGAACTCATGACGTACTTTTAAACAAGCCAATTAACTTAGATTAAAGGTGCATAGTTTGAGCAATATTTGCATTGCCCTCCTTTGCTACAGTTGCTAGTTAAAATTCAATTGTTGCCTAGAACTTGCCAGGGACCGAATACGCTAGTTGAATAATCATGCATTGCATGTACACAAATGCAACACCAAATGATGCAATGGTAATGGCTTACTTGAATGTGCATTTATTCATCTGTATGCATGGATAAAACGTCCCTCCAAGCTTTTTAACTGAGTTACCAACTTAACCAATAGTTTCTTTAATACAACCATCATTCCACTCCAAATTCTAAAGGTTATTTTGGTAACTGAATCAAAAAATGAGGGGAAAACTTTGAATGTCTACTTACAATAGCAATTTCACTTGCACTTGCATCTCAAACCAATCAATTAAATGCAAAACCACATAAACACACACACACAACAATCTTAAGCTGGTAGAATAAAAATAGACATAACATCATTTAAAAACAAGAGAAGGGGTCTGCCATAATCCTAACCGAACAAAAACTAAGAACATGACAGAAAATTCCAAAAATACTAAATGATATTGATTGGTCTTTGAAATTCTCCTACTCTGTGGTAAAAAATGTCTAGAGGGGAAAAATGATGTATTTGCTATGTAAATAACTATAAAGTCCATAGGCATAAGTTTCACAGCAAAATTTCAGAATTTCTCATCATTTTTTCAAACCATAAATCAATCAAAATAGGGAAGATGTTGCCCATTGTGTTCATCATTTTCATATAGGCATACTAACAAACACTATATGTTCTACAATCACAACACATTAAAGGATTACATATTTAATCAAATTAATGCCTTTAGATATTCAAATGGAGAAAATAACTCCTATTACCTTGAAGAATGAATCAACTGACCAATCAATCGAAGAACTGAAGGAAGAGGCCAATCCCGCTCCAAAAATCTTTGGATCTGAAGGTTTTATAATGGACAACGGATGCTAATCTTTGTTGATTAGACTAAAAAAGTTGAACAACAGTTGAGGGGAGGAATTATTTTGTATCATGAGTTGAAATAATATCTTACCAAATTAAGGAGTCATGCAAGAAGGCCTTCTAGTCATCGGAGGCGTCGGAGCGTGGGAGATGGGAAGTGCAGGAGGGAAAGCTGCAACGGGGCTGGGGAAAGGGTTTAAGAGAGGAGGGTGATGCGAGGATTTAGGTTTTCGATTGAGAACGTGATCAATTTTGGGATCTAATTTCTTTTTATTTGAGGGTTTCGATCGGGATTATTTGGGAATATAGATGCTAGAATTAAGATGATGATGTGAAAAGTTATCGGCAATGATTAAGATGATCATGACAGATCTACAATTTAGATGAAGTTTAAATGAATGGTTAAGATCGAGTTATCGAAATTGATGGTTGAGATGGCCTATGAACAGATTTATTGTAACTTTATAATAGAAATAAAAATAGATTTTTAAATAATCATTCATGGTTTTGACAATTTGTCATTCTTAATTTAGTTTATTGTTAGAATAAAGTATATTATCAAAGAAAAAAATTCGAATTACCCAATAAATCTGACATAAAATCTGAAACCCATGGGTTTGGGTATGAAAATAGAAAACCCAGGTTGAGAAAGTTTAGGCAACATGATTCAAATGAGTCGTTTACTGGTAAGCCTTTCGGGCTTGGAGGGGGGGGGGGGATGTAAATGAGCTACAGAAAAACAATTTCATAGGGGGGAACATTTCATTTTCATCAACTCTCTCTCTCTCTAACTCTCCAGTGCTGATGTAACGCCCCGAATTCCAAACACAGGTAATTCGTACACAAAACAGGATCTTTTACTCCAACTTCGTACAAATTTACAATGAAGTTAAAAAATTTCCATTTACAACATCATTCTTTACATTAACACAGCGGAAATAACTAAGTACAGTATATATATGACAATGAAAGCTCTTTAATCTTGTGACATCTCTCACAGGACTTCAAATCTATGCCAAACCAATCCTGCAACTAGGAAATTGTAGGCACGTTAGTTGCATACAGTGATTCTTCTACGATGCACTAAACACAGACTTGAATGCAAAACAAAATGTGAGAAGTGACTATCCTAAACATATCAGTGTATGAAATGAACCTGATGCCTAATGCAGACATTCACACTTACGATGCACTAATGCATACTTGTTCAGATTCTATGCATCCCATATTACATAGGTCCAAGGGAAAGCCCTTAATGTGCTTCTTATTATAGGGCTCAATCCCTTATCATGAAAATCCTACTATGGTAACAAAACTAGGTTTAAACATTCCACGAGTACGGATTCCAGTCCCGAAATTCACCACCCGACTATACTGAATCCTCGTCATGCGAACATCCTGCAAGTGCCGCTCTAGCCCCATAATATGTTAGAGATTTGCCTCCTATCCGCCCGACTATTCATGATCCAGGAATCCACCGTCCGGTCAATCATTGTCCCGGATTTAATAAATGCTCGTCTCGCTCTGCAAGCAACCACAGTCCCGGAATCCACCGCCCGACTATATAGAAACACCCCACTTACATTTGCCTAGGTTTTATTACATCTTTTTTTCTAGTTCTTGTCCTTAACTAAATTTTATTTATCAAAATTGCTGAACATTACGGGCCTTGCTCAGCTCCTAGAAACCATCCATCTCAACATAGAGATCTTCTAGGTTAATCTTAACCTCTTCATAACAATTTCTCATTCATTACAAATCATTTAATTCTTTCATTCATTTTCTTTAAATTGTCCATTTCAAGATAACACCCTGAAAAATCAATTCGACTTGACAAAATCTTTACAAATAACACACATAAATTTCCCCAAAATACATTCTTTGTTGATTTCTTGATTTGTCATATAAATCAACTTTCACAAATTATAGGATGAAATTCTTTTTCTCATATAGTACACACATTCTAGAATAAATTTTCACCTTTTAATCTTTCATCACAAAATAAATATTACTAAGTTTACACCTTAAATATAATACTATAATTTCCACCTGAGTGAATTCCCCAATTTATAATTGATTATCTCAATTATTCCAAAGTTTGCGTATTCAAAAAAAAAGTATTCTTAAAGAATTCAAAATACCCATCTGGATATACTATTCAATCAAGAATGTGAATTTTACTCCCAATTTAAATTCCAAATTTGTACAAAATTATTTCAAAATATTCCATTAATATTTAAGTATGATTTAAACTCATTCTTAATCAATTTTATGCAATTTGGCTAATAGGAGTAATAATAAAAAGATTTTAAAAATTAAAATGCCACTGCCAGCAGCAACCCAACCGCAATCCCCAACCAGTGAGCCAACTCACTGTTGGTGAAAAAATGAACACATAAATTCTCATATATTTCTATCTACTATTCTAAAATTTCATTAAAGTTTTCAAAAGAAAAAGAGCTCCCTAAGTTTCGAACTCGCAACCTAACAGCCCTATACACAGCGACCCAAGGCCAACACCAAAGACTAGGCGCTCAACCCCCATCATGTGACTATAATTTGTATAAAAATTTGTTTAACTACGAACTCTCTATGTCATAACTTTAATAAAATTTTAAACCATAGTTTTGATTCTACCATAATTTCTACAACTCTTATACACTGTTCTATGAATTTCATTAAATTTCCAGGAACAAATTTTTATTTAGTTTGACATATCGACATGAATTTTAATCTACTTAGAATTTTTTTAGAATTTTAACACCTAGTTTGCATTCGTAAGTTGGTTTAATCAACTTAATTTCGTACTAGCAAAGAGTACGGAAATTGCTCATACAAAAGAAATGAAAGCACTAATTCATTATAGAAATTTGCACAATCTACTCTAATTTAACATATGGCATGGTTATTTCTACATATGACATAGAAGAGAATTATCTCCTACAACAATTTAAACACAAATTTTTTTAGAGTATTTTGCACACACATTTCATGTAGAATTATTATCTAAGCATGCAACCTACAAAACTATTAGAACACAATAGCAACACCATCTCAATACCTACTCATCATTCAATGCATTTATACCTAATCATGAATTCTACAAATCACTAGAAAGCAAAAGAAGCACCCACCTCAAGGAGAATTCATAGCAAAAGCTCCAAAAGCAAAATCCCGCAAGCTCTAGTGAATCCCGATAGCAATCCTTGGCCCTCATTCTCTTCTCTCTCTCTCTCTCTCTCTTTTTTATTTGATTTGATTTGCGTTCCTATATGGCTAAAGTCAGGGAGTATTTATAGGGTGAAATAGTGAGTAGTTATAATAACTCCCCACCTCCTAAAAGAGCTCTTCACTCACACACTCACTCCCCCACTCTCTCAATGGCCGGCCAATCATGGAAGAAGAGCACATGCACGTGCAACTTATGTGTGTGCAGACTTCTTCATACAATTTCATTATTAGTTTTTAATTAAATTAAGTGTGTATGTTACACATTGTAATGTGTACTAGTTTATCTAAGTTTTAAATGAGAGTTCGTGCACGTTGAATGCACGCATAATAATTAGGGGATTTAATTTAATATGAAAGCATATGTTACACATTTTAATATAGATTCAATAAAACTAGTTTGAATTAATTATAATAAAAAGTTACATGCACAAATAAAAATAAACATACACACTACATAAATTTTATTTTTGAAAAAGAATACAACTAACACGTGCACTGCAAACATGTGTGTCGTACGTATAAATAAATATCCAAATAAAATGGATTTGAGCTATAGAGAAATATTTATAAACAATCAAAATACGATATACGTAAAAATATTTGTCACGCCCCAAAGGCCCAGCGAATTATGTAAGCAACATCCATAAGCTGTACCAGTTTAACTCAACAACATGAATAATAATCACAACCACGCAAGAGCAAATAATCACATAAATGAAGAATAACTTCAATAATCAATGAAATAATCCATAACATAATATTCAACATCTGGGAAAACAAACTTCGAATCATAAAAGCCCAAAAAAAACAAAGTACAAGAATAATAGCAATGTTCAAGGGAAATAGCATGAAAAAAAAAGGATATTCAATGCAGTCTTTTCTTTGAGCTCCATTCTCTAAAATTGTTGCTCATCAAGTCCTTCGGGTATTATTACTTGAGTACATGCAAACTCATGGTCTAAAATAGAAAAAAAATAATGTTCGTTAGAAAGTCACGGACAACAAGTAGTGGGAAACAGAGAATAATAAAAGCATGGTATATCAAGAATAAAGGACTGGATCATAGTCATGGAACAAAAACAATGGTTGGCGATAAAGTTAAGAGTCAGTATTTAATTATGCAATAATCAAATATTACAATTCATGATCAATATCGATGAAAATATACGTGATCAAGCATGCAATTTCAATCTAGGGTTATTATTTGATGATGGTAAAAGTTGCAGCAAATCAGGGCCGTATGATTTCTGCACAGATCTCAAAGCTTCTACAGATAGATTAATCATAACGGGCCTCTTTAACAGGTCTGGGCCTTTTCCAAGACATGAGCTACTTTCATGCCCATAAAAATTGACAGACTGGGCCCACTAGGAAAGACACCCAGCCCATGAAGGCTAGGAGTCAAATCTCTTATCCCCTAACAAGAGAACTTATTTATTGATGGGGTGAGACATAAAGGAGATAAGAAATTCAAATTGATCCAACAGATCTAGATCGATCTCTTGATATATTTCTCAGGCCTATAAATACCCCTCCCCTCCACAGTAAGAAGGTAATCAACAATTGGCCAGTTTCTCTCTCATTCTCTCTTTCTCTTTCTGGTTCTGACTTGAGCATCGGAGGGTCTGTCGCTGGGGCCATCCCCAGGTGTTTCAGGCTTTTTGCAGATCCATCAGCCTCATCAGCAACTGTCGGATTCATATCACAGTGGTCAATCAACGATCCAGATTCAATCTCAGGAGCTCTAACTGCATTTCACGGCCATGGTCAAAGGTCAGACTTTTAGTAGTTTCCATCAATTATTAACTCACTATCTGTTTGCTCACACACCAAAATAAGCAGCAACAGATTGGTGCCATCTGTGGGAAACTACACAAGTCAGACTTGCCTCCATGCCACCAAGACTAAAAGGCAGAAGGGCGGCCTCAAGCCGTCACACCAACTCTCTTCGTCAAGCAGCTCCTCCTCTGGAAGATCTGATTCCTCCTCAACAGTCACCCTGCCAGCCTAGTCAAGCTCCTTCCATCTGAGAGGCACCGGGGGGCTCCTGACAAAACCATCATGAACAACATCCTCAGCACGATCATATCTCATTCTATAATGCTTCAACTATTTCAATGGCCTCGCGTGGCCCTCAGGGGTCTAGAGATCTCCTCCAGATCATCAGTGCCAGGAAACAAGGAACCGATCTACGAATCCGGTTGGATGAGAGGCGTGTCCGATCTGAGGCCCCCGCTTGGGACACAAGCAAACCAGAGAATCTATTTTCCTAAACAGAGATCAAGGCAATTCTCCAAACACAGGGGCGCACCACAATAAGGAGCCCGACTTATTAGAGTCGAAAGCTTCTTGTACAGAACAAAGGGAAAGGTGCCCCAGTCACTAGGGCCAAATTGGATAAGTTCAAGCTCGACATCCTCCAAGCTATCCAAGGAAGTCAAGATTTGGGCCAGCCCCCCAACGAAGGATCTGCCGACTCAACTGGGTACCAGGGGAAGGACGACCAAGTCCCTCACTGTATCCAAGAAGTAGAAGATCGTCTAGAACAGATGAAGAATAAGAGAAGCCGCTCTAGCAGGGCCTACCGCCCTAGTCGACCGCCTTTCAACAAAGCCATCCTTGATGCACCCATTCCAAGGGACTTCAAGTCTCCTCAATTTGAATCCTACAATGGAGAATCAGAACCGACCAACCATATAGAGAGTTTTAAAACACTTATGATGGTCTATAATGCCACCGATGCACTCATGTGTCTCTTTCGACCATCAAGGGAATGGTATTCTCTTTCGATCAGCTTGAGGAGCTTTTCATTGCACACTTCGTTACTTGCCGCAAGGCTGAAAAACAAGTGCTTCCTTATTGGAACTGAAATAAAGAGATGGAGAACTGCTGAAAGATTTCGTCAAATGCTTTACATCATAAGCAATGTCAATTTCCTCCTTGGACCCTGCAGAGGCGGTTACAACTTTCTACCACAGCGTCACTAACAAAGACCTAAAAGCCTCACTGGCAAAAAAGCCACCCAAAAACTTCACTGAGCACCTGGAAAGGAGTGACAAGTACATCAGGATCGAGGAAGCTCTCTATCCTCAAGACAAGAATGATTCATCTTTCGGGAACAAACAGATGAATACAAGTGAGGAAGAACCCAAAAAGTTCCTGAAAAATGGTGCAAGTCAACGTCGTCCATGTAGTGCCCCGGATTCCCATCACCGGACATCCGTGACACAACTAGAATCTTTGCCTTCAAATGCAACTCAACACAGTAAATAACACGGAAATTTAAACTCTTTTATTACCATCAGAGTTATTATATCAATAATTATAAATATCAATTTGTCCTTGAACAGGGAATACAAATTACATAACTTATTATAACTAATTACAAAGAATATTCAGGCTCCTCTTGCGAAGCTGTCAGCTGTCTTCCAGATCAGCAATCAATTGGTCATTGCCGAAACTCTGCTCAGTGGTCTATCTGCCTCCCTAGGACTTGCCCCTCAGCTTGAGCCTTCTGCTACGCGACTCTGATATTTCTGCACCCGTTCGAAGGATAGGCATGCACACTGTCACCCTACTTGGATGCCCTGCTGGTCTAGCTCTCCTGTCCTCTCGACCCGGTATCCAGAACCTAATTAAGTGGACATGTCAGTAATTCTACTGACGCAATGCTGATAAGAAAATAATGATTCTCCAATTATCACACTCATAATTCATCTTGAATGGAAAATAAACGTGTATCCTGATTTTCTAGGGTTCGTGTATGCCATGACCTGAGTCTAATGCAAAAATATAGAGTATAGAACGTATGCACTTAATCTAATGTCAGTAAGACTCTGGAAACACATGCATCCTATACTACATATGCTCCAGATCAAGCCATTTCTCCAGTTTCAGGGATTCGAACCCTCGTCATGCAATGCATTCTATTATTGTACACTTCCTGTTCCTGATAGTAGAGCGTGGCTGAGAAGGTTGCAGATTAATCGGTCTCATCCATTCTGCAGTCACTTAGTGGTGTCTCGGTTTGCTACTAGTGCCCGGTGCCCAAACCCCATTCAAAAGCTATGACAAACCTACAAATACACTGCAGCACATCCATTGTGCAAAAGATCCAACATGATCCGTTTGTGTCCACTGCATAGAACATGACGGCTCCTCGAAGGTCTAAAATCCCCTATCTGCCAGAAAATCAACATCCCATCCTTACCACGGTACTTCAGGAATCAACAGTGCAAGATACGTACCGCAGAACGTATCCCTAATGACAAGAAGAGACAATCCCACGGTTATCACCACCTAGTGCCAACTCTCAGAACGAGTCGGATTATAGGGAATCACCCCTAACACCAATTCGGTCTTCAAACGAAACAATAAAAGAAAACCTAATCAATGCAGTTTACTGAAAACATGTTGTTGTTAAAATCACACTCAGTATCGATCAAACAAAGTCGAGCCTGATTGGTCTATCAAAGTAACAACCATCACGGGAATTACATCTACTGATTCCCAATACCTTCACAGGTCATCGAACCAACAACCCCTGCCCGTGACCCTCAGCGAGTAGTCCAATGGCGCCCAAAGGATGCAAAACAATTTGAATGAAGGTAAGCACAGACATAACCAACAATTCTGAATATTGACAGACTTAGGCATCGAGACACCAAACACAAACCGACCAGAGCTATAACCCAACTCACTCATGTCCACCATGAGCACTAAGCATAGGAACTTGTCTAAGTTCCAAATGAAAATTCTAAAAACATCTTTAAAAGCACGATAGCTCGTGATCACCACATTGCGGTAAGCGCAGGATTCCTCATCAATTACCCGATAAAATAGTCCAAGAAATAGCAGTAGTTGTGACCCAAGCTACGTTCATCGAAATCCAGCACAATCAGACTTTCTAGAAGGGTAGGGAGATCCACTACAATCCCCTAGTGGACGTCTCCCTCAAATTCTTATAGAACTCAAGTCCCCGATTCAACTTAAGCTTGAAGTTTAGTCTAAACAACAGGTTGCTAACTTGCAACGTCCATAACTTCCAACACACAATACAGAATTGCTTGATACTACCCATTCTGGAAAGATAAAATCCCAGTCTACAACTCTCCAGTTAACCATTTCCTCAAATTCAATCATCTTGATACTATAAAAACCTCATATACTCTTAATAGTATATTCCTTCACGCACTCGCTGCACCTTTCCAATATCATAAAAACTTGCTCACTCATCGGAATTGCTTGATTCCAGGTTCAATGGAAAGGTGGGAGTGTCTACTACAACTTCCTAGTTTAACACTTCCTCAGATTCAATCATTACAGTCCTCAAAAATACCAAATTCCATCAGGTATACAAACAGGGGAAAAAATGATTCTTCTAACAAACGTTGCCTTGACAAGGCTGAATCTGTCCTAACTCTGGAAAATCATAATCTTCAACCTACAAACTGAAATCACAAAATTCCAGTTCGGTTAGAAAGCTATGACTCCCTACTACGACTCTCTAGTTGGTCAATTTCCCAAATTCTTAACAAATAGTTCCAAAATTTCTCATCTTCATAGACTAGTCAACTTGTACTAGGCTGAACATAGTCCACTTTGAAATTCAATAACAAATCCACCTTAAGTCCAATGCTCATGAAATTTGAGATTCTTAATCCACACATATACCATTTCATTGTGTCCAAAATTTGTATTGAGATTCATATCACACAATGAGTTATGACACCTCAAACAAAGCACAAATTTCAGCTGCTCTTCAACAGGGTATTTACTACCCTTAACTAATTCTTTTAGAAACCCCATCAAATGACCTCTAAAAATTCCAAAATTTGAGAATCATCAAATGGACTCATACCATAAGCTACTCCCAAAGTTTCATAGCAATATCATAAACACACATGGAGTTATAGCCTTTTGAACTTCAGTCCAAACCGCAGACAGATTCAGCTGCCACTTCCAGATCAGTTGCATTCTTCCAATTTTTCGAGGCATCAAACGTCCTCGGAAAATTACGAAATTTAATAATATAGTTTTAGACTCATACAAGAGTGTCCAAAAAAAATTTCAGCTAAAAAACTACCAGCCTACACTGAGTTACAAGGTCGGAAGGACACAGCAAAATTTCACACAGCAGCAACACTTCTAGCTGCTCACTGTCCTGAGTTGGGTCCAATGTTTGGGCTATTAAGTTACTTCCAAATATTATGCAAAAAATCATGGATGTTTTACATACATAAAAGAACAATTATCCAAAGTTTGAGCTCAAAATTTTGACCATTTGAGAGCAAGAAATTCCCAAACTTACTCTCACAAACAAGCTTCTTAACAAAAACTCATAAAATGAGTTGTTCTAAATATACAACTATTTTTTCTTAACATGCCACTATCACATATGTTAATCAAAATTTTTCTAACTATTTCCACATACTAAAAATTCACATACACATCAAAACGATAATTTTAGAGTTGAGAGAAATCACCCACTTTTATAGTTACAAGAAAAACTCCTTGTAGGCCTTGCTTGCTCCTCTCCTTTCCTTGCTCCTTGCTTTGTAGAACTTGTCAAACTCTACTATTCTTCTCCTTCTCTACTACTCTTCTCCTACGAAGACTCCTCCTTTTTCCACTCCTCTTCTTTCTCCTCTTTCTCTTTTTTTGTTTTTTGAACATGAGATGAAAAATGAGAGGTGAATGGAGTAGGAGGGGGTTTTATAAGAGAAGGAGAGCTAGGGTCATCTTTTTGTCGGAAATGGAGAGGAGGAGGGCCAAGATGGAAAGTGCTAGGGTTTGGGAGAATGTGTGGTTGAGTTGAAGCCAACACATCAAGTGGAAGTTTCTTGGAAGCTTCCTTGAAACTTCTTGGAAACTTCTCATCTCAAGGTCAACATACACACATGGTGAAATATTTCCACCATTGGATCTCATCAAGATCTGTAGAACCCCGAATTTTTAAAATATTATTTTTGAAGGTTTATAAATGACTAAAATAATTTTTGGAGAATTTATGAATATTTTCTGAAAATTTACCTTTTTACACGTGCAAAACACGTGCAAATACCTTCTTGAGAAGTTTGAAAGTCAAGTTTTCTTTATGAAAAATCATTATTTAATATTTGGAATTTATTTAGTATTTTTCCAGATTTTTCTAAAATTAATTGGATCTATTTGCAAATTTTGAGAAAAGAATGACCTTTTTGCAAATTTGTCATTTTTAGGGGTTAAAATGTAAAATGTATTTTCTGGACATTTTGAACAGTACCAATTGAGATTAATGAGTATATTTTACTTTTAAACCCTAATTTAAATGAATTTGATTGAATTTCCAAGAATAGAGTTATATATATAAAGTTGTATTTTGACGGGATTATTTTGTAAAATTGATGTGAAACCCTAAATTTCATTCCCGGATGTTTAAAAGGATTTTCGCAGCCGTCATTTGCTACAATATACAGAATTTTGTGATTTGTTTTGGAGGAGCAAGAGGAAGATTTGGATCTCGCAAAAAGGGAGGCTTTTTCGTTGGATCTTCTCAATTCAAAGGTGAGTGATGTAAATTTGTTTGTTGTTTTGTTTTGATGTTGAGAATGACATGAATCTTGTATTGTGGTTTGATTAATGTGATCGATTGTTATGTTGTTGGTTTGGCATGTATGTTATTTAATATTTTGCATGAGAACGATGCAAATGTTGTTGTTTGTACCATGTATGCGAAATCTAAAAATGTTGAGTAGATCTTGGTTTATGAAATTGTATTGCTAAAAAGCATGTTAAGATTTGAGCATGGTTCTGATCGGATGGTGAGCATCTGGATCTTGTGTTTGCAAATCAGATCTTGGTTTTGAGTTATGAAAGAAGTTCAGTATTGAGAAACCCTAATGGAAAAATTAGTAATTTTAGAACATGAGAACTTGAGCTTTGAGATATTGGATGTTTTGAGTAATGTATCCATAGTGAGGATTATTTGAGATTTGTCATTTTTACCTGAATACGAATTATTTTCATAAACAAGAAATCTTTAGAAAAACTCCAGTTTTGATTTTGTATTCAGACCTAAATTATGTAAACTGTAGGCCGACAGTCGACTGGTCTACCGTTCTGTCGACTGGTACGACCCTGCTGTTGTTCTTTAGCACTTTGAGAACCCGTTCTGGACAGTCGTCTTAGACCATTATTCAGTCGACTGGTTTACTGAGAATTTATTTCGTAAAGTCACTACAGTTCCTTTCTGGACAGTCGACCTATGACTTCCTTAAGTCGACTTGTTATACTTAGAATATTTTCGTGAGAATTATTGGAATTTGTCTCGGGTAAGTCGACTGATGGTTTTTCAAGTCGACTTATGTTACTTAGTTTAATTTCTTAAAATCATGGATATTTGTCCTCTGGACAGTCGACTTACTACAGTATAAGTCGACTGGTACTGATGAGTTTTCGTAACTTGAGTATTCTTTCAATGATTAGTCTTCAGATATTTTAGTCTATATTTTGTCTTCAGTTAAGCATATGATTTTAAGATATTCAGTTGAGCTATTTATGGTGGAAAGTTGGTTTAGACATTTGAGTTTGAGTCTCTAGAGGATGTGTGTGACCCTAGTATACCGGCGTTGAGTTATTTTATTGAGGCCTGTTGAGGCATTTCAGTTGTTCAGTTTTGAGTTAAGTCCGGTAGGGTACACCAACTCTAGGAGATTCGTTGAGTAATTAAGTAACCCAAAAATAATAAGGACAGGCACTAGTGGTGATATAATGAACGGGAACATGAGTTATGTACCTCAGTATGGCTTTCGGTGTGGGATTTAACCTCCGGAATTATCACGGTAGATTACTTGTGGTGTGGGATATATCTCCAGAATTATCACGGTAGATTACTTTTGGTGTGGGATATGTCTCCGGAATTATCACGGTAATTACTTGTGGTGTGGGATTGATCTCCGAAATTATCTGAGTCGAGGTGACGCACATGTGGTATTCGTGTGATGAGGTCATTGCTTTCGGTGTGGGATGATCTCCGGAATTATCTCGGTAAAATACCTGTGGTGTGGGATCTATCTCCGGAATTATCGGGGCATGGGCTAATACTCACAGTTTATCCTTATCCCGTAGTAGTCATCGTGTTAGGATTAGTTGCATAGCGGGGGATTAAACCCTATGAAGTGAAGACGTTAAGGGCTTACACCGAACCTATGTAGAATGGGATGTATAGACTTCGACAAGTACGCATTAGAGAGTCCGCATATAGAATTTGTGTTTTCTTGACTTGGTTATATGCATGTGGTTTCCTGTTTCCTACACTTGACACTTGGCTTAGTATCACTTGTTGTTTACATTTCTTGCTACTTCATATTTTATGTATTTTGGTTCATTACATGTTGTTTAAGAATCCATGCTTAATGTTCATTTATGTTGCTTGTTTTATGTCACACACACCATTTATGGCTGACCCCTTTAGTTTTGGGGGTTAGGGATCATCTCTAGCCTCATGTGTTACAGGTTGTTGCTTAGAGCTTGGAGGTTTGGATGTTTAAGATAAATTGATGTAATAGAACTTTTGTATAATATTTTGTAAAGAAAAGTGTTGTAAAAAGAAAGAGTTTGTAAATTGAGATGTTTTTAAATTCCGCTGTGCTATTTAAGAGATTGTTGTAATAAAAGTTGAAAATTTTAATGGAGTTGGTTGTGTTTAATGTTACATTGAAGTTGATGCTGGGATTGTGCCACGTATTTTCTAAGTTCTCATGTTAGAAATTCGGGGCGCTACAAGATCAGTATGATGAATACATCAAATAGTTTTTTGGGGGAGGCATGAAATGAATTGAAAAAAGTCATAGCAAAAAGAAGTGGTACTGAGATCATTTTCCCTATATGTGCGAATAGAATTCGGATGGATCTTTCCCCGGAGTGGAACATGAACCTAAAAGAAAATAATTGAAAGGACCCATTTGGGAACAAGAAAATGACATCGTGATTTGAATCTCGACGAAACAATACATCAATGAGAGGTTAATTCAATAAGTTCAGTAAATTCTTTTTTTTTTAGGGAAGGGATCAAATCTCATGTTTTTTTTTCATGTAAGAAAAACAAACCCCTCCGTTAGAAAAGCGGAAATCCGTTAG
Organism: Hemerocallis citrina; assembly: GCA_017893485.1. NCBI lineage: Eukaryota > Viridiplantae > Streptophyta > Magnoliopsida > Asparagales > Asphodelaceae > Hemerocallis > Hemerocallis citrina. The sequence continues at coordinate 52,431,743 of CM030359.1, read as the reverse complement.
AAAAAAAGGGGAGATAGGATTGGAATCGACACATTGATTCTTTTTTCGCAATTTTGTCGAACTATATGCATTTAAAAATGCACGTACGGTTCCTAAGGGATAAAATTTTGTCCTAATCAACCGACTTTATCGAGAAAGATTACTTTTTTTAGGTCAAGAAGTTGATAGCGAGATATCAAATCAACTTGTGGGTCTCATGGTATATCTCAGTATAGAAGATAATACTAAGGATCTTTATTTGTTTATAAACTCCCCCGGCGGATGGGTAATACCAGGAATAGCCATTTATGATACTATGCAATTTGTTTCACCTGATGTACATACAATATGTATGGGATTAGCTGCTTCAATGGGATCTTTCATTCTGGTCGGAGGAGAAATTACCAAACTTCTAGCATTCCCTCACACTTGGCGCTAATGAGTTTTATTTGAAAAAAAAGAAGAAGACTAGGCCTTCGCCTTATCGAATATGAACATAAGATTTTGTATCGAAATAGTAGTATGAAACAAAGGTTATTTCCGATCTTATGTGTCGGGAGTACATTTCAGCGTTACAAACAACTTTTCTTCCACAACAGAAGTCTCTTTCTCATATTTATGTTACGAAGAAGAGTACAAAAATGAAAAAAAAAAAATCATTTTTCCTTATTTGATCATATTAAAAAGAAACATTGGGATTGCTAAATCACAGATGAGATAAATATAGAAAGCAACAGAACCATCATAGTATTTTTTTACTCTTACGATATGAAAAGAAGGGTGGTAAATGGATCATTCAACGATCTGAATCGGATGGATTCTATTTTTTTGTTTCTTCTATATTTATTCTATCAAATAGAAGAGAAGGAAAAAAAAAAGAGATTCCATTGCAGAGCCGTATGCAATGCACAAAAAATGCCTGTACGGCTGTTCAATTCTATTTTTGTGTTTTTTTTGTGTTTTTTTTTTATACCTTACTTTAGCTTTAGCCCAATCGTGCAAAATAGAAGAACTATGCATGCATGATTTTATATAAATATTATCAAGGTTATGATTCACCAACCTGCTAGTTCTTTTTATGAGGCGCAAGTAGGGGAATTTATCTTGGAAGCGGAAGAACTACTGAAACTTCGTGAAACCCTCACAAAGGTTTATGTACAAAGAACGGGCAACCCTTTATGGGTTATATCCGAAGACATGGAAAGGGATGTTTTTATGCCAGCAACAGAAGCCCAAGCTCATGGAATTGTTGATCTTGTAGCGATCGAAAACGAAAATACTGGGGATCCCATATAAATACACGATTCCATTTCAAACCATAAGTCAAATTTTCCGTGATTGGATATTGCATGCAAATAATTCATAATCATCAACCATCAGGTTAAGATCGATCTAAACCAACCTATTCTATTATATAGATACGACATGCCAACAATTAAACAACTTATTAGAAACACAAGACAGCCAATAAGAAATATGATGAAATCCCCCGCTCTTTGAGGATGTCCGCAGCGTTGAGGAACATGTACTAGGGTGTATGTGCGACTAGTTTAGATCATGAGTTCAAAGAAATGAAACAATTTTTCCATTACAGTACCAATCACCAATACCAATGAATAGGATACATAGAGTGAAGTGGAAAAAATTGATTTACTATCTAAAACTAAAACTAAAAAGATCTCTCATATACCTATATTTTGTGCGTATCAAATTTATGGTTTTCGTTAGTGCAAATCCAAGCATCTCAATTTGTTTGAGATGAGAAGCAACCCTCCTCTCCCCCCCCCCCCCCCCCCATTGGTAGCAAATAAAGTCATCCATGAAGCGGGGAAATTGTACTATTAAGAAGCAAAAAGGGTATGTTCCCATTCTTGAAAGAACAGACTAACAAGGTCAGCTACCTAGCTAACTTTCATAATTAAATGCTGTCACTATATAGATAGCCTTTTTGTGAAAATATTATTACTTTATAATTGATAATTGATTGATAGAGCTAAAGAGTGTGAACTATATAAGTTCACAATACCATTTGATTAAATGAAAGAAGGGGCTCCGGTGTATAGAGAGGACCTCACCGTTTACGAAGTAACCATAGAAACGATGGAACCCATTATTTTGTTTCTTTTATTTATTTTAGTATCACTAGAATTTCTTATTTCCAGGTATTTTACCAGGAATGAATAAAAAATCGTGGTTGGGAAGGTCTTAGTAGCAAAAGCCATTGGAATTTATATTTTATATATTGGAATAATCTGTTTTGCTATTAATCAACCGGGGGATAAAAGGATAACTGCAAGAATAGAAATCAATTAGTTATTCATTAAAGTTTCATTTGATTCAATGACCAGAGTTAGACGAGGATATATAGCTCGGAGACGTCGAACAAAAATTCGTTTATTTGCATCAACCTTTTTAGGGGCCCATTCAAGACTTACTCGAACTATTACTCAACAGAAAATGAGAGCTTTGGTTTCTTCTGATCGAGATAGGGGCAGACAAAACAGGGACTTTCGTTGTTTGTGGATCACTCGTATAAATGCAGTAACTCGTGAGGATAAGGTATTCTATAGTTATAGTATATTTACAGACAATCTATACAAGAAACAATTGATTCTTAATCGTAAAATACTTGCGCAAATAGCTATATCAAATAAGAATTGTCTTTCCATGATTTCCAATAAGATTATCAAATAAAAGAGATTCTCATTTTCTATTATATATTTATATAAAATAAAGTTATATAAAATATAAAATAAAAATGATTGAAAAAAAATCCCCCCAGAGAATAGACTCCGGGAAGATAGAATAAATATCAATTAAGATAAGTAGTAGGAATGAACGAACATCTATAAAAAAAAGATTTCTTCCCCTATTTGTTATTTTTTGTAACACAACAATCAAATCTGGATTTGAGGCTTTTTTGAACAAAACATCAATCTGAGCTTGAGTTCGAATTGGAGTTTTGAAGCAATGGAAGAGTATATCTATTTATTTCTGGTTCTAGTACCAGTAGTTCTAGGGATCGACTCGGCTCTCTCAAACTGTTTTTCATTATTAAGAAAAGGTAACAAAGATAAAATACGAGCTTATTTTATAGCAATATTAATTAATCGTTGTTGTTTCAAGGTCAATCTATTCACCCGTCAAGATAATATTTTGCCTTGTTCACTAATAAATCGACTAATTAAACTCATGTTTCTATAATCAATTCGATCCCCCGATTCAATTGGGGGAAAATGCCTACGAAAAGATCACTTGGATTTACAAAAAGTCTATGATCATATGATGCTAGGGTTCCTAACCCTAGGTTAGGTCAAGGAACCCTAGGTCACCATACCCCATTTCTAACCCTAGTGCACAAATACAATCCACATTCAATTCAAGCACTAGCTTAATTGAAAATGATCAATATATATATAAATTAAAATCTATAAAATACATGTTTTATAGAAATTAAATTTTCTCCCGACAATTGTCTGGTCAAAACAATTGGGACAAATCCACAGTTAAATTGAGAAGATATTCCGAGTCTATCTTATCGGGTTCAGAACACCTCATATATCTGAAATTTCTCAATTAAAACTAATAATCATTAGAAAAATATGTAATCGTGTGCAATACTCAGACGTGCACGGATTACAGTGCAAAAATAGCCATATGCTATGTAACACCTCGAATTTGTAAAATACCAAAAATACCCGTTTTTACGTTTATGGAGTGGTGAGAATTTTATTTGGTGTATTTTTATTTTAAATATTGATATTGGTATCTATATTTGTGGTAGATTGGTATTATTGATATATTGGAGCCATGAGTTGAGATTTTATGTGAAGAAATATTGTTTATTTTATTTTGAAATTTTGGAGTAGTATGCGATAAATTTAGGTATTTGTACTGTTCGTATTATTAAAGTATATGGTTGGGTTTATTTGAAATATTTTGGAAATAGGAGGGGCTTATATGTAAATATCCTTATTATATATATATATATATATATATATATATATATATATATATATATATATATACTAGGTTTGCCCGTGGACACGTGCCTACGGCACGTTCTCATGAACGATGCAGCATATGAAAAGTCCTGTAAAAAGTAAAATATATGTACATCTTCGTGAATAATAATTTATATAGATGTGTATTTGACAGTAGACATTGATGTACTCTGAAGTAGGATTAAGATGGTATCCAATTGGCTTTGAGTCTGTTTATAGGGAGTATTCAGAAGAAAAAAAAGATTACAGGGTTGTTACAATAGGGATCAAACACTATGCTTTGAGTCTTCAATATGGATTGTTTTTTCACGAAACAGTAAACCTAAAATGTAGTAACATTTTTCAAGAATCAATCAAAACCAATGATAATTAAAAAAAAACAAACAGTAAGAGTTTTGAGGAAAATTTATTTTCAAACCAATACCTTTCAAACTGGATGATGTACAAAAGAATCTGCCTTCAAACTCAGTGGTTTGAACCCAAAAGGTTCTTCATCATCTCAACATATGTGCATAATAAAGCTTACTATTAGCACCAAAAATGAAAGTAAGCTATTAATGGAAACATCATCAACTGCTTGTAAACAGAGCTCAAAATACATGGAAATAACATTAAAATAGCTTAGAATTCTCGGGAACAACATAAACAGAGCTCAATACACCTAGGAACTACATTAACAGAGCTCAAAATGCTTATAAACAACATAAACAGACCTTAATACACCTGGAAATAACACAAACAAAGCTAAAAATGTGCTTATAAACAACATTAACAGAGTGCAGTACACCTGGAAACATAAAATGAAGTATGCAAGTGTAAAATGATATTGTTAACAGACCAGTTAAACAAAAAACACATGATATTAGCTTGACCTTCCGAACATACATAAAGCCTATTACATGAGCCTACACTAAAACACTTTCAGGAGAAAAAAGTGGGTTAACGATATTACTTCCTTCCGAAGAATCAACTAACTTGAACATAAAATCAATGACATTGTAAAATGAAGAACATAAAAGTAGAAGACATGCATTACGTGACTGCCAAGGAAAATACGCAATGATGACTATCTTATTTAAGGCTTCTCAAAGCATGAAATACATAAGGAAAGACTTATGTTAAAAACTCGGTCCGCCTAAAAAGGTCTCTTTTTCTTCTTCATCCTCTTCTTCCTTTTTTCTTCTTAAAGAGTAAGATTCTCATGCTTCGCACGATCGACTCAGTGTTTTGCGTCTTCCGCCTCACAGTGCTTTGAATATTGGTCAGCATCCATCAAAGAGTTGAGCTCACCCGCGTCCTTCACTTGGACCTTTATGATCCAACCTTTGTCGTAGGGCCCGGCATTGACCTGATTCATCAAGAAGGGGTTGTGAAAGGAGTCGAGAAAATGTCAGAAAACGTTATTAGATGTATGTATGGATTACATAAGAGCAAATTATGATGAAAATAGATTAAAGAGTTCACTCGGTATAAAATGGTCTGTTTTGTGCAGCCTTGTTAAATTTATTTTCTTCTGGAACTGTTTTCCCCTTCCCAGCTTTAATTATGTTACTTGGTAAAGTCATTCATGCTTATTCAACTCCGTCAGAGTATCTTGCTTCTACAACTGAATCGTTATGAAGCAAGGAAACTGAAACTTTGAAATCCAACTTTCTAAATACTCCTATTACAACAACATTTGACACCCCAATCCCAACCATTAATGTTGATGACCTCTGTTAAATTAACACCTAGTATTGACTCCATTTGCTACAATCACATGTTTCTTGCTAACTGGTGTCAAAATTGGCTCAGTTGTACATGCCAAACTACCTAAACCGGTTCTCCATCATTTTATCCCTAATCAAAGATATCCTGATTTCTTAGGGATGAATTCATTTAATCATTCTTATTGCTATAATTTTGTAGAATATCTGAATTAATAATACATGCAAGGAAACCAAGTTGTGATATTGATTGAAGATACTTCTAAATAATGCAACTCAAAGATGAGATTACACTCTTAACAAAAGTGTGCCAAAGGATTTATCATCCAAATCCTAGTTACTTATATGAGAGAGAGAGAGAGACCTTTATTTCAACAGATGATTACACCAACAAAAAATAGAAAATATCAAAACTTTATCACTACTACAATTGAAGGCTTCGAGCAGTATCCAAAATCAATACTACGATTCACTCATTTCATCCTCTGTACATTATCATCCCAAGCTCCCCCAAACCTTACCATCAAACTAATTCAAACTATATTTAACTAATAGCAATTGCCACGCCCTACAACAAGATCAGATTTACAAACCCAACCCAACTACACTGATCAATTTCTACATGACAAATAATCAAAGTGGAAACATGCCTGTGACAATTATCTTTTCAAATTTACAATTCTGTGTAGCTTAAGAAACCCCATCCTCAAAATTTGAACACTACACCTAAAGTCAGCCCCTCCAATTCTATTAATACTCGTTGGGATCAATGATCAATCGTAAACTCTACTCTAGTCTCTACCATACCATTTGTAACACCACAGTCCTGTTAATCCCCCCCATTTTTACCCTTTTCTACAATAATAATCGCAACTCCCCAAAATGTAAAACAGGTTACGTATCACACGATTTCAAAACCCCAGAAACTTGAATTTACTATTCTAATCAACATGATAAAGCCTCACTCTGTCACTAAAAGACTCCATTTTGCCATTTGAATAACCTCCAATTATCTAAATTCTTCTTCTACCTAACTTAAATTTATACAAAACCACATACACAGAAATCAAATTTAGTTTCTACTAATTGAAAGATAAATGGACCCTGCGGTTTGTACTTTGTAAGGTAAGAATTTCATAAGCTTTGTTACTAACGCTCTAATACACATGTTTATGCGACTTAATTCCAAAATCATAAACCACCACTTTCATATAAACATAGCTCAAATCATAGACAAAGACAGAGTAATACCATGCGCTTTCAAGATCCTAAGAATCTTGCTTCCCGTGACGCTCTTGACCTGCGCAATGCCATGAGAATCACGAAGAATGACACCGATCTGAGACGGCGTAAGCCCTTTCTTCACAAACTTGCAGCTGCTCTCATCGACCTAAAACAAACCAAACAAAGATACCAAATCCATCAAATCCAATCTTAGAAAACTAAACTCGAAACATGTAATGTCAGATACTCACATCTTGGGCTGAGATCTTGAGCCCTTGTACGGCAATGCCGACGAAGAGATACCCTTTCTGAAACAAATCGGATCAAAGAAAGATGCTTTAGATGATGAAGGAAGAGAGATCGAAGGGAATCAGAGATGAATGGGAGAGAAGAGAGGGTTACTTACCTGCGACTGTGCATGCGACCCATGGCGAGTTTGGTGGAGAACGGTGGCGGAGCTAAGGTTTTGAACGCGTGCTCTCTCTCTCAGATACTCACAAATTGGAGGACAACGGCGGCGAAGGTAGGGTTGTTGGCCCTCTCGCTCAATCTCTCTCTCTCTCTCAGATGACGGTGGCTTTGGGATGGAAAAGATGGGCCGATAGGGTTTTGATGGATTATAAAGAGATAGAGGGGGAAGAGAGAGAGAGAGAGAGCAGGAGGAAGAGAGAGCGACAGAGAGAGAGAGAGAGAGAGAGAGAACAGAGAAAGAGACAGATCTCAGCCGCAGATCCGGTCTGAGTCGAGAATCTCCTTGGGAGCTAGAGAGGAGGTGCTACTGGAAGCTGACCGACCGGAACACCTGCAAGTGCTCTAGAAACATCTGGAGAGATTCCGGTAACAGGCCCGCCGACGATCTAGTCAGTCACTTGAAAGTGAAAGTGAGAGCAAAGGTTCAGGTGGAGAAAGAGTCATTACCTGCAGAAATAGGAAGGGGGTCTGGTATTTATAGAAAAAGAGAGGAGGAAACTCTAACCCTAATAGGCTAGGTGACCCTCTTCTGTAGACTTGGAATAGCAGAAGGCCCATAGGATCTGTAGGCCTACTTCTGTAGGAGTCTACGGATCGTAGGAGATCAGACAGTTCAGATTAAGCCGGATTATTTATCCATATTAGTCTCAAATGAAGAGAACTTGAAAATCCCTCTCTGCCTTCTCACCATGTGGCTATGGTTGGATTTCAAATAATAATAATATAAACCGTGTAAATTGTCAAAAGAACAGAAAAAGAACAGTGGTTGAAGTGTGAAGTGAAAGACACTTTCATTGGTTTTTTTACAGGAGAAACCGATGTACAGTGTGTGAGAGACAGAGATGTTTCAAACTGCATCACCGCTCGCTGTGGGACAAAGAAAAGATAAGTACGTAACATCACACTAAATCGCTTTGTGTACGTAAAGATCCATGAGATATTTGTAGTGCAGTTGATAATAATTTTGACGCTTAAGATGTGATATGTTTGATTTAGGTCTCAAACGAACAGAAATTGAAAATCCCTCTCTGCCCCCGTGATTTGTTTGGTTTCAGTCTCAAAGGAAGAAAATTTGAAAATCCCTCTCCGCCCACTTCTTCACCATGTGGCTATGGCCGAATTTCAAAAAATAATAATCACAAATTAATTGGCATAAATAATTTTTTTGGAATAATTAATAAGCATAAATATTTTGTTCATGGAGATCAATGTTGGTCGTATTAGAGCATCATCAACTATGCTAACCATTTTGACTCGCTAGAAGAGACAATATGAAGAATTATTGGATAATTTGGCTATAAATAAAATTCACACTCCAACCATGTTAGTTATTTTGGCTAGTCATAGATATTTTTAAGTCCAAAATAAAATAAAATTAAAATATAAAACTCAAGCCCAAAAAAAAGGCTAGCCCGAGATATTTTAAAGCCCAAGCCAAAAAAACAAATTTCTTTCTTGCGAGCAGATCGTGAGCTTGCGATCACCCATTGGCGATCTTGATTTCTTCTGATCTGGATATATATATATATATATTGGTGGGTTTTGAGATGGGGAAAGAGCGGAAGGGAAGTTTGGCAAGCGATACAACTTCACCGGATTTGTCGATTAAATATGAGATATTTATTTCCGCGAGTGGTTTGGCGAGTCCCGTTAAAGCAGACATGTGCATTGCCCCAGTAAATTTAGGTTTTCCTTTCTAGACCCTCTGTATGACCATATTACAAATATTTTTCAATGCGATGGGGAAATTGAACAGAGTGAATTTGTATCCAACCTGTTACGGAATGGGTTTTAAGAGTTTTTAATCCACCGGTCAGATTTCAAGAACATTTGGACTTAGTTTTTGTCGTATTCAGGCTTTTCCTTAGGTACAACTATTAGCAGAAAGGGCGCCGGGTTACATATCGGGAAATGCATATCTAAAATGTTGCAGTTCCCTTTAATACTCAAATACAAAGAATTCAGAATCGTCTGTACTACGTCGTGTCTCTGTTCTTTGTTCTTCCCAACTGTCTTCTTTTGGTATGTAAAATCAACTAAAAAACCTGCTAGTATGGCATGTAATCATTATGTTTTCTAAACTTGCAACAACCAGTAAGCAATCTCATTCTCATCCATTATTATGCATGTCGAGGCCCTCTTCATCAAACATTGACTTTTAACAGGTAGGTTGACTGCAAAGGCAAGCAAGCCTTGGTGCTATACAGAGACTACCACTGACACTTTCGATAGAAAGCACCTGAAACATAAGCTTTTCAACCGGCAACATATAAGGAAATAATACATACATGATTCATGTGACTGATGGGGACAGCAACAACATCCTATACAATATGAGTCGTAAACCAGCAGAAAATTACAGCCAATCTCGCTCAAATATCACCCTGTAGCACTATACAACTCACAAAGAAATTATACAAATTAGCATATGATAGCTTGAATCAAATAATTTCTTCAATTTGGGGAAAACATACTCTAAATCTAGAGAACAAGTATACGAATACTCAATCTGGAAGAAACTATCAGAATGCGAGGTATATAAGCGGCAACTAGATTGAGACTTTTAATTGATAGTAATTCACAGTAAAGCTAAAAAAACATTAGTTCACATAGCCCAATCCACTTCAGAGAGGATATACAAACATCTCAGATCACACAACAGGTTTCAAGAGGTAACAATGCAGGGTGGTATATAAAATACATGGTGATATATCCGGTTTCAGGAGTTCCAGCAAAAGTAAACTTTAGGGTGACACTGAATTCTTAAAAGCTAAGACATAACAGAATGATGGATCACAGATTGCTACTTGGTCAAGTAATATATGAGCAAGAAAACAGCCACAAAAGATGCCACAAGGGTTGCCATTCTGCGACTCGACTTGTTCTCAAACACCTGGTTCAGGATTATTAATGTAATCAGTAGCATGGATGGAAGCAAAAAAAGGTTTTGGTTGATAGTCATAACTAATATATAAGTACAAAACTTAGTACCATCTTGAAACGATCCATAGTGCCAGAAAGGACACCCCTTGATGCATCCATGTCATTGCCCTAAATAGAACACAAGCTGATTAAGCGGAGTGGCAGGACAGAAAATACAGGAGAGCAGAAAATAAGAGAAAGAGAGCAAAAGAGTATACGAATGAAGTACCATACGGTCGAGGACACGATTGTGAGTCTCCACTTCTTCATGTATGTCTCCAGTCAACTGCAAAAGAACATTTCCATTTAAACAAGCTTCGACACTCAACAACACCGACAAAGCCTTTATCAAGCTTTAACATTCTTTTTCAAAATCATCTAAAGAATTTGTAGGCATGAAATCCAGTTCAAATGTTTCGTGAGACAAGGAACAGCAAAGTCAAGAGTATAAATTACAAAATCATTATTGCCTCCTACAGTAAGAAAACAATCAGGGTAGTGGGGTACATTCCTCAGAAGGTATTGATATGTTCGTAGTGTAATTTTGTAGAGTTCCTTACCAACTGAAAATTCTGTAATGTGTGACTATTTGCTGTCAGATTGATAAGGATATCGGTTCTGTTTTGTTTTATTTTGTGATTTAGCCATATTTGCACCCTTTATTTTATGCATTAGAATATTTTGAAGATTTGTATTGAGATTTGTTTTGAGCCTATATATAGGCCTTGAGAATAACGAGAAAATATGTTATTCTTGATTAAAAAAATTATTGTATTGAGTTATTGCTCTTCACCCCTCTTTTTCTGTAAGACAATTGAAAGAATTATTAGTGTTTATGAGAAATCCTAATAAAGTATTTGGGTTTGTGATAAACTCTAAATCTACACCCAAATCCCCAAATTAAAAATCCTAACCCTAAATCTAATCTTTACTCTCACCTTCTTCCTCTCCTTGTTCCCGATCAACACCCTAGCCCCTCCACAATCATCCCACCGTCGACTCCCTCGCCGTCGTCGACGCCTCACCCCGCTCTCTCCCTCTCCCCGTCGACTACCTCACCCTCACACTCCGAACCCATCCTACACTCCCGAAGCCCCACAACCACCTCCCGACGCCCTCGCCCCTCCATCTCCTCCTTCAACGCCGCACACCTCGCTGCCCACCTTTGTCGTCTACCTTATTGCCTCCCCCTCACCACCGTCGAACCCTAGCCCCCAAAAGTCCTCCACTTCGAAACCCTAATCCCTCTATCCCCATCTCCCGAAGCCACCACCACTGCACCACCTCCTCCCCACCGCATCCCGACTGCTACCATCGACTATACCATCAGTCGACCACACCCATCCATCCACCACCACTGCAGAAACCCTCCTCTCCAAATCCCCAAATTCACTCAAAATTTGAAATCCTAATTCCCCAATTTCAAATTCAAAATTCTAAAGATTTGCGGAGTACAGTGCTGTTGATTGTGACTCTTGAGTGGGTGTTAGTTGTTATTGGGTGTTTTGGAACAAGGGATTGGATCTGTGTGAGAAGCAGAACACGTGGCAACATGTCCTTCGAACCCCAGTAACTTCTTTCCATTCTCCATTTATTTGTAATACAATCTATCATCTCTAGAATATTATCTGATTTATCTGTCGTCCACAAATATTGAGAGTGTGCTTCTACTTGTTAATTAGGGTACGAATCTTTATTGCGTATCTTACAGACTAAGAACGTTTACACAATATTGTTGACTGATAGGATTGAATCTTTAATTGGGCTTGTTAAATTATTTCACAGTATTCTAAAAGTCGCTAGGCGGTAGTCGGGCGGCCGATGGGGGCCTAACGCCTAGACCTTGTAAGCGGAGTCTAGGCGGCTAGGCGCTCGGCGTTTTTTATTTATTTATTTATTTATTTTAGTTTAGTTTATTTTTGCCCCAATTTATCTTTTGATTTTGTTTTGTTGTTCCATCATGCATTATCATGCTCTTTATTGTTCCTCATTCTTACTCTTGGTATTTCTCCTTACTATTGTAGATGAGCTTTAGATAGTCTAAAAGACACAATTGCATCAAGGTGTTGGTTTTGGTAACATATTTGGGTAGAGCAATAATTTGTCAGGATAAGGTATTGTTGTCCATCAAAATTTTTAATGTTTGAATTTGATGTATTGAGAAAATAAACTATTATACTAGTTCTAGTCTATCTCTTTTGAAATATGGATTGACTTATCTTTTCATAATCAAAAGCATCGGTAGATTTGATATCTTGGAGGTAAATAGTGTTGTACTAGTGGTTTTCAGTGAACTCCAACTTACAATATGTAATGTTAGGTTGTGTGTTCTTCTATGAAAACAATTTTGGGAAAAAATTTAAAAAGCCATTTATTCCTAATCTGATAATTGTCTAAATATGTAGTAGCTATATAAGTATATATATTTTTGAATATAGGAAGATTGTTGTCATCTCGTTTCATTGATAAGTTGATATCGGAACAATAACGCTAAATCCTCAAGATGAAAACAACAACCAGACCACACCTAATACTACAAGTAAAAGACACAACCTAAGAACTATTATTACTACTACTACTACTAATATGAACCAAGTCTCTAACTTCTTCTACACCTGAAAATTATTTTTAAACGGATCCAGATTTGGTCAGATCGGGTTAACCTCTATTTTATGATCCGGGTCCGCCTAAGCCGTCCAGACCCGCCCAGACCCACCTAGACCCGACTGGACCCGCCCAATAGGCCAAACTGATTTTTTCAAACGCCTAGGGCCTAGGCGAGTCGCCTGGGGACTGCCTAGCGCCTAGGCGGCTGCCTAAACCGATTTTTAGAACAGTGCTATTTCATATCTTCAAAATCCATCAAACCCATTATTAGTTTTAATTTCTAACTTAATCGGCATTACATATTGGTAAACCTAATCTTTTAATATTTTTGAAAAATTTTCTATTTAGGATTAAGTTTACATCACAGATACTCAAGGCCAGCTATTACTTGCATAATTTCACTCGCAAAAGATGGGTGGGAAGAGAAAAAGAACAGGGGGTGATGAACATGTATGAGTTTAAGAAAAATAAACATTCAGCAGAACAGGGATGATGAAGCTTAGAAACAACATTAGCGGAAATTTACAAGCATGCAATAATTACTGAAATTGCTTTGCAAAAAAGCAAGCAAGTCAACCGCAACAGGGTATTACCCCTAAAAAATTATAAAGGTCATAGGCACATAGCCTGCAAGCAACAATAGTAACGACCATGATCATGTGCTTCAGATTAATTTGGCCCTCTTGCAATAGGAAGAACAATCTAATTTGTTGTTGCAGAAATGAAAACATTACATTCAACAAAATGCAGGCTGCCGTAAAAGATGAAGAATGCATGCATACAGTGGCGTTAAAATAGTGAATGATTCAACATTCACTCCTCTTTGGTGCAATTTAAACAGCTTCAAATTGTGAATCCTTGGTGTATATCAAGGAAAAGTTCACATCACGACCGAGATCAATGTCAAGATGACAATACTCATTATTTTAAATGGTAATAATTGTACATAAAAGATGGAAGAAATAAGTCCCAATCATGTCAAGCACGCTACCAGTTAAAGTCACATATCTGTTTGTTCGCTACAAGATATAGTGATGTAAAACTAACCCTAAATAGAGAATTTTCTAGATTCTTAATGGAATAATTTTACCAACACGTAGTACGGATCAAAGTTAGAAATTTTAAACAGTTAATTGCTTTGATGGATTTTCAAGAACTGAATCACGTTTAACAATCCCAATTAATAATTCAATTATAACAATCAATAATTAAATCCCTAAGTGTTCTTTAGCAAGTAAAAGATTCAATATTGATTCGTACTCTAATCAAGCAAGTGGAACACTCAATCTCAATTGTTTTTGTGGCCGACAGGCAAATAAGATAATATAATAGAGATGATAATTGATAATGATAATGCAGTATAACACAAATATTTGCAAATTGGAAAGAGTATACCGCGAGTTCGAAGAAATCAGCGTAGATCTCGGATGGCAGCAGCGACGAGCACAGCAGTCAGCAACACAGAAAGAGCAAATCTGACATTATTCGACGATGGGTGGACGGCAGCACAAGACGGGACCAGCGAGAGGTGAGCCAGCCGATGAGCGACTGGCTTGCGGCATCGACAGCGGTTCTGAAGTCGTCGAGAGACAGCGACAAGGTGGTTGACGATGGGGATGTGCGGGTCGTCGTAGGTAAGAGGTCGGCGATGGGGTGAGGAGAAGATGACGATGGTGTGGGGCGACGCGATTAGGGGTAGCGGTGAAGGGGATGGTCGACGGGGGTAGCGGCGTCGAGGCTAAGGTTTTGGGATGGGGTCGAGATTTAGGGAAAGAAGGAGGCGGCTAATGGGTTTAGGTTGGGGTCGGGGTAGGAGGAAGAGGCCAATGGGAGAGATAAGGATTTTGGATTTGGGGATTATGGTTTGGGTAATTTTATTTAGGGAATTTTTAATTTGAGGTAGATTTTAGAGTTAATCACTAACCCTAAAATTATATTAGGATTTATCACAAACCCTAATAATTGAATCTCAATTGTATCACACAAAAAGAGACGGAAAGAGCAAAACTCAACACAATAATTTTCAATCAAGAGTGGCATGACTTCTCATTAATCTCAAGGCCTATAAATAGGCTCAAAACAAATCTTGATACAAATCTCGAAATATCTACAAATCTCAAAAATATTCTAATGCATAAAAGAAAGATTACATATGGCTATAATTGCCAAAAACAAATATGGTACTAAAATAAAATACTAAACTAAATAGAATAGATGTCCTCATCATTCTCTCCTGGTGGGAGAGAGCTCGACCCAGTCGAGCCAAAATCAGTGATCCTGTCATGGTGCTCCAAAAGATCTGGATCCCGTTGCGGGAGCTCCTCACGATCACTGGAAGTTCCATCCAACTTCGGCTTGTTCTTCCACCTCACCAAATACTTGTGCATACCACCATCTCTTGTAGAGATTATCTGATCATCTAAAATATTATTCAATTTTTCTTTCGGTGTGTGAATAGTAATAAGTAGAGGTGTAAATGTGGGAATCTCACCATTAGGCTGCAGGGTAGGATCATCTATAAGAAAATTTCTAGGGTTGAATTTTGAGCCTTCATAGAGTACTAGATCCTCAATATTGAAAGTCTTACTTATGCCAAAACCTTCAGGAAGGTCAACGACATAGGTATTATCATTTGATTGTATGTAGAATCTTAAATGGGCCTGCAGCACGTATGTTCAAGTTCTTAACGGATCCAGATGGAAACCATTCCGGATGAATCCGAACCATCACTTCGTCACCAACATCAAGAGTTTTAAATTTCCTTCTTGTATCTGTTATTAACGTGCAGTTAAAATTATTCTCATTAATTTTCTTGAAAATTTCTCTATGCAAATCATGAAGGCAGAATGAAAATGTGGATGCAGACTCTGTGACTTTGTGATGTTCTAACACGGGTAAAATCTATGGGTTGTCAAGTGACTTGGGAAGGAAGGGGAGACTCAGGTATACTCAATGGAGGTGACTGGGCAAACTGAATACAATTGAGAGACTGGTCATCCTCTTTTTCATCAAAGTCATCACTTACATTAGATTCATAAGTAAATTCATTGTCGGGCTCATCAGCGATGACTGCGGTACCCTCTACTACATTGATCCTACTTAGACTGGGACAGTTGCCAGCAATATGACCGTATCTCTTACATTTATAGCACTTAGTGAGAGAATCAATCTTAGAATAGTCTCTTTCAGTGTTCTTACCCGTATTGGCATTTCTAAGTGGATAGGAATTTGAAGTATGTTTGTTTGGGTAAGACTTGTTAGGGTACTGAGAAGAGGAATGCTCAGGTCTAGAGGAATCAGGAAGGGTCATTCTAGGGGAATGATCTCTCGAATCGCTGGATCTATAATGAGAACTAGCTTTAAGGAAATCCATAACAAGGACTAGGGCATAAGCTGCTGCTAGTGAGTCCACATTTCTATGAATTAGTTCGTTTCTAAGGTCGGCTCGTAGTCCAGCTCTGAACCTAGAGAAAGTTTGTTTTTCACTCTCTTTACCTAAAGCATTGCACCGAATAAGGAAGTCATCAAATTTATCAACATATTCTTGTGTGGATTTACTTCCTTGATAAAGTTGGTTCCACAAATCTAGCAATCGGGTGTGGAACGATAACGGTACATATCTCTCAGTGAGCTTCTCTTTCATTGCTTCCCAAGTGACTATAGGTGCCAGGCATCGGCCTCTACGGGCATGTTCAAGATTGGTCCAGTGTTGTTGAGCTTTACCCGTCAATTTCATAATGGCAAATTTAACTTTCAGGGCTTCGCTCATGTCAAACCACACAAAGTACTGGTCCATTGCATGGATCCAATCAAGATAAGCTTGGGGTTCCATGTGGCCTTCAAAATGGGGAACGTCGGCATTAACGTTCTTCTTATATTGTTCGTCAGGATTATGTTCTTGACGTCGATCATCACGAACATTCCCTTGAGGGATCTGACAATTAGCATGAAGCTCAGGGACAACAGTTTGATTTAATTCCACTTTCTCAAGCCTCTGATTGATATTGGCAAGAGTTGCTTGAATGGCAGCTAGGGTAGCAGAAATATCAGAGTTGTCCATTTCAAGTCGGGAAGGTCTAGAATTTCTAATTGGGTGATTTGGGAGGGATAAGAAAGGCTCATCAAGATCTGTGATGGTGCTGCGAAGACGCATTCACCAACGGGAAAAAACTAGGGATCGTGTGTACTTTTTTTTTAAATGAATATGAAATGACCTAAAATAAAGAAAGAAAAATAAAAGACTACACAATCCTAAATGAATGCAGAAATTGATGCCTAAATGATGCAAGAACTGGGGTTTTAAGAACCTTCGCTCTGATACCAAAATAATGTAAAACTAACGCTAAATAGAAAATTTTCAAGATTCTTAATGGATTAATTTTACCAACACGTAGTACGGATCAAAGTTAGAAATTTAAACAGTTAATTGGTTTGATGAATTTTCAAGAACTGAATCACGTTTAACAATTCCAATTAATAATTCAATTATAATAATCAATAATTAAATCCCTAAGTGTTCTTAGCAAGTAAAAGATTCAATATTGATTCGTACTCTAATCAAGCAAGTGGAACACTCAATCTCAATTATTTTTGTGGCCGACAGGCAAATCAGATAATATAATAGAGATGATAATTAATAAAGCAGTATAACAGAAATATTTGCAAATTGGAAAGAGTATACCGAGAGTTCGAAGAAATCAGCACAGATCTCGGATGGCAGCAGCAACGAGCACAACAGTCAGCAACACAGAAAGAGCAAATCTGACTTTGTTTGACGATGGGTGGACGGCAGCACACGACGGGACCAGCGAGGGGTGCGCCAGTCGATGAGCGACTGGCTTGCGGCGTCGACAGCGGTTCTGAAGTCGTCGGGCGACAGCGACAAGGTGGTTGACGATGGGGGTGTGCGGGTCGTCGGAGGTAAGAGGTCGGCGATGGGGTGAGGAGAAGATGACGATGGTGTAGGGCGACGCGATTAGGGGTAGCGGTGAAGGGGATGGTCGACAGGGGTGACGACGTCGAGGCTAGGGTTTTGGGATGGGGTCGGGATTTAGGGAAAGGAGGCGGCTAATGGGTTTAGGTTGGGGTCGGGGTAGGAGGAAGAGGTCAGCGGGAGAGAGAAGGGTTTTGGATTTGGAGATTAGGGTTTGGGTAATTTTATTTGGGGGATTTTTAATTTGGGGTAGATTTTAGAGTTAATTACTAACCCTAAAATTGTATTAGGATTTATCACAAACCCTAATAATTGAATCTCAATTGTATCACACAAAAAGAGACGGGAAGAGCAAAACTCAACACAATAATTTTTAATCAAGAGTGGCATGACTTCTCATTAATCTCAAGGCCTATAAATAGGCTCAAAATAAATCTTGATACAAATCTCGAAATATTCTAAAAATCTCAAAAATATTCTAATGCATAAAAGAATGATTACATATGGCTATAATTGCCAAAAACAAATATGGCACTGAAATAAAATTTTAAACTAAATAGAATAGATGTCCTCATCATATAGCCATTAATTCTAGTCATGTTTTGGAAGATAGTTTATATAACACAGGTTAGGATTTCGTAGAAAGCATGATTGACCATTGGATACAAAAGAGAGCACTTTGAGATACGGTCTCACTACATAATATCTCTATGAATCTCTCGGACATTATGCAAGGAATATGCATGCACAGCATCTGGTGGCTATAAACAACGGTTTATACTTACATAATCTACATAATTTTTTCCCCAAGTTTTTGGCCAAGATGTAAAGTTGTAGACTTCACATCCATGTCTATTTTTGTTAATAGACCAGGATATACTCAGTATGTTGATCCAATTCCAACACAATTGGACTTGGACCCATTTTGCATGTGTAGATGGCTAAATCAAATATAACTTTACCTGATACGAAAAATCAACCTATTTAAAAGGTGATCAATGTAGTGTTGGCATGTGTATATGTAAGCCAGTGAACTGCATATCTTGAATATAGTAATAGACTAGTAATGTACTCTATAATAATTAGATTTTATAGAAATATTCAAACAACTCAGATAACCTTGATATAAGAAGGCATAGAAAAATTAATTGAGAAACACAATTTTTGAATGTTAAAATTTAACTGTCATGAGATACTCACTATTATCAACATCCTACTATACATAATATGCATCATATGATTTAACTATATGTAACTTAAAGTACTATGTATCTTATACTTCACAACATTTTACGATAAAAAATGGCCATACATTCTAAATTTAAAACTTGGTACATATCTATATAATAAAACACAAAGAAAGCTATCAAGTGGCTCTCCTTCAATCCCCTAAAAAATCAAAGGCCCAGATCTAACCTCACAAAACATATTTTCCCCCCAAAAGTTTTCCCCCAAAACTCAAATTCAAACCCTCACCCAAAACAACTCATATATTTATTTAATTTTTTTTTTTCTCTCTCTCTCTCCCTCCCTCTTCTATTCAAAAAATTAAGAAAATAAAAATTTATAAAAATTTATAAAAAAATTAAAAAATTAAAAACTTTAAAAATAATTCAAAAAAATCAAAAAAATCATATAATATGTTTTTTGCTGGATCCTCAAAAGTTTCTCATATAATATGTTTGCTACTTTAATTAATTTGCTGGACCTCCAAAACTATTTTATATGATCAAACAAGGTGCACCGTTCCGAAGACGTGCCGTAGGCACGTGTCAACGGGCAAACCTAGTATCTTATAATACACAACATTTTATATAAAAAAATTATCTGAATTACATTTTAAGTTTAAAACATTTTTAGAAATAACTTTCAGTTGCAAATGTTAACAATCAAAAGTTCAATGCTTTTGTTTTTTTAAAGGCCGTAGCCACAGACCCCCACACTTTACCCCGAATATATATTAATTGGGGATTTTTTTGTGCAAGCGGGAATCGAACTTCCGATCTCTTGCTTACCAGCGAAGCGAAGAGGCTTTACACTGACTTGCATCAAAAGTTCAAATGTGAAGACCCTATTGCTCACAAGAAATTATACAAACTATTAAAGCACAACAAAATTATAAACCTTTATAAATCCAGGCAAACCCAAACCCCGCCGATTGGACCCAACGAACCTAGTCACTAAAAGAAACCAATAGTGAAAGTTGTTGAAAGTCAAGCTTCTTGCCTTCTCACCTCCCTATGATTTTTTTAAATTTCTTTTTTTGTTCTATTTAGTTGCCCATTCTAAATTACTCTTTTCCTCCTATCTTTAATAATGTGCTTCTTGTTGGAAGAGAGATGAGATTTTGGTGGCTTATTCAACTTATATAACATTACAACAACAAGGACAAGACTACACACAACCACTCTCACTAGTGTTACTACACCTTATATAAAAACTCTCTCTCTCTCTCTCTCTCTCTCTCTCTCTCTCTCTTTTATTCAACTCTCTTCCACCCCTCTTTTATTCCACTCTCTTTTCCACACCTATTTTATTCCACTCTCTTCCACACTTCCTACACTTCTCATCTCATCTTTATTTATAGCATCTTCCATTCTTACATAGCAAACTATCCTACAACAGCCAGCATACACTACAGCATTAGGTAGGCCACTCAATTTTGACTTCATCCCCTTGATTGTTAATCTCATTTTCCAAGATCCCATTATGCGAATCATGTTTTATTCAAGTTCCAAACCATCTTTAAAATAATAAATATTACAATATGCTTCATCATACAGTGCACAATATGATAACATGGAAGCAACGCGTAATATAAATCCCGATTTAAGGTTTGTGAGTATCATACAGTTTCTTTACATTTGTTTGAGAAGGGGAACTTAGAGACAACTGTGACTGTGAATCGGGTTTTGATCCTTATTTTATGATTAACTGGATCCAAATATCCATTTCAATTCAGAATGCAAAGAGAACCCAACCTGATTCCATTCCTAAACAAGTCTAGGATGTCCCACATTCTAGCAAGTAGCAACACACTCACACTACTTGCTTAGCCTCCATAACCAAAACGACATATCCACTAAAGATTAGGAGAATTAAAGTGCAAAATGCTGTAAAGCAAACCATGTAGAATCATCATTAAGAGATATATCTGCTAAACAGATAACTGAAAAAATGAAAAATCTTCTGCTGTAGTAGCATGTAGCTAGAACATTTAAACACCCGATGATGGCACAGAAGTCATACATTGATACGGATATGTTTAGATAATAAAAACAGATCCATAAATTTACTACCCAATCCCAACTTAAAATAGAAGCAGTATAGCTAAATCAAACAAGTTAATACCAAAATGGTTCTATTTTATTCAACAACTTGTTAGAATGTTACTCTGAACCCACCTATAAACACGAGCTTTGCAAAAAGATATTTCAAAAACTGTGAGAAATATTAACTAAATTGTTCCTTCATTTTCTATATGTAAAAAAGGTTTCTCAGAATTTGTTCATAATGAACCACTGGCACAAACAGGTAACTGGATGTAGCTTACTCTTTTAAGCATATTGACTCTATCTTGAAGCCCATCAATAGCTCTCTCATTCTCATGCTCATCGATTTCATGAGAGGAATAAGCTCGGATTCCACCTTCCTCAATGCCATCAAATAAAGCAGTTCTGGGGTTGCGATAGTCCACCCTGCAAATCACCAACCCTCACATAAGCACAAGAAACAGAAATCAAGGCTTGTGATGTACACAGAAAGCTCAGATAAACGTGTGACGCAAAACAAAGGACAAATAGAGACAGTGGGGGATCCAAAAGATGATACGCAGGGTCAGGGGCATAGCCATGCGGTCCCGAGGGGGTGCGGCTGCGCCCCCTGAGATTTGAAAAAAAAATTATATATACATATATATTAAATAAAAATTTATCAAAGGGTTATGTGTAAAATTTGAAATATAAGTTTAAAAAAAAACCAACCCAGAAGCTCATTTGACCCTCTCCTGACCCTCTTTCTCTTTTCTTTATCCCGTCCCCAATACGTCTTCTACTTGTCTCTTTTTTCCCCAAACCAAACCATAACCCTAAAAATTTGAATCCCAACACAATCGATGCTGAAATCTTCATAAGTGAGCTTGCTTTCCTTTCTTCCATTTGAAATTAATCCAAGATTAAAGAAATTGATCCAATCCGTTCCCTTTTTCTCTTTTTAATATAGGTCGAACTCGAAGAGCTTGCTTTTGTTGCCTTTACTCTCTACTATCAAAACAGCCAAACATGTACATATTTGGTTCTATTTTTCTTAATTTTCGTGCTGTATTAGTGTATTTATAAAATTATAATGGTGGCCTATTTTCATGTATGAAGCATTTAGATGTTAATACTCATCTTGAGATTCCCTGACTAAAACATTATGCGCTTAAAATTTGACCGAGACGTATTGGATGCCAATGACAATAAAATTGGACCAAATACTCATCTTGACATTGATTTGTTGAAATTGGACATAATTTCATAATGAAAAATACTACACTATTCAAGTTTTTGGTCGCATATATTGAACGAGGCGAATTGGATGCCATTGACAATGAAGATATCATTCAATTTTTTCAGAATACGAAGTCTCGAATGGTTTTATTGCTAAAAAAATGGATATTTAGTGATTGTAATAGTTTATGACATTTGGTATTAACATACGATATTTTGAGGATTACAAATGTGTTTATTATAATTTCTTTTTTCAAAAATAAGTGCGCAGTGGCGCAGGGTTATGAAAAGAAGAGAAATTTTGAGAAAGAAAGTGTCTTAGAAGTGATTGCACCTACAATACAGCATAGGTATGTTTACTTTGTATACAGCAGAGGTATGTTTATCTATGTACTTTTTTGTATGAGATGTCTCTTGTCTATCAGAGACATGCAAAAAAGGTAAAATCCAAAGTTTTGTAATCCCCTTCTCAATGTGCAGATCTTCCGTCTTCATTCTTAAACCCATTTTGATGAAAATGACTTTACACAGCTTTTCCCATAAACAATGGCCCCCTATGTGCATCATTAGCAGTTGGAAAGCTTTGATTACAAAAAATAATGACAAGCCCAATACTAACATAAATATTATATACCTTAAAGAATATATAAACAAGAGAAACAAGATTTATAATAAAGAAAATACACTACGTTCTCAGCGTACTACTTAAAATTTAGTTATGAGCCAACAAGAAAGACCAACATTACTTTCCTCTCCTAAGATACAGAAAAATCTGATCACTATTTCTTCTTTTGGAGATAAACAAATAAGTTTTTGTTCATTTACAATCTTCAAAGTTCACAATTTCCAATTAAGAAAATGGAAAATGCCCATAATTAAATACTGAAATTGTATGGCCTGCAAAACAAAAGAATGGGCTCCACTGCAGCAAATTTCAATATTTTCGGCCAGATTCTGATCTCATCTTTCTTTCTGAATAAGTAATGTCCGCTACAAGGTATCGATAAGTTGTGGTTCAGAAAGGACTGACAAGGAAAAGAGGAAGCAACGAAGTAAAAATTTATAACATAAATATTATTTCTTCAAAAAAAGGTAAAAAAATAATAATTAAAATTTTGGCTAATCGAGGTTCATTTACTAACTTGCATTATAAGTCCGTTACTGGATGAAGAAAGTAGGCCCCTTCAGCCTGTTCTGGAGATGAGATATTTTAGAATGTATGAGTACAGTTTGAGAGCTTAATCTACTAAAGGAGTTCACTTTTGCATTTATTTATTGAAAGCACAGACAGATTTGATAAAATCGTTCCCCAAACAGTCATGTCTAAAGTTCGGACAAGCAAGCTGATCCCTAGAAAGATGGGTCAAACCCTGGCATCTATACATTACTAACCGTTCCATTCAACCTATTGACAAACTAAGCCTTAGATTTAGAACAAGATCTATAGATGAGGTCAGAAAGGTCCAGGATCTATACCAGAATGACATGATAAGAACTACAGAAGCTTTATTCGCTCATTCGATAAAGTAAATGAGCCAAGCTTAAACAAAATCAATCTCACTAAAATAAGAATCGGCAATGCTCATGTACATCGGCAATGCTCATGTACATGATCAGCTCTTTAAAAACATGTTGTATCTAAATATCTAAACATTTGTAACAAAGAAGTAAAATGTACATGTCCAGTATTGTAGTACAATTCACAACTGTTGGCACGGTGTAATCACATAATTACTTTTTGCCTCATCCTCAACTTTTATAGAGATGTCAACTGTTATAAATCTCATCAGACCAGCCTTAACAGCATTAAACAATTCAAAAAGGATTGCAATCCTCTGATCCAAATCAACCCATCAATCCTGTCCCTAGATCAACGGAATATTGATTTCTCTTTCACCACTCTCTTACCCATTACATTTATTACAAACACTTTCCTCTCCCACTCTGTCCACAGCCTCAATTCCTAAGCCTACATTAACAAAACGAGAAACCCAAACTCTCCTCAACTTTTAAAGAGGTGCCAATTGTAAAAAATAGCTAACAGGCCCATCTTAACTGCATGAACCAATTCGAAAATGATTCCAGTCCTCTCCTTCAAATCAAGGCATCCTTTACTTTTAACGCGAACTCTTTCCTCACATACTCCGTTCACAAACCCAATTCCTAACCCTACATTTACAAAACGAGAAACCACCACCCCATATTTCTCTCTATGATGATGATAAAATGCAGGAGAACCAATTGAGGCAGACAAGACAAATACAACGAAGACCGATAACCGCCCCAGTCACAAAATTGCTCGGATGAAAGTTAGAGGAGGTAAAAGGAGTACGGGTAGACCCAAACGAACTTATGTTGAAGCTATCAACAAGAGTTAAAAAGTATTAATTTGACAAAGGCGGTTGTGTCCCAAACGGCTTTGTTGTTGTTCAAAACAAACGGCCTCCATATCACAAGATCACAATCAATCCAATCTCTACAATACAATATAAACTAACACCTTAATTTCCCCTAATTATCAGAAAGGTTCTAAATCTACATAAGATTTCAAATTTAGCAGATAAATCAATAACAGCCAACAATTAAAACAACATTCTAAAATCTAAATCAAACCACAGAATAAAGATTCAGATTCCAACCTTCTCGAATTCATGGCTCTTCCTACCACCAATTTACCTATAAAAAAATTCAGAAAAAAAAAAACGGTGTTAGACTTCAATCAATCAAACAGATCAAATCTATCAGAAACCCTAACATAGCAATGTGGAGAAGATGCTTACAATGATTGATTTGGGTTTGGGACTTTCTTCTTCAGATCTGAGAGGTTTCAGTTTTTTTTTTCCCTTTGTTTTCTTTTTTTATCGGTGGGTGGGGAGATTGCTATCGGTTTCTATAACATTGTTCTTTCTTTACTCGCTGATGAGGTGGCATCTTCATGCTGTTCACAAAGGGTCGTTTGTTTGCCCCCGAAAACTCCTTCAGAAAGTAAAATCTAGCGTAAAGAAATCCCAAATCGATTTGTTTGGCTTGAAAGTGAGTTTGACACTATAGCGCTACAGTGCTATTGTAGTGCTCCAGTAGCCGAAAAGGAAATCCAAAGAAATATGGGGGAATTCAGCAGAAATGGCTTGAAAGTACACGCTACTGTGGCATTTAAATAATATTTTCTCTCACCTAATTTTTCTCTATTCAATTAAATAATTTTACAAAACCTTCTTCATTAAATTTATTTCTCTCTCCTCCCTATCCTACAAGACAATACAATACAATTATATTCAACCAAAAAACTTTTTTAGAACTCAAATCCTCAAAATTAACAACAGTTGTCCGAACTCCTTTCTTTGGTGAAAAGAACTCCTCTTATTAGCGTCCTCCTCTCCAGATCCGGGCGCTCCGATCCCATTTTCTCCTTCCTCCTCTCACTAATTTTGTAGATCTCCCGCTGATCTACAGACCCAGTTCCTCAAATCTTCTGTCGGCGTTTCTTTCATTCCCCAACTGCCTTCTCTTCCTCCTCATCTGCCTCCGTAGTTGTGGCCTTGGTCCTTTTCGCCCTACGAGGCTCCATCTCTGTGCTTTCTTCCAGCGGCAACCTTGGGAGTGAGCATCTTCATGTTACAACTTATGTAGACAAATTAATTTTTAATGTAAAAAATACAACAAATTAAATTTCTACTCAAATTTAATTATTCTAATACTGTTACGCAAACAGTATAACTCACTATCAACAAAGAACAAAAGGAAGATACTGAATCTTCAATTCGAACCTTGATAATTGTGAATTAAAGGGACTGTTAACAGTGTATATCACTGTACACAAAGCACAGAAAGAAGATATGTTATCTTCAATTCCGACCTTGAGTATGGTGAAGAAAGAAAAATACAGACTGAGGCTTGTCGAAGCAATGTCCTTAAGACGTTTAATTCTGCCACTGCAACGGTGTACACAGGTTTTACGGCAGTCGTCTCCCAAGATACAACAGTCAGAATTCCATTAACTTACACTAGAATAATGGAGGCTCGGGCGAGAAAAGATATGATGACAGCGTTTGTGATATGCTTTGTTGATACAGGAGATAGGGAAGATCTGAAAATGGGACAAGGATTTGATCAGAATCCTGTCCTATTTATAGGCCTAATCCCGCGGCAGTTGTTGCAACTGTTCAGACAAAACTGTCACGACAGTTGCAACTGCTAGTATCAAATCAGAACTGACGGTGCAACAGTTGTTGCAACAGTTATTACAACTGTTCAGACAAAAATTGTCGCAACTGCCCGTATCCAGCTCAAAACAGAGCTGAATTTCTGCAAAAAATAAGTTTACTGAAAGCCCAGGCCCGTGCCCAGGTCCGGTCCGGCCGGGCCGGGCGGGCGCGCGCGTGTGTTCCACACCGACGCCCAAGTTGAGTGTGTTCTCCCTCCGGAGAAAATATTCGTACCCCTAAGGGCACAACCCTTTGGCTCAGTTTTTAACTTATAACTTCATTTGCTTTTTGCTCTTTACCGATATGGGACTAAGTTTAGATGTCACATATCAAGCAAAAGTTCAATTCTTCATTTTAACAAGCTAACTTTGGAGACGAATATTTCATTCATTTGAAATCGGTTTTGGACATATGAGTACATCATTTTGTACGTCTTGATGAGTACAATATGATGGAATCGATTTCCAACACTTCATCCGGAGTGTCTCTTCTTCACAGCGTAGGATTTTCTGCGATTCCCCTCTTCACAGCGTAAGTTTCTCGCGGTGATCCCCAGCCCTGTAAGTACATCCTCCCCTTATCCTTCGCGATTTGCTGTTGTTTTTATTAGTATTTTGGCCCATTTCTGTGGCTCCTTTTCTGTGGAACGATTGTGTGGCTGTTTGTAGCCATCTGTGATTATTGAGGGTTTCTCTCATTTATCTTTGTGCTCAGTGATTTGGGGGATATTTTTCTTTGTCTTCGTCGTTCTTGTTTGATATTCTGTTCCCTCGTGTTATTGAGGTCTTTTTTCTGGTCTGCCGCTACCTTCAGTTCTGGAATTTCTCTTTAGCTTGATTTTTTTCAAAGCTCATTGAGATCATCTTCTTGATTGCGTTCTTTTCTATTTCGTTTCTTTTGGTTGGTGGGATATGCTTCTGTTCCCAGCATTTCGAATTCTACAGCTTCTGTTCTTCTCTCTCTTGTTTATTTTGGGCCGCTTGATGGGCTCTACATGGGTCGATGTGGTCAAAAGGAAAATAATAATAATAATACAATTCGTCTGTCAACTCAGTCGACCATGGGCCCTTCTAGAGCGCGGCCTATTACTCCGAGTATTCGAGGCCCCTCTTTATCTTCTCCCCGTTCACTTCGTTCATACACCTCTTCATCTTCACATCTCTATCCTTCCCCTACCTCCAAAGCCCTCCGCTACTTTCATTGTCTTCAACCAGGGCACTTCAAAGCGATTTGTCCTTCCAATATGAGGTGTTTGTTCTATCTCAAGCCTGGTCACTCTCGAAATCGGTGTTTCACCTTGCAGTAACTCTTAGGGTTGTCGTTGGGAGTTTCGATCTCCGATCAAGTCATTGTGGCGCTTGATCTTCCCTCTCTCCAGGCTAGAATCCTTGAGGCTCACAAATCGAAGAAGGCCAAGCTCTCTTCTGCCTCCCCTCTTCTCCCTACCCCCCTCCCCCCCCCCCCCCCCGTGTCTCAACACATTTTTGCGGAGAGGCCCCCTCCTCCCTCTATGCCAGCTACCCATTCATCCTCCATCCCCCCTTCTCCGACGGAGCCCCCTATTTCTCTATCGTCTTCTTCGACTAAGGTTGTTCCTTCTCAGGTGACTTTACTGTATGTGCCTTCTCCAGATATTGTTGTCAAGATCAACAAATTCGACTGTTATGGGGCAGTTTCTCTCATTGGAGGGTCTATCTCCAACTTTTCTCTAGATTCGTTCCTCTCCAACACCTGTAACGTTCCTGATTGGACTTGGGCTGTTAATTCTTGCTCTAATGGAGATGTTGAGATCATTTGTTCGTCTGCTAAGGTTCTTGATGAGCTGGTGGCCATCAACTCATTCTCCATAGGCTCTGTTAACCTTTTTATCCGCAAGTGGATTCATCTGCGAGTCTCTCCTCCAACTCTCCACTCTACTCCCACTAAGGTGACTCTTCTTGGGTTGCCGCCGTTCTACGATTCCCCCCGCATTATGGCAGACATGGCCAGTTGCGTCGGAGATCTGACTCGCACTTCTACCACTTCGTTACTAGCCTCTGGATGTCTTCTTGTGGATGCTGAGTTGCTCTGCCCTCCTGCATCTGAAAGAATTTCAACTTATAATCTTCACATTGGTCAGTCTTTCTTCCCCATCACCATTAGCTACCATGGTCCTCCCTCTGGTTCTGCGAGTCATTCTTTCCCCCAGGCTAGCACTCATGTGCCCTCTATTTCTGTTGGAGCTCCTACTTTATCCTTCGCTGCAGGCGTTTCTTCTATCCTGCCGTCCTCCTCGGCCAAGCCCAATGGCAGCCAAAAGTCGTTCCCTAGAAAGCATGTTCCTTTTCAGCGCAAGAGTGCTGCTTTCTCCCCCTCCGCCAAAATTTTGCCCTCCAAAGCCCCTAAATTGGTTTGGATCAACCCTCAATTGACCTCGTCTTCTGCTGCGAAGCCACAGCCTACCCCTGGGGGGAGTTCTGCTAGGTTTCTCCCTTCTATCCCTCCGTCTACGACATCTAAAGCTACCCTCCCTATTACTCCCTCGGTTGACGTTCGTCATTCATCTTCCCATTTTGAGGGTAAAGTGTAGGCAGTTGATTCAAAATGGCCTAATTGGGAGATTAATCCCAAGTTCTCCTCGGATTGGGACAGGTTCGTTAAAGGAGTGCAAGGATCTTCTTATGCGACACCAGTCTCTAAGAGTGTTTTGTCTAAATCCGCTCCTCCTTCAGCGTCAAAGGCTGATGCTTGGATCGATCAGGATGATCTCCTCTCTGAGGAGGCAGCGGAGCTTGCTAAGTCTTCTCCTCATCAAAAGGTATTGACTTTTAATTCTCTTTTCGCATTGTATGTTTGTTATGGTTCTGATTGTTCTATTATATGCATTTGCGATATTAGTATTAGGCATCATTTTGCTTACCCCTGTTAATTTCGCACTTAATTTCTGTCTTGCCACTTTTCTTTTTGTTAATGTCAACTGGCGTTTCCCTAATTTTCTCTCTCTATCTCGATATCATCATTCTCTTTTAGAGGAGAAGCACAATTCTACCGCCGCTTTTATTTCTACTTCCCCTCTTCTTATTACCTTTTCTATCCTCGCTTCGCCCTCCTCTCATCTTGTTGCGACTGATCCGATGGGTTACTCTTATACTTCGACTTCCCTACCTTCCCCTCATCCTTGCTCTGATGTCGTTTCTTCTAATAGACTGTGGGTTCAAGCTGATCAGGTCCAGGCTGTGAATCCTCAAGTCGGTCCAATAACTTCTCGTCCTCCTCACTCTCCGAAACACATATCGACTCATATTATCATACGTTCCAGCGCTCAAATTCGGGTTAAACATAATATTCCTTTTTACTCCAAGCCGAAAGACTCCCTTGCTGCTCATATCCGTAACATGGATATCCCTCTCCTGTCTCTAATGGGGTGCCTTTACCCATTGGATCCGTCTAACAAGTTCACTTCGAGTCTCTGTTTAATCCTGTCATGATGGACCTTGCTTCTAGTATGGGGTTTGTGGTGGATTCCTCCCACTATGTGGACTTTGAGACCATTCGCAAATGCGAAATCTCTAGAGCTTTTGAGTTCAATGGTGCTCATGATTAGTCTCTCTTGGAACATTCGGGTCTTCACTGCCCATCGAAGCAGCTAGCTCTTCTTCACCTTATCTCTTCCTCCCATTGTGATTTGGTCTCCATTCAGGAATCCAAGCTAGATTCCACTTCCCCCGCTCTCTTTTGTAACATTGGAGGCCCATTGATTACCAATTGGATACCTCTTAATGTGACTGAAATGCGTGGGGGTATCCTTTTTGGACTCAAGGAATCCCGCTCTTCGGTCATATCTGTTCATCGTCTAACGGTTTTTCTTATCGTTGGTCTTCATTGGCACGAATTCAATTGTGGTCTCACAGTTGTCTCCGTGTATGGTCCATCCTCTGCAAACAAGCGCAACCTTTTCTGGAACGAGTTTAATTCCTTCCATAATTACATTCATGGGTTTTGGCTCTTTTGTGGTGACTTTAATGTCACCAGATTCTCTTACGAAAGATCTGGGAATGCCTCGTCTAACTTGGACTCAACCCGCTTTAATGAGTGCATTCGTTCTCTCAACCTTTTTGACATCCCTCTTAACGGCAGATCATTCACTTGGTCTAATATGCGCCTGTCTCCGAGTATGGCCAAACTTGATCAGTTCCTTGTTTTTAATTATTGGATATCCTTCTTCCACAACTCCTTCTGTTGTGCTTTGCCAGATCCATCTTCAGATCATGTTCCCATTGCTCTTCACTCAAACTATAACTTCTCTAAGCCGTTCAAATTCCGTTTTGAAAAATTCTGGCTGCAAGATCGGGTTTTTGTGAACCTTATTTCTGAATGCCTCTCCTCTATCACGGGGTCTCACGGACTTGGTCGCATTTTGCTCAAGCTTCATGCTATTAAATTTGGCTGCAAGATCTGGTGTAAAGAAAGATTTGCCTTTGCTAATGAACTTAAACTCCATTTCCTCTCCACTATTGAAACCATTGATAAGCTTGAAGAGCTAGCTCCTATTTCTGAGTCTCTTCGTAATGAAAGGAGCTCCTGCAAAAGGGAATTTGCTTCTATTCTGCATAATGATTACATCAAATGGGTACAGAGGGCCAAAGTGCGCCGGCTCAAAGAAGGAGACGGTAACACCGCCTTTTTCTATAACTTTGCATCGCACTGCCAACGGTGCAATTGTATTTCTACCATCATTAACGATGGTGTTGAGCTACACTCAGATGCTGATCTTCATGCTACTTTCCTCCATTTCTATAAAAATCTTCTTGGATCTTCTCAAACTCGGTCCATACATCTTGATTGGATGTAGCTATACGGTCCTGTTACTCATGACCTATCTAGCCTAGAGGCTCCCTTTTCTTTGGAAGAGATTAAATCTGCTGTCTTCTATTTAAAAAGTGACTCTGCTCTAGGTCCAGATGGCTTTCCTTCGTTCTTTTTTCCAAAAATTCTGGGATTATCTTAAAGATGATCTCTTTCAAATGTTCACGGATCTTCACCAAGGATGCTTCTCCTTTGATCGTATTAATTACGCTCACATTGTTCTCATTCCCAAAAATTTTGGTGCGAATTTGGTGGCTAATTTTAGACCTATTAGTCTCCTTAATACTACGTTCAAAATTATTATGAAAGTTGTTTCCCATCGCCTGAGCCTTGTCATTTCCCCTCTGATTGATACCGCCCAATCGGGTTTCATTAAAGATCATTTTATTCTTGATAGTGTGGCCTTTGGTCAAGAAATTATCTCCTATTGCCATAAATCCAATTTGGAGGGGATTATGTTAAAATTAGACATGGAGAAGGCCTATGATAAGGTTAGCTGGGATTTTCTTTTCGACATTCTCCTTCATAGGGGCTTCGGCCCGAAGTGGATTGCTTGGATTAAGTCTAGCCTATTTTTTGGCACCTCTTCCTTTATTATTAACGGATCGGAAGGACACAAATTCAAGTGTAAGTGTGGACTTCGTCAGGGCGATCCTATCTCCTCTCTCCTGTTCACTCTTGTGGTGGATGTCTTCAGTAAATTACTGAAGAATGCCTAGGACCCTCATGCCATTGAAGGTCTTGGCGGTTCCCACAGCTTCAGAGGCATTCTCAGCCTTCAATACGCTGATGACACTATCATCTTAGTCAAACCTAACGGCTGCTCTCTTCGGAACCTCAAGTTCCTTCTTTACATCTTCAAAAGCGTGTATGGTTTATCTATTAACTTCCACAAATCTTCGGTTCTTTGGCTTGGTGGTTCTATCAATCGTCAATTAGAGATTGCTCAGTTCTTCAATTGTAACGCCTCTTCTTTCCCGGTTAAGTATCTTGGGATCCCTTTGAGATGGGGCAAGCTGCACAAATCGGATCGGCTTCCGATGATTGAAAAAGTTGAATCCAGACTTAATGTGTGGACTGGCAAAAACCTTTCTAAAGAAGGCAGATTGATTCTAGTGAATGCGGTCCTCACTTCAATCCCATTATATATTATGTTTTCTTCTACGTTCCTTCTTGGGTTATCAAAAAATATGACTGAATCAGAAGAAATTTCTTTTGGTCTAGCTCAGCCACTTATAGAGCTGGGTCTCATCTTTGTAATTAGAAACTGGTCTGCACTTCTAAGGCAACTGGAGGTCTGGGTGTCCTCAATCTTCGAAATCAAAACTTAGCTTTATTGGCTAAATGGATTTGGAGGATGCTTAAAGAAGAGAATCTCCCTTGGGCCCATCTGATACCCAATAACTGCTTTTGGCGTCAGAGGATTTAGGAGTTCTGTCCCGTTCTTTCGTCTAGAGCATCGTTGTTCTGGAAAAGGGTATGGAAAGTGGTTGATCCCTTCCATTGTAGCATTTTCCACGTTTGTGCTGATGGTTCCAAGACCTAATTTTGGACTCACCTTTGGATTGGCAACCTGAAGCTGGCTTCAGCTTATCCAGCCTTATTCCGTCTCGCTCTCAACCCTGCTGCCAAATTGTCGGAATACCTTACTGTTCATAACAATATCAGAGACTGGTCTATTCAGTTATCTAATGAACTCCCTCCCAAATTAGAACCAGAATACCTTCACCTCATTTCGTTCTTAAACAACTATAATTGGCATCCCAAAGAAGATTTTTTTGGCATTGGACCAACTCGGGTTCATTTTCGGTTAAATCTTTCTGTCACTTTCTTAACTACGGAGGGGCATCCTCCCCTGTCGCTAAACACATTTGGAGCTGCTGTGCTCTGCTTAAGGTCAAAATCCTCACTTGGCTCGCTATTAATAATAGGCTTCTTACTGTTGAAGTTCTCAATAAGAGGAATCTCGCTATAAGTCAGTTATGTTCTTTATGCTTTCATTGTCACGAAGACATTGAGCATCTTTTTTTCACTGTAATTTTATCAGACCTCTTTGGCAGATCTGTCTACTGGCTTGGTAGGTTCCCTCTCTTCCCCTCTCTTTCCTTGATAGCTGGACCTATCAATTTGTGTGTAATAAGTAT
This sequence comes from Hemerocallis citrina, assembly GCA_017893485.1. Classification (NCBI taxonomy): domain Eukaryota; kingdom Viridiplantae; phylum Streptophyta; class Magnoliopsida; order Asparagales; family Asphodelaceae; genus Hemerocallis; species Hemerocallis citrina. Next base: position 52,398,213 of record CM030359.1, on the reverse strand, counting down.
CGTAAGTCCTGGATTCTCTCTTCTATGGCTATTATTTAGGTTATCTGGAAAGAAAAAAATAACCGCATTTTTAATTGTAACGCCCCTGCCCCTAGCTTAGACAATTTATACAATTTATAAGACAAATTAGATACTATGTAGTACAACTGCCCACCACAGGCTGCCTCTCAAAAGTTGGTTAACCGATTAGGTGACTCTTGATCATAGGCTATTATATTTATATTATATTTAATTCTTGATTTTAACCGATATGGTACTATTCATATACATTTCTTCTTAACTTCCGAAACCAAGGCAGAGTTGGCAGGTGGGCCCCCATCCATTGGCCACGTCATCATATTTGACGTCAAACAGCCCAAACATGCTGTTGACTACTCACGTGAGCCACCCATCTTACCATTTCATTACATGATACCTTTCATTATCAATCTGCATATATATAGTCATGCATATATATAGTCATATATTACTATAATACCAAACAACCACTCATCATTTCAACATATTGTAGATCATATTATTTTATTTTATTTTATTTTATTTTATTTTTTAACACGGGGTGTTACACACGCCCCCCTTCAGAAATCAGCGTCCTTGCTGAGCACGCAGGATCTCCTTTCTAGCTGATGTGGAGCATCTGTTCTTCGCCCTCCTATCCGCCCAACTAATTATGATCCCGGAGTACACCACCCGATTAATAACAGTCCCGAATTTAATTGAGGACTGACCACAGTCCCAGAGTACACTGCCCGACTGGGTCTATAGTCCCGAAGTACATCGCCCGACTATATAGAGTGCCCCACACCCGGTGTCGAAAGTCGGCTCTAATACCATTTGTAACGCCCATGCCCCTAGCTCAGACAATTTATACAATTTATAAGACAAATTAGATACTATGTAGTACAACTGCCCACCACAGGCTGCCTCTCAAAAGTTGGTTAACCGATTAAGTGACTCCTGATCATAGGCTATTATATTTATATTATATTTAATTATTGATTTTAACCGATATGGTACTATTCATATACATTTCTTCTTAACTTCCGAAACCAAGGCAGAGTTGGCGGGTGGGCCCCCATCCATTGGCCACGTCATCATATTTGACGTCAAACAGCCTAAACATGCTGTTAACTACTCACATGGGCCACCCACCTTACCATTTCACTACATGATACATTTCATTATCAATCTGCATATATATAATCATAGCATATATATAGTCATATATTACTATAATACCAAATGTTGCCACTAAATCTGGTGTGGGGGCAAACAGATAGTATTTGTGGATTTTTGGGAAACTTTGAATAGCAAACATGTTTACTTGTTCCGCCGGAGTTTGACCGTCGCTCCCGCCGCACACCTACAAAAAGTGCGAGACACCGGGGTTGATCCCGGCGACGCACCCTCCGACGCTCAAGTCAATAACCAGGGATGATTAAGAAAGAGCGTAAATTGGCAAAAGATTGATTACCTCTTAATGGAGATGGATGGGGGGTATTTATAGGCGCCTTGGGGATCATATTAGGAATGTAATCCCCGTGATATGATAAGGAATATAATCCCTGTAAACAGATTAGGAATGTAATCCCTAATTCCCAGTGAAAAGATAGATGTGAATCAGGGCCGTTGATTAGGATTAATCTGAAACCCTAATTCTATCTTTTCTAGACTGGGTTTGCTGCGAGTTAAAACCCGCACCCAGTTGAGGTGGATCCGTTCGTGGGTTATTGGATCTTTGGGGAAGAGATCTAGTACCCATTTCAGACCTATTGGTAGGCGAAATTACCATTTTACCCCTAAGCTTTAAGATTCGTTCTAGATTTGGGCGGTTCCGATTTAATCCCATTTTTAGCCATATCACGAGCCCCCCACTCCCGAAGACTGAGCTTGATCAGCCTTTAAGGAGTAGTTTTACTGTTTTAATGGCTAGCAGAGTTGTATCGGAGCCTATATGGAAGGTTTCGAATCTTTGCAGGGGTAGTATAGTGATTGTCTAAGATGGTTGTGTTCTAAGCTGTTCTTGAGCTCTTCTGGTCATGTGCCGATCGTCATTCGGGGGAGTTTCCTCCTGGTGATAGTTATTTACTGGGATTATAACTCCCCATGCTTATAATTATCTCCCAAAAGTTTCCCTTGATTTTTTCGAATTTTTTAATTACTTTTCCGCAATTTCTTCGGCGAATGGGTCGGTTATTTTCCCTCGTTGTGTGGTCTATATGCTCGTATCACGTCACCGACCCCTTCGTGCGTTCGCTGCCCAGGAGGCCGAAGTCCATGGGTGGTTTGGCACTTTTTTCTGAGGAGCGGAGGCACCTCGGCGAGGTTGTTAGTGCAGAGAGGGAGTTCGGCGAGGTTCGAGGTGGCTTTTTCCTTGTAACAGGGTCGGTGTCAAGAGCATTCGGTAGCTGGTGCCGAACCCCAATTTTTCCTTGTAACAGGGTCGGTGTCAAGAGCGCTCGGCAGCTGGTGCCGAACCCCAATTTTTCCTTGTAACAGGGTCGGTGTCAAGAGCGCTCGGCAGCTGGTGCCGAACCCCAATTTTTCCCTGTAACAGGGTCGGTGTCAAAAGCGCTCGGCAGCTGGTGCCGACCCCCAATTTTTCCTTGTAACAGGGTCGGTGTCAAGAGCGCTCGGCAGTTGGTGCCGACCCCCAATTTTTTCCTGTAACAGGGTCGGTGTCAAGAGCACTCGGCAGCTGGTGCCGACCCCCAATTTTTTCCTGTAACAGGGTCGGTGTCAAGAGCACTCGGCAGCTGGTTCTGACCCCCAATTTTTCCCTGTAACAGGGTCGGTGTCAAGAGCGCTCAGCAGCTGGTGCCGAAGTCCTTGACTTGTCATTCTCTGGCTCAGCGTTGGTGGATTCTGTGCTCCTGGCTGACGTGGCGACCATTAAATGTGATGGCTTCTGAACTTCTGACAGCTCTGACGGATGAGATGCTCATTTAATGCTGTGACCTCTGAGCTTCTGCCAGATGGGACAGTAATTAATGCGATGTACGGCTTGGTGTGGTAAACAAGGCGACGTTTGAGGTCGCTTTTGGCATTTTGTGTGAATGGGCCGGCAGTACAGGCCCATTAACCTCGTTTTGCGCATCTCGCTCTATAAAACCCCACCCCCTCTCTCATTTTTCACTTCTCTTCTCTTTTGCTCAGGCGATCTTTTGTGCTAAGCGAGTGTTTCCGGTGATCGCCGTTTGTTTTCTGGTGGAGTTTCCGGCAGCTAATCTTTTAAGGTAATTTATACTTAGTTTATTTCATAAACTATGTCTCTTGCTTCTGTCTCCGAGTCGACCTCTTGGTCCGAGCCCTCCCTTGAAGTTGTCGAAGCCCACACTCCGAGTCGTCCAGACAAGGGCAAGAAGGTATTTGGCAAAGATTCAATCGTGGAGGAGCCGAAGCGTATGGGGGAGTTCGGCAGATTCTCGGGGCAACTGACGGGACTCTACAGGGTTCGGGAGCTTCTGGAGGAGCATGCCGAGCGCATAGTTCATGGGAGGGGGAGGTCCTTCGAGGAGAATGCGGCGAGGGAGACGACGGAGGCGGACGAGATGGTGTCGATCCTTCGCGAAGAGGACTTGGGAGTGATCCGGGACTGTTTCCAGATCCCGGAGGAGTACGAGCTTATGCTGCCGGGTCCCGGGGTTAGGGCCAACTCGCCGCTGCCAGTGACCATGTGTTGCTGGCCGGTTGATGCCTTTATCACCGGGGCTCGGCTACCTCTCCATCCGTTCGCTATCCTCGTCCTGAGTTGGTTCGGGGTCAGCCCCATCCAACTCATGCCGAACGCATGGAGAGTCATAAACGGCTTCGTACTTCACTGTCAAGCTGCTGGGATCGAGCCGGAGCTGAACGTGCTTCGGACAATCTATCGGCTACACCAAGGGAACAGGTCGGAGTACCGATACTATTTGGCTCCGAGGCATGGCGGCAGGCTCGTCATTTGCCCCGACTCCCTCAAGCACTGGCGTGAAAAGTTCTTGATAGTGCGGGGTCCGGAGGCCTGGCCGATCCCCTCCAGTTGGGTGGAAGGGGTGCCGAAGAGGGCGAAGGCGCTGCCCAAGCTTCGTCCTGAGGAAGAAGAGGAAGTCCGGACACTTCTCGATCGGCCGAAGTATGATTGGAAGGAGCTGACCGAGGATGTCTTGTTCAAGGGAGGGCTCTGCCGCGTAGATCCCAGTACACGACTTCTTTTATGCTTTGTTTTTCATACTTTACTTCTCATGACTTGTATTGTGCTAACTAACTTTGTTTTTAATGCAGAGACGATGGACTACGATGCAGTGTTGGCTCTCAGAGCTGGGCTCGCCAGTAAGGTGCCGAAGAAGCGCAAGAGGGTGGTCACCAAGTTACCAACCCCAAAGACTCTGAGGGTCACGGAGACGATCGAGGAGGCAGAGACCCTTCGGAGTCCGGCCGTTGTCGATGCAGGCGCTTCGGCGTCATCCGGGGTTGGTGACTTCCCCATTGCCGCGGCCCTCGGGATGACGACGCCACCGCTGTCAGTGGCGACCGAGGAGCTCCTGACCGAGGAGCACAAGAGGATCCATATTCCGGACTGGCAAGTTCGGAAACATGATGGATTCCTCGGCAACTCCTTGGCGAGCATGCAGGCCGTCAAGCATCTGGCGACGCCGAAGGATCGCGCCGCCATGGAGGCCGGGCAAGAAGGTGACGACGTCATCGAGATTGCTCGCTCGGCCGTCTCGGTAAGTATTAGATTTTTGCCGTCGTTGAATTTCTTTAGCTATAATTTTTCTAACTCTTTTAATTCTTCTTTCCTTGTCGCAGATCATTGTCCATTTGGACACCTCACTGAGAGGTTGGCGGCTCTGGAGAAGGAGCTAAAGCAGGAGTCCGACCAGGCTCGGAAGGAGAAGGCTCGGATGGGGAACGAGCTCGACAAGCTCACGGTCGAGTTCGAGGCGAAGTTGATGAGGGTCGATTACCTCGAGGGGCAGGTCGCAAAGCTGGAGAGCGACCTTCTTCGCCAGAAGGAGGAGGCGGCCAAACAATTGGCCGAAGCCGAAAAGGCCAAGGCTGCAGTGGTGAATGTTGATTCTTGATTTTGATGATCACAACACAGTGCAACATATGTCTATGTTATACAGCTAACATTGTAGTGTACATACCAAAGACAATTCTAGCTGAACAAATGAACAAGCCCAAAAGGATACAGATGAAGACTTCAAGACAAGGATCAAGACTCAATTCAAGACTCAATTCAAGACTCAAGACTCAAGACTTCAAGCTCAAATGTGTTAAATTATTGTGTCTTGTAAACATTGTATTTTTACTTTTGATTGAGTCTTAGTCTGATTGTAAAGCCTTGTCACACACACACACTCAAAATTTCATAATGTGTATCTCTTTAAAACCCCCAAAAAGAGTCAAAACAGTTTGAAGAATTTTAACTCTTGAGTACCAGTCGACTTAAGCTTCTGCCAGTCGACTGATAGTACAAAACTGTTTAAAATTATTCAAACTCTGATCAGTCGACTCATATGGCAACCCAGTCGACTGTTCGAGAGCTTTTGACCGTTTTCTGTTTTTCAAAATCGAATTTTTTCTAACTCAAAAGCTTAGATCCGTTGGTTGACAGTTGAGTAACTGTCTCCCAACGTTCAGGAGATCAAACTCTTTAAGTAGAGTTCAGATCTCACTGAAAAGATCTACAGAATTTTACTTTGAAATCCGAGCACTCTTGAAAAACATTTTAAGTGATAATTTTTGTGAGAAACAAAGCTTTCAAGTTCACACACTTTGGTTCTCTACATTCAGTCCAGTATAGCATTGAATTCGCTCTGGACTGAGTATAGAAGTCGACTTATTTTGTTAGCCACGTGCATCAACACATACAACAACAAGGCTATAGGTTGACTGTAAAGTATTCTTGTTCTCTTGCTCTCGGTTGGTGAGTGTTTTTGACTCTAGGTTGTAGAGTCGGTGTTGTTTCACTCTTGTTAGTAGAGTGGGTCTGCTTTCTCTGGTTGAGAGAAAGGACTACGGGTTAGACAAGGTTGTTGTCGTAACGCCGTAGGGTATTCTTGTAATTTTTCAAGAATAGTGGAAATCTCAAGTGGGTTGCTTGGGGACTGGATGTAGGTCGGGAGGACCGAACCAGGATATATCTTGTGTACTCTGTGATTGATTATCTTGTGTTTGCATTCATTCTTGTTTATTTAAGTTCTGCAAAAAGCTTCTGGACAGTCGACTCCTTGCACTATCAGTCGACTGGTCAGTGCCGTTTGTAGTTGTAGTTTCATTGTGCCTTCAGTCGTCTGTCTCATTCATCAGTCGACTGCACAGAGCTGTTACTTTCAATTATTTTGAACATATCAGTCGACTGGTCCTTAACTCAGTCGACTGCACTGAGAAAAATTTCCGCAGTTTTTTATTAAACACTATTCACCCCCCCTCTAGTGTTTGTTGTCTTGCCTACAGGATTCAACACTTGGTATCAGAGCAAGGTTACAGGCTATGGCAACTACTTCAAATACAAATCAGTACCATGAATGCCAATCTACACAACGGCCACCACTATTTGATGGAACGAACTACAATTATTGGAAGTGCCGAATGCGAATCTATCTCCAATCAATCAACTACGAGATATGGCAAATGATAGAGACGGAATACACTTCCCCTACCATTCCATATGCACAATGGAATGATGATCAAAAGAATCAGACTATGAACAATGCCAAAGCAATGAATGCCTTATTTTGTGCACTTACAAAAGAAGAATTCAACCGTGTATCCAATGCTACAACCGCACATCAAATTTGGCATACACTCGAGGTAACACATGAAGGAACGAATAAAGTAAAAGAGTCTAAAATTTCTGTTCTTGTCCACAGGTTTGAGATGTTCAGAATGAAGGACAATGAGACTGTATCCGAGATGATTACCAGATTCACAGACATCACAAACTCTCTTGTGGCACTTGGAAAGACTTACACTCAAGCAGAGATGGTTAGAAAAGTCCTACGTGCACTCACTCCAGAATGGGAGAAGAAAACCACAGCAATAGAGGAAGCGAATGACTTGTCAACACTTTCTCTCGAGAATCTTGTTGGCAATCTCATGGCATATGAGGTCCAACTTGAAGATCGAAAGAAAGATACAGAATCACACCAAGCAAAGAAGAAATCATTGGCTTTTAAAGCCATGACAGACTCAGAAGATGAGGAAGAAGATGAAGAAGAAATAGCAATGTTCACTCGGAGATTCAAGAAGTTCTTAAAGAAGGGTAAGTTTCATTCTAAAGTTAAAGATTCTAATGACCCTCCTACATGTTTCAGGTGCAATAAAATAGGTCACATGAAGAAGGATTGTCCCTTAGAAAATGCAAAGAACAAGGGAAAATCATCCAACTTCAAGAAGGACAAATATCCAAAGAACAAATTTGCCAAGAACAAGAAGGCTTATCAAGCTACATGGGATGATAGTGATTCATCTTCCGAAGAAGAAACGGATGAAAATAACGAAGTGGCAAATGTTTGTTTCATGGCTGCACAAGAGCATGTAAGTAATGATTATGATTCCGAAGATCTTCTTGATGCTTTTAATAAAATATTTCATGAGTTAAAGAAAGAAAAAAATTAGAGTTAAGAATCTTGAGAAAGTGAATCAAACACTTAATCAAGAAAATCTTAACCTTGATAAGGAAGTAAAATCCTTAAATTCTCGCATTGCAAGTTTAGATACTGATCTTGAAACTCTCAAAAAGAATTATGAAGAGATTTCAAAGAACGTATCTAAGTTTAACAAAGGCAAAGAGAATTTAAATGATATGCTTCATCATCAAGTTACATCTAGTCAAAAATATGGACTTGGTTTTAAAAAATCCTCTGTAAAAGAATCTCCTGTTGTAAACACTAGTAAGACTAAATCAACATCTTTTTCTAGTGTTACACACAAGTTGTATGATTTCTTTGCAAAGCCTAAGGTTGTTAATTTTAGTGATAAAAGCAAAACTACCGTTCGGTTAAGTCGACTGAAACATACAACCAGTCGTCTGTCCAGAGAAATTGGATCTTATTCGATGAGATCAAAACCTCTTATAAGTCGACCTAGTGTATCTACCAGTCGACTGATGTACACCAACAGTCGACTGAAGGACACTGGTAAGTCGACTGGATAGAACAAGTTAGTATGGGTTCCAGTCAGTCTAAATCAGAATGATAGAATTGCTTATATTAACTCATATATGTTAAATGTGTGCAATTCTACTTATTATATTCCTGCTTATGGAGGAAGGTCAAACTCTTCATGGGTTTGGTTTTCCCCAAACTAATGTATTTTGGACCCAATAAAAAGGGTACCATATTTACCTTAAACTTTTTATAGGTACCCAAGAAAGAACGCTGGATATTAGACAGCGGATGTTCAAAACACATGACAGGACATGCCAACCTAATATCTACTATTCAAAGCATAGATGGAGGAACCGTCACCTTTGGAGATAACAACAAAGGCAAAGTCATAGGCATTGGCATGGTCGGTAAAACTTCTAACCCAACTATAGAAAATGTGTTATTGATTAATGGTTTAAAGCATAATCTTTTAAGCATTAGTCAATTGTGTGATAAAGGATATAAATTAGTTTTTGAAAAAGATGCATGTTTGATTTATGACTCTACTATGCAAAATGTTATTTTCCAAGGTTTTCGTAAAAATAATATTTATGAATTGTGTTTGAATGCAATTGATCTTTCAAATGATTTTTGTTTAATAGTCTCTAACAATGAATCTTAGTTATGGCATAGAAGATTTGGACATGTGAACATGAAAAATCTCTCAAAATTATCTAAATATAACCTAGTTAAAGGACTGCAAAAACTATCCTTTAAAAAGGATAAGTTATGTGATGCATGTCAACTAGGAAAACAAATCAAATCCACTTTTAAAACAAAAGAAGTAATCTCTACTAGTAGGCTACTTGAATTAATTCATATGGATTTATTTAGCCCTACTAGAGTTGCTTCTTTAAATAAAAGTAGATATGTGTTTGTTTTAGTAGATGATTTTTCAAGATTCACTTGGACATTCTTTTTAAAACATAAAAAAGATGCTTTTGAGGAATTTGCACATTTCTGTAAACGTGTCCAAAATCAAAGATCTCTAACCATAGTCACTATTAGAAGTTATCATGGTGGAGAATTTGAAAATGAAACATTTACAGAATATTGCAACAAGAATGGTATAACACATTCATTTGCATTTCCTAGAGCTTCACAACAAAATGGAGTGGTTGAAAGGAAAAATAGGACTTTGCAAGAATGCGCACGTACTATGCTTGTTGAAAGCAATCTACCAAAGCATTTTTGGGCTGAAGCTGTTGCTACAGCTTGTTATGTTTTAAATAGAATTCTTCTAAGACCTAAACTAAAGAAGACTTGTTACGAGTTATTTTTTAATAAAATTCATAAAGTCTCTTACTTTAAGACATTTGGTTGTAAGTGTTTTATTCTAAACACAAAAGATAATTTAGACAAATTTGATCCTAGATCTAATGAGGGTATCTTTTTAGGATACTCAAATAGGAGTAAAGCATATAGAATTTTCAATAAGTCTACAATGACTATTGAAGAATCAATGCATGTTACATTCGATTCTCTCTTTGTCTTAGGTAAAATCCTTTCCACTTTCTTTTCATGGCACCCAAATGATCTAAACGATCTCATGAGGGTAGTTCTTCTTCCCAAGACTACACTCAATATCTCTTGAGTCCCGATTTTATTGATCGATGGTATGTCTTCTGTACCATTACAATCTTCCCTGGAAGATTTGTAAACTTTAATGATCTAGATCGTTTCAATCTCATCCCTTTATTCCAAAACTGCAGTCTTTATGATTTTTTATCTTTATCAAACCAACCTAATTACTATCCCCAACTCATCTATTTGTTTTATACAAATATGAGAATAGTCCAAAAACCAGATGGGGATGTCTTAATCCGTTCGTCTGTGAAGAATGTTAAAATGACACTCACACCGACTAGGATTAATGAGATGTTGGGTATTGATGATGTGGGATTATTTCTTGATGACATTCTTTTAGATGATGCTTCTATTTTATCTAGAATTTTCCTACCTAATCATGGCCCTCCAATGATAAGCAAAAATATCAAACCAATTGCTAAGCTTGTAGGTAGAATATTAGCCTATAAAATCCTTCCTAAAAAGGGTAGTTATGACCAATATTCTATTGAATTACAAAAAGCTATATATGCAATTTTTGGTAGAATTGCTGTTAACTGGGGTCAAGTTATCTTTTCTAAACTTAATCAAGACCACACTCACTTTCTACCTTTTGGAGGTCTTCTTACTAGAGTCTTTATAGCTTTTGGTGTTGATCTTGATTCGAAGACAAATGTTGTTTCTCGTTATGAGTGTTTCGATCGTGCTAGTTTGGCACGTATGAAACTCCTTGATGCTCCTACCCGATCACCCCCTAGGTCTCCTCCTCTTTCTCAAGCTCCATTAGGATCGAGTTCTAGACCTTCTACCTCCTCTGATCCACTTCTTCAAGCAAATTTTGATGACCCTCGTACTCTCTACGACTGTGTTTCCTATCTAATGAACCATTCAGCCACTGTCGACACCCAACTCCATAACCTAGATTCCAAGCTAGACCGCAAGGACTCTAAGCTTGATAACATCACTCATCTCTTCAATTCTCAATTTCATCCTCCTTCTCAAGATGACGATGAAGACTCCGATGAAGAAGATTGAAGATCTCTTATTTTCTTTTCTATTATGTAATTTTCTTTTTAATGCATTTGTTTTTATGTATTAGACTTTATCTTCATTTTCTCTTTAATGCAAAAGCTTGTTACTTTGTGCTTTTTGATGATTCCAAAGGGGGAGAGAAATATCTGAGTTATATTTTATCTATCTGTATTATGTGTTGCTTATGTTTTGATTTGTTAACATTGTTACACTGTTCTGGGTATTGAAATATCTCTGGTCAGTCGACTTCCCCAAGGGATACAGTCGACTGCTTCTAACTGCTGCATCTGTGATACTTATGTTAACTGCATTTGTTATATTTTCATATTCTGTTCAGTTGCCTGATCTATTGTTCAGTCGACTGATACATTCTTTATGATAACATCTATTTTATGTATGCATATTGTGTTTTTAATAGGGGAGCTTTTAAAACCTATGCTTGTATGGTTCTATATAAATTGTTATCAGCTATTGTGTTGTCATCATCAAAAAGGGGGAGAATGTTGATTCTTGATTTTGATGATCACAACACAGTGCAACATATGTCTATGTTATACAGCTAACATTGCAGTGTACATACCAAAGACAATTCTAGCTGAACAAATGAACAAGCCCAAAATGATACAGATGAAGACTTCAAGACAAGGATCAAGACTCAATTCAAGACTCAAGACTCAAGACTTCAAGCTCAAATGTGTTAAATTATTGTGTCTTATAAACATTGTATTTTTACTTTTGATTGAGTCTTAGTCTGATTGTAAAGCCTTGTCACACACACACACTCAAAATTTCATAATGTGTATCTCTTTAAAACCCCCAAAAAGAGTCAAAACAGTTTGAAGAATTTTAACTCTTGAGTACCAGTCGACTTAAGCTTCTGCCAGTCGACTGATAGTACAAAACTGTTTAAAATTATTCAAACTCTGATCAGTCGACTCATATGGCAACCCAGTCGACTGTTCGAGAGCTTTTGACCGTTTTCTGTTTTTCAAAATTGAATTTTTTCTAACTCAAAAGCTTAGATCCGTTGGTTGACAGTTGAGTAACTGTCTCCCAACGTTCAGGAGATCAAACTCTTTAAGTAGAGTTCAGATCTCACTGAAAAGATCTACAGAATTTTACTTTGAAATCCGAGCACTCTTGAAAAACATTTTAAGTGATAATTTTTGTGAGAAACAAAGCTTTCAAGTTCACACACTTTGGTTCTCTACATTCAGTCCAGTATAGCATTGAATTCGCTCTGGACTGAGTATAGAAGTCGACCTATTTTGTTAGCCACATGCATCAACACATACAACAACAAGGCTATAGGTTGACTGTAAAGTATTCTTGTTCTCTTGCTCTCGGTTGGAGAGTGTTTTTGACTCTAGGTTGTAGAGTCGGTGTTGTTTCACTCTTGGTAGTAGAGTGGGTCTGCTTTCTCTGGTTGAGAGAAAGGACTACGGGTTAGACAAGGTTGTTGTCGTAACGCCGTAGGGTATTCTTGTAATTTTTCAAGAATAATGGAAATCTCAAGTGGGTTGCTTGGGGACTGGATGTAGGTCGGGAGGACCGAACCAGGATATATCTTGTGTACTCTGTGATTGATTATCTTGTGTTTGCATTCATTCTTGTTTATTTAAGTTCTGCAAAAAGCTTCTGGACAGTCGACTCCTTGCACTATCAGTCGACTGGTCAGTGCAGTTTGTAGTTGTAGTTTCATTGTGCCTTCAGTCGTCTGTCTCATTCATCAGTCGACTGCACAAAGCTGTTACTTTCAATTATTTTGAACATATCAGTCGACTGGTCCTTAACTCAGTCGACTGCACCGAGAAAAATTTCCGCAGTTTTTTATTAAACACTATTCACCCCCCCTCTAGTGTTTGTTGTCTTGCCTACAGGATCCAACAGTGAAGGGGGCCGAGGACGCGACCCTAGCGAAGGCGCAAGGTTTCCTCGCCCAAAACATGGCCAAAGCTTATGCCGAAGCCATTGCCTGGGTGACAAAGACGTACCCTGAAGTGGACTGCTCGGGATGGAGACTATTTTCGGGCCACGTCGAGGGCTTCGACCCCGAATCAGAGGGGGAAGAAGAAGAAGGGGAGGACGAAGTCGAGACTGAAGTCGAAGTTGCCGGCGAGGTCCCGAGCTCTGTGGTTACCCCACTGGCGGTGATAACCCCTTCAGAGACGTCGACCCCCACCCATTCTCGTCACCCCGGGAAAGAGATCGTGCCCTGACTCCGCTTGATTTTACTTTTGTTCTTCTTCTTTTTCTTTCTTTTTTGTAACGCCTAATTGTGGACTGGCCACCGCTTTTTGTTATGAATGAGAACGACTTTTTGGGCTCGACTCTGTCTCTCTATTTTTTCTTAGAGATTTTTGAAATTTCGCAAGTGTAGGAGTTCGGCAATGTATTTGAGAATTTGTTGCTTGCTTCGACTTCTTTTCAGCTTGCGGTGGTGACTCAAGCCGTCAAGCCTACTAGCTCAGGGGACAACACTCGTCCCAAGGTCGGCTTAGGAGCGACGAGGCTGTACTTGGTCAGGTGCCGGGAGCGGCTCTACGAAGTTGAGCTGGGATTGCGCAGAGCCGAAAGCGAGCGGAACCATCTTCAACTCATCCTGGGTCGGCGAGACATCGAGATCTGGCGACTGGAGAGCAGGATCACCGAGATGACCCCTTTAGGAGAGGATGAGGGTTCGTCGACTGCATTTAGCTATGGCCTTCGGGTCAAGTGCATTCGCCACACCTTATCCAAAATAACAGCGGAGAGGGACGATCTGCTTTCTGAGATCCGCCACCTGCAAACAGTAAAGGCGGAGCTTCGGACGGAGGGAGAGGGATTGACGGCCGAGGTGGCCAAACTGACGACCGAACGTGACGAACTGATGGCCGAGGTTGACGTGCTGAAGAGGGCCACGGTGGATAAGAGCATCGAAGTCACTCACCTTTGCCGTCTTATCGCGAGTCGCTCCCGCGTCCCGAGCTCCGCAATACCTCTTCGCTTCCAGGTCGATGTCAAAGATGACTCATTGCGAGACCGGATCTCAGAGCTGGAGGCGGAGGTGGCTCGACTTAAACCACGTTCGGGACCGATCAATGTGAGGAGCACTTCGTGTACTCGCGCGGAGAGCGATCGGGGCATCACGTTTTATGAGCTCGCAACCCGTCCGCCTATCGGCCGTCCTAGTCCGGGGGATGCGCAAAGTGTTGTGGCCATTTCATTGAGCGGAGCATCCGTCGGAGCGGCCGCTAGGAGCGGCGCCGAGGACACGTCCCAATTCGCTGGTTTGGGGTCGGGCTCTGGAGGCAAACGTCGCCGACCTCGAGTGTCCTTGAAGAGGAGCATCCCTGCGCCACAGAGGCATTGATGAACATTTTTGAAGCCTTTGTATTTAGTCTAAGTGTAGTGAGTCGGCATTGTAATTTTTGCTCTTTAAAGCCTTGTAATCTTGTTGTATGGAAGAGTCGCTTTGTACTGCGTCCCAATTATTAATAATATTTCTTTCTGAAACTTGCGTGTTTTTCGTAGCTCTGTGTGGTTGTTTTGTTTGTAACTGTGCTCATCGTGATGAGGTCCCTGAGCTGGTCTTATACTCGTTTGGGGTCGGCGTCATGAGTGTTCGCCCAGTGGTGCCGAGCTTATGCTCCTCGCGAACTTCGCGAGACGTGTCGAGCTTGCCTAATAGTAAGCTCGCGGAGTGGGATCGAGCCAAGTGTTTGCAATCCGAACCATCGCTAGAGTAGTTCAACGGTTGTGGGAGCAATTCCGAATGGCGAACTACTTCTAGCCCGCTTAGGAGCGAACTTGCAAAGTGGAATCGAGCCAAGTGTTTGCAATCCGAACCATCGTTAGATTAGTTCAACGGTTGTGGGAGCAATTCCGAATGGCGAACTACTTCTAGCTCGCTTAGGAGCGAACTTGCGAAGTAGGATCGAGCCAAGTGTTGGACTCCGAACCATCGTTAGAGTAGTTCAACAGTTGTGGGAGCAATTCCGAATGGCGAACTACTTCTAATTCGCTTAGGAGCGAACTTGCGAAGTAGAATCGAGCCAAGTGTTGGACTCCGAACCATCGGTAGAGTAGTTCAACGGTTGTGGGAGCAGTTCCGAATGGCGACCTACTTCTAGCTCGCTTAGGAGCGAACTTTGCGAAGTAGAATTGAGCCAAGTATTGGACTCCGAACCATCGTTAAAGTAGTTCAACGGTTGTGGGAGCAATTCCGAATGGCGAACTACTTCTAGCTCCTTTAGGAGCGAACTTGCGAAGTAGAATCGAGCCAAGTGTCGGACTTCGAACCATCGTTTGATTAGTTCAACGGTTGTGGGAGCAATTCCGAATGGCGAACTACCTCTAATTCGCTTAGGAGCGAACTTGCGAAGTAGAATCGAGCCAAGTGTTGGACTCCGAACCATCGTTAGATTAGTTCCACGGTTGTGGGAGCAATTCCGATTGGCGAACTACCTCTAATTCGCTTAGGAGCGAACTTGCGAAGTAGAATCGAGCCAAGTGTTGGACTCCGAACCATCGTTAAAGTAGTTCAACGGTTGTGGGAGCAATTCCGAATGGCGAACTACTTCTAGCTCGCTTAGGAGCGAACTTGCGAAGTAGAATTGAGCCAAGTGTTGGACTCCGAACCATCGTTAAAGTAGTTCAACGGTTGTGGGAGCAATTCCGAATGGCGAACTACCTCTAATTCGCTTAGGAGCGAACTTGCGAAGTAGAATCGAGCCAAGTGTTGGACTCCGAACCATCGTTAGATTAGTTCAACGGTTGTGGGAGCAATTCCTAATGGCGAACTACCTCTAATTCGCTTTGGAGCGAACTTGCGAAGTAGAATCGAGCCAAGTGTTGGACTCCGAACCATCGGTAGAGTAGTTCAACGGTTGTGGGAGCAGTTCCGAATGGCGACCTACTTCTAGCTCGCTTAGGAGCGAACTTTGCGAAGTAGAATCGAGCCAAGTGTTGGACTCCGAACCATCGTTAAAGTAGTTCAATGGTTATGGGAGCAATTCCGAATGGCGAACTACTTCTAGCTCGCTTAGGAGCGAACTTGCGATGTAAAATCGAGCCAAGTGTTGGACTCCGAACCATCGTTTGATTAGTTCAACGGTTGTGGGAGAAATTCTGAATGGCGAACTACCTCTAATTCGCTTAGGAGCGAACTTGCGAAGTAGAATCGAGCCAAGTGTTGGACTCCGAACCATCGTTAGATTAGTTCAACGGTTGTGGGAGCAATTCCGAATGGCGAACTACCTCTAATTCGCTTAGGAGCGAACTTGCGAAGTAGAATCGAGCCAAGTGTTGGACTCCGAACCATCGGTAGAGTAATTCAACGGTTGTGGGAGCAGTTCCGAATGACGACCTACTTCTAGCTCGCTTAAGAGCGAGCTTGCGAAGTAGACTCGAGCCAAGTTTTGGACTCCGAACCATCGGTAGAGTGAAGAGTAAAGGCAGAGAGAAGTAACATGTTTTTACAAGTAAAATATGAAAAAGCTTTCTTTATTGATGACTAGTGATCAGCTGCTTCTAAAGTTGCAAGCCGTTATTACCAGAGAGAAATAAAAAAAAACAGTACAAGTAATAGGAGAGGAACGGTTCGACATCTTGAAAATACTTAGAGAGGCATTGGTGCTCTTTCTTGGTATTTTAGAAGATGGTCGGCATTCCAGGTCCTAGGGATCTCTCTGCCTTCGAGGTCTTCTAGTCTGTATGTCCCGGGGCGGACTACTTTGGTGACCTTGTAAGGTCCCTCCCAATTCGGGGCCAATTTGCTCTTCTGTCCTGGGAATGAGATGGCTAACTTTCTGAGGACCAGGTCCCCTTCTTTGAGGTCCGTAGGGCGGACTCTTTTGTTGTATACCAACTCGATCCTTCTTCGATAGCTTTGTTGACGAATGGCAGCTCTTTCTCGGATCTCATCTATTAGGTCTAGATTTGCTCGGAGCTCTCTGGCATTTTGCTCTTCTTCATAAGCTATTAGACGAGGAGAGGGTATTCCGACTTCTAGGGGGATGATGGCCTCGGACCGATAGGTGAGATTAAATGGGCTCTCTCTTGTGGGGGTCCGTTTTGTGGTGCGGTAGTTCCACAGCACGTTGGGAAGCTGATCGACCCATAAGCCTTTGGAACATTTATCCAACCTCTTCTTAATGCCGGAGAGGATCTGTCGGTTAGCATTTTCGGCTTGGCCATTCGACTGGGGATGAGAAACGGAGGAGAACCGCTGTTGGATGGCAAGGTCTTCGCATAGAGCTCGGAAGGCAGCCCCGGTGAACTAGGTTCCGTTGTCTGTTATCAGGACCCGAGGGACGCCGAATCGGCAGATCACGCTCTTCCAAAAGAAATGAACAACCTTGTTCTCGGTGATCGTGGCCAAGGGCTCGGCTTCTATCCATTTTGAGAAGTAGTCGATTGCCACGATTAGGAATTTGAACTGGCCGGGAGCTGGTGGAAACGGCCCTAGTAAATCCATCCCCCACATTGCAAAGGGGATTGGACTTGATAGGGAAGTGAGTGGAGCTTGTGGGAGGCATCAGATGTCTGAGTACTTCTGGCAGGAGCTGCATTGCCGAACGTGCCGTTCGGCGTCTCGTAGGAGAGTGGGCCAGAAATATCTGTAATTCAACACTTTGCGAGTTAGAGCTCTGGACCCCGAATGTGCCCCGCTGATGCCCTCATGAAGTTCTTGCAGGGCGTAGTCGGCTTGCCCGGGGGAGAGGCATCTCAGGTACGGCCTGCCGTCTACCTGTGTGAAAGAGCGTTTATATAGGATACCTCCGATTAGTGTGTAACGCTCGGCTCAGGTTCTCACTCTTCGAGCTTCCTTAGGATCTTCGGGGAGGAGCCCGTCCCTCAAGAATTCAACGAGGGGTTTTGTTCAGTTATCTTCCAGCAGGACAGGCAACGACTCCATAGAGTCGGAAGTTTCGCTCTCTATACTTGGCTTCAGAAGGACCTCTATCAAGACGATCTGCTCGAGACCTTGTAGGGAAGAAGAGGCTAGTTTGGAGAGGGCGTCGGCCTGAGCATTCTCTTCCCGGGGTATTCGTTGGATGAGGGCTTCTTCAAACAGTGCCATGAGGCTCCTGACCTTGGCTAAGTATTTAACCATCCTGTCATCACGTGCTTCGTATTCGCCGAGGACCTGATTCACGACTAGCTGAGAGTCGCTAAAGATCCTAAGGCGTTGCGCCCCTGCGTTGCGAACCATTCCAAGGCCGGCTATGAGTGCCTCGTATTCTGCTTCTTTATTAGAGGCCTTGAAGTTGATACGGAGGGAGTATTGGAGGATGAAGTCATCTGGGCCTGCCAGAATGACCCCGGATCCGCTTCCCTCATTGCACGAGGATCCGTCCACATAAACCGACCAGATAGGCGGTCCCTTCATTGCTTGGCTGAACTCGGGGATGGTACTTTCGACTATGAATTCGGCTAAGGCCTGAGCCTTGATCGCGGTCCGAGGCTGATAGGTTATATCATGCTGGCTCAGCTCGATAGACCACTTCATAAGGTGACCCGAGGTCTCTGGCTTGTGGAGGACCTGCTTCAGCGGTTGGTCGGTAAGGACGACCACCGAATGAGACTAAAAATATGGGCGAAGCTTTCTTGCGGCCATCACCAGGGCATAAGCCAACTTTTCTATTCTCGGATAGCGGAGCTCGGCATCCCGAAGTACCTTGCTCACATAGTAAATGGGCTTTTGAGCCCGGTCTTCTTCCCTTACTAAAACAGCACTGAGGGTCTGCTCGGAGGCTACCAGGTAGAGGTAGAGGGGTTCGCCAGGAATTGGTTTGCTGAGGAGGGGAGGATTGACGAGGTAAGCCTTGAGCTGATCGAACGACTCCTGTTGCTGTTGACCCCATTCGAAACCTTTAGCCCCCCTGAGGGCTTTGAAGAAGGGGAGGCATTTCTTCCTGGACTTCGAAAGAAAGTGCCCTATGGCAGCTAGGCGGCCCGTTAACCTCTGAACTTTCTTAACATTCTTGGGAGGGGCCATGTCTAATATGGCCTTGATTTTCTCAGGGTTTGCTTCAATTCCTCGTTGGCTAACCATGAAGCCGAGGAACTTTCCTGACGAGACACCAAATGCACACTTGTTTGGATTGAGTCTCATGTTGTGCTTTCTCAGAACATCAAACGCCTCCTAGAGGTCAGTCACATGATCGGCACCTCAGATGCTTTTTACAAGCATGTCGTCAACATATACCTCCATATTACGGCCGATTTGAGCTTGAAAAACCTTGCTGACGAGGCGTTGATATGTTGCACCTGCATTCTTCAGACCGAAGGGCATAACCCTGTAGCAATAGAGGCCCTGATCGGTCACAAATGATGTCTTCGGGATATCTGGGGGGAACATCCGGATCTGGTTGTAGCCTGAGAAGGCATCCATTAAGCTGAGGAGTTCATGTCCCGAGGTGGCATCAATCAGAGTGTCAATACTCGGAAGTGGGAAGGGATCCTTGGGGCAGGCCTTGTTGAGGTCGGTAAAATCGATACAAATCCTCCAAGTTCCGTTGGACTTCTTCACCATTACTACATTCGACAACCACTCGGGATAGTTCACCTCTTGTATGAACCGGGCCTTCAAAAGCTTGTCCACCTCCTCTTTTATAGCTAACTGGCGCTCGGGGGCAAACTTGTGCCTCTTCTGTTGAACCGGTTTGGACCCCGGAACAACGCTGAGGTGGTGGACCAAGAGCTCCTCGGAAATTCCGAGCATGTCTGCAGCTGACCAAGCAAAGAGGTCTCGATTCCTTCGGATGCACTGGACTATGTCTGAGCATAAGGCGGATGGGAGGGTCTTGCTAACAAAGAACTTCTGGCTTGGATCTTGCTCAGAGAAGAGCACTACCTCCAATTCATCCACCGGCTCGGACGTTGGCCGGGCTGCGTCTTGAGAGATTTCCAGAGTTTCTAGGGAGAGGACTGGACCGAGGGTAGAGGTCATATAGCACTTACGGGCCATTTCCTGATTGCCCTTTACTTCCCCTACTCTGGCCCGAGTGGGAAACTTCATCTTGAGGTGATAGGCGGATGGGACTGCTTCAAGGGCAGCGAGGCCGGGCCGACCCAAAATGACGTTGTAGGCTGCAGGGACATCCACGACCATAAAATCCATGGGCTCCGTTCGGGTAGTAAGAGTTTTGCCAGCGGTTACGTCGAGGGTGATCACCCCTTCAATAGTCAATGGCACTCCCGTGAACCCATGGAGCGTGTAGCCAGCGGGCTTGAGTCTATCTCGGGAGAGTTTGAGACCTTTAAAAGCGGCGAGGAAGAGGTTGTTAACGGAGCTGCCATTGTCCACTAGGATCCTCTCCACTTTGAAGTTCGCCATGTGGTGGTTGATGACGAGTGCGTCACAGTGGGGGGTGTGGACACCTTCAAGATCTTCGTCTGAGAATGTGACGGGCACTCCGAGGCCTTTGGAAGGAGGGGTGGCGCGGACCGAATTGACTTCTCTTATAAATGCCTTTCGAGAGGAGTTTGAGGAGCCCCCCATTGGGCCCCTATGAATGAGGTGTAAGACATGCTCCTCTTCAAAGTCGGGCATTTCATCGCGTTCCGGACGCTTATTAGCCCCCCGAGGCAGGGGAGGAAGGTCGGCTCGGTCCTTTCTCACGAATCTGGTCAGCTACCCCCTCTGGATAAGGGCTTCTATCTCATTCTTCAAGACCCGACAATCGTTGGTGTCGTGGCCGTGGTCCCGATGATAACGACACCACTTCTCTTTATCCCTCTTCTTGCCAGGGGTGTTCATTTTTTGTGCAGGAGGTATCACCCCCTCCTTCTCAACTTTCATGGGAATTGTGGAGATATTAGCGTTAAGGGGAGTAAATTTTTCGAATCCGGGGGGAGGTCGGCGCTGGCCGGCATTATCCTTCTGAAGCTTCTTGGCCCCTTCCTCTTCTGTTCCTTTCCTCTTAAACCCGGAGGAAGACACTTCCAAGTTGGGGCGGTGCTCAGCTTCTTTGGCCCGAATATACTTTTCGCTCCGGAGGAGGAGGTCAGAGAAGTTCTGTGGGGGTTTCTTGGCGAGGGAGGAGTGGAGGTTGGAATTGAGGACATTGAATTGAAATGCTGCTGCAGCGACCGACTGGTCGAGGGATGCTATGGACCTGGCTTCAGCTGTGAACCTCTTCACATAATCTCTCAGCTTTTCACCCTTCTTCTGGTGGAGGTATAGTAGCGATATGTTGGTCTTCTCAGTTCTACGGTTACTTACGAAATGGGTGACGAAGAGAGTCTCGAATTGCTCGATGGAGAATATTGAGGATGGGGCAAGGCGAGAGTACCATTATCGAGCTGGGCCCTTGAGAGTCGCGGGGAAGGTTTTACAGAGCAGAGCATCGGAAGCTTGATGGATGAGCATGAGGGTCTTGAAGCTCTCGATGTGATCGACAGGGTCAGTCTCCCCGGAGTAGGTCTCAAATTGAGGAGGCTTGAAGCCGATTGGTACAGGTGCATCCATTATGGTTCGGGAAAAAGGAGGTCTGCTAGGATGAAGAGTCCTCCCTCTAAGATCTTCTTCTCGATCTAACTGACCCAAGCGCCTCTCCATCTCATGGAGACGGCGGTATACAGCATCGTCCCTTCGACGGTAATCAACCGAGCCTCTAGACTCGTCTTCGTACGAGGGTGAGCGGGAGCTACGACGACGGTAGCTCCTGGAGTGGCGAGGACTTGGCATATGCCGGGAGTTGCTAGGAGCTGGAGGAGGAGTTGGGGACCGTCGGCGAGGACTTCGGACCGGAGGAGGAGAGGGGATCTTTGGAGCATTGGTGTTAGGACGGAGATTGAGAGCTTGTAGGACAGTCGCTTGGAACTGCTGGAACTCGGCACGGGTGATGGGTGCTTCATCGTTCCTAGGCTGTTGCCGACCTGCAGGGGAGTGTGGCTTTCTTCTGTAATGCTCGGGGGACTCTTTCCGCCCCCTTCGGGTAGGGGACCTTTTGTATTCTCGGCGGTGAGGAGATCAGTGATCCGGACGGTGTTAGCGGGAGGTTCCCTCTCAGGCCTGCTTTTCATCCAGACGGCGGCGAAGATCCTCATCCTTCTGCCGATTGAGGACGGTGTTGCGGAGATCGGAAGCTCGGGGATGATGGGAGGCCATAGAGTCCGAAGAGGCATTGTGGATGGAGACGTGGTCCGGATGGAGGGGCTGTTTCTGCGGATTAGGACCCTTAGGAGGTTTTTGGTTCTAAGGAGCGGGCTGGTCCTGTTGGAGTGGGCCCTCTGCCTGAGGAAGAAGTTGCCCCTGCTGTTGAGCGGGCTGAGGGGGAACTTCCTGTTGCTGATCGGGGTTGGGTCCTCGGTTGGACCCTCTGGATCTGACTTTCCTAGCAGGCATGGCTGGAGAAGATCTTGACCAACGGGAAGAGGGGAGGCTGCTACTCGTTCTTTCCCACAGACGGCGCCAATCTGTTGCTGCTAAATCTGGTGTGGGGGCAAACAGATAGTATTTGTGGATTCTTGGGAAACTTTGAATAGCAAACCTGTTTACCTGTTCTGCCAGAGTTTGACCGTCGCTCCCGCCGTACACCTGCAAAAAGTGCGAGACACCGGGGTTGATCCCGGCGACGCACCCTTCGACGCTCAAGTCAATAACCAGGGATGATTAAGAAAGAGCGTAAACTGGCAAAAGATTGATTACCTCTTAATGGAGATGGATGGGGGGTATTTATAGGCGCCTTGGGGATCATATTAGGAATGTAATCCCCGTGATCTGATAAGGAATATAATCCCTATAAATAGATTAGGAATGTAATCCCTAATTCCCAGTGAAAAGATAGATGTGAATCAGGGCCGTTGATTAGGATTAATCAGAAACCCTAATTCTATCTTTTCTGGACTGGGTTTGCTGCGAGTTAAAACCCGCACCCAGTTGAGGTGGATCCGTTCGTGGGTTATTGGATCTTTGGGGAAGAGATCCAGTACCCATTTCAGACCTATTGGTAGGCGAAATTACCATTTTACCCCTAAGCTTTAAGATTCGTTCCAGATTTGGGCAGTTCCGATTTAACCCCATTTTTAGCCATATTACAAACAACCACTCATCATTTCAACATATTGTATATCATTTTATTTTATTTTTTTTATTTTATTTTTTTAACACGGGGTGTTACATTAATAACTTAGTTAAACCTATTGACACTATTGTTTTTGATTTTATTTTTTTCTCTAAGCATTGGTCTTCCACTCTTCCACATCACAAAATCCAGCAGTTAAGCCTTGATAGGCTTGATGACGCTGCTGTGTTTTTACATTCTGCCTCTATTATTGCTACTATTCTCAATATCGATACTCCCTAATTTCATTGACTTTTGCTATTCTTGCAGAGATAAGTCTTTCGGCTTCTTATCGCTGTTCATTTTGTTTTTTTTGGGTGGTTGAAGGGAAGCACTCAGGTGTTTTTGGTTGCTTGCCTTTAAGGGTGCCTTCCTCTGTTGGCTCTTTGATTTTATTTTGCCTTATTTTGGTGGCTTGGGACATGTCCATTTGGTGTTCTACTTTTAGTCTAACGTTGTTCTGGTCTTTTGGTTGTTTTGACCTTGTATGGGTTGGGTTTGCCCTCACTGGGATGTTTATTTTATCTTGGCTTTCATCTAAGTGTTTTGTTATTTGTTCTCTGTGGTTGTTCTTTTTTTTTTTTTTTTTCTGTTTGGGCTCAGTGTGGCTCTTGCTGTTGGCTGTTTGCCTATTGAGGTCGGAGCTGTTTTTGGCTGTTCGTTTAGCGCTCTTGCTGTTCTTTTAGGGCTTGTTATGCGCTGCTGAGAGTGAGGGTGCATGTGCTATGTTTCTCCTTGGTTGTGGCTGAGGTGCAGTGTGAAGGCTGCTTTTGTTTGCCCCTATTCTGTTGGGTAATTTTGGTTGCCTGAGTTTGGGGTTAGGCCCAGCGCTGAGTGTGCTGTTTTGTTGCTTGTTGTTTTTGTTCTTTTGTGGTTGTTGCAGTGGGAGGTGCGAGCCAGCTTCTGAATACCGATGCCTGTGTTTTGACTTGGTTGTTCTACTCTCCTTTGTCTCGAGTGTGTGCTGTTAGGGGTTGGTTTTGGGCCTTTCTCGGTGGCCTTTTTCTATACCTGCGCTAGTGTGGGAGGATAAGCTGTTGGCCTGTCTTATTCTTGCTTGGTTGGGGGCTATCGGTGGTGCTTTGTTTTGCCTGGGGTCGTGCCACCTTTTCTGGTTCTGATCTGATTGTATATGGTCTTGGATTTTTTTATTGTTTATATGATGTTTCTGCTGTTTCCTAGTTTTACTCCTTGTAAAATGGGTCTTTGTATGTTACTCTTATTATTGCTATATATTTTTTAGGCTGGAGCCGTAAGGCTCTATCCGTCGTATCAAAAAAAGAACTCAAATCCACATATTTCCTTTCTCTAAAATAATTTTACAACTTTAGATTTCTTTTCGGGGCAACCATACACCCAAACATTTGATTCGACCGGGGAGGTGGCTTTGAGATTGGCATCTTGTTTAGTGATAACGTCGAGAAGTTATATGGTTGGTTTATAGAAAATCATATAGAATGGGTTTTTTAGTTTTTTTTATTACGCTGGTTTTATTATTTTTATTTTTATTTTACTTTATTTAGACAAGATAATTAAAAACAAAATTAAAAACTACTACAAAACAGGAGTATCCCTCAATCGGGAGATCCATCTAGTATCTTCCTCAGTTAAAACAAGAAACTCAGGATCGAAGATGTTAACCCACAAAAATCTTTGACCACTACTACATCATTTTTTAGTAAAATAGTCAGCACAAATATTCCCCTCTCGATAAATATGTTGTATCCAACCAATAATCATACCTTTAAGCATGAGTAATATATCTTGAGAAATGGGTCGTGACCACTTCTTCCACGGATATGATTGATAATGGGATTCGACACTCCCTTAATAAGATTATGACCATCGTGAGACAATATATAACAGACCCTAAGAGTCATCCACAAAGCACTTCCAGTAATGTTGATAGATGTCGACACTATCGGAACCCCGTCAACCAGCAAAGGTCTACCACACCAATCTCGATACACAAAACCATAGCAGGCATTATTCCCTTCCAAGGACCTATCAAAGTTGAGTTTAATAGATCATTCAGGCGGCACAACTCATTTGATCAAGAGCTACTACACACAGCGATGAGCGGAGATTGCTTTGAGACACATCCATTGGACCTCATTGTAGGAACCTATTGAAGCAAAAAAAAAACCACCAAGAACATTCCACCTTTCAACAACACCTGAAACTGCACTGGTAACCACATTGTGTGGGCGGGGGCACTCTCCCTCACAACAGACTACATCGAGTTTACCAAACATACCACAAGGTGGTAAAAATTTAGGATTGTAATAATTGTTTTTTAGCACCAGAACCATGCAAATTCTCTTCTAATATTGACCATAGATTAGGGAAGGATGTCAAGTTGACACTAATGTCCATACGTTGCACAAGAATGCTCCAAACTTAACGAATGAGAATACAATAAAAAAGGAAATGTTCAATAGATTCATCTCCAACCTCACAAACTAGACAGGTAGGCTACTCCTATATCCCACAACGAACAAGGTATGACATAGTAAGAATTCCACCACATGCATCTCTCCACAACCAGACAATAATTTTTGGTGCAGCTTTCAGTTTGTGGATCAGTCTATTTAGAAAACTTCGCACCTCACAATTCCTTCCACTAGCAGCTGAATACAGTCTTCAAGGAGATTGTTGACAGAAACGAATCATTGCAAAGAAGGCGATCAATGACTTGATTCACCGGAATTGGTATTTGTAGCACAATATTAGTGATCGAACGTGGTAGACTATACTCCAACACAGCCGGAATCCATTCCTTATAAGTGGAGATAAAATTGGCAACTCTCATTGAAGAACTCAACAAGTCAACAGAAGCAATAATGCCAATTCTATTCTGGGGAGCACAAAAGATCTAAGGATCAGGGAAGACATCTATCTTCATCCCGCTACTTACTTTCAAATGCATATCATTGCAAATTAGGTCATTACCAGTGTAGAAAGCGCGCAAGAGCCACGAACATCGTTTCAGACATTGAATATCACACACATTGAAGGGAGCTTATACTTAGCAGATAACCATTTAAACAATAGTGACTGACGTTTACTAAAAACTCGAGCCAAATTTATAGCCATAAGGCTCTCTTATAAAGTGTTTAATATCTCAAACCAACACCATAGGACTCAATGGGTTCTACAAACTCTATCTCATGAAATCATATGCAAATCCTTATCACCATTACCTCTAGCCCAAAGGAAATCACGAATCAACAATAGATTTTGGGACCCAACTATGAGCTAACATATACATTGTGATACCTTGTGCAACTCATTTTAGAACAACCAACCTACTCGTAAAGCTAAGAGTCTTAGCTTTCCAACCAAATAGAAACTTATGAACTCTCTCCACCACATCACTATAATTATCAGCAGGGATGTGGGACGAGCTAATCATAGTACCAGGATATTTGAACGACATAGAACCCACCTCCATCTGCAAAAATCTAAGTGGGTGTCGCTTATTCAAACCAATACACTCTCCAAAGAAAACACTGAATTTACTACGATTCACATTCTAACCGCTGAGAGAACAATAAGTATCAAATAGCCCTTTAAACTCTTTACACTCTGACACATTAGCTCTAGAAAAAAAGCAAACTATCATCTATATAAAGTAAATGACTAAGGGATGTATTCTAATTGTCATAAATTACATTTGAGAGCCTACCACCAGCCACTTCTTGTTTATTGAGATGGGATAACGCTTCTGAACAATGGATGAAGAGATAGGGGGAGAGAGGACAATCGTGTCGCATCCCCATCATTGTGCTGAACCAATTAGAAGGAGAGCCATTAACAAGCACTATAATCACGGATTCTCAATACAAGCCATGACCCACCTAACAAATTTGGCGTTAAACCCAAAATGCAAAAGAACAGTTGAGAATAATCCCACCTAATCTTATTGTAAGCTCGCTTAATATGAAGTTTTAAGGCCATAAACCCTGCACACTTCTTTATCTTCTTCATGGAATGGAAACCATCTTGAGCAACAAACACATTGCCTGAAATCAAACAATCAGGAACAAAGACACCATATTCCTCAGAGACGAGGGAGCTCAGAACAAACTTCAAACGATTAATTAATAGTTTTGCATTAACTTTATAGGAGAAGTTTCTGAGATTAATAGGGTGATAATTGTTTGTGCTTGAAGGACAAGCGACTTTAGGAATTAGAGTCATGAAGTTTGACTGCCATTGGGATTGTAAGGATTCTGTGAGCCAAAAATCATTAACAGCAAAATCACCACCAATGATATTCCAGTAGGGCTCATAAACTGTTCTAGAAAAATCGTCAGGACTAGGTGATTTATTAAATGACATTGAGCAGATGACATCATAGACCCCGTTGACTTACAAAGTGCAGATTAGCTAATCATTTATATCATCAGTAACTTTGAGACCAGTGTAAGGAATAGTTAAATCATGACACTGGTTAAGAGTGGGTGACCATTTATCCTTTAAATAATCGACAAAACACTTTGACACATCCACTCTGCCAGTAAATTGAACACTAGACATACTTTGTACCTTATAAATGGAGTTCCTAGCTCGGTGAACAAGCGTGGCTCAATGGAAATAACTAGAATTTCTATCCCCACCTTTGATCCAATCCACTTGCAATTTTTAATGCCATAATTTCTCTTACATATTGAGATTTCTCGAAGTTCACGAGAGCTAATGTAATACCCCAGATTTTTAAATAATGCCTTTTAGATTAATAAATGGATTAAAACAATTTTTTGGTGATTTAATAAATATTTTTTTGAAATTTACCTTTTTACACGTGCAAATATTTTCTTGGGAAGTTCAAAGTCAGAAATTATTTTAAGGAAACCCATTATTTATCATTAGATATTATTTGTGAATTTTCTGGATTTTTTTGATAATTATTGGACATATTTGCAAATATTACAAAAAGAGGGACTTTTGTGCAAAATTACCACTTGGAGTGAAAACTTCATATTTTCAGATTTTTGGGTTGGGCATGATGCCTAGTCAACTCAGGGGTAAAGAGTTTACTTTTTTTTTAATAAATTTGGTGTATTTTGCAAGTTTTGATAAAGAAGGGTCTTTTTACAAAATTGCCATTTAGAGGGGTAAAAGTGCAATTTCGTCTTTCTGGGTTTTCAAAAAAGTGCCGTTTGATACTAGAGGGGTTATTCTTGTTTTTAAATCTCAATTAAGATGGTTTTATTTAACTTCCAAGTATAAGGATCTATATATGTAAAGATATATTTAAAAGAGGTATTTTACAAATCTATTCTAAACCCTAAATTCCAACCTATTTAAAGTGGTGTGCAGCCGTCTCTTTGCTGTACAACACAAAGGGATTTCATTATTATTATTTTTTTGGAGTTAAAGCGATGATCTTGATTTTCTTGCGAAAGGAATGATTTTCTTATTCTCTTTATTTTTCTTCGGTTGATTCTTCAATAAGGTGAGTGACATGTATTTATTTTCTTATTGTCCTAAGCATGTTGTATGTGATGACTTATCTATTAGAAAGCATGTTAGATGATGGTATAAAGATATAATGAAGTTTTGATGAATGGATGAATTACAAAGTGAATCTTTTTCATGAAACTATACTATTGATGATTAAAACCCTAATTTGATGACATGGGATTGTTAAAGAACCTAATAGAAATCATGAGTAGGTTGTTTTCCTTCATATACTTGATGTTTTGGTTTATTATAATGAGTTGTATGAGGATATTGCATGAATTAAATGATAAGTTATTATTCAATGTGTGTATGCCCTATATGCTCTGTTTTGGTTGATGACAAATAAGAACTTGATTAAAACATGTTATAATTTCATAGTATTCGTGAAATAACTATTGTAATTAGTGAGGTAGGAATATAACAAGTTATAGAAGAGTTTTGAACTAAAAGAATCAAGTTTTTAAAGTTGGGGGTGAGAAAGTGTTTTCGGGTCTGATGCTATATGAGTTTTGTAGATTTTTTGAAGTTTCCGATTGAATTTGATTTGTTTTATTGATGAGGTGGTTTTGTGCTTCATACTACCTATATACAATGAGTTTTGATTTCACTGATGCAAACATACACCTAACTACACCTATACATATATATACATTTATACTATTTGAAGAATTGGCAAAAAGTGGATGTTTTGTGAAGTTTTCAATTGGATTTGAGTTGTTTTGGGTACTGAGATAGTTTTGAACATTATACCACCTCGCATTGAAGAGATCTGGATATTTAACTAAGGCACAAATACACACATATACATATTCACTTTCATATTGACTGTTTTGAAAGAATTTTGTGAAAAATTGATCTTTTGAGATTTTGATGTATTTTGATGTGTTTTAATAACTCCTATATGTTATACAAGAGATGTTTGATCATCTCAGGAAATTAGATTTTGATTTTTCAAAGTTTTAATCAAGTATCAGTCGAGAACATGCACAAAAAAACCCCAACTGGCTGTGTCACAGGTCACGGTCGACCGCCACGCTTCTATTTGGGGATTTTCAATTGCCAGTCGACTGCCCTTCTTGAGCAGTCGACCGTCAATTGCTTCTTTTGCTATTTTGGTTGAATTTTCTTTGTTTCTTTTAAATGATTATTTTCTCGATATTATGGATTATTACTCTACTGTTTTAGATGATGTTTTTACTACAGATTACAGTATTTTACAGAGAGTTATATTTTATTTATAATAGAATTTTAATTTGTATTCTTATGATCTTATTAAGTGAGTTATATATGTTTTCAAAAGAATTGTTGTTTTGGCGATATTCTACGACTTCAAAATATGGTTTTCTGTTATTTAATGGTTTTAATATTTTATTTACATTCTGGAATTTTATGAGAACATTAAATGAATTTGAATTTTGTTGATTTAAGGGATTTTCTTATTACAAACGTTTTGATGATGGATTGTGAGTTTTATTGCAAGTTTTGGTGTTGATATTTGTTTTGTGAATTTCTAGGAGTTGAGTGGGAGTTCTGTGAACCGGCAGATGAGATTTTGTGGATTTTGATCAGTTGGGGTCATTGGAGTTGTTTTGTGGAATTAAGTCCGGCAGGATACACGAACTCTAGACATAGGGAATTTTTTTGTTCTTTTTAATAATAACCAAATTAAGGATAGGCACCAGTGGAAATGTGATGGAACTTGGGAAACGTAAGTATATGCTCTGTTGGGATTGGGGCGTCAAACAACGCCCATTGTCGCAACGGAACTAAATAGAGCAATGAGGAAGTCGAAGTAGATGAGACGAATAAATTGAGCAATCAAGTAGATCCACCAAACTAACACAAACACAATGATGACTTATCCCGGTTAGCTTTTTCTTAATCCGATGGGGAATATAGAGAGATCTGATATTCAACTAGAAGAGATTACAAGGAGTTATTGATTCACTCAATACAAGAAATTAAACTCACTCACCAAGAACTATCTCTCTCTCGCAACTCTCTTTGCAATGGAGAAAATAACCTATGAAGTACTACCTCTCATATCAGAGGAGTTTACAATATATATAGAAGAATAGAGAGAAACCTAGGTCTAATCTTGATTCTCAGCCATCCGATATAATCTGGAAAAGAAGTAACTGAATAGGAGCCGTACGATCTAATTTGGAGTTGAAGATTGGGCTGAAACGACCTAACAAATCGAAGCCAAAAAATGAACACACCAACAAGACCGGTCGACCGTCCAATAAGACCGGTCAACCGTACCACTCTCTGACAATCCCTGTAATACGAGCGGTCGGGGGGTGCAGTCGACCGCAACTTGGGACAGTCGACCACAACTATGCCTGCACCTTGCTACTGCTATTTTTCCTTCTACTCACTTCGACGCTTCGACCTCCGTGCTTCATCTTACCTTCTTCTAATCTAAACAACGAGTACTCAAGACACAATCCTAACAAATTCCACCTTGGATTGCATACGAATGCTATCACATGATGTGTTATTTATCTCCAAACTCTAATAAATTCCACTTGCAAAGAAAACTTCGAACAATAGCTTCTTCTTCTAGTTGAAATGATCTCTACCCAATCTCACCTGATCCAGTATACCCCTTCAAGGGTACACCTCCGTAGATGTATTCATAAAGTTGCCAAACTCCACACGAACTCCACCTACCCTTAGGCTTTCTCCACCTCTCGACAATATTCAAATGTCGTGGTCTCGTCTCGATGAATCTAGTTGCGGCAAACTAGCTGAGCTTGCGAGAATAATGGGAAAAGAAGCAACACTTGCACAAGTATTTCAAATTTTCCAAAGCTTTTAGAGATTGTTTTGGCTTGGCCCAACCACTCTCATACCTCTAATCACCTTATGACGACCCTGAAAAACAGACAGAACTCCACATCGAGCTGTGTACCTGCAGCCCCATGCATCAAGAGTTCCCAAGAAAGTCAGATTCTGTTTCAACAGAGGAATACGCAAAACATCCCTTAAAGTGAACATGTTTAGACATGGCATCTTCAACTCAACTGTCCCTTCACCTACTACTTCACAAATCTCCCCAATTTTCCTGTTGTCACACAACGCCCCGTAGTAGACTTGTAAGTAGAAAACAACTCCCTTTTGGAGCAAATATGAGAAGAACTCCCTGAGTCAATAAGCTAACTAGAATCCACTTCTAAAGAATTTGAAACAAGAAGACACGAATCACCTGAATTAAAGACACTAACCACATTAGCAGCTGAACTCCCGTTCTTTGCGCTCTCCTGATTATGCAATTTCCAATAGTCTTTCTTGATATGCCCTGGCCTCTTGTAATATCGGCAACGGATCGAATCCTTTTGTAAAGAACTTTGTCTTCCCCCTGAAGGACCATCCACTGCTAGACAACTTGTGGTAATAGATGGTGATTTCTGAGTCTCCTTCCTAAGTTGATTTTTCTTCATTGCTTTGATTACACCATCTACCGAAATACTCTCCTTGGCAGATCTACCGTGTAGTATGGTAGTGATCAAAGGCTTGTACGAATCCGGCAGTGAATATATCAGGCTGAAAGCTTTATCTTCCTCACACACATCTGTGTTGATCGCCTTAAGTTCAGATAATACCTTATTGAACTCTGTAATGTGGTCTTGGAAATCGGTACCTTCCTTCATAGATAAGCGGAATAACTTCCTCTTCCAATGCATCCGATCTAATAACGACGAACCGGAGTAGTCAGCTACGAGTTTTTCCCAAAAATTCGCCGCATCAGTTTCTTCAAGAAATCTGCACTTGATCTCATTCACCAAGGATAGTCGGATCAGACTTATGGCTCTTTCACGAATTCTTCCCATCCGTCATCCTTCATATCAGTTAGCTTTTCTTTCTTCTTAACGGCTAACTGCAAACGTTCTTGAACAAGAACATTATACATGTTAGTATTCTAAAGATTGCAATTGATCTTTCCATCAAACTGCTTGATCTTCAAAATATTGTTGCCTGTCATCTTAACCAAGGGACTCAGCAACCTGAAGCTCTGATGTAACCCCTATTTATGCAAATACGTATTTTCTCAGTATTTTTCTGTATTTCGAGATTTATAAAAATTGTTATTGTTAAATTCGTTTTGAGTTCTTAGTTAAAACATTTTCTTAAACAATAATTATACTATTTCAAATAAACTTTGTTTAAGTTCCTACTTGATCAATTATTTGCATTTTGACCCTCCAAGTTATTGTTGCTATTTCGACTATTTCAACAAAATTCCTATTTTTATATATTGACAATATCCTGAGAACTACTATTATTAATGTTAGTATTTTTATCGTCATTATTATTATTTATATTCTTATTGTTACTATGATTACTTATTATGATTATTTATTATTAAAACAAATCGATTCTTATTTAATAATTGTGTTTATAGTTGTCTCAAATAATTTATGTAATACAAATTATATTTTATTAGATATCTTATTTCTTGTATTCGGATTTGTATTGATCAATTGTATTAATAACAATGTATTTTATTTTATTGGATCTAATACCCAATTGCCCAATACCCAATATCCTATCTTTCCCTATAAATATCCTAATCTCTTTTATTAAACCCTAATCTATTATTAATCACCCTAACCTAGCTGTCTGTAACCCTAACCCTAGTTTCCTATTATACCCCAGCCCCGTTACTGTTCATTTCCCCTACCCTGCCTACTACCCAAACTCCCTCTCCGTCGCTCCTCCCTATCCTTGACCTCTCACCCTCGTCATCCCTGTGCCACCATCTCCTCTCTCGTCGTCTTCGTCTCCCGCTCGAACCCAACTCACCGAAACCCATTACCCCACTTCGTTAACCCTTCGCTTCGTCATCGCCATCGCCATCCATCGCCATTACCCATCACCGCCTCGTCTTTGCCCTTTCCGTGCACCCTGCAACCTCTGGAGAACCCCCCATCGTTCTCGTCGTCGCCGTCCGAGCCGAGAACAGTCCATCGTCGTCTCCCCTATTTTCGAGCGAAAACAGAGAGCGCTCACGTCGGAGCCCTCACCGATGCGTCGCTTCCCGACCAGCCACCGCTACCTCGCCATGGTTGCCGCTCCCGAGAACCTCGCCGCCAGTCACCACAGTGCCATGCCGTCGCCGTGGTCTCCCGTGCGTTCTCTCTCTCTCCTTGCCGAGATTGAAGAAGACGATCATCCATTGGTTGGATTTGCTGTCCTGTGTTTTGGTGCAGCAGATCCTGTGTTTACTGTCCCGTGTTCGTCCTGATCCGGTGTGGAGTCATGGTGTGATTGGTGGGATTGTTGTTCGGTGTTCTGGCCGCAGCGGATCCGATCCCCCTGTTTGCTGTTTTGGGCCGATCGAGTGTGGAGTTTTACCGTGAGTTGCTGTGCTTGTATGCTGTTGGTTTCTTCGAACGGGTTTCGTGCATGCCTTTGGGAGTTTTCGTTCGGGATTCTGATCCCGTTATTCTTATTAATTGTATCTGCAATATACAGGCAAGTCTCTTCTTGAACTAATTTATTCTTTTGTTCAAGTTTATTTGATCTGTGCAAGTAGACCCGTCCATTTCATTATCAAACTGCTTTTGACAATTCCGTTAAGTTTATCGAGGGTTTACACGAGCTAACCCGACATACTCTTAACATCGTGCAATCTCTTTGATCTAAAACCTAGTCCCCATTGTTTCATGTATATGCACATTTAAATAACTAGATTCATACATAGGATTACTTGATAAGTTGGACATGTTAAATTGTATGTACTGGACTGAAGTTGACCGATGAATTGATACCGTGCCTGTGATAATTGTATCTTAAACCTTAGAAATTGCATGTTGACACCTAGGATTCATTTTGATTACCAATTTGCATACTATATGTGACCATATGATTTATTTATTTGCCTGTTCATATTAAGACAATTTCTGGACTGCTAGTTACTTCATTTGTATTAGATTTTCACTCATGTTAATGTTAGAATTTGAATTTCCTTTACAAACATGAATTTTTAGCCTCAGATGTCTAGTTTAACATCCTTTTGACGGATCTAAGTTCCGCTGTGTCATTTGCTAGATATCAACACTTTAGTACAGCCATGTTAGAATTTCAGACTCACAATTTCATGCGTATCCTGTTGTTCTATATTTTATTTGACCCTGTTAATAATAAGATAAAAATCTGAAATAAATCTAGTTGGACCTAGATATGCATAGGTATCACCCAGAATTATTATAGATTTTATTAATGAATTCTCTGACCTGAAATAAATAGTTGAACACGACCTACTGCATACTACCTGAACTTAAAACCTGAATAGAATAGAGTTTTCACTCTAGTTCCTATATCTTTTATATGCCTTAATTATACTCGCTGGAACCGTATGGAAGTCTACTTTCTAGTCCTTCTGGCGGATTCAGTTTTTCTATTTTGTAGTGACCATAACATGTATTTTAGTACAGCAAGGTCATGCTGTCCTGATTATGTGAATTGTGCTTATTTGTTGTGTTTGCCTCATGCTTTGACCGTAGCGCTTAGAATTAGTCACACTTAGTATTATACAACATTAAAATCCTCTTGCATGCTCACATATGATGAAAATGAATTAATAAAAAGCTGGGGTATCATGTGTTTGACTTGATAGTGAACAATCGGAGACTGTACTCGGTAGGGGTCGCTCGACAGAAAAGCCCGAATATCCCAAATATCCCGAATATCCTGAAAATCCCGAAAATCCCGAACATCCCGAACATACCGTAAATTCCCGACTACTGGGCCGAGTACACGAACCGTGAATTCACTATCAGTCTAAAATGTTCACTGTGTGTTTGCGCCGAACCTGTGAAATGGGACGCAGTAGTACGTGCACTAGATAGGCTAATAAAATACTTAATAACCTGCATTTCCTGCTTGATCCTGACATTACTCATTACATGCATGATTTACTGTAGACTTTTGATATTTTGCCTGCCTTTGCTTTGTTCCTTGTCTTTTACCATGTCCTTATTCTTTGATATACCTGTTTTCCTTTATCCTCTGTTTTCTCTACTTGCTGCCCATGACTTGCTCTAAGGGCACTCTTTTTCTTCTTTTTAGATCCAGTATTAACAGGTATCGAAGGAGCAATCCCAAAAGACATTGGTGAGCAAACTCTCTGAAGATTGGAGCTGGACTATTAGACTACTTAGCTATCTTATGTCATTTGCTTATTGTATTTCTTTTTATCGTACTTTTTATTTTTGGGCTTTATGACCCAAAGTTTATTTTTATCCCAGATGTTGGATTATTATTGGTGAATTTATTTCATGATTATTTTTGAGTTTATTCATTGTTTATGTGATTATATTCTTCTTGCCTGTGTGGTTGTTTCTCTTGTATATTGTTGAGTTAAACTGGTACAGCTTATGGATGATGTATAATCATTCGCTAGACCTTCGTTACGTGCTCATATTCCCGTATTTTAAGAAGTGGGGCATGACATCTGATACCAGTTGTTGGGATTGGGGCGTCAACTAACGCCCGTTGTTGCAGTGGAACTAAATAGAGCAATGAGGAAGTCGAAGTAGATGACACGAATAAATTGAGCAAGCAAGTAGATCCACCAAACTAACACAAACACAACGATGACTTATCCCGGTTAGTTTTTGCTTAATCCGGGGGGAAATATACGGAGATCAGATATTCAACTAGAAGAGATTAAAAGGAGTTATTGATTCACTCAATACAAGGAATTAAACTCACTCACCAAGAACTATCTCTCTCTCGAGCCTCTCTTTGCAATGGAGAAAATAATCTATGAAGTACTACCTCTCATATTGGAAGAGTTTACAATATATATAGAAGATTAGAGAGAAACCTAGGTCTAATCTTGATTCTTCGTCGTCCGATATAACCTGGAAAAGAAGTAACTGAATAGGAGCTGCACGATCTAACTTGGAGTTGAAGATTGGGCTGAAACGACCTAACAAATCGAAGCCCAAAAACGAACACAGCACCGCGGTCGGTCGACCGTCCAACAAGACCGATCAACTGTACCACTCTCTGACAATCCTTGCACTACGAGCAGTTGGGGGGTGCGGTTGACCGCAACTTGGGACAGTCGACCACAACTATGCCTACACCTTGCTGCTGCTGTTTTTCCTTCTACTCACTTTGACGCTTCGACCTCCGTGCTTCATCTTACCTTCTTCTAATCTGAACAACGAGTATTCAAGACACAATCCTAACAACCTCTTGGTTTGGGTCCAACGGATGCGTTCCAGGACTTGTGTGTTGTTCTATCTCGAGAGGACATTTGTATGTTCGCATGTCGAGGGTCTGCAGGACTACTCACCGAGCATGCAGGGTGCATTCGTGTGTTGAGGGTCGGCGGGTCTATTCACGGGATGTACCTGGTGTATCTTCACGTCGAGGGCCTCGCAAGCCTATTCGTGGGGTACACGGCAGGGTGGTGATTCTCCGATTTTGTTGAGCATTCTTACATGATGCTTTCACCTCGAGGGTTGTGATGCCTATTTGCGGAGTATTCTGGATCTTGTTCCTATCACCATAGTAGGATTAGTTGCATGATGAGGGATTTAACCCTACAAAGAGGAGAACTATAAGGGCTTGCACCAGACCTATGTATTGTGGGATGCAAAGAATCCGACAAGTATGCATTA
Source organism: Hemerocallis citrina (assembly GCA_017893485.1). Lineage (NCBI taxonomy): Eukaryota > Viridiplantae > Streptophyta > Magnoliopsida > Asparagales > Asphodelaceae > Hemerocallis > Hemerocallis citrina. The sequence continues at coordinate 52,361,313 of CM030359.1, read as the reverse complement.
GAGAGTCAGCATATAGCATTGATGTTTTCTTGACTTGGTTTTATGCATGATATTTTCTGTTTTCCTACACTTAACACTTAGCCTAGTTTCACTTGATGTTTTCATGTTTTATTTATTGTTATTTCTTATTTCATTTATTCTTGTTGTTGGTACATGTTGTTTATGACTTTATCTTTTATGTTTTATTCATGTTGAATTTCATTTGATGTCACTCACACTGTTATGGCTGACCCCTGTAGTTTTGGGGGTTAGGGTTATCTTTAGCCTCATATTTTACAGGTAGGTGCCTATAGCTTGGGATTTAGATGCTTGTGGTAGAATGATGATTATGGCTTATGTAAATTGTAAAAGAATGTGTTGTAAAAAAAAGATTGTAATTCAAGGTGTTTGTTTTCCATTGTGTTTTGTAAAGAATTGATGTAATAAAAGTTGAAAAATATATTTGTGTTTTGACTATATTTACTATTACAATTGAGGTTGATGTTGGAAATTGTGCCACGTATTTCTGAGATATCATATTGGAAATTCGAGGCGCTACAGCTAATCCTCAACATATCAACCTCCTTAAAAAAGAGTTGTCCTGTACAATCCTTGAAATGTAAAGCCTCCACATTCTTGATAAGAGATTTACCCTTAGTGAAGATAGTACCGACCACAATATGGTTTCATGCCATAAGAGTCACCTTCACTTTACAAGTTTAATGAAATACTCTATGAAGTTTATCACAAAGTACCACTTGTTTCCACATTGACTCAACAACCCCTTAGATTTTGGAATTGAGGTCAAAAAATCCTCAAAATGAAAAGGTTTTGGGCCACTCACATCAATAGCTTCTGTATTAATTGATAGTGGACAATGATCTAATGCTACTCGGACTGTATGAGACATGGAAACCAGAGAAAGAAGCTCAAGTCAATCCTTTGTAATTAGGCATTGGTCAATTCTTTCCCGAATTCTAGCTTAACCAGCAAACCCACCATCTCTCTCCCCCCGATTATTACACCAAGTGAAAGGGGCACCAGAGCATTGTAAGTCACACAAATCACTTTCATGCACTAGCTCTCGAATTTCAATAATGTTTGAATCCTGAACTGAAGACCCACCCTTTTGTTAGAAAGATAAAAATTACTATTGAAGTCACCGACTCACATCACCGGAGATCTTCCACTAACAAGCTAACGAATAACCTCCCAAAGCTTCCTATGAGTGATTATAAAAGTACTTGCACAAATACCCACAAAAACAAATTCTTTATCCCCAATTTTTATAAGACCTAAAATAGCTTGAGAATCACTATAAACACACTGAAAGAAGACACTGAAAGAAGACACGATTATCATTTCACAATAGAATAATACCACCACAACGACATGAAGCAAAGGTTGAGCAACTGCATACATATTCCTATCTAACTTCATATGAGTCATATCAATTTTACCAATATCAGCATGAGTTTCGAGAAGAAGAAATACCTCTGGTTGTGAGTTCACATAATGGACTTGCAAACACTTAGAGCTTTAGGTTTAGGAACCCATACAGCTGGTGACTAACATTTGGGCAGCAGTTGTGGAAGTATGAGTGATCTCACTCGTCGTTGGATCATCAGTCCCAATTATCTTGGAAGAGTCATGACCATAATCAACTTGCATCTCTATGTGGTTAGAAACATCACTGAAACCATGTCTCCTCTTCAAACTATTTCTATTATAGATCCTATATAGGGCCCCATCTTATGGCAAAACTGGCACCATCTACTATTCCGGTGGTGAGAAGGATGCCATAACCAACTTAGGCACTCCACCAGCCTCCAACACCATTAATTTCTTTGAATTCAACATGACAAGAGTTGGCTTTCTATTATTAAAAGCCTCTCCAAATTTGATAACATGTATCTCTCTCTCCATTGGAGGAACTAACATTGCATCTGTAGCACTAGGAACCCAACAAACTGGGGCCCACCTGCTGCGGCTTTATCATTCCTAGTGCCATTTAATTTCTTTAATTTTGGCATGACAAAGGTTGACTCTCTATTATTAAAAGCTTCTCCTAATTTGATAACCTATATCCCTCTCTCCATTGGAGTAGGAATTAACATTTCGTATGTAGCACTAGGAACTCCCAAAAACTGGGGCCCACTTGATGCGGCTTTATCATTCTTTTTGCCATAGTTTGATGGCCCCTCACTAGACAGATCCATAAGCCCAACAACTATTTCTGTTGGAATGAGCTTCACTTGAATACTGCCATGGAACTTTGGAGTAAGTTTTTGTAACACCCCGCAAAATTGGAAATGACAATTTTTCCCTCGTGTGTTACGCACGTGTATGTTGTAACGTGTTTTCATCACGTATCTTGATTTCCGACTCTTTACGCATTTTCCGTATTGATTGTATCTTATTTGTGTCAACTCAAATGCAATATTTCAATCCTGATATTTTACGTGTTTTTGATGCACGTTTCGATCACGTATTTTTCCACCGCTACGTGCAATATTTTCTATGATTTAAATTATTTAATTTATGTATTCAAATCCATTTTTATAAAATGAAAATTCATTTCTCGCATTTCGATATAAATACTTTTGTACGTATAATGCACGTATTTTCCACGATACATAGTAATTACGTCGTGAAATATAAAAAAAAATAGTAAATATATTTTTCTTATATTGTTTTCGATTATATTTAATAATTTTCCATTGATAAAGTCGATTTTCGCATTTTAATATTTTACGTGCAACGCACGTATTTTTCGGCGAATATAATTGAGTGTATTTATTTTCCAAATAAATTTTGGAGTGTGTGTAACACCCCGTAATTTTCAAAGAGTAATACATATATATATATATATATATATATATATATAATAAAACACAAAGAAAGCTATCAAGTGGCTCTCCTTCAATCTCCCCAAAAATCAAAGGTCCAGATCTAATCTCACAAAACATATTTTCTCCCCAAAAGTCCCCCCCCCCTCAAATTCAAATTCAAATTCAAATTCCCCACCCAAAACAACTCCTATATTTATTTAGTTTTTTCTCCTCTCTCTCCCTCCCTCTTCTATTCAAAAAAATTAAGAAAATAGAAATTTCAAAAATTTAAAAATTTAAAATTTAAAAAAGTAAAAAAAAATCATATAATATGTTTTTTGCTCTATGTTTGCTACTTCAATTAATTTTTTGGACCTCCAAAATTATTTTTTATGATCAAACAAGGTGCACCGTTCCGAAGACGTGCCGTAGGCACGTGTCAACAGGTAAACCTAGTATATATATAATATTCAAAAGTATAGTAATAATTGGCTGATTATGGTTTGATACAATAAATGAAATGGGAAGTGGATATGAAATGGTATTAGGAATGGTGGGGGTCCCACGGGTTGTGAATGCAGCATTGTATGCTGGTTGAGGTGTTTGACTCCGATCAAAAGGCAAAGGCATGACGTGGCTTTGCATTTGGGGGTTCTTCCACTGTGCACGTGAGAGAGAGGGGGGTCTGTTGAAGAAGGAGTAAGGTGGGGAGAGAGAGAGTTGGGAGTTTGGTCATTGAAGAGTTGGGAGTTTATGATTTGAAGAGGTGGAAAAATGAAAGGTTGGGGATTTTTGGGGTTAAGAAAGTGAATGGTTGAAAATTAATTTGAGTAATTTATTAGGTGTAGAATTTTACAAATTGAACCCTGAACATATCCTATAAATAGCACCCTCCTTCTTCTCATTTTCACACACCAAAAGTAAACAAAAGTAATAAGAGAAAGGAAAAAGAAAGAGAAGTAGTGTGTTCTTGTGCTTGGAGACTCTTGCTAGGAGGAGAAGTCTTGCTAGGAGCTAGGAGTTGCTTTGGAGCTAGAAGTGATGTTCCATCTTTCTTTTCATTGTTTATTCTTCAATTAAGGTGGGTGTTCTCATGCTTTCTAATTTAGAACTATGCATGCTAGTGACAATAAGTGAGTATCATATTTTTATATGTAGATAAAAATTTCATGCTAGTGTTACATGCTATGAATGAGAATAATATTGTTGTGATTAAGCAAATAATAGAAGATTTTGATTAAAGAGTTAATACTATGGATCATGTTAGAAAGCTTGTAAACTTCATGTATGTTAAATGTGTATTTTTATAGAAAATTTTGATGTGATAAAGTAGAAAAATTTATACTATTGGATGGGATGAAAATAGTAGTGAATCATGCAAATTAAAACTTGTTAATTGGTAAATGAGAAAAAAAAAGATTGATTATTTTTGCCATGCAGGAATGAAGAAATAATCGGTTGTATGAAAACTGTTGAGAATACTCCCTTTAGTTAAGCAAATAAATCTTTTAAGATAAACTTGATCCTACTAAACTCATTTGATTGGTTATGAAAGATACAATATATTACTTTTGAGTTAAATTTAAAGTAATGCAATATCATGTTTATTGAAAGGAAGAAATGAATTGAGAGTTAGATTTATTGTCTAAAATTATGGATTGAAAATCAGTAAATTACTGCGAGAGAATAAACTTAGTTTATATGAATTTATTTCAGTTTAATAAAAGATTAGAAGAATCGAGTTTTATGAACATAAAAGGAAGACAGTGAATTTGAACAAAAGTCGAAAAGGAGAATAGATACCGATGAGCGCTTCTGGCCTATTGGTCTGGCGCTGCGTTGTCTCCCTGTTTGGCTTGGTTCGAATCCTGAGGTCTGCAACACTTTTTTAATTTATTTATGTTTTGTTCTAATTTTCCTAAACACCTGAGATTGAGCATATGGGGTTTCGAAGCGTACTCACGACACCAAGGTCCAATTGGACTCTTGGCTTGCGGTGTGTGTTGTGGGCACTATTCGATGGCTCACGGGTTCGAAACCCAGTAGCCGCAAAACTTCTTTTTTGGGTTTTTAATGATTTTTAAGGAGTTTTAATACAACTAAAAATTGGAGAAAATTCTATTGTTCTTATAAACTGAAATGAGATTTATTTTAGAATTTTCATGTATATTTTTAAAGATTAAAAGTGAAATTTAAATAAAAATGAGTTGAGGACTTCAAATTAATTTATATAAAGGTATGAATGTTGAAAGATGAATTATTGTTATGTAAATTGATTCTCTTGGAAAGATATTTTATTTTTACTTGATTCAAGAAATATTTTGCTATGGTTGAGACATATCATATGAGTTCAAATTGTTAATGAGTTTTTGACACAAATAAATTATTAAAGGATGCGAGCTTTATATTTTTTGAAGAGTGATTTATTCATGTGAATTTGATTTCTTTTATGTGATTATACACTCACTTGATTTAAGACATACTTGGTTTGGGTTGAGTTATGAATTTGTGCTTAAGTTGTCAAAGAGATTGATAATGGATGAAAATTTTGTTCATGAAAAAGGATTATTTTCTATGGAGAATTATGAATGAATGAAAGAATCATGAGTAGTATTAAGATAAAGACAATTGTGGATAAGTTGATGATGAAAATATTTAGGTTTAAGACACGTTTATTTAAAGGGTATGTGTACCCATGATTCTTGTACATGAAAAAGTTTGTGATTTAGAGTTAGTGAGACCTCGGATACCGACACTATTGAATTGAAAAGAGTTGAGATATAAATTGAGATATGGCCATGGAGCTATCTCATATTTTTTGTTCATTAAGTCTGGTAAGAGGTAAAACTAATTCTAGGATTGGAATTTATTCATGTCTTGAACTAAATAATTAGGCACATAAGTGAAGATGTAGTAAACCTGGGCAAACGTAAGTAGGGTGCTCTATATAGTCGGCGGTGGATCTCCGTGGCTATAGACCCACTTGGTGAACTGAGGTTGCTCCGTGGGAGACAGACTTTTATATTTAAATCCGGGACTATGAGCACAGATCAGCGGTGGACTTCAGGATCTTGAGTAGTCGGGCGGATAGTTTTTTTTTTACCGTACTCCAATGTACATGCGTATACCGGGGCTAGAGAGTCACTTGCTGGATGATTCACATGATATAATAGCCAGCAAGGCTGGGATCTATTATAATAGCCAGCGAGGCTAGCCGGCGAGGCTGAGATCCATATCCGTGGAATGATCTAAACCTTATCTTATTACTGGGTAGTTTTCATGGCGAGGGATCAAACCCTTTATTGTGGAGTATGTAGGCGCTTGGCCTCGGACCTATGTAGTATGGGATGCATAGAATCCGAACAAGTGTGCATTAGTGTCATCGTAGTATAAATTGTGTGCATTAGGAATTAAGGCATGACATACACTTATATGTTTAGAATAGTCACTTTTGACACTTTATTGTTCATTCAATTTTTGTGGTTTGTTAAAGTATTGAGATCGTTATACTGTTCCGGCATAGAGAGGATAGCCGTGTATAACATTTCGTCAGTTGTAAGTGACTGACGTGCCCACAACTTGATATGCAGGTAATGGACTCTTCCATGAAGATGTTATAATGCAGTGGATGATTTAAATTTGTTATAGTTATATAAGTTGCATTTTATTTTGTTTCCGCTGTGTAAACAAAAGTGTAATGAATTCTGATGTATGATGAAAAATTTTAATTTCCTTGTAAAATTATACAAACTGAAGTAAAGATCCTGTGAAAATCTCGAATTCGGTATTATTTGGAATTCGGGGCGTTACAGTTTTCGTTTCGTCTGAAGATTTAACGAGACAATTCATAGATGCAACCCTTTTCAGTTTATTAATAGATTGGCCCATCAAACCAGGCCTAACACTGAAAGGATTTACTTTGAAATTATCCCCACCTCTGTGCTCCTTTACTGACATTGCCCAAAAAATCAGAGGTTTTACAGATGTCTAAGAGATCGGCCCCACTGCATGGAAATTTTCATAAGATTTTTTTAACTTACTCAAACTTGAGTACACAGATTTTCTACTAATAAGCTCCGAAAATTTCACAACTGCTTTCCCCCCAGATTTACTAACATTGTTGTTACTGCCAATAGGAGTAGACCAATGTGGGATTTTTTACCCTCATACATGGACCAAAGAAGTCCACTTTGATTTCATTCACAACCTCAGTAGCCGCAAATGCCATGTTAACATCATTAGTCGCCGAAGATATCTCACGTTGTATAGTAGTATTTCCCTTATTAGTGAATGGAGCACCATGATTACCAACTAGCTTACTTAAAACCATAACACTACCATTCTTAAACAATACTACAACCACCAATGCATGTAATAAAGAGTAACCACCAAGGAAGCCTCGTAAATTGATTTTTCAATAAATTTCATCATTTCCTTAACAAATTCTTGAACTACTCTCCAGATGCAAATAATGAGTTAGGTTCTTACCTTCTCATCCGAGCTACACAACTCATCAACTCTATACAATGAGTATGGTGTTCCGCCCGTCTCCCAAACTCCTCCAAAAACTCATTAGCTTCATACAATGAGTTCAGTACTCCGCTCGATAACTCATTAACTCCAACCAGCAAAAGCACCACAAGTTTGCCCCCGACAGGAAACCAACAGTCAAAGAAGAGGTCGAAAAACTCCTAGCCGCTGGCTTCATTCAAGAAGCTAGCTACTCCGAATCATTAGCCAGTGAATTCATGGTGAAGAAAGTGAATGGAAAATGGAGAATTTGCATCGACTGCACAGACCTGAACAAAGCATGTCCGAAGGACCCCTTTCCTCCCCCCCAGCATTGATGCCTTGATCGATGTCAAATCCGGGCAAGAACTCCTCAGTTTCATGGAAGCCTTCTCTAGATACAATCATATCTGAATGTTCTCTCCTAACATCCCAAAGACATCCATCATTACCGACCATTAGATAAATTCATCATTGTGAACACTATCCCGATCCTCCCAAAGAAGATGAGGACCCTCCAACTTGTAGTGTCTACGTTGATGGCAAATCTTGCATCGAAGGGAGCGGGGATGGTTGTAATGCCCCTGCCCCATACTCAGATAATTTTATACAATTTATCAGATAAATAATTTATAGTATAGTACAACTGCCCACTACAGGCTACCTTTTAAAATGTGGTTAACCGGATTGGTGACTGTTGATCATAGGCTATATTATTTATAGTTAATTATTTTATTTTGTATTCCCGATGTGGGAAAATTCTCAACAACTCTCTCTCTTTCTTCTGTGGACACAGAGCCCCAGCAGTGGGCCCCATGCCCATGTCATCCCACAGACAGCCTCTCTCTCTCTCTCCATTTACCTTCCCTCCCCCCCCCCCATCTGGCCACGTCACCATCATGGTGACGCCAGTCGAACAACGACAACAGCATTTCACTTTCTTCATGTGGGCCCCCCTACTTTTCTTGTAATCACATTTTTGCCATCACCTTAAATATATTATATATGTAACTCCTGTTTTCCGTATTTGTATTTTATACCGTATTTTTTCTCAATTGTACTCTTTTGTCTATTTGAGATTCCGTATTTTATTTCAGTTCGAATAAAATTATTATTCTGGTCTCAACTCGAATTGTGGGTTCTTTTATCAAATTCGATTGTGTGCCATCTTGCACCGTTCTTCATGAGAAATAGACCGATTCTCCTCGTTTATCTCTCTAGTCCCCATTATTGTGCTTTTTGACCATTTCTTCTGTTGGGCCCTTTTTGAAACGGATCTCCTAAACTCTCAAACCCGCAAACCCGCTAACCTAGTATTTAAACCCTACCCTAACCCTAATCACTCTAATACTGTTTAATTAACCCTAATTAATCACCCGCCGCTAATCTCTATCTCCAATCTCCTTCGTCCCCATCTTTCGCAACCGCCCAAACCAACTCCCGATTGCCTCGCCGTCATCCTGCTCGACCCCACAGCACCACAACTTCATCACCTTCGACTTCGCCTCGTCATCCCCACCGCAAACCACTCCGTCACCACCGCCATCTCTCCAACCTCCGTCTCCGCCATTACCCAAAAAGCTTCGAACCCAACTCCGACCATCGCCCCACTCCTTACCCATCACCTCGCCGTCCTCGTCGACCCCCACAGCCAGCACCTCCACAACATCCTCCGTCGCTTCGCTCGACACACACCGCCGAACACTTCTCCCCTGTTCGAAACCACGAACAGAGCATCGCCGCCGCGTCGCCTTCCGTCACCCTCGCGCCACCACCGTGCCGCCGTTGCTGCGCCGCTTCCTGACGCAGTGTCGCCGTCGCAAGCCCCCCGCCTTTGCCGCTCTCCCTCACGCTCAGTCGCCGGACGAACGAAGAAGAAGATCGAAAACGAAGGAGGAGAGGAATTAGGGCGGGATCAAATCAAAGCCGTCAGATCTCTTCAAGATCCGTGTGCGTGATTGCTGTCCCGTGTTCGTCCGCACCAGATCCGGAGCCGTGTTCGCTGTTCTGGCCTCAGATCCGCTGCTTCCCAGCGATCTGATTGGATCGTTTTGCTGTTTCCTGTTCGTGCCGCACCGGATCTCTTTTGCTGTTTGCTGTTCGGGCCGATCGTGTGTGCGAGGAAAACACGATCTCAGATCAAATTTTGCACGTGCATTTCGAGGATATTTCCGGGGATTTTTCTACTCTTTTTGCTTCAACAAGCGGAGATTTTAATCGTCATTTAAGGCAAGTAACCTTGTACATCTTATTGTCCTAGTACAAGTCTCCTTGAAATACCACATGTAGTTAGTTTGTGACTCTCTTTGAATATCGTAGTAAATCAATTTGAACCTTCAAACTCACCAATCTAAGAGTCACAAGATTTCATCGTATTAAATTATAATTCAATTGGACTCTTTTATCCCCGTGAACTTGCGAATCACATGGACATATGAATTAAGGACCCCTAGAAATTGTAGACGCATATAAATTTAGTGTTTTGGCAATTTGTGATTATTATGACTTGAAAAATACTATTATTCGCTGTTTGATTCCCAATACCATGTATTTGTGTCACATAATGATTTTAGACACCAAATTACATAATTCTATGAAATCTACATTAGTGAATTATTTCCCTATGTTGCTGTCTGGATTTTATTTTGAGGTTTCGACCCTTTTTACCTTGGAATTTGGGCCCGAGGCCTGAATACAAAACGTAGATCAGGATGTGTAGATGTCGATAGACTCCAGAATGATTGAATTTGGAGTTACGGTCTAGGAGATATGGCTGTTATACTGCAGCTGTGTCAGTAGGCGCAGTTTTGTAAAAACTGCTGTATATTTTGACTTTGCGAATTATTTTAGCTGTGCAAACAGCGTGCGTTTGACCCCAAACTTTGTGTGTAGCTGCTGGACATCATCTAGGACATCCCTAAATTTTTCTAGAATTAATTTACAACATATACTTAGGTGTGCTTGCTTGATAAGAGTTAATAACAATAACAAGCCGGGGTTTGGGAAAGATTATAGAGTGGACAATATAGATACGTGTACTCGGAAGGGGGCCCGTGTTTCCCGTACTTGGTTCATGAACTTGTTGTATCTTGTTCGATTCATGGAGTCGGTTACTCGGCTCATGAACTCGTTTGATTCATGAACGCATTGTGCGGTCATGAACTTGCTTGTGGATTCGCGAACTTGCTTCGTGAACTTGTTATTTAATTTTCGATTCATGAACCATGGCTTGCTTGATACTTGATACCTGAGTACGCCGCCCTATAAAATCCACTACTAGATCTAAACGAAATTGCTTTGACTGTAGCAACCATGTAGTATAGAATGGATGCATGTCGTGCTACCTAGCTAGTAACTCACCATTAGACTTGAACTTGATAACTTGGACTCGATAACTTGAACTAGACTTGGACTTGAGAAACTTGAGCTAGATAACTTGACACTTGGACTTGATGACTAGACATTTGAGACTTGACATTCAAAATAACATATGACACTAGACTTGAGGTTGTCGCTTGACATTAAATACCCTTATAGGTGTACCTGACATGTTTTTCACCACTAGCAGTTGTTATCCAACCTAGTTATTAAGACTTTTCCCTCTTGCTAGTTAGTCTTTGAATTTGCCTACTACTCCTCATAACTCTGTTTATTCTTGATTCCAATTCTTGTTTTTCCCTTACTTGTACTTGCTTTCACTATTTGTGGCCCTAGCTTGCACTAAGGGCATTTTCCCTTGTTTTCCCCTTTGTTTCCTGTTTATATTACTAAACAGACTTGGGAGACAAGCTTCCTGCTGGGATTGGCGAGCAGGCATTTCAGGTTTTGCTTGGAGCAAGGACCTGTTTAAATGGTTGCTTTCCTTAAGGTATTTATTTCTTCTGCTGTTTAAGACTTGTTTCCGAGTTACACTTGATTCAGACATGGGAACTATTTGAATATTATTATTTGTTTAAATTGTTTCCTGTTGCTTAATAATTATTCATGCATGCTTGGTTATATAGATTCATCTTGTATATTCTTGTTATGATGCTGGGTCGATCCTACAGCTTATGGATGATGTAAAAATCATTCGCTGGGCTTCGTCACGTGCTCGTATTCCATATTTTTGGGAAGCGGGGCGTGACAATATATATATATACTATATATAATTTTAGAAATTACGGGGTGTTACATACACGCCCTTCAGAAAATTAATGTCCTCGCTGAGCACTGGACATGCACAATCTAGTGCAGGATCTACTTTCTAGCCGATGTGGAGCATATGCTCTCCTATCCGCCCAATTAATCATGATCCCGGAATCCACCGCCCGATCAATCATAATCTCGGATTTAATTAAGACTCGTTTCGTTCACCACAGTTCCGAAATCCACCGCCCGACTGGATCTATAGTCCCGGAATCTACCGTCCGACTATATAGACATGCCCCACACTCGGTATCAAAAGTCGGCTCTGATACCATTTGTAATGCCCCTGCCCCAAACTCAGACAATTTTATACAATTTATCAAATAAATTATTTATAGTATAGTACAACTGCCGACCACAGACTGCCTCTCAAAATGTGGTTAACCGGATTGGTGACTGTTAATCATAGGCTATATTATTTATAGTTAATTATTTTATTTTGTATTCCCGATGTGGGACAATTCTCAACAACTCTCTTTCATTCTTTCGTGGACACAGAGCCCCAACAGTGGGCCCCATGCCCACGTTATCCCACAGAGAGCCTCTCTCTCTCTACTTACCTGCCCCCCCCCCCCCCATCTGGCCACGTCACCATCATGGTGACGCCAGCCGAACAACGGCAGCAGCATTTCACTTTCTTCAGGTGGGCCCCCTACTTTTCTTGTAATTACATTTTTGCCATCACCTTAAATATATTATATATATATACTTTAAATCATTTTAGAAATTACGGGGTGTTACATACACCCCCCCTTCAGAAATCAGCATCCTTGCTGAGCACCGGGCATGCACAATCTAGTGCAGGATCTACTTTCTAGCCGATGTGGAGCATCTGCTCTTCTATCCGCCCGATTAATCATGATCCCAGAATCCACCGCCCGATCAATCATAATTCCGGAATTAATTGAGACTCGTCTCGTTCACCACAGTCCCGAAATCCACTGCCCGGCTAGGTATATAGTCCCGGAATCCACCGCCCGACTATATAGACATGCCCCACACTCGGTGTCGAAAGTCGGCTCTGATACCATTTGTAACGCCCCTGCCCCAAACTCAGACAATTTTATACAATTTATCAGAAAAATTATTTATAGTATAATACAACTACCCACCACAGGCTTAGGGATGGCAAACGGGTCGAACGGGCCGGGCCGGGCCGAATCCGTCCGGGTTGGCCCGTGACTTGGGCGGGCTCGGGCCGATTTGGCCACTTAGCCGAGCCAGGCCCAAACTTGATTTAGGCGACCTGCCCAACCCGTGAATCCTTTAAGGTCCAACTCGGGTCGGGTCGGGTCGACCTGCGGGTTGGCCCGTTCAGATAGGTAGTTTTTTTTATAAATATTTTTAGCTTAAAATAATAATAATAATACTAAGTAACTAATAATACTAATAAACATTAAAAATCGTAATAATAATAATAAGATTGAAAGAGTGAAATTGCCAAAAAAATTTGAAATATTATTCATATGAATTTAAGTTATATAATTTTCACAATTTCTAATGAAATGAAGAATTCAATTCACAAATGAGTTTTATACAATAACATATTTCTTATATAAAATTTTAATTTACTCCAATTTTTCTATTTTAACATAACAAGCAAAGATATAATACAATTTCTAACGTGTCGGTCGAGTTGCTTTTACAAGCAAAGCAGCTATTGTTGTTGTTGTTGTTGTTGTTCTTCCGACGAGTTGCTCCCACTTGTGGACGTTGATAGTGCTTTCCCTTGTGTCCTATCTTCAGCCTTCAGCCAGTTTTCTGTGCAAACGAGCATCTCTAACGAGTCCGGCTTCAAGCGATTCCTGTAATCAGTTAGAACCCTGCCACTTGAAGAAAATACACTCTCAGAAGCAACTGTAGAGACAGGAGGAGTTAGTAAATCTTTAGCCATAATTGACAGAATACTAAAAGTGTGTTCATGGTCTTTCCCCCATTGTAAAATATCTAGTGGAGAAGTAGAAGGCTCAGAATCTTGTTGGTTATACCAATTTAATTCATTTGGTTGATTAGTCCTAGATTTTTTTGATTGAATTTGTTCAAGTAAATTAAATGTTCTATCATCAAATTTACTTTTACCCTTACCTTTAGAATTACCAGAAGAAGAACTAACTACAGAAGTTGTACTACTAGAAGCAAAACGTCTATCATAATAATCATACAAGTTATTTAATGTAGATTCAAATTGAACTAAAAAAGTAGCGCAATCAATTACTAATTCTACATTTTTCCCAAGTAATGCAAAAAATATTTCAATCAAACTCTTTGTACCTTCTAATTTGATACGAGGATCCATAACTAGCAACACAAATCAACATAGGAGGAGGAAAATAATATTTCAAAAATTTTTTGTATGCAGGTTTTACAATCTCACCAACATTGATATCATTTAACATTTCGTTAAATGTTTGCATCATGCTAACTAATGAAATAAAAATGCTACTAGAAGTATATTCATATGTTTTTAAAAAATTTTAAAGTTGCGGTTATAAAAGGTTCTAAAAATTTCAACAAAGATTCGGTAAAAAACCAATCAGTGGGAGTCATTTCAAAATTGTGCATATTTTTTGCGATACAAAAATTATTTACAACTGCTTTATATTCAGTAACAACATTTAGTAAATCAAAAGTAGAATTCCATCGGTGTCGAACATCCTTTGGAAATCTTCTAAAATGTACATTTTTAAGCCTACACCAAGCTTTCCATTCTTGTAATATGCTTGGACTTAATGCAATGAAATGTACACAATTTATAATTTTAATTATATATGGATCGGCTATTTTTAATGTATCTTGAACACATAAATTTATAATATGACATGCACATCTAAAATGAAAAATATTGTCAGATGGAGGGTTTAATACGAATTTTAAAGTAGTAATTGCTACATTGTTGTTAGATGCATTATCAAAACTAATACACATAATTTTATCGCGAATATGAAAAACATCACAAATTTCTATAATACGATTTGCTATTTCAGCACCACTATGGGGATACGGCAACGCCGCAAGTGATATGATTCTTTTTTGAAGAATCCAATCATTGTCGATCCAATGACAGGTTATTTCCATCGTTGGAATTTTGTTGACACCCGTCCAACAATCCGAAGTTAAACTAACTCTACAAGTTAAACTCCATAAAATTGCAATCAAAGCATCCTTCATTTCGATGTACATTTTAAAACAATCTGATTTGCAAGTATTTCTCGGAATTCTTCTAAAATGAGGGTTTAAGGCCGTTTGGTTAAAATTTTCCAAGTCCCTACTCTCGGGATAGGAAAATGGTAACTCTTCCTTTATGACTAATCGGGCCATTTCCCGACGAACAAGATCGGGATCATAAGGGTGGCTATCAACTAGACCGGTCATAGGGTTGATTTTTTGTTGGCCCTGTAGGTCAGCAAGAAGGTCTTTATGGTTATATTGGATGTGTCTACTAATTGTACCGGTGCCGTCACCCATCTTGAATTTGTATGTTTTACCACATGTTTTACAAACTTTCAAACCTATACTCGGAGTATGTTCGTCCGGGATATAATCGTAAAACTTATGCCAATTACTAGTTTCTCCTCTACTTTTCCTACTACTACGGGGTTGTGTGGTTTCGGTTGGTTGTTTTTGTTGTTGTTCTTCTTCTAATTGTATGTCACCTACAACCTTGTCGTGTGTACCCCATTATTGGGTAGGAGGATCATGGTATTCTTGGGCGGGCTCACTAATTGAGACAATTGGTGGCCTACGAGAAGAGGAGGAATCTTGCCCGCTACGACCGCTACCGCGTGATCTAGACATAATGTAGTAATGTACTAATGTATGTAAAAAAAATACACAATGTAGGAATGGTGAATTATAAAAAAAATCTAAAAAACAAGAGGGTTGAGATAGAGAAAATCAAAAAACCGACAATAATTTTAACTACAACGAAAAAAAAATATATAACGAGAAAGGTATGAAATTTTGATATCGTTCACCGTGGAATACGCGTATGTAAAATAAACCGGGAAAATAAGAATAGAAATAGAACTAGAAAGAAGCGCTTCGCCGATTCCGCAATTGAAGAGTTGAGGAGAGCTTGAAGGAGAATTGACGAGAGTTGAAGAGAGTTAAAGATGTTGAATTTTGATTTCGATACAATCGAAAATTGATCGTGTATATGCCTTGTTGTAGACTTGCTTGTTGAATACTACAATTGTTGAAAAAATCCTTAGAAATGATGTATAATAGTAGAGAGAGTAAGAGAGTAAGGTGTGAATTTTTAATGGGATTTTGAGAGGTATTTATAGGCTAAAAATACAAAAAAAAACAAAAAAAACCAAAAAAACAAAAAAAAAAAACGGTCAAGAGTTGAACAGTGTGCCCCCCCCAACGGGCGACCCGTGGTTTCGAACGGTCGACCCGTAACGGGTCGAACGTTCGACCCGTACGGGTCCAACGGTTCGAAACCCACAGGTCGACCCGCGGGTTGGCGGCGGGTTGGGCTTTTTAAACGGGTTCGCGGGTCGGGTTTAACGGGTTGAATTCGCATTTTTGACGACCCGGGTCGACCCGTTACTGTTCACCGGGTTCGACCCGAACCCGCCAAACCGTTTCACGGGCCGGGTCCAACGGGCGGGTCGCGGGCGGGCCGCCGGTTGACCCGGCCCATTTGCCATCCCTACACAGGCTGCCTATCAAAAGGTGGTTAACCGGATTGGTGACTCTTGATCATAGGCTATATTATTTATAGTTAATTATTTCGTTTTGTATTCCCGATGTGGGGACAATTCTCAACAACTCTCTCTCCTTCTTCCGTGGACACAGAGCCCCAACAGTAGGCCCCATGCCCACGTCATCCCACAAAAAGCCTCTCTCTCTCCACTTACCTGGGCACCCCCCATCTGGCCACGTCACCATCATGGTGATGCCAGCCGAACAGCAGCAGCAGCATTTCACTTTCTTCAGGTGCGCCCCTACTTTTCTTGTAATTACATTTTTGCCATCACCTTATATATATATATATATATATATATATATATATATATATATATATATATATATATGGGAAATGCTTCATTGAAAATGCACATGTTGTGAAAACACATGAAAACCACCTATACCGTTGTTGGAAACAACGGCCTAGGTTATAATGCATTATGACCTAGGCCATTGTTTCCAACAATGGCCTAGGTTTGTTTTCACGTTTTCCACGCTACAGTACATTTTCAATGGCTATATATATATATATATATATATATATATATATATATATATATATATATATATATATACACTATATATCATTTTAGAAATTACAGGGTGTTACATACAATCCCCCTTCAGAAATCAGCGTTCTCGCTGAGCACCAGGCATGCACAATCTAGTGCAGGATCTAATTTCTAGCCGATGTAGAGCATCTTCTATCTCTCTCTCCCACACACACACACACACACACTCTCTCTCTTTCTCTCTCTCTCTCTCTCTCTCTCTCTCTCTCTATATATATATATATATATATATATATATCATTTTAGAAATTACGGGGTGTTACATACAACCCCCATTCAGAAATTAGAGTCCTCGCTAAGCACCGAGCATGCACAATCTAGTGCAGGATCTAATTTCTAGCGGATGTAGAGCATCTGCTCTCCTATTCGCCCGATTAATCATGATCCCGGAATCCACCGCCTGATTAATTATAATCCCGAATTTAATTGAGGCTTGTCTCGTTTACCACAGTCCCGAAATCCACCACCCAACTGGGTCTATAGTGCCAGAATCCACCGCCCGACTATATAGACATGCCCCACACTCCGTGTCGAAAGTCGGCTCTAATACCATTTGTAACACTCCTGCCCCAAACTCAGACAATTTTATACAATTTATCAGACAAATTATTTATAGTATAGTACAACTGCCCACCACAGGCTGCCTATCAAAGGTGGTTAACCGGATTGGTGACTCTTGATCATAGGCTATATTATATATAGTTAATTATTTCATTTTGTATTCCCGATGTGGGAGAATTCTCAACAACACTCTCTCTTTCTTCTGTGGACACAGAGCCCCAACAGTGGGCCCCATGACCACGTTATCCCACAGAGAGACTCTCTCTCTCCACTTACCTGCCCCCCCTCCATCTGGCCACATCACCATCATGGTGATGCCAGCCGAACAGCGGCAGCACCATTTCACTTTCTTCAGGTGGGCCCCCCTACTTTTCTTGTAATTACAATTTTGCCAACACCTTCAATATATATATATATATATATATATATATATATATATATATATATATATAAATTGCGGGGTGTTACGATGGTGTCATCTTACCTGGCTCATATGAGTTCATCCTCCAATACTCACTCTGTCTTAATATTCATGCCTCCAACAGCGAGGCAGAATATGAGGCACAACAAGTTCGGACTCTAGCTCTACCTTAGAGCTACTCCTAAAACTCGCTAACCCTAAACAACAAGTTCGGAGTCTAGCTAGAGATATTCCCAATCCTCGCTAACTCCAAAGGCAAGTTCAGAATCCTACTCCAAAACTCGCTAACTCCAAAGACATATTCAGAGATCACCTTTTCTTGTCATGCCCCGCTTCCCAAAAAAAGAATATGGAATACGGATACGTGACTAAGTCCAGAGAATGATTTTCATCATCCATAAGCTGTCGGGATCTTTACCACATTTCACAGAAATATCAGAGTAGGAAGTAAGAGGAGTCAACCACGCATGCATAAACGAATCAATATACCAACAGAATTTACTTGAAACAAAATTTAATAATCTCAAATAAACTAAATCTGAACAAATCAATAATCCTAGGACAAACTTTCCAATACAAAGTAATCTAAGTAACAGATACATTTATTCAAGATAAGCAACAAGAAAATAAATAGATATAGTAAAAGTTTCCAACCAACTAGAATCTCAGATCACCTACTCCATCGGGCAGCTAAACTCCAAAATCTGAAATTTAACAAATTGCATGAAAAAGGAAAGAGAAACAAAACTCCCGTCAATGCAAGTTACGGGCCGCTTGTAGTGAAGACACACGTACAGGAAAGGGTAAACAAGTATAGATTAACCGCGGAAGTAAGCATAGCATTGAATAGACATGATAACAAAATAGAACAACTAGCATAAATCATGAATAGAATCAAGTAATGTAATGTGCTAACAGGGTACGGGTAACATGTAACAGATATCAAGTTTCATGCAAGCAGGAAAACAAGTAACAGGTGTCAAGTAGCATGTACAAGTATCATGTAACAGGTAAGCATGTATCAGGTATCATGTAATAGGTAATCATGTAACATGTAATCATGTCATGTCAAGTCTTGTAATTATTTCTATCTAGGTTGCACTTTATGTGTCCCATCCATTTACCACATGGTTGCTACATTCAAATAAGTTACATTTAGATTTCGTACGGGATTCTATTAGTCATGTACTCAGGTTTTCACAGGATTACAAAACTTGGTCGGTAAATTTGATCGGTAGCATGTAATTAACTTGGTTGGTAAACTTGATCGGTAACTTGGTCGGTAAACTTGATCGGTAAACTTGGTCGGTAAATATGTCACACGGGAAACACGAGTCCCCTTCGAATACAGGCTCCTATATTGTCCACTATTAGATCTTTCCCTTAACTCCGGCTTAGGTATTTGTTATCATTATCAAACAGACATGTATATATCACAAAATAGGATAAGAATTGCATGGTACAAATAAGTAACAGGTTTATGTTGGAATACGAACATGTACAGATGAAGAACAACTCATAGAAGGATAGGACAACGAAAATTCTAGTTCAGGACAACAATACAGTACTGCACCAAATCTGGGATTGTCCATTGCCACAAACATGCAAACCTGGATCCGTCAGAGAATTTGAAAAATAGACTCTCGGTCGAATCCAGAAAATATATACAAGTCATATAGTATTTCACAAAAACATAACTCAAACCAGAATTGTATCCAGAAAACGTGTTCAGTCAGAAATCAGAAGTTTGTATTTATAAATAGAAAAACGACATAAAAACTTACTGATTAAATCCAAAAAAAATCTGGGGTATTCCCTAGTATGTTTAGTAACAGAAAATATATTTTCATAATTTTCCAACATAGATAGAATAGTCAAGTAAAAATCAGAAAGTAGCAAGATACGACAGTTTTGTAAATCTGGAATCATAAACACACCAGTACTAAAATAGCAATATCTTACAAAATATAAATCGAAATCCAGATCCGTCAAAAGGGTGATAAAATAGATACAGTAGGCTACAATGTATATTCACAAAGTTTTTAGAGAAAGCAAGTAGAATCAGGTCGAAATTATGTTTCTTTACTGAACTATATGAAAATTCTGCAAGTATAGTAGTTGTTTGCAAGCATAGAATAATGTATAAAAGCTATCAATTAAATCCAAAAAAATTAGGGTTAATCCCAATCAAGTTTAGTTGTAACTAGCAAAATATTGGATCAAAATATTATCTTTAGCATCAGTAGAAAAATAAATAGTCAAACAGAATTTATATAAAACTGGATCTGAAATTTTAAACACATCTGTAGTAAAATAGCTATAACTCGCAACTCATAAATCGAGACTGAGATTTGTCAGAAATTCTAGAAAGTAGAAAGAATTCTCTATAATTCATATTCACAAATAATTTTCATATACTGGCCTTAATAGGGTCTAAAATACTGATCAAACACGGAGAACCGGCAAAACAGAAAGTATCCTTCATGCACAAAATCAACTAGTTCATATGAAACTCATCCAAAACATAACTAAACGTGAAATATGGTGTATATCCAAGCAACATGGTATACGGTATTTAGCAAGTCTACAACAAGTATATCATAACTAACATAATCAAGCACACGATATCATACGAACAACATGCATGTATACATTAAGAAGTGGTCATCCCTAAGTTATTTCATGTCATGTGTGTAATGTGACAACTACGGATGGGTCGACATAATAGAGACAAGATATAGCAGGGGTTTTGCACAAGAATTGTCTCTAGAACACAACTATACTACATGCGGTATTTAGTACTTGTATTACACAAAGAAAGAATACAAGTTACTTTCCTTATAGCCGAGGATGAAAACGACGATGCAAGAGAATAATAGGTACAGATTCCCGGAGCACGAACACAACGAACGAACGAGAATACGAGCACACGAGCAACGAACTACGAACGCACCACTCGAGAACCAACACATGCACACAAGATAGGGATCCGGGGGGTGAGGCACTGGCTGCGTCGGGGCTGAAGACGGTATGGGACAACACAGCTGCGGCTGCTGGCTCTGGAGCAGGGCGACATGACTGGGGGTTCGCGAGGGCGGCGCGAACAGGTAATAGGGACGGGTGAGGGAGAGGGTGCGGCACGACGGGGGGTGCACACAGGCAGAGGGAGAGAGAGAGACGGGGGCTGGCATCACTGTTGTGGTCATAACGGCGGAGCGAAGGGGAGAGGGACTGGCACCGATGTAGGCGGCACTGCAGGAGGGGGTGTGTCTTGGGCGTCGCGATAGGGAAGAGGCGCACGAGGTGAAGAAGAGGGATGGAGATGTGCAGGGCAGCGCTGTGGAGGGGGCATCAGGGCTGCCGCATCGCAAGGAGGAGAAGAGGAGATGGGGAAGGTCGCGACACAGGGAGGAGCATAGGGCTGAGGGGCAAGAAACAGGAGACAGGAGGGTGGGTTGAAGATGGGTAGGTCGGGGGGTTTGGAAGGAGGCGGCTTGGGTTTGCAGTAGGGGGTAAGGTAATGCCGGGGGTAGTTTATAGGGATTAAGGTTAAGGGTAATGGGTTAGGGTATTAATGGGTATTGGGTTTATAGGGTAGTATGTTGGGTATTGGGTTTTTAAGTGGATCCAATAAGAATTGAAATAGAGTATAAGGTTAAAGGGGTGAAATGTTATTGGGTTCAAAATCCGATAGGAAAAAATAAATAGGATTTATATTATAATATAAATTGAGTGTAAAATAATTACAAATATAATCATTGATTAAAAATAGATTTTAATAGAAGATCCAACAATACATTTTAACAAAAATAATTTGAAAGCGGAAAACTAATTTACAAAAAATTTGAAATACCGAAAATATAAAGAAAATATGTATTTATGAAACAGGGGTTACATTTCTCTAGAATAACTCCCTTCTCACTGACTCAATTCAGCGGATGACAACACGAAGAAGGAAAGAGTCAAGACGAACACACAAGGGAAGATCACTATTTCTCATCAACACTCTAGTACATAGTTCGAAAGCTAAGTGCACCTTAATGCCACTAAGCACCTCGGTGCCACAATGCTCCTCGGCTTCGCTAATCTTCTTGGTAGCGGAGCTCCTTTCCTCAGTTCCTCAGTAGCACTTTCGTGAGTGGCAAATATCCTCGATGGAAAAGCTCCTATGCGGAACTAATCTCCTTGATGGCAGAGCTCCTCCTCTTTTCTCCTCGGCGGCACTTTTGTCGTTCGAGGAGTTCGACAATTTCGACCAATCAGAGCCGTCCATTTGCCTCGTGATTCATGTATACCAATTGGATTCGTCCGTCTGTTCTAACTTTCGTTCACACATTACACTATATTGAGCTTTCTACAACAGATTTATTGCAGCATTTAAGTGTTAATGCTGAAAGTGATCAATAATAGCATTTCTGAAGAAAATGTTATCTTTGATTTATTTTGAAATTTACTCTTACCTACGACAACATTTTTGGAATGCTGTACTTTTTACGACGTTTTATAAATGCTATTACATCCGTAAATAAACTAAATAGATAGGGGTAAAAAAAAAAATTAGTTCAAAAATTCAAATCCATCTCAAATCCTTAACTCATCCTCCGATCCAAATCCAAAAACTCTTTCCTCCACAAACCTTATTCTAAATCCCCAATCACTGCCTAGATGTTCCCCATTCCCTGTCGCTGACTTCTCCTCCTCGCACCCTGAAACCCCACCCTGTCGTCGCCCCCTCTTCCCCGTCGCCCTCTTCTCCTCCCTGCCCCCGATACCCTACGTTCCATGCTGCCCTCTCCTTCTCCCCTCCGCCAGCTCGCGCCGACCGCCTCCTTTCTCTCACGCCATCGACCACTGCACCGGGGTAACAACTCTTTCTCTCGTGCCGTCGACCACTACGCCGTTGATTTGAGGTAACAACATTGTACATTATTATGATTTTTGATGGAAAGATTTGATTTTCTATGCATACTTTCTCCATTTATCATACTAAATAAATGAATAAATAATACTTTCTCCAATGACTTAATTGACTTATTCAATAACTTTTACATGTCTATTGTGATATTACTTTTCTAGATTTTTTTCTTACCTGTTATGGTGAGACATTATGATAGATATTTATCATCAATTTTTTATTATTCGAAGAAAATTCTAGAATTAATATATGACAAAAAAAAGCTTTGAGAATGTATAATTTTAGCATGATGGGTATTCCATGCCTTCTCTAGTATGTATTACTTGATTTAGTACTCACTAAATAAGGCGTTTAAGTTTAAATTTGTAGAATACTAGAATTGCTCGTGGGCACGTGCCTACGGCACATCTTCGGAACGATACAACATACGTAAAGCCTTGTAAACAGTAAAACAACAATTATGTAGCTTAAGTTTGAATAGTATGACAATAATTAGTTGTAAACAAAAATCCATGTTTCCATTAGTATATGTTGAAAAATAATTATAAATGATGGTGTAAAATCCAACTTCTTAGAACATTGAGGGTGGAAAATGATGAAATTTAACTGTTGAGGAAATATTTGCTATTTTCAATGTAACATGAGCAAAAGAAAAACATAAAAAATTTGAAAATTTACAAACCTGAAATATGAAAATCTAAGTTTCTAAGTAAATAGAGAGAGAATGAGAGAGAGAAAAAGAGGAAGAGAGAAATAGAGAAATATGAAAAAGTGAAGAGAGAAGAGAGAGATAGTAATAAAGTAATGAGTTTTTTTAGTTTTTGGGAAGAAAAAAATGGTTCTGGGGAGGAAATTTTTTGGAGAGAAAATATGTTTTGGGAGAGTGAATCTGAACCATTGATTATGTTTCAAATGAAGGAAAACCACTTGATAGCTTTTTTTTTAAAAAAATTGTCTTGTGTTTTATTATATAGATCTTACCAGGGCCAGCCCTGGGGCAGGGCCCATAGGGCGACCGCCCTAGGCCCCTAAATTTTTGGGGCCTCATATCTATAATTTTCAATTTTTTTAGTTTAAATTTAAAATTTTTTTAAAGATACTCCAAGAGTCATAACTGTCCAATTTTAAAGTTCAACGGTCTATATGCTTTGGGTTGCTAAGTTGGTGACTTGGAAATTGATTTCTTTTTAATGATAATAACTGATCATTATGGTTCTTAGTTCTTGATTAATTTTAACACCCAAATCAATGTAATTAGTAATCCACTTCATTTCTTATAGTAGGCAGCAGAGCCTAGGTTTGGTTGGATGACTGGGTTTAGGTTATTGTTAGTTTCGTTGGCCTTTTGGCTTTGGATCCCCTCAGAAGGTATTTCCATTATGTATTCATATATTTATTAGATTTTCAAATATCATTATTAAATTATAACTGAAATGTTCATCATAAACCCCAAAGGAATTAAAGAAAACTTGTACTTTCATTACAAAGTGAAAGTTGTATGATGAATGTTATGTTTTTCTAAAAGTATTACTTTAGATATGAAAATTGAACATGTTTTTCCTAAAAAAATGAAAAATTCGAAGAAAGAAATAATTTGATGAGAATGCACATGAAGATAACACACAATCTACTAAAGATTCTTTTAGAGTTAATTATTTTATTATTGTAGTAGATGTTGCTATTGGTGCCTTAAAAAGTAGATTTGAACAATTGCAAGTATTTGCTGACATTTTTGGATTCTTGTTGATTCAGAAAAGTTAAAATCTTTAGATGATAATAAGTTGAAAAATTATTGTGTCAATCTTGAAAATGCTTTGAAACATGGTAGCTTTGTAGATGTTGATTCAAATGATTTGTTTTTTGAATTGAAAGTATTATAATTGACTTTACCAGCAGAGAAAAAGACAACCATTGAAATCATGGAGTTCGTACATATTTTTGCTTGTGATCCTAATGTTTCAATTGTTTATAGAATATTGTTGGCTATACATGTGACTGGGACATCTGCTGAAAGAAGTTTTTCTAAATTAAAAATATTGACATCTTATTTGAGATCGACTATGTCACAAAAGATGTTGAATGAATTAACAATCTTATGTATTGAAAAGGATTTATTGGAAAAAAATGATTTGGAAAACATTATTGATGAATTTGCTTCTGAAATTGCTAGAATAAGTAATTTTAAATAATGGTCGATACTTTTTGTTTTGTTGTAATCTTGTTTTGTAGTTGAAAATATTTTGGAGGCTTGGAGCTGTCAAAATAATTTGTAACTGGTAGACATATATGTGATCATTTATTATAATATTTGTATGACGATTTTTTAAAATTTTGAATTATTTTTAAGCTTTCTTGTCATTGAAGTATTTATATATGACTATATTTCTATGGTAATTTTGGACATGTAAATTACTTATATATATTAATGTATTTCAATTATTAAAAAAAGGCATCATAATCTTTGTTCGTCCCGGGTCTTCAAATTGTCAAGACCGGTCCTGAATCTTACCACAATTTTAGAGTTTTGGATTCTCTCAATTAATATCAGAACAATTTAGATTTCCATTAACAATGCACTGTGCCCATAAAGATAGCCCTTAACCCGAAACCTGATATAGTTTAAGTATAAACTGTCGACTCTCTTACCATACCTTTGAAGATGATAAGTAGCAGGGTTTTCCACCCAATCATTACTGTTAAGGATATGTAAAGTATATTGTTTAAAAAATAGTCGCTCAACTCGAAGAGAATCCAAAGATTTTTTTTATGAGGATAAACATAAGCTAAATTTCACTAAACCCTAATTCCTTTTTTTGACGGATCACCTTATGCCAAAGGTTGTTGCAGTTCATTCTTGCAATAATATTCTTTTTCCTAATTATTCTTACAGTAATGTTAAATGCACTATTAAGTAATTAAATGAGCAATGTATGACACTATGCATACTTGGTCATGTGGCTTGCTTACCTCCGTACTTTAAGGTTGCTTACTTCAACTACGTATCAGATAACACATCAGGTGACATGTAGAGAGCCAAATACGGAAATACCTCAGCCTCTAGCTAGGTTCATGTGGATCTAATTAAACCTATGGTCATAATCTAAACTACCTTTCCTAAGAACTTTTTTCTTTTCCCTAACAACTTTTAATTTAGCCTAGCATCAAAATAGGCGATCATATATAAAATTAAGACCATGTTTTCAAATCCCATTCTGAAGCATTGTCTTAAATGGTACTTGGGTGGAGACTAAAATGTGACTAGGTGAGAACCCCGGTTTGAGCCTAGACATCTCCAAACTCAAAAGAAAAAAAAAATAATAATAAAATAAAATTCATTATGATTAAGTTTTTTTCCTACCGGCCGTGCATACTTTCAGTATATATGATATTATCGAGAAATGGCAACCGATACCGAATATTAATACGGAGTTTTGAAACCGTGATTAATACTATGAAGCACCAATATGAAAATTGATTTAGGAAGTTTCAAGGAGTATGAATACCAGATTCAAATTACTAATCCTAAAATTTTCCTAACCACAGAGAAATTATCCTCTTAGGTGTCACTGTCCTTATGCTACCAACAAATTTGTAATCCATAGCCTTATGCATGTCATTATTACCACAGAACCTTTACATTATTAAATAAAGAGGCAACAAAACTTTCTATATATTTTGTCCATAGCTTTTTTCCCCACAGAGTGTTCAACTTCAACATGCAGTAACCTACAAGAAGTTGAGTTGTATTGTGTCTACACCTTATCGGCTTATCCCTTCATTTATAATTGGTTGATTTTGTGATTGAATTTATTCTGTAAATGCAATTCATTTATTAACTTTGTCGAGAGTGCGCACACACTTATTTTAAGCTATTAATCGTTTTGGTCATCTGCTTAATTAACTTGTTCATTAATTAAGTTAGATGCATATATCATGATTAAGGCCTATAATTGACAACATTGGTGCAAAGTTCTTATTAATTATTGTTTGATCCACGTTATTGATGTGTGTATTATTGATATTATCTTGTTGCTTTCTTCTTGGTTGTCATCCTTCAAGATCAGAGGAACCGGTGTGTCATCACAATAAATAAACATTTGGTTCATCTTAACAAGTAATGAAATCAATCTCTAATTAATATTTTAATATATAATAGATATTAAGATATTACATGCATTCATGACCGCTATTTTATACTTTGTAGAAATACAACAACATATAAAGTGGCAATTCATCAGTTTGCGGAACTTGTAAAGTCAATTACGGATGACCCAAACTGGATTATATGTCCATGCAGAGATTGCCAAAAATTCTGTTGTAAAAATGATGATATGCTTTTACTTCATTTTCTCAAGTGCAGAATGTATATTACTAACACAAATTGGATTTGGCATGAGAAAGGATTGAATGCGAAGAGTTCTAATAAGGAAACAGTATTGCCAAATATTCCTGAATCTAATAGTGAAGAGAGAGATGATGACTTAACAAATATGTTGAAGGATGCCAATATTCCTTTATACCATAGTTGCACTAAATAAAGTAGGATATCAGCAACAAATATTCTATATAAGTATAAATCTATGTATGATGTTTCTAACAAATGCTTTGATCATCTTTTGGAGATATTGCATGACATGTTACCTGATGAAAACACAATTCCAGATTCCGCACGAGCTGCGCATCATTAATTAAGTCATTTAAGCTTGATTGTGAAATCATCCATGCATGTGTCAACGACTGTTATATATTTAGAGGTGAGTTAAAAGATGATGATGAATGTAGGAACTGCCATGAGTCACAGTGGAAGAAAGATCCTCGGACTAAGGAGATTCTAATTGGAGTTCTAGTTAAGATTTTGAGTTATTTCCCAATAATTTCAAGGTTTAAAAGAATCTTTCAAACATCAGAACTTGCAGAAAATTTACGGTTGCATCACAATCATAAAAGTGAAGATGATATAATTAGCCACCCTGTGGACTCTTTGACTTGGAAAATAGTTGACAATAAATGGTCATCTTTCGCTGCTGAGCCGCGCAACCTTAGACTTGGTCTGGCTGCAGATGAGTTTAATCCCTTCCGTGGTCTTAGCTCCTCACATAGTTGTTGGCCTGTGATGGCCGTAACATATAATCTTCCACTAGGGTTATGCATGAGAAAGGAACATATTATGTTATCATTATTGACTTCAGGACCAGAACAACTAGGAAATGACATAAATATTTATTTACCACCCCTAATAGATGACTTACATGTGGAACTAATCATAAATAAAATCTCTATATTTCCATTTCAGAGGTTCACTAAAACTTGACTGCTGGCGGGTCTCTTTGTATGTGTTGTTGATGTGGATGTACAGACATATGATGCTTTCACTAAAATATTTTTCAACTTGAAAGCAATTTTAATGTGGATAATAAATGACTTTCCAGCTTATGGTAACCTAACTGGATGTACTACAAAAGAAAAACAAGCATGTCCCATATGTAGTACTAATACTTGTTCTAAATGGTTGAAACATAGTAAAATAATGTTTACCTGAACTATAAGCGGTTTCTTGGACCAAAACATACATTATGGTTCAAGAGAAGTTGGTTTGATGGGAAACAAGAGCTTGAGGAGCCACCTAGATTAATGGTCGGTCAAGAATTATGAATGAGATAAAAAAATATTGAAATTAATTTTGGGAAGGGGTCAAAGAAAAATAAGAGAAAGTTGCAAAGATGTGGAAGAAGAAATCAATATTTTTTTTACTTGCCTTAATGGGAGGTAATATATGTAACCCACTTGATCTATCTTATTATATAGTTTCAGATTTTTTGGCAAACGATAAGTATTACGTTTCTTACATTTCTCAACTATTTTTTTAGGGTTCAATTTCAACATTTAGTGTGGCATCAAAATTTGGATGTAATGCACATTGAAAATAATGTGTGTGATAGCATTATTAGTACTTTTCTGAATGTGAAGGGAAAATTATAGGATGGGATAAATCCACATATGGATTTGGAAAACATGGGAATTAGACATGACTTGCATCCAAAACGGAAAGATGGAAAGAGAACTTATCTACCACCCGGGCCACACACTCTTTCGAAAAAGGAACAACAACTGTTTTGCAAACTGTTATTTGACCTTAAGGTACCTGATAGCTATAGTTCAAATATTGGGAACTGTACATCAGTGGACGAGTGTAAAATTATTGGCCTCAAGTCTGATGATCATCATGTGTTAATGCAACAATTATTGCATGTTGCATTAAGAGGTATTCTCCCAAAAGGGCCTAGAAATGCATACACTACTCTTCATACATCATATCTGAAACTCCTGTTTTCATTTTTTTCCCTTTTATTATTGATCCCCATTGTAATCTCTTTTGTAATCCTATAACATTTCATTTTGTTTCATTATTGCATCGAATAATATCAATTCTAATATTATTCATGTTTATCCTTAATCTCAGTTTGATTATTTGAATTTTATTTCTCCTTTTCCTAATTCAAATTTAATTTCTTGAAATTGTCTTTTGTCTTGTTAGGTTGAGAATTGTCCTCCTATTTGACCCATATGGTACCAAACCCACTAACCCACCTCCTATTGCATGGATCTTGTACCCAAACCCACTAACCCAAAACTACTCCATATCTCCATTAACAGAACCCCCCCAGATATTTACTCCTCACGATCCCAACTCCCTGTATCTCTCTCTCTCTTCTTTATACAACCAAACCCTTCATCTTCTCCCAAAAAAACTCCACTACTGTGCAAACCCTAACCCCCGTACTGTTCACCCTCTCCTACCCCCCATTACCGTTCATCCCTTCCCGTTCTCTCTCCCTGTTTACCCATCTGCCGAGCCCCTTAGCCGCTCCGATCCCATCTCTGACCACCTTCATCCTCTCATCTCCATCCTCATCGCTATCAACCCATCGTCTCCAACTCCGCTCGAACCCAACTTCACCGCACCCATTACCATCGTCGCCATCGCCTTCCACTGCCGTTTCCATCACCGCTTTTCGCCATTAACCCCATCGCCGCCTTCGTCGATCCCTCTCCGCTCACCCCCGCAACCACCGAAATCCCTTCGCCTCGTCGTCATCATCGTCCAAGCTCCGAAAGCCCGCCATCTTAGCTCCTTTATTTTCGGTGCGAAACAGAATGGTGCCCTTTGCCGCCGTCCCTTGGTCACCCTCGCCGCTGCCGTCGCTTCCCGACCGAAGCGACATCGTCGCCGCCTCTGCCGTGGTCGCCACTGCCGTCGTCCCCGACCGCAGTGGTCGCTGTCCCCTCTCCCGCCCTCTTTCTTTCTCTGTCAAAGTCGAGGAAAAGGCACAGTGGGTGCCTTGGTGCTTGCTGTTGTGTTGAGTAGAGGGGATCTGCTCTTGCTGTTTGCTGTTTGTGTGAAGGAATTTGGAGTTTGCTATTTTTCTTTGGGATCCGTGTGTGCTTACTGATCCACTGTGTGGGTGTTACTGTGTTACTATTTTGTACGTAGCTCGCATGTATTTTGGATTGTCCCGGGGATCCTAATCCCATTATTCCCTGTATCGGATCTAACGTCGTCCAAAAGGCAAGTCATCTTACTCTCGAATTGTATTGTATCGTATTCGAGATCTTTTATTGAATCCCGCATGTAGATCCATATTTATTATCGTATATTATCTATTGTTATCTATCATTGGGATACTACGGATTTACACGAGCGAATCCAAGCAGTAGTCTTGGCTTCGTGCCGTCTTTTGCCTCCAATGTATAGAGATCTTGCATGCATACATGTAGTTAATTATTGAATATAGGAATTGTAACGCACCGATTTCTATACACTGGAAAACCGTGACATAAGCCAGAAATATTTTCCTTCAATTAGCCACAATACACAGAAAAACAAGAAAATTTAAAATATTTTATTCAACACAAATGTATTACAAGTTCGAATGTTATAAAACTGCAATACATTACATCAGTGTTACAATAATGCCATACAAGTCCAAGTGTTACAAACTTTTAATAAAAATTACATTAGAGTACAATGAATAATACATAACACTTGGTACTTCACTTTGATGCTTCTCAACAGTTAATAAATTACAACATATATTATAATTGAAATAAAATCTACACTTTGCTTCTTTTGCCTTGAGTCATCCTGAATCCTGTACCTGTAGCTCTACAATCCAGTACCTATAATTTTGCAATCCAGTACCTATTGAAGTGGGGATGTCAGTATATATACTGACTCCTTAAGGCTGATGACTAGAAGCGATTCTCAACTTTAAACAAACAGATTGATGAAAAGAGAAACATGTATATATAATTGATGTGTTAGTATATGATATGACTTAGATTCTAATGCAGGATTAACTAATGCAAGGATGCACTTATTCTAATGCAAGCGAGTTTTCGGAACAGTATGCATCCCATACTAGATACGCCCATAACAAGCCATTTCTCCATATATAGGGATTTGAACCCACGTCATGAATTCTACTTTTTTACCCATCCTGTTCCTGACACAATACTACATGACTGATGAGGTTGTAGGTACGGTCTAGTTCCGCTACTGCAGTACAATAGTGGTGTCCCCATTTTCCACTGTTGCCCGGCGAACCGGACCTCGCACAAAAGCCAATACGAACCACAAGATACTAGCCATCTTTCTTCCATGCCCCCAACTAGTCATGAGAAGGCATAGAACCAGACGGAATCGTAGGGTCTATTTCCCTAGGAAAACCTCCCGTTCTTATCATGGCAGTTCAGGAATTAATAGCCGAGATATGGATCCCGTGCTCCCAACTAATCATGAAAAAGTACTGTCCGTTTCCCTTTGGCAGGGGAATACATCTTAACAACACCACCTAGTGTCGGCCTATAGGATAAGTCGGATTATAAGGTATCAACCCTAACACCAACTCTCACTCTTTGGCAATTCATAGATAAAAATGGTTAAGTAACAGTTACTACCCTAATGATGTCACTAACCCTAACCAATCAAATGGGGTCGTACGAGCTACAAGGTACTTTCAACCTATAGTCGTACTCTCAACGTGCCATGAGACGGTACCAAAAGATTCAAACAAGCGAGACATGTCACTGTGCTTCCAACTTATCATGAAAAAGCACCACACGTGTCCCTCTTCAAGAGAGTGTAACAATTGTTGACACAATCTGCCAAGACTCAACCTAGACTTCACAAGATCTTCTCAGATCTACTCATTGCCTATCTATTCAAGATACTTACTCCATACGTGCCCAATGAGCTACACATGAACAAACAACTACATACGAACCAGGTGAGCTACGTATGAGACGGACCAATACTTATTACATGACTTATGAGTATAAGGAATATTTGTTACTCATAATCAAGTGTATAATTCAAACTACTAACAATTCACGACAACTCTAGTTAATATGAACTAGAATTTCGTGTATAAGCTTACTAACAAAAACTTGATCTTTTATAATTAGAAGCAATAAAAGAATCTTCTAACAGCCTAATATAAACATACTACCAATGAAAACCCAAAAGCGACATAAAAAGCCTTCTAACCCTAGAAGCAAACAGTGCTACGCTCAACAAAATTCGACAAAATTAGACATTTTAGAAAGATGAAAATATCTCCTAAAACTCTCTAGTTGAACTCTTTTTCAGATTCGGTAAGGAACTCAAAATTCGGTCCGTTAAACACCATTTCAAACAATAACATTATAGCCAAAAGCTGAAACTTTCCAAGCTCATAAATTTTTCTATACTTGACGGAATTTAACGAAATAGAACATTTTGAAAAGGTGAGAACGTCTACTACAACTTTTTAGTTGACCACTTTCTCAGATTCCGTAAGGATCTCAAAATCCGGTCACTTGAACACACGCAAAAGTTAACCAACAGCAGATTTCTTAACAGAAAAGCTGAAACTTTGAAAGCTTGTAAATTTTGCTCTACTTGTCGGAATTTAACCAAATTATACTTTCTGGAAAGGTGGGAACATATACAACTCTCTAGTTGAACACCTTTCCAGATTCCTTATAAAATTCAATTTCCCGTCCTTTGAACACAATACAAGGACAACCAAAGACAACATAAGTTGAAAACTTCCAAGGCTCGTAACTTTTGCTATACTTGTCGAAATCTAACAAAATTGGTCATTTTGGAAAGGGGAGAACATCTACTGCAACTCTCTAGTTGAACACTTTCCAAATTTAGTGATTAAGAGGTACAAAAACTACGAACAATACAAACGCGAGCTTTCAGCCAAACGGCTAGCTACTGTGACTTGCAAATGTCATAACTCCTACTCCGCGTATAGGAATCTAACCAAATAGGACATTTTGGAAAGGTGGGAGACTATAATAAAACTCTCTAGTTGAACACTTTTTCATATTCAATCAATAAGAGGTGCAAAAACCTTGAACAATACAAACAACGAGCTTTAGCCAAAAAAGCAAGCTGCTGAGATTTTGTAAAGCTCATAACTTTTGCTCCACTTATCAGAATCTAACAAAATAGGGCATTATGAAAAGGTGAGAGACTCTACTACAAATCTCTAGTTGAACACTTTTTCATATTCAATCAATAAGAGGTGCAAAAATCTTGAACAATGCAAACAGCGAGCTTTAGCCAAAAAGGCCAGCTGCTGAGATATTGTAAAGCTCATAACTTTTGCTCTGCTTATCGGAATCTAACCAAATAGGGAATTTTGGAAAGGTGGGAACATTTACTACAACTCTCTAGTTGAACACTTTTTCAGATTCAATCAATAAGAGGTGCAAAAATTTCGAACAATCCAAAAAGCGAGCTTTTAGCCAAAAGGCTAGCTGCTGAGATTTTGTAATGCTCATAACTTTTGCTCTTCTTATCGGAATCTACCCAAATAGGATATTTTGTAAAGGTGAGAGAATCTACTACAACTCTCTAGTTGAACACTTTTCCAAATTCCGTAAAGAACTACAAAGACAGCCCTTTGAATACAAGTCGAATCCACCAAAACAACATTTTCCTTTTGATGCTCGCTGTTTTGGGGAAACGATTTGTTTCACACATCAAATTAACTCCAAAATTCTATAAAAATTAGAGCATGGTAAGAACACATATGAGAACCCCTAAAACTAATTTGGGCTCAAGATTTCACCTTTAGCATAACAAATTAATTCTAACCCTAAAACTACATAGATCGAATCTTAATCGCTTTATTTTGTGTTCTACCACTCCAATCTTTGCATGCTTTTCTATTCTAGTCCATAATAACCATATGCACATGAATTTAGTCCAAGTTTCTTAGCAACATACAACAATAAAAATAAACAAACAAAACAATAACATGAGATGAGAACCCCCCACCCAAATCGGTTGTAGGAAGAACTAGCTAGCTCTTCATCTCCTCCTTGCTCCTTGTTCTTGATCCTCTTCAAGAACAAAATCACAAATGAAACCCATGAAACCCTAACCCATGAATTTGATCTCTCTTTCTTTTATTTTCTTCTCAATTTTTTTCTAAACAAAAATAAGTAAAAGGGAAGGAGAAATGAGATGAGAAGGGGATGGAGAAACAAATGAAAAGGGTTTTTTCTTGCCCCTTTGTGTTGAGGCCGGCCAAGGGGAAAGGGGGGAGGGTTTTATAGGTGAAGGGGAGTGGAGTTTGTGGTTGAGAAGAGAACAAGTGTTCTCATTCTCATGGTTCAACAATTTTGAGGCTAATTTGCAAATTTAAATTGCAATCACACCCTAATTCAATCCCTACCCTCCATTTGATCATGATGAATAAAAAATAAGAGACATTTACCCAAAATCACATACTACATGATTTCGTATAAACGTACGAAATCGATACAGTACATATACGTACATATATTTGTTTATACAGATAATTTTTATTCTTTAAAACGAATAATCTCTACCAAAAAAAATTTAATTCAGAAATAATAATAATAAAAATTTTATTACCGACTCGAAAGATTTCAGTACCAATTTGATACAATACAGATGTATACAGATTGGTATATATATATAGATAATGTTTATTAGTAAAACCAGGTAATATCCACCAAAAATATTTCACTTCTGGAAATAAAAATAAAATAAAAATAAAATAATAATTTTTTAATACCACCCCGAGATTTTACAGACATTTTCTCAAAAACGTATTTTACAGGATTTTGTACAAGTGCACAAAACTAATACAATACATATATATCCTTACTAGTATATATGTACAGATAAGTTTTTATTAGTAAAACCAAGAAATTTCCATAAAAATATTTAAATTTTAAAAAATTATTATTAAAAAAGTGTAATATACCGGGATATTACAGGAATAAGAATTATTATTGTATTTCATGTCATGACATCACACAACAATTGTAGATTGTATACTAGTATTGATTACTTATATGATTGATGTTAGTGTATTAGTTGATTGTGATTAGTAAGATTATGGAAATTATACATCTTAATACCATGTTCACATAGATGTAACTTGCTGTGATTTATTATTGTTAACTCCTAACTCACCGTTCATAACATTTTAATTTTTTTGTCCATGAAGAACATGTTAAAACCCTAAAATTTACTGCCAGCCTGAACATTACCATGTTGTTTCGACCTAGATAATATCACCAAAATCAATAACTTCCTGAATATGAAATGTAGCCCCATGTTTCTAGTTTCCATAACATCCGAAATTTTTGAATTCCGACTTATATTGCATGAGTTATGACCTTTTTACTGCAACTGCACTGTATTTTCAAATTCATGCACATACCATGTTAAGCTGATAAATTAGATGAACTAATGATAAAATATTACCATGATAGTTTCCAGATTGATAGCCAACATGCTTAGGGTAATGAAAATTATTTTTACTGATTTTTACAAAGAATATTTATTGTTGTTACAATTGAAACTAGTTAATACTGAAAACCAACCAGAAACGATAACCTGTAAAGAATACTGAAATTCACCTAGCTACTGTTGTTGGAATTTGGACTTTAAATATCCGTTGGAACCGGAAAGGAGTCTAGTTTCTAGAACTTCTGACGGATCAATATTTACTATCCTGTAGCAATGGAAATTCTGATTTTTGTACAGCAACCTACTACTGTCCAGAATTGAGTTTCTATATTTAATATTATATAATTGAATCTATAATGTTGAATTTGGTGTATTTGGTTGTATAGAGTACATTGCATGATCTTAGGGCTATGTTGTTATCATTCTAGTGTCCCTTATTAATCTCCTTATCATTTCCCATTAATATCTCTGTCCCTATTGTTCCCTATTAGTATTGCATGTTAATTAAATAAAGAATGTTAATTAAGTCGGGGTTACGCGTTGATCATAGTAGTGGAAAATATAGGTAAGTGTACTCGGAAGGGGGCTCGTGTTTTCCACATTTTTAAAGTTAAGTGGAACTAAGTGCCACGTCAGGAGTTGACAGGGGCCACCTCTAGAACTTATGGGGGCCACCTTTAGAACCCATTACATGATTACACGATTCATGAACGTATTTACCGATTTTCCTGTTACAAGTTAAATGGAACTAAGTGCCATGTAGAACTAAGTGCCACGTCAGGGGGTGACGGGGGCCACCTCTAGAATTTACAAAGGGCCACCTCCAGAACCCATTACCTGATTACAGGACATGATACAATGATGCCTGAGTACACGGCCCTATAAAATCCACCACTAAGTCTAAATGTATCTTGTTTGCATGTAGCAACCATGTGGTAAATAGATGGGACGCATGAAGTGCTACATTAGTTAGGATAAAAATGAATAATAGACTTAAAGTTTTCATCGCATTGCCATTTCATATTGTCATCATTATTGGATATTGTTATCATTATTGTTATCGTTATTGCTATTGTTATTGCACATTGCATTGTTAGCATTTTGCCATTGCTCATTGCCATCGACTCTATTGTTATGGAATTCATTGTTATACCGTAAATGTCATTGTTCTCTATTTCTTTACTTGCAATCCACGACTTGCTCTAAAGACATTTTTTTCTCTTCTAGATGAATAGCTTACAGGTAATCAAGGAAATTTGCCTGACGGACTAGGAGAGCAACAATGGTGAAAGAATTATTTGCTACGCCGCCTAATAATTATTGTTTCATTTTGAGAACTTTAATAATTGAATAATGTTGTTAATTCTTGTATTTGTGGGCTTTTGACCCGAATATTATTATTGTTGATTCCAGATATTGGATTGATATTATGTTGGTTATTTTATGCTTAAATTCCAAGTATTGTTGTTCATGTGATTACTTCTTTTATTGCATGCGTGGTTGTATTACTTCCTGTTTATATTGTTGAGTTAAACCGATAACAGCTCATGAATGACACAAGTCATTCGCTGGGCCATGTCACGCGCTTGCATTCCGTAGTTTTGGGAAGCGGGGCATGACAAGGTTTTTAGTAGTATCAGAGCCAGGTTTGCCTCTAACTAGTTTGGGATTGGACCCTGATTAGTTTGGATTTAACTAATTTAACTCAACAATATGTACAACCCGTGAATCACATGGATAATTGATAACCAACTTATAATCTGGATGCTAACTTTTGATTCTCATTTCAGGCCATGGCTAGAAAGGTTTCTTCGTCCTCCTGAGCTAGGGATGATCAGCCAGAAGAGCCCACCATTGCTCAAGTGATGTAAATGCAGCATGAGCAGAATGAGCTGCTGATGCAACAGATGATGCAGATGCAGCGGGAGCATAGTGATTTGATGAGGGTGGCTTTGGGAGCCACCAATAGGGAGCCTGTTGTACCTGCGGTCGGAGTACTGCCACTGAGACCTGGCAGTGTAGCGGACTTCATGAGGTTGCACCCAGACAAATTCTCGGGTACTGAAGGTCCGCTGAAAGCCGAGCAATGGCTTATCAGGACTGAGCAGCTATTAATCGCAGCAAGGATAGCCAATTTTGATTGCGTGGATGTCGTGAGCATCCAGCTTGTTAACCTTGCTCACATCTGGTGGCGAGCTACGTATTGATTCTTAGTTTTGATGACTAAAACATAATGCAAAGTTGTGCTACCACCCATATATATTGCAGGATGTATCAAAGACAAATACCATGGTGCAATACACAAAGGCAAAGTTGATCCAATGAAGCTTTCAAATGAATCGATCAAACTACAAAGACCTAGGTTCAAGTCACATTTGATCAAGCAAGCTTCAAGATATAAAGACAATGACTCAAGCTCAAGTCAAAGACTCAAGTTCAAGACAAGACTAGTGCTTCAAAATGTTTTGTATTAAAGTGTCTTGTAATAGTTGTAATTTTTATTCTTTGAGTCTTAGAAATGTTGTAATAGCCTTGTCACACACACACTCACACATATCTTTTAATATTTGAGTGTTTTACAAAAGCTAAAAGGTCAAAACAAGCTAGAATAAGATCATCTGTTGAGTACCAGTCGATCACTCTTCAGAACCAGTCGACTGTCTTAGTACGAAACTGTCTGAACTCATACAAGCTCTGACCAGTCGACTTATTATGGCAACCCAGTCGACTGTTCAAGTCGTTTTGATAGTTTTCTGTTTTTAAAACTTGTTTTTTAAATTCAAAATATTTATTTCCGTTGGTTGACAATTGGTGCAACTGTTTCTCAATGTCCAGTGAGTCTAACTCTATAAATAGAGTGTACAAATCACTTGGTAAAGGTCCCATTATATGGTCTAAAACAAGCACCTCGTGCTTGGTATGATCGATTGAAGACATTTCTATTAGAATCTGGTTTTGAAATAGGTAAAGTAGATACTACTTTGTTTATTAGAAAAATATAGACCGATATTCTAATCATACAAATATATGTAGGCGACATAATCTTTGGCTCTACTAATAGTAGTCTAAGTCAAGAGTTTGCTAATACCATGAAAAATGAGTTTGAGATGAGTCACATGGGTGAACTCAATTATTGCATTGGACTACAAATTAAGCAGTCACCAAATGGCATATTTATTAATCAAGGAAAATATATAAAGGAATTACTCAAATATTTTGGCATGGATAGCACAAGTAGTAAGAGCACACCTATGGCTACTACTACTACACTTGACAAAGATGAATTAGGTAAGAGTGTCGATCAAAAACTCTATCAAGGTATGATTAGCTCACTCTTATATATAACTATTAGTAGACCAGACATTATGTTTAATGTATGTTTGTGTGCTAGATATCAGTCGAGTCCTAAAGAGTCTCACTTAAAAGCTATGAAACGT
This sequence comes from Hemerocallis citrina, assembly GCA_017893485.1. Taxonomy (NCBI): domain Eukaryota; kingdom Viridiplantae; phylum Streptophyta; class Magnoliopsida; order Asparagales; family Asphodelaceae; genus Hemerocallis; species Hemerocallis citrina. The sequence continues at coordinate 52,322,421 of CM030359.1, read as the reverse complement.
ATTTTAAGATACATTAAAGGCACATCTGAGTATGGTTTATTTTATCCACGCACCGATAATTTTCAACTTTTGTCGTATAGTGACGCTGATTTTGCTGGCTGTAAAACTGATCGTAAAAGTACTAGTGGAACGTGTCACTTTTTGGAACACTCACTAGTATCTTGGTGCAGTAAAAAGCAAAATTCGGTATCCCTATCTACTACAGAAACTGAATATATAGCTGTAAGTTTGGCTTGTGCCCAAATTTTGTGGATAAAACAAACCCTATTAGATTATGGTATTTCATTTTCGAAACCTGCTATAATGTGTGATAATACCAGTGCAATTAATTTATCTAAAAATTCGATTCAACATTCACGTATGAAACACATTAATATTAGACACATTTTTAATGTGATCATGTCTTAAAGGGAGAAATATCTTTAGATTTTATTTCTACTGATAAACAAGTAGCAAATATTTTTACTAAACCACTTAAGGAAGACACTTTTATCACCTTAAGAAGAGAACTAGGAATTTGCAGTTTTTATGATATTTCTTAAATTTTTATCTGGTGTAAGTCGACTTAAAACTATTTCTCAGTCGACTGACCAAGTACTTTTTGTTTATATATTCTTGGCTGAATTTTATGCTTTGGACAGTCAACTGTATACAGTACCCAGTCGACTGACAGAAGAATTACTTGAAATTTTCGTTTGTTTTATTTGCTCTCGACTAAGTTGACTGTTCCTCGTGACATCAGTCTGTCTTTCTTATGACGAGGACGATGTACTTTCTATCTTTTGTTGTAATTTTTTTGTTATGTTTTATGTATTTTTCTTTTATGCAGTATTTGAAACCATGTACTTCAATTTCCTTTGTCTAAATTTGTTATGTTTTTGAAATGTGTTTGTTCTTTATGAAATACTTTCCATTTGTTATTGTCTCTCTCCCTCTTTTTTGTTGATGAAAAAGGGGGAGAAAAGATGTGTTTGTTTTGAGGAGAAAAGGATATGTGTTTGTTTTGTGCATATTTTTAACTTGTGCATGTTGTACATTAGTTAGGGGGAGCATTTTTAATTATTATTATTATGGTAAGCTATTGTGTTGTCATCATAAAAAAGGAGGAGAATGTTCATTCTTGGTTTTGATGGCTACAACACAATTCAAAGTTGTGCTACCACCAATGTTCTAAAAGTCGCTAGGCGGTAGTCGGGCGGCCGATGGGTGCCTAGCGCCTAGGCCTTGTAAGCGGAGCTTAAGCGGCTAGGCGCTAGGCGGTTTTATTTATATATTATTTATATATTTATTTATTTATGTATATATTTTATTTATATATTTTATCATTTTGTTTTGTTTTGTTATTACTAATTCTTACTCTTGATATTCCTCCTTTCAATTGCAGGATGGGCTTTACAAAATCAAATCGATGTATTATTGTATCGATGAACACAAAGGCAACAAAATATTTGACTCCTCTTCTCCACATCCATCCATGGACTACTAATGCATCAATACTGCCCGCTTCGGAATATAATTTTTATATCAAGAAATAAATAATGTTTGTAGCCTACATTGTGTATTTTTCATTATTAAAGCCAAAAATTGTATTCCTTGCAATAGGACCAAAATAACTGAATTATATACTTGATTTTTTTTTAACAGGATAATAGAATGATTTGAAAGGTGTTAATAATATGATATATGATATATCAGAACAATTGTTTGCAATTTCAACTAACATATAAACAAACAAATATCCATCAGTTGCTTGCTAAGTTGTTCAAATGCAAGAATGCTTATCTCCCAAATTAAGAACGCAACATGAAACAAACATTCTACCTTCCATGATAATATGATATCAACAATAGCAAATTGACCAAGAAGCAAGAACAATTGAAAAACAGAGAATCAAAGCAAATAAGAAGAATGAGTATACCTCCATAAATGATCCTAGTTGATGCAGCAACTTGATCACTCACATGTTTTTCAAGCCACTTCCTCAAACCAGCATGAACCTTCAAAGCAGAACATACACAATAACACAAAGTTATATACAATTTATATTACCATTGCTAAATTTTGCTAACTTGTATTATAACTTGTATGATAAGTGTTCCAAAATTTATAATACAAGTTATATACAAGTTATAATACAAGTTATAACACAAGTTATAATACAAGTTAGCAGATGCTACTTGTATTATAACTTGAAGCAGATGCTTGGTTTTCAATTGACTCAGTTCAAAAAGAACAAAAGCATCTGCTTCAAGTTAGCAAATTTATATTACCATTGCTTCCTTTGCTGTAAGCCTGTCCTGATGATCATACCGGAGAAGCTTGTCAAGAAAATCAATCGCCTGCATCCCATGGCCATTATGTGTTAGTAACAGAAACATTGATAAAGGTGGAAAAAAAGTTAATGGCTTTCATTGCATCCATATGCAATCAAGAAAACAAAACAAAACAAGCAAGAAAGGAACCTCAGGCGAAACAAGATGCTGGTTGTCTTCATTAATAAATTTGGACCAGGTTTTCCTGCTGTGCCTGCAGAGATTAGAACAAGCATTAGAAAAATTCAAGTCTGATATTGCATCCCTATAGAGCTTGTGTGCATGTTATCTGTGTATCTTACTAACTAGTTACCTTCCAACAAGCGCTTCAAGTTGAGGATCAAGTTCCAAGCGGTATTTTTTTAAGTAAACATTTAGTTCATCGGTTCCAAGGACCTTTGAAATACAAAGTAACATGAATCAGTTATATGAAAGCTACTCTTGTCAATTACTAAATTATGCTCCATCTAGAAGTTCAATTTTGATCCTATACAGCAAGTGTGAGTTTAAACAGAAAAGGAACTGTTAGCAGATGCAACTAAAGTTCACTTGATCCCCTTTAAAATCACACTACATGGATAAATTAGATATGCTTAACATTTTGCATGTCTCTCTGCCAAACAGAATGTGGATTATGTGCATGAAACCAAATAGCTTCCATCTATTTCAAACAAAGAATCAAATAGCTTCTAGTGACACCAGATAAAAACCTAAGAGGCAGAAGTGCACTGATATTCATGATTGGCAAGCAGAACACAAGAATTCACAAAAAATAATCATAATGGCCTACTCTTGAGTTTCTGGCTGACAAAAAAAACTTCCACCACAATTTTTTACTGTTAAGGAATAATTAGAGTAAGTACATACATGGGAATTGGTTATATACCTAACATGTTGTCATTAACAAATTAAAAACTGGCCAGTCAAGAGTAACTACTAGATCAAAGAATCTAACAATACAGAAATCTCATAACTAGAACCAGATGAAATGTTTAGCAAAGTAGATGGTCTCCAATTTAAGAGACTACCTTCTATTTAAACGTCGGAGGAGCTGGAGGAGGACTCAGAGGGAGGCGGAGGGAGGTGGAGGAGGACGTCGGAGGAGCTGCGATTCGGAGGGAGGCGGTCGGAGGAGGAGCTGTGAACTTTGGTCTTTGAGAGAGAAGAGAAGGACGTCGGAGGGAGGCGGAGTCGGAGGACGGCGAAGGAGGAGGACGGTGAAGGAGGAGGGAGGCGGACGAGGAAGGCGAACTGCGGATCTGGCGAAGTAAGAGGGAGGCAAAGGAGGACAGCCGACAGCGAAGGAGGATGGAGGCTGAGGAAGACGGCGAAGGAGGAGGGAGTCGAAGGAAGAGGAGCTGCCGAGCTGCGATTTGGGGGTGCGAATCGTGCGATTTAGGATTTTTTTTTTTTAGGAGGCAGCGAATGAGATGGAGAGCGGTGACTGGTTTTTTACCTTTTTTTTTTTTTTTTTTTAACTTAGGCGAGAAGCCGAAGCGGTCGGTTTTTTTTTTTTTAATACTTAAGGCCTGGGCGGGTCTGGTCCGCCTAGACCCGCCTAGGCCGATTAATCGGCGCCTAGGACCGATTTAAGCCGCCCAGCACAGTAAACCGATTTTTATAAACGCCTAGGCCCTAGTCGAGGCGTTGGGGGGCCGCCTAGCGCCTAGGCGGCGCCTAGGCGGCCGCCTAGACCGCTTTTTAGAACACTGGCTACCACCCATATATATTGCAGGATGTATCAAAGACAAATACCATGGTGCAATACACAAAGGCAAAGTTGATCCAATGAAGCTTTCAAAAGAATCGATCAAACTGCAAAGACCTAAGTTCAAGTCACATTTGATCAAGCAAGCTTCAAGACATAAAGACAATGGCTCAAGCTCAAGTCAAAGACTCAAGTTCAAGACAAGACTAGTGCTTCAAAATGTTTGTATTAAAGTGTCTTGTAACAATTGTATTTTTTATTCTTTGAGTCTTAGAAATGTTGTAATAGTCTTGTCACACACACACTCATATCTTTTAATATTTGAGTGTTTTACAAAATCTAAAAGGTCGAAACAAGCTTGAATAAGATCAGTTGTTGAGTACCAGTCGACCACTCTTCGAAACCAGTCGACTCTTAATACGAAACTGTCTGAACTCATACAGGCTCTGACCAGTCGACTGTTCAAGCCATTTTGGTAGTTTTCTATTTTTAGAACTTGTTTTTTTAAATTCAAAACATTTATTTCTGTTGGTTGACAGTTGGTGCCACTGTTTCTTAACGTCCAGTGAGTCTAACTCTATAAATAGAGTGTACAAATCACTTGGAAAAGGTCCCAAGCATTTTTCATAAGTTTCAAGCTTTTGTTTTTGAAAAGAACAAGCACTCTAAAAAGCATTCATATTCTCTAAGTCTTGGTTCTCTGAAAATCAGTCTAGTATAACATCGAATTCATTTTAGACTGATTTTAGAAGTTGACATATTAGCCACCATACAAAAATCACAAATCACAAACAAGGCTATAGGTTGTAACTCTTTTGTTGTTGTTTTTCACTCTCGGGTTGTGAGAGTGGTCCTCTCGGTTGGACAGTAGGGCTCTAGGTTGTAAAGTCGGGTTTTCATTCTAGGGTGTAGAGTGGGTGTGCTCTCTCTAGTGGTAAGAGAGGTCTACGGGTTTGGCAAGGTTGTTGTCAAACGCCATAGGGTATTCTTGTATTTTCTTCAAGAATAGGGGAAAATCTCAAGTGGGTTGCTTGGGGACTGGATGTAGGTCGGGAGAACCGAACCAGGATACATCGCTGTGTACTCTGTGGTTGACCCTCTCCGTGGCTGTATTTTCTTCACTTGCATTTCAATTTTTCTGTGTTTTTATTCGAAAATTTGTCTGGCAAGTCGACTGTGTCTCCTCTATAAGTCGACTGATCAGACTCGTATAAAATACTCTTCAAACACTTGTTTGGTAAGTCGACTGAGTTTCCGCTATAAGTCGACTGATCAGATTAGTATAAAATACTCTTCTTATCCGACGTCTCAGTCGACTGTACAGAACGAAAAGTTCAATTTCTTAATTATTTTTTAAACAACACTATTCACCCCCCCTCTAGTGTTATTTGCCTTGCCTACAGGATCCAACACTGAGATGGAACGGCTAGGGCGCCCCACCGCCTAGGCCATCTTCAGAGAGAGCTTTCTCATAAAGTTTTTTTCCCAATGTCACCAGAAATGAAATGGAGCGGCAATTTGTCTCGCTTAATCAGGTTCGTCAGATAGTGTTTATTATGCAATTTTCGTTGTTATTTCATGATATATCAATGTTTGACTAAAATAGTATCTTGAACCAGGGGAGTCGGATCGTAGACGAGTATGCTGCAGAATTCAGCCGACTGAGTTGCTTTGCCACTTCCATGGTGGCGAATGATGAAGATAAGGGCCGCCGTTTCTTTTTGGGCTTGGACATTGAAATCCAGGATCGCCTGGCTTGTAACACCCCACATTTTATTTTAAATTAAAAATGCATTTTTGATTTTTGTACTTATGATGCACGTGCAATTTTTTGTTCTCATTTTATTACTCACATTAACTATTTTAGCATGCATAATTTTATTTAGTCTTTTTAGTTAATCCATGGACCTAAAGATTAAATTCTAACCCATTAGGAGGAGAGCCCACTAGGATAATTAAATTAATTTATTAGAAGAGAGCCCATGAATCAAGCCCATTAGTAAAATCACAAATTAAGTTGAGCTGGGACTAATACATAACAAGTTACAACTTTTGGTACACATTTAGAGTTATAGAAGAATGTATTTATGCTGTGTGCATCTGTACACTTGTACACTAGTGTGTGGCCGGGTCTATGCTTGGTGTAGGCCGGTTTGGACTACGCGGGGAGGGGAAGAGTTTGGAGGTTATGGGAGTTAATCTTTTGAAAGTTTGAAAAGGTGAAGGGTTAGGAGTTTAGGAGTTAAGAAATTGAAAAGTGGTAAGAATTAAAAGAGAGAGTTATTAGGTGTAGAATTTTGCACTTTAGACCCTAACAAAACCCTATAAATGGAACCCCCATTTCTCATTCTCTTTTGCACCAAAAACAATATCAAAATAATAGAAAGAAAGAAAAGAAAGAGAGTAAGAGAGTTCTATTACTAGGAGAAGGAACTATTGCTAGGAGAAGGAGCTCTTGCTAGGAGGAGAAGCCTTGCTAGGAGCTAGGAGTTGCTTTGGAGCTAGAAGTGGTGTTCCATCTTTCCTTTCATTGTTCCAACTTCACTTTAAGGTGGGTGATCCTATGCTTTCTAATTGTAGGGATATGCATGCTAAAAAGAGTAGTATAAGAAGATATTGTTATGAGAATTAATAGATAAAATTCATGCTAGGGTATCAGGTTGAATGAGGATGATTTGTTGTGATTGTAGATATCATGCTAATTAAACAAAAAAATTCTTATTACCAAGAATCATGTTAATGTGAATGCAATTTTTATCCTTGTTGAGTATGTGGGAATTTTAGTGATGAATATCATATGCAAAACATGCTTTAGGATCTATTGACTAAGAAAGAAAGTAAAATTTTGTTAGTGTTGACATATGGATATTTTGCATTGTCGCATTTGAAAATAATAATTTTTCATGAAGGAGATTTTTGTGAAATTCTTATGATTGAGACTTGTTGGCATGCTATAAATTCCCAAATTTGTATAAGAGCAAAATAAACAATTTTTTTTTATGAAGACTATTTTCTTAAATTTCAAGTTTTGAGAAATGCAAGTTTATGTGTAAATTGAAAAAAAAAGAGAATTGTCTAAGAGAAATGGAAATAGGGCTTAAAAGAATTTAAAATTTGTTGTTTACTATTTTTTTTTAAAAATGTGATATTTCAGAAAAGAAGCTATTTTAAATATTTAGAAAAACTTGATCTTGGATAAACAAGTTTCATGAAAAAGAAGCACTTTCTGAATAGTCTAGACAAAAGTACATTAGTACATTTTCTAAACAGAAAATACATTTGGACTTACTGGTTAGCTATTACAAAACAGAGCACTGTTGTGAGAGATCTTGGGTTCAAAACTTGATAGTCACATTTTTATTTTGGTTTCATTTCAATAAAGAAAATATCAGACTGAACTGATTGTATAAGGGTTTTTATGTCGGATTTAGACATAAGTCCAAATGGACTAAATGGCTAGTGGGTGGAGCCTGGGCGCCGGCTCTGTGTGGCCGCAGGTTGTGGGTTTGAAACCCAGGCCCCCTCTTTTTTTGTTGTTGTTGTTTTCTTTTTCATTCAATGAATTGATTTTTTTTAAAAAGGGGATTCTAATTAAAACTGATTATGGATATGAAATGGAATTCTAATTAAAACTGATTATGGATATGAAATAGAATTCTAATTAAAACTGATTATGGATATAAAATGAAATGAAAATATTAAAGGAGAGTTTTTCTTGTATATTTTTGAAGTACAAAAAGAAATGAAATTTTTTGAGAATAGAACTCTAGTATTTTTGTGAAGTGATCCTTTAAAGAGAATTACACTTGTATCTTGTTTAAGAAATATTTTTATAATGAATTGAAACCTTGTGATAGCTTCGATTTGTTATAGCAATTCATGTGGTGAAATTTGTGTTCTTGAAAGAAATGTTTGTTTAAAAAAGAATGTGAATAAACAACTAGATCATGAATGATGACGAAATTATGTGTATTTTTTGTGAATGAGTTGAAAGATGAAAATATCTAGGTTTAAGACATGTTTACTAAAGGGTATGAATACCCATGATTCTCGTACATGAGAAATTGTAATTTAGAGTTAGTAACACGTTGGGTACCGGCATTATTGAAATAAAAGATTTTGAGGTGTGATTGTGAGATATGGCCATGATGCTATCTCGATAAATGTTGATTAAGTCCGGTAGGAGGTAAAACTAATTCTAGGTTTGGAAGTCTATTCATGTCTTGAACAATATAACTAGGCACATAAGTGAAGATGTAGTAAACCTGGGCAAACGTAAGTGGGGCACTCTATATAGTTGGCGGTGGACTCCGAGGCCATAGACCCAGTTGGTGGACTGAGTTTGCTCCGTGGGAGATAGACTTTTATATTTAAATCCGGGGTTATAAGGACGGGGTGGACTCCAGGATCTTGAGTAGTCGGGCGAATAGTTTGCCATACTCCAATATATATACGTATACTGGGCTAGATAGTCACTTGCGTGATGATTCGCACAATGTGGGATCTGTTATTACAGTCAGCGATGGACTCTGGAGCTGGGATTCAAATTCGTGGAATGATCTAAACCTTGTCTTTTTACTGGGTAGTTGTCATGGCGACGGATCGAACCCTGTATTATGGAGTACGTAAGCGCTTGCCCTTGGACCTATGTTATATGGGATGCATAGAATCCGAACAAGTGTGCATTAGTGTCATCCTAGTACAAGTATGTGTGCATTAGGCATTAAGGCATCGCATACACTTACTTGTTTAGCATAGTCACAATTTAACACTTTACTGTTCATTCAATTTTTATGGTTTGCTAAAGTAATGAGATCGTTATATGTACGGCATAGAGAGGATAGCTTAGTATAACATTTTCGTCAGTTGTATGTGACTGACATGCCCACAGCTTGACATGCAGGTAATGGACTTTTCCATGAAGATGTTATGATGAAGTGATGATTTACATTGTTAAAAATTGTACAATTTGTATTTTATTTCATTGTTGTATTTCTTTTATCCTTCCGTTGTGTGAACAAAGTGTAATGATGTATTATTAAAAAAATTTAATTTCCTTGTAAAATTGTATGAAGTGAAGTAAAGATCCTGTAAGATCTCGAATTCGGACTTATTTGGAATTCGGGGAGTTACAGATGGTATCAGAGCATGCTTCACAAATAGTAGAAATTTGTAAGGAACGATAACCTAGAGTGGACACTAGAGTGTGAGTTTCATCTTATAGAGATTTAAACTTAAGTTTGCGTTGCTCTATGAAAAGACATTTTATCCTCTTTTCCTTATAAGATGGCCAATCAGCATGATCATCAGAATGAGATGCCTTGGTTCGTCCACTTCGAGGATGAAGCGGAAGAACCAATAGAAGAAGAAGAAGAGGACCCAGAAGAAGAACCAAAGGAGGAGGAGGAAGAAGAACCATTTGAGATAGAAGAAGAATTCTCGACTCTAGGGAGATTACTCCACCCCTGCCTGATCTTTCCGAAGACTCCCCAAAAGAAGAACTTGTTCCAGATAACCCAAATGAAATTGTTACTTCTCTTCGACGGGAATTGGACGCTCAAAAGTAGAGAGTTAACCACATGGAATCACAAAGGGCAGAAGACAAGGAGCGCATCCGGGAACTAAGCTTTCAAGTGTGCGAGCTTAAGAAGGTCCGACTCGTGAATGATCGACATTCCGCCAAGTTAGACCACATCACTTGCTGGGACAAGACAGAGAGACAGCAGAAATTTGAAGACATGAGGAAGGAAATCCAAGAACTACGGGAAGAGCTCAGAGAAGCTAAGAGAAACCGTAGAATCTAGGATGTTTTTTGTAATGGATGTATAGGAACAAAATTTTTTCTTTCTGAATGTAAAGAGTTTAAATTTTGAATTAATAAAATTTTGTTGAAGCGATGTTATTTGTGTTATCTATGATGATTAACGAAGAATTTTATGACTCAAAAATGGCACAAAGGATCATGAATGGCGAAGAGAAAAACTGTGAAAATGGACTGGACCTAGAGACTGAACTAGCTCGAGTCTATCAAACCTTAAATGCTGTCGCCGCAAACATCGCTGGAAACAGGGGGCCAGGGCCAGCAGTGCATGTTCCAGAGGCAATCAGGTTGGTTGAATCATTCAAGAAGATGAAGCCACCTGTATTCGAAGGATATGCCAATCCAGATGCAGCTAACGACTGGATCAGACAGATCGAGATAGTCTTCGATGTACTAGAAACCCCATAGGCCAGCAAGGTGAAATTGGATACCATTCAACTGGAAAAGGATGCAGGTGTCTGGTGACAATCGCTAAAAAGGACCTTGGGCAATGTACAACTCTCTTGGGAGGAATTTCTTGATGAATTTAGGAGCCACTATTTTCCATTGGATGTTCAGGAAAAGAAGGCCATGGAATTTCTGAGCTTGCAGCAGGGCAGTATGTCGATCTGGGAATATGAGACCAAGTTCAACCAGCTCTCCAGGTACGCGCCTGAAATGGTATAAGATGAAGCCAAGAAAGCGTGCAAATTTGAGCAAGGGTTGAGGCCAAGTCTGAGATCCAGGATGATACCTTTGGGCATTCGGAGGTTTAAGAAGCTAGTCAGAAGGGCCGCTGCAAATGGGTCTGACATGAACCAGTTCTAGGCTGTGCAAGTCAAGTGGAACAATTGGAACATGGGCAAGAGGCCTGCAGCACCAAGCAACTTCAGAAGTTAGCCCCCAACACAATGCTTCAAACCAACTGGAGCTAATGCTGTTGCAGTGGCAGGAAGGGTACCCACTTGCTACAAATGTGGAGAATCGGGCCACATATCTTCTGGGTGCACCAAGCCGTAGCCGATCAGGACTTGTTTCCTGTATGTTAAGGAGGGACATTTCCATTCAGCTTGCCCTCAACTTCAGCGGGGAGGACCGAGTCGACAGCAGTCCAACCCTAGACAAAAGCAGTTCAAGCAAGGGCGGGTGTTCGCCTTGACAGAAGCAGATGCAGATGATGTAGACCATGTGATCAATGGTATGGAAGATGAAGCCTAGCTATTTTGTTTTTTTTTCCACTTATGTAATAAAATGTTATGTAATGAGAGCACTCATATGTAACAGGAGACATTCTGATGAATGGAATAAAAGTTTCAGTGTTATTTGATACGGGATCTTCGCACACTTTTGTGTTACCTTCATTTGCAAAAAGATTGGGAGTTGGACCAAAAATTTTTCCTGGCAAGGTTCAATCGGTGGCTACTCCGTCAGGAGAAAATTTGACAACTGATCGATATATGAAGGGTGTGATCTCAAAATCGGAGGCAGGCTCTTGGGCATCGACCTCATTGAATTTGCAGTTCTGGGAGTCGACGTCATTATTGGCATAGACTGGATGTCAGTGTACAGTGCCACTATTAAATGCAAGAGCAAAGAAGTTGTGGTGAAGGCTCCAGGGGGACCAGCTATTACATTCTAAGGTAAGAGGAAGTGTAAGCAGTTGGTAGCAGCTTTGTCAGAGCAGAAAGTTCTAGAAGAAGTGAAGTAGATCCCAATTGTCCGAGATTTTCCAGCTGTATTTCTTGATGATCTACCAAGGCTTCCCCGTCATAGAAATGTAGAGTTCAGCATCACTGTTCAACCAGGAAGTGTACCTATTTCCAAGGCACTATACAGAATGGCACCAGTTGAACAAGATGAGACTAAGAAGCAGATCGAAGAATTGTTGAGAAAAGGATTCATCAGGCCAAGTGTCACCGTGGGGAGCCCCAGTTCTTTTGGTGAAGAAGAAGGATAGATCAATGAGGATGTGTATCGACTACAGAGAGTTGAATAAAGTTACTGTATAGAACAAGTATCCAATTCCTTGAATTGATGATTTGTTCGACCATCTACAAGGTGCAGTTGTATTCTCCAAGATAGACTTACGGTCAGGATATCACCAAGTCCGAGTAAAAGAAGAAGATGTGCACAAAACAGCTTTTCGAACCAGGCATGGTCACTATGAGTTTCTAGTCATGCTATTTGGAGTCACAAATGCACCAGCTATTTTCATGGACATGATGAACAGAGTTTTGCGGCCTTTCATTAATTCTTTTGTTGTTGTATTCATTGACGACATATTGGTCTATTCCAAGACAGAGAAGGAACATGCCAAGCACTTAGCAGAGGTTCTGAAGAAGCTACAAGAGCATCAGCTATATGCAAAGTTTTCCACATGTGACTTCTGGAAAACTGAAGTCACCTTCTTGGGTCACATCTTTTCTAAGGAGGGAGTGGCTACTGACCTGCAGAAAGTTGAAGCTGTGAAAGATTGGCCAAGACCGACCACAGTAAAAGATTTGAGGAGCTTTCTGGGTTTAACTGGATATTACATAAGGTTCATTTAGGGTTACGCCCAGCTAGCTGTGCCACTCACAGGGCTCACAAGGAAGAATGTGAGTTTCAAATGGTCGGAGCAGTGTGAAGCTAGTTTCCAAGAGTTAAAGGAAAGGTTGACTACCGCTCCCATTTTGGCCTTGCCCATAGCAAAAGTCGACTATGATATCTACAGCGATGCTTCCCATCGCGGATTGGGCTATGTGCTGATGCAGGAAGGGAAGGTAATTACTTATGGGTTTAGGCAGCTTAGACCACATGAAAAGAATTATCCAACCCATGATTTGGAGCTGGCAGCAATCATCTTTGCTTTGAAGCAATAGAGGCATTACGTGTACGGAGAGAAGGTCAACATGTACATGGATCACAAGAGTTTGAAATATATCTCTCAACAGAGAAACCTGAACCTGAGGCCGAGGAGATGGTTAGAAGTGTTGGAAGATATCTGACCCGAGATCAAATACCATCCGGGCACGTCCAATGTTGTGGCAGATGCGCTCAACAGAAATTGCAGTTTGTCTCGACTGATCACAACTCATAAGGAATTGGCAGAGGAGCTTGTTCGAGCAGGGATTGAAGTGGTTTTGCAAGGTTTGGGAGCTTCCTTAGCCCAGTTGAGGATTCAACCTACCTTGAGAGACAGAATTATTGATGGTCAGAAGGCAGATCCAGAGATCCAAAAAATGATAGAGCAAGTTGGTATTGGCAGATTGTCAGAGTTCCATGTAAAGGATGCAGTGTTGTGGTATGGCGAGCGGCTGTGTGTGCCCCATCTAGCAGAACTGAAAGAAAGCATTTTTCAGGAGGCACGTGCTACTTTGTTATCAGTACATCCAGGGAGTACCAAGATGTAGAAGGATATAAAGCTATACTTCTGGTGACTAGGGGATGAAGCGAGATGTAGTCGAGTTTGTTGCCAAGTGTGCAGTTTGTCAGCATGTCAAGGCAGAGAATTAGAAGCCCGATGGTTTGTTGTAGCCATTACCCATCCCAGAGTGGAAATGAGACTGTATCAGCATGGATTTCATCACGGGTTTACCCAAGAGTTCCAAAGGCAACGATACAATTTGGGTGATAGTGGACCGACTTACCAAATCAGCTTACTCTTGGCAATGAAGCTTACTTGGTCAATAGAGAAGCTGGCAGAGATGTATGTTGGAGAGATTGTGAAGCTTCATGGAGTTCCACTGTCAATATTATCCGACCGAGATGCGTGTTTCACTTCGCATTTCTTGAGAAGTCTTCAAGCAGCTTTGGGAACAAAGACCAATTTCAGTACCGCCTTTCATCCTCAAACTGATGGGTAGACTGAGAGAGTCAATAGGGTGTTGGAAAATATGTTGATATGCTGTGTGTTGGATTTTGGTGGCAGCTGGGAGAGGCATTTAGCTCTTGTGAAATTTGCCTACAACAACAATTTTCAGGCAAGTATTGGGATGGCACCATATGAAGCTCTTTATGCAAGAAAATGCAGGACACCGGGTTGTTGGTATGAAGTGGGAGAGTGGCAACTATATGGACCAGTGATTGTGCAACAGACCTCAGAAAAGATCGAGCTGATCAGAAAGAGGTTGGTCGACGCACAGAGCAGGAAAAAGAGTTACACCGACAACCGGAGGAGAGACTTGGAGTTTGATGAAGGTGACTATGTCTTTGTGAAGGTGTCTTCGACTAAAGGGGTAATTCGGTTCGGATGGGGAGGAAAATTAGCCCCGAGATACATTGGACCCTACAAGATATTGAAGAGAATTGGAAAGACAGCTTATCGATTAGAATTACCAGAAGAGTTGGCCCAAGTACACAATGTCTTTCATGTGTCCATTCTACGAGGTTATGTCCCAGATCCGAGTCATCATTTGCCAGAAGTGCCAGAAGGTTTACAATCAGATCTGAGCTATGTTGAGCGTCCAATTAAGATCGTGGATCATCGGGAAAAGGTCTTGAGAAACAAGACGATACCTATGGTCAAATTCATTTGGAGGAACCAGTTTGTTGAAGAGGCCACTTGGGAATTAGAGGAAAAGATGATGAAAGATCACCCTGAACTCTTCCACTGAAATCTTTGTAAACTTCTCCTTTTCTTCTTTGTATTTTTCTTACTCCTAAGTGTAGTTCCGGGGACGGAACTATTCTAAGGATGGAGTGTTGTAACACTCCACATTTTATTTTAAATTAAAAATGCATTTTTGATTTTTGCACATATGATGCACGTGCAAATTTTTATTATCATTTTATTACTCTCATTATCTATTTTAGCATGCATAATTTTATTTAGCCTTTTTAGTTAATCTATGGACCTAAAGGTTAAATTGTAGCCCATTAGGAGGAGAGCCCACTAGGATAATTAAATTAATTTATTATAAGAGAGCCCATGAATTAAGCTCATTAGTAAAATCACAAATTAAGTTGAGCTTGGACTAATACATGACAAGTTACAACTTTTGGTACACATTTAGAGTTATAGAAGAATGTATTTATGTTGTGTGCATGTGTACACTTGTACACAAGTGTGTGGCTGGGTCTATGCTTGGTGTAGGCCGGTTTGGACTAGGTGGGGAGGGGAAGAGTTTGGAGGTTATGGGAGTTAAGCTTTTGAAAGGTTGGAAAGGTGAAGGGTTAGGAGTTTAGGAGTTAAGAAATTGAAAGATTGTAAGAATTAAAAGAGAGAGTTATTAGGTGTAGAATTTTGCACTTTAGACCCTAACAAAACCCTATAAATGGAACCCCCATTTTCATTCTCTTTTGCACCAAAAACAATATCAAAATAAGAGAAAGAAAGAAAAGAAAGAGAGTAAGAGAGTTCTATTACTAGGAGAAGGAACTATTGCTAGGAGAAGGAGCTCTTGCTAGGAGGAGAAGCCTTGCTAGGAGCTAGGAGTTGCTTTGGAGCTAGAAGTGGTGTTCCATCTTTCCTTTCATTGTTCCAACTTCACTTTAAGGTGGGTGATCCTATGCTTTCTAATTGTAGGGATATGCATGCTAAAAAGAGTAGTATAAGAAGATATTGTTATGAGAATTAATAGATAAAATTCATGCTAGGGTATCAGGTTGAATGAGGATGATTTGTTGTGATTGTAGATATCATGCTAATTAAACAAAAAAATTCTTATTACCAAGAATCATGTTAATGTGAATGCAATTTTTATCCTTGTTGAGTATGTGGGAATTTTAGTGATGAATATCATATGCAAAACATGCTTTAGGATCTATTGACTAAGAAAGAAAGTAAAATTTTGTTAGTGTTGACATATGGATATTTTGCATTGTCGCATTTGAAAATAATAATTTTTCATGAAGGAGATTTTTGTGAAATTCTTATGATTGAGACTTGTTGGCATGCTATAAATTCCCAAATTTGTATAAAAGGAAAATAAACAATTTTTTTTTATGAAGATTATTTTCTTTAATTTCAAGTTTTGAGAAATGCAAGTTCGTGTAAATTGAAAAAAAAGAGAGAATTGTCTAAGAGAAATGAAAATAGGGCTTAAAAGAATTTAAAATTTGTTGTTTACTGTTTTTTTAAAAATGTGATATGTCAGAAAAGAAGCTATTTCAAATATTTAGAAAGACTTGATCTTGGATAAACAAGTTTCATGAAAAAGAAGCACTTTCTGAATAGTCTAGACAAAAGTACATTAGTACATTTTCTAAACAGAAAATACATTTGGACTTACTGGTTAGCTATTACAAAAACAGAGCACTGTTGTGAGAGATCTTGGGTTCAAAACTTGATAGTCACATTTTTATTTTGGTTTCATTTCAATAAAGAAAATATCAGACTGAACTGATTGTATAAGGGTTTTTATCTCGGATTTAGACATAAGTCCAAATGGACTAAATGGCTAGTGGGTGGAGCCTGGGCGCCGGCTCTGTGTGGCCGCAGGTTGTGGGTTTGAAACCCAGGTCCCCCCTCTTTCATTTTTTTGTGGTTGTTTTCTTTTTCATTCAATGAATTGATTTTTTTTAAAGGGGATTCTAATTAAAACTGATTATGGATATAAAATGAAATGAAAATATTAAAGGATAGTTTTTCTTGTCTATTTTTGAAGTGCAAAAAGAAATGAAAATTTTTGAGAATAGAACTCTAGTGTTTTTGTGAAGTGATCCTTTAAAGAGAATTACACTTGTATCTTGTTTAAGAAATAATTTTATAATGAATTGAAACCTTGTGATATCTTCGATTTGTTATAAATTCTTTTGGTGAAATTTGTGTTCTTGAAAGGAATGTTTGTTTAAAAAAGAATATGAATAAACAACTAGATCATGAATGATGACGAAACTATGTGTATTTTTTGTGAATGAGTTGAAAGATGAAAATATCTAGGTTTAAGACATGTTTACTAAAGGTTATGAATACCCATGATTCTCGTACATAAGAAATTGTGATTTAAAGTTAGTAAGACCTCGGGTACCGGCACTATTGAAATAAAAGATTTTGTGGTGTGATTGTGAGATATGGCCATGGTGCTATCTCGATAAATGTTGTTTAAGTCCGGTAGGAGGTAAAACTAATTCTAGGTTTGGAAGTCTATTCATGTCATGAACTATATAACTAGGCACATAAGTGAAGATGTAGTAAACCTGGGTAAACGTAAGTGGGGCGCTCTATATAGTCGACGGTGGACTCCGAGGCCATAGACCCAGTTGGTGGACTGAGGTTGCTTCGTGGGAGACGGACTTTTATATTTAAATCCGGGACTATGAGGATGGGTCAGCGGTGGACTCCGGGATCTTGATTAGTCGGCCGGATAGTTTGCCATACTTTAATGTATATACGTATACTGGGGCTAGAGGGTCACTTGCGGGATGATTCGCACGATGTGGGATCTGCTATAACAGTCAGCGGTGGACTCCGGGACTGGGATTCAAATTCGTGGAATGATCTAAACCTTGTCTTATTACTCGGTAGTTGTCATGGGGAGGGATCGAATCTTGTATTGTGGAGTACGTAGGGCGCTTGCTCTCGGACCTATGTAGTATGGGATGCATAGAATCCGAACAAGTGTGCATTAGTGTCATCCTGGTACAAGAATATGTGCATTAGGCATTAAGGCATCACATACACTTGTTTAGCGTAGTCACAATTTAACACTTTACTGTTCATGCAATTTTTGTGGTTTGCTAAAGTAATGAGATCGTTATATGTACGGCATAGAGAGGATAGTCGAGTATAACATTTTCGTCAGTTGTAAGTGACTGACGTGCCTACAGCTTGACATGCAAGTAATGGACTTTGCCGTGGAGATGTTATGATGAAATGATGATTTACATTGTTAAAAATTGTACAAGTTGTATTTTATTTCATTGTTGTATTTCTTTTATTCTTCCTCTGTGTAAACAAAGTGTAATGATGTATTATTAAAAAGTTTTAATTTCTTTGTAAAATTGTATGAAGTGAAGTAAAGATCCTGTGAGATCTCGAATTCGGTCTTATTTGGAATTCAGGACGTGACATGGCTGTCTTGCGACTCCGATCCTATGCTGACATCCTGGAGGCTGCCAGTAGCCAGGAGCAGACTAGTAGGCAGAAGCGCGCCATTCAGCAGTCTGTTCCGCATCCTGTCACCGCTAGGCCGTCTAGAGGGCCTATCAGGAGGCCATTTCCGACCTTTCCTGCCAGGGCACTGCCGTATCCACCTGCCGCTCAGAGAACGAACTCGGTCTGTGCGCACTGTCACAAGGTTGGGCACTTGCGCGAGAACTATAGGATAGTCAACTGCCAGTGCCTCCTGTGTGGTAGTAGCGACCACATGGTTTGCGATTGCCCAAGGTCCAGGGCCGTTGTACCTGTTGGAGGTTCCGCTCCACAGGAAGCGCTTGCTCGTGGGCAAGGCGGACCACCACTCCCACCTCAGAGGCAGGTTTTCGGTCAGAGGATAGCCGCTCCTTAGGGAGGTCCTTCCGGAGGTCGTGGTCTGGCCTACAACCTGACTACTGAAGATGCTGAGACCGCTTTGGGAGTTGTTGCAGGTATATCTTTAGTTATGTTTTATTTTGATTTTCTTGCTATCTTATTATTTTATTCTGTTGCTCTATCATGTTATTCTTTCATCCATGCCTGCTCTTGCATTTTTTGCCTTCTGCATATTATGTTCTCATCTTTGAACTTTTGGTAGGCATTATTCTTGTTCACTCCTTTCCCGCCCATGTCCTCTTTGATTCCGGGGCAACTCATTCTTTTGTTTCCTCCCGCTTCGTCGGCTTGCAAAGTTTGGTCTGCAGTGAGATGTCAGCAAATTGGAACATCACTACAGGTGGAGGTACCATTGTGTGCTCTCAGATCTGTGAGTCCCTTTGGTTATTGGAAGAGTTAATTTTGTAGCCGACCTTATTGTCATCAGCAATTCAAGTTTTGATGTGATGGGCATGGACTGGCTCAGTATTACTCGTGCTATGATTGACTACCGCAAGAAGAAGGTGGTATTCCACATACCAGACCGTCAGGAATTTGAATTCCACGCTGGTGAAACGCCACTTGGCCGTGTTGAGAAGTCGGTGAGTCTTGAAACTAGAGTAATGGAGGAAGTGGATGCTGTTGGTGTTGTCGCACCTTTGATTGTGCGAGAGTTTCTTGACGTGTTTCCGGATGATTTGCCAGGGCTGCTGCCAGACCAAGAAGTTGTGTTTGGAATTGATGTTCAGCCGGGTACAACTCCTATTTCTAAGAGCACATACAGAATGGCACCAGTTGAGTTGACGGAGTTGAAGGAACAGATTCAGGAGTTGCTGAATAAGGTTTTTATCAGGCTGAGTGTCTCGCCTTGGGAAGATCCTGTATTATTTGTCAATAAGAAGGATGGTAGTCGCAGGTTGTGCATCGACTACCGTGAGCTGAACAATGTCACAGTGAAGAACCGATATCCGTTTCCGAGAATTAATTACTTGTTCGACCAATTGGGAGGTGCTTCTGTGTCCTCAAAGCTGGATCTGTGTTCTGGTTACCATCAGGTCAAGGTGAAAGCTGAAGATGTACAGAAGACTGCTTTCCGCACTCGATATGGTCACTATGAGTTCTTGGTGATGCCTTTCGAGGTTACGAATGCTCCAGCCGTGTTCATGAGCTTGATGGATCGGGTCTTCTCTCCCTTCCTGGACAAGTTTGTTGTGGTGTTCATCGATGATATCCTCGTCTATTCTCAGAGTCGCGATGAGCACGCTGAGCACTTGCAGGTTGTCTTGCAGACGTTGAGAGAACATCAGCTGTATAGAAAGCTTAGCAAGTGCGAGTTTTGGTTGGATCGGGTTGCCTTCCTGGGGCATATTATATCTGGTGATGGAGTTTTTGTCGATCCATCTAAGATCTCTGCTATTAAGGATTGGCCGACGCCGAAATCTGTATCTGAAGTTCGTAGTTTCCTTGGGCTAGCAGGTTACTACAGGAAGTTTGTTTGGGATTTCTCGAAGATTGCCGGCCGTTGACCAAGTTGACCGGGAAGGAGCAAAAATTCGTGTGGGATGAGTCCTGTAATGAAGCCTTCGCTGAGCTGAAAGATCGGTTGACATTAGCACCTATGTTGATGATACCGGATGGATCAAGAGGTTTCGTAATTCATTGTAATGCCTCAGGCAGAGGTTTGGGGGCTGTTCTGATGCAACGAGGCAAGGTTTTTGCCTATTCTTCTAGGCAGTTGAGGCTGCATGAGAAGAATTATCCTACACACGACATGGAGCTTGCTGCGGTGATTTTTGCTCTAAAGCTTTGGAGGCACTACCTACTTGGAGACCGTGTGGAGATTTTCACTGACCACAAAAGTCTCAAGTACCTGTTTACTCAGAAGGAGCTAAATATGAGGTAGAGATGATGGCTGGAACTGATGGCAGACTTCGATATTAACTTGTAGTACCATCCTGGTAAGGTCAACTTAGTACCTGATGCTCTGAGCAGAAGAGCGGATGCTATGGTTCTTACTGAGCAGAAGGAACTTTTCGAAGAGATGAGAAGATTGGAGTTGGAAGTAATTTTGCCTGGTACCGAGCAGAGCTATATGTTGCTTCAGCTGAAGTCGTCGTTGGTGGAACAGATTAAAGAAGCACAGTTAGGTGATGTGCAGTTGCAGGAGTTTCGGGCTGAAGTTGAAGTAGGCTCGAGGATTGACATGGTTATTCATGAGGATGGTTCTCTCCACTTTGGGACCCGTCTATGTGTTCCGAATGGGGAAGTCAGACAGAAGTTGCTCGAAGAAGCTCACCGTTCGCCGTATTCTATCCATTCCGATGGTACAAAGATGTATCAGGATCTGAAATTGCACTTTTGGTGGCATGGTATGAAGAGAGCTGTGGCGAGGTATGTGTCATAATGTTCTGCCAGCAGGTGAAGGCAGAACATCAGAGGACTGCTGGGCTTCTTCAACCTCTTCCTATTCCTGAGTGGAAATGGGAGAACATTACCATGGACTTTGTAACCGCTTTGCCAAGAAGTCCCAAGAGTCACAATGCCATCTGGGTAATTGTGGATCGCTTGATGAAGAGTGCCCATTTTATTCCCTTCAGAGTGGGCCATTCTACAGAGAGCCTTGCGGAGAAGTACATGCAGGAGATGGTCAGATTGCATGGGGTCCCTGTCAGCATTGTATCAGACAAAGACACTAGATTCCGATCGCAGTTCTGGGAGAGTCTTCAAGGCAGTCTTGGGAACAAGCTGAACTGTAGTACTGCGTTCCATCCGCAGACTGATGGGCAATCAGAGAGGACCATTCAGACATTAGAAGATATGTTGAGGTCCTGTGTTCTGTAGTTTGGAGGATCTTGGGAGGATCATCTACCCTTGGTGGAGTTCTCGTACAACAATAGCTACCAAGAAAGTCTTAAGGCTGCTCCGTTTGAAGCCTTGTATGGTCGGAAGTGTAGATCGCCAGTGTGCTGGGATGACATTGGTGAGAGGAAGCTGTTGGGGCCTGAGCTGATCACGAAGACTGTTGATGCAGTGACCCGATCAGGAAGCACCTATAGGCAGCTCAGGACAGACAGAGGAAATGACCATTAGAGTGAAGTGGGTGATCATGTGTTCCTCAAAGTATCACCGTGGAAGAGAGTCATCCGGTTTGGAGGCGGGGGCAAGCTAAGCCCTAGATTCATTGGGCCATTCGATGTTGTGGAGTGAGTAGGCAAGTGGCCTATAGACTCGTATTGCCGCCGACTCTATCTGGAGTGCATGATGTCTTTCATATCTTCCAACTCAGGAAGTATGTCAGGGATGATAGTCATGTCATCGACTACTCGGAGTTGTCTGTTCGACCAGATTTGTCCTGTGAGATCTCTCCAGTTTTGATCTTGACCGACGGGAGAAGATTTTGAAGAACAAGGTCATCAGGTTGGTTCGGGTTGCTTGGAATCCTCACTCGCCGGGTGTGTCGACCTGGGAGCTTGAGGATGAGATCCAGAAGAAGTTTCCCCACCTTTTTGTGTGATTCTTTTTCTGTTCTTCGGGGTTATCCTATTGCCGCTTGAATAAATTTCGAGGACGAAATTTTATTGTAAGGTGGGTAGGATTGTAACTCCTGTTTTTATTTTTCCCCCCTTTTATTATTGATCCCCATTGTAATCTCTTTTGTAATCCTATAACATTTCATTTTGTTTCATTATTGTATCGAATAATATCAATTCTAATATTATTCATGTTTATCCTTAATCTCAGTTTGGTTATTTGAATCTTACTTCTCCTTTTTCCAATTCAAATTTAATTTCTTGAAATTGTCTTTTGTCTTGTTGGGTTGAGAATTGTCCTCCTATTTGACCCATATGGTACCAAACCCTATAACACAGCTCCTATTGGATCTTGTACCCAAACCCACTAACCCAAAACTACTCCATATCTCCACTAACAGAACCCCCCTAGAAGTTTACTCCTTACGATCCCAACTCCCCGTCTCTCTCTCTCTCTCTCTCTCTCTCTCTCTCTCTCTCTCTTCCTCTCTCTCTCTATTCTTTATACAGCCAAACCCTTCACCTTCTCCCAAAAAAATTCCACTACTGTGCAAACCCTAACCCCCGTACTGTTCACCCCTCCTACCCCCCATTACTATTCATCCATTCCCACTCTCTCTCCCTGTTTACCCATCCGTCGAGCCCCTTAGCTGCTCTGATCCCGTCTCCGACCACCTTCATCCTCGTCGCCATCAACCCATCGTCTCCAACTCCGCTCGAACCCAACTTGACCGCACCCATTACCATCATCGCCATCACCTTCCACCGCCATTCCCATCACCGCTTTTCGTTATTAACCCCGTCACCATCTTCGTCAATCCCTCTCCGCTCACCCCTGCAACCACCGAAGTCCCCTCGCCTCGTTGTCATCGTCGTCCAAGCCCCGAAAGCCTGCCATCTTCGCTCCTCTATTTTCAGTGCGAAACAGAGCAGTGCCGTTTGCCGCCGTCCCTTGGTCGCCTTTGCCGCTGCCGTCGCTTCCCGACCGCAGCGACGTCGTCACCGCCTCTGCCATAGTCGCCGCTGCCGTCGTCCTCGACCGCCGTGGTCGCCGTCCCCTCTCCTGCCCTTTTTCTCTCTCTGTCGAAGTCGAGGAAGAGGCACAGTGGGTGCCTTGGTGCTTGCTGTTGTGTTGAGTTGAGGGGATCTGCTCTTGTTGTTTGCTGTTTGTGTGAAAGAAGTTGGAGTTTGCTGTTTTGCTTTGGGATCCGTGTGTGCTTACTGATCCGCTGTGTGGGTGTTACCGTGTTGCTGTTTTGCACGTAGCTCGAATGTGTTTTGGATAGTCCTCAGGATCCTAATCCTGTTATTCCCTATATCGGATCTAACATCGTCCTAAAGGCAAGTTATCTTACTCTCGAATTGTATTGTATCGTATTCGAAATCGTTTATTGAATCCCACAAGTAGATCCATATTTATTATTGTATATTGTTTATTGTTATCTATCATTGGGATACTACGGATTTACACGAGCAAATTCAAGTAGTAGTCTTGGCTTCGTCCCGTCTTTTGCCTCCAATGTATAGAGATCTTACATGCATACATGTAGTTAATTATTGAATATAGGAATAAGAATTATTAGTGTATTTCATGTCATGACATCACACAACATTTGTAGATTGTATATTAGTATTGATTGCTTATATGATTGATGTTAGTGTGTTAGTTGATTGTGATTAGTAAGATTATGGATATTGTACATCTTAATACCATGTTCACATAGATGTAACTTGCTGTGATTTATAATTGTTAATTCCTAACTCATCGTTCATAACATTTTAATCCTTTTGTCCAGGAAGGACATGTTGAAACCCTGAAATTTATTGCCAACCTGAACATTACCATGCTGTTTCGACCTAGATAATGTCACCAAAATCAATAACTTCCTGAATATGAAATGTAGCCCCATGTTTCTAGTTTCCATAACATTCAGAATTTTTGAATTCCGACTTATATTACATGAGTTATGACCTTTTTACTGCAGCTGCGCTGTATTTTTAGATTCATGGACATACCATGTTAAGCTGATAAATTAGATGAACTAATGATAAAATATTACCATGATAATTTCCAGATTGATAGCCACATGCTTAGGGTAATAAAAATTATTTTTACTGATTTTTACAATGAATATTTGCTACTGTTACAACTGAAACTAGTTAATACTGATAACCAGCTAGAAATGATAACCTGTAAAGAACACTGAAATTCACCTAGCTACTATTGTCAGAATTTGGACTTTAAATATGCGTTGGAACCCGGCAGTCTAACCTTCTGATTCTTCCACAATTTACTAAAACGGA